>OX122885.1:16676865-17276865 GCA_944738645.1 Eristalinus sepulchralis | reverse complement strand
TCAAAATGGTTTTGTTCCTTGTTTTTCTACTTGTGTATGTAACAATTTTTGTATAAGCAGCACATTTTTCTTTAAAACACCGTGAGCATAAGTGATTTCGTCAACTTTTTATGTTTGAGTTACTTTTGTGGCAAGTTTTGTTGGTTGTGTGAGTCATAGTTTGCACAGTTTATCCAATTTCACGGCATTTACATTTGAATGTAATTTTTATACAAATTTGTTAGTTTCCTTTGCAGGGCTTAATGACCTGGAACCTACTTGACGTAATTGCTCTTCAATAATGTTTATCTTTCAATTAATATGTCAAAATTAATTTGTAATTGCTTTGGAGTCTTATACCAGTAATAAAGAAATCACGTTTGGGCACTAACCCTTTGGTATATGTATGTAACTGTCAAACAAATGGGGAAGTCAGTAATTTCTCAAAACACACTGCAACCACATTCATTCCAATGCACAGCATCCCATATATCACAACCCCTGGGCTTATATGTAACATTTTAATTTAATATGTGAAATTCCACGACGTCCGTCCCTTCGCCGTTATCCCTTTCTCTACACACAAACGACCGTGCATATGTGTCATGCATCATACAGTAACTTCTACCACCCGCTGCCAGTGCTACAATTGCTTTACGCCACAATATCGGTTAGCGAGAGTCGTTGTAGCTTATTTCTTTTTTCCTGTGCAACTCTTAACCTCATATTAATGGCCGCAACGAAAGCACCAAGGAAATTAAATATAATAATTCATTGCAAGTTCCCAACAACGGTTAAGTTATTAAATGGCGGCTCGGTTGTACTGGTAGTGGCAAGCCGAAGACCGAAAAAGCCACTTGTAATTCGCTTTGTCAAGGTAAAAATAATTTCTGTGGCTCGTCGTTGGGTGGAGGGTCATGGAACACACACCAGCCAAAAAAAAGCGAAACCAGAGTACTAAGTACACAGATTTATTACTTTGCTTACATGTGTGAGCACAAGACTCCCCGACGACAGAAGAAAAACTAAAACAAGCAAGTGAAATATTTTCGCATCGTAATTTTGGGCGTTTTGCCCTTCTGCCACGATGGCGGTAGTTAAAGTAAATAATTTGCTCTTTCGCTTCGCTGCCCATATTAGAAGTTATGAAGGAGATAAGTGAAATATTTTGAGATGTCGTACAATGTAGCACTTAAACTTAATTTTAGGGCGTGTGATACAAATTTAATGAGCGCGGAATGAGAGTGATGTCCTATGATCCGGTTTTACTTGTGTTTAAAAAAAGTGAGTAACAAATTGTCGCTTGACGAGTCTTAAATCTAAGACCTCTGGTAATATTAATATCATCTGCCAAATCATTAGCTTGTTTCAAAGTTGACATTAAGGGTTTTTTTTGTTAGGTTGCATTTTTACAATCGCAATTTTCTATACAGAGGTACATACGTTTAAAACTAACTGAACAGTTCGGAATATTATGGAAATTTATTCATTAAGTTGAATTAATGATTTTAAGATCATCATCAAAACAATTTACAAATCAAACGATCATGAGGACGATGATTAAAAGTTAAAAAGGTAAGGAAATAGGTTGAAAATTCTTTCATATTACTGGAAAAAAGCATCCAATACATTTTATTTATTAATCAAGTATTTTAAAAGAAAACTCCGGAAATACTCGCAGTATAAGCGGACCGCTAATAATTGAGTGGCACTACAGCTCACAAGGGACCAGGGCCTAGCTTCTACTTCTACCGCTGCGTCTTTGGCACATCTAGAAAGTAAATCATACTTTCAAACTTCATACTTCCCTGTTGAATGGCGCAAAAAAATAGAAAATTTCAAATGCGGACGAAGAGATCATTGGTTGCTTCGAGAGGAAAGTCCACTACTTCTTTTCGGTGCGATGCGAAAAAGAAGTATAATGGTACTGACCTTATAAAACGAATGCAAATGGGTCGATTTAACTAGCTAGTTCATGCAGAGTGAATTAAAATAAAAAAGCTCAAGTCGGAGACTCGTTCATGTTTAAATAATACTCCACTCAGAGACTCTTCGTTAAAAATATAGCTATAAACATATATGCAGCACCGTGCACCTATGTGTGTACATTGTACATATTAAGCACACACCTATAGATATACATGTCTATTTCATTGTATATACATGTGTATATGTACGTGTGTAAATTTAGCTTTAGGTAGTTTAAGTTATTTTAAGGTAGTGTTTAAGTTAGTTTATAAGTTTTAATAAAACAGTTCAGTCATTAAGTTTTTCTCGATTTTGTTTTTCTTAATTTTATTAAATTCAATGTTTAGTTGCAAATAGTTTTTAATTTACATTCGTCTAAAGACATAGTATAAGTTCAGGTTTAGCTTAGAGTGCCCGCCAAGGGTCATTAAGTTTCATCTATCATTGGTTCGATTAACTAGTTTTAAGCATTTTTGTCAAGTATCTAAGCATTGCATGAAGTCAGAAATAAAAATGGAAAAAAAAAAACAAGAGACTCTTCGAGTTCAACCCACCTGTAAAGGGGCCTCAATCAGCTCGGTGTACCAAAATGGCGACATGTAGACTGAAGACCATGTCTTCAGTTCCTTGCAAATGCGGTTATGGTTTAGACAAAATTGAAACTGTGCAAAAGTTATAAAAGCTATCACAAGTAAGCTACTTCGTTTAACCTGATGCCTGATACAAACTCAGTTATTAAACGCGAATGGTAAAATGCCCAATTGCAACTATTGGCCAAACAATATATGAGGCTTACTCTGCATATTTTTAAGTAGCATTGGAATGGGGCAGGTAAGCAATAAAGAGTTTTTTCTTTCATTTGATTTTTTTTTGTTCAAAAGCATGAACATATTTTTTATTCTGTGAATTTAGGAAGTACGAGTATATCTATCATATTTATTAGAAGCTGTCTGTATCGTCAGAAAACACATGTAACGCTAGTAAAGCTTAATATGTCTTGGCCACGTATAGTGCTCGAAGAGTCTTCGAAACCAAGTCACAACAGAGAGAAATACAACAGAGGGCGCGGACAGTGGGGAAAAACCTCAACTTGGTGTGCGAAACTAGAGGCAGTTGTTTGGAGCTGGAAAATATGTTGGCTGCAGTACAAGTCCACACTGAACTATTGCACCAACCTCAGAAGAAAAATAGGCGGAGAAATGTTGTTAAAAAATTAAAAGCCCTAATTGAAGACTTAACCAGTATGTTAACAAACGGCTCAAGGTTAACATTTTTAAGACACAGTAAACTTTCTCTGAAGTGACGAAATAAGACACAAATTTTTCCGGTTTAAGAAATGAAGCTAGCTTGATTGATTCACTTGGTTTGGTGTTGAATCTATTTTTTTGAACAAAAGATATCACGACTTAAGAATCTTATCGCGATGTTATAACACACATTTGACGAACCCTATCGCCTGCAATATGTTTGCGTTGTAAAACTGGTACTCCTAAAAGGATGGAACAACCATGAAGTTTTATTAAAAGCACCTTTTTAATTTCTCGATCTCAATACCACCGAAAATTTGTGGGAACACTTAAAACCTTGCTTACACAGGTGTTTAATAATAAAATTTTGCAACCGGAAAACATTGGTTCGACATTCCATTAAAATAGTGTCAGAGACTTATATGGTACGCAGTGCGGCAAGATATTACTGCGAGCATCTATGAAATTTATAATAGACAATAGAATATAATTTAGTAACGTTAGGTCTCAAATATTATCTGCAATGCTTAAAATATGTTCTTTTTCGCATTATATTCATTTGAATAGTGTTGAGATATATGTACGATGGATAAATAAATTCATTTTGGAAATGTGAATAAACAAAGAACATTAATTGTCTATAAAAATCATCTCAAATTTCGCTGTTCGAAGTCGGCAATAAACTCTAAGTCTTGTGATACAACCATAGCACGCACCGTAAGTAATTACTAAAGAAACTAGGTCTTTTCTGAACTGTAGTGGCTCTAAAATTAAAACTGATAATATTTTTATCAATTTTTTTATGTTGCTGTTTTGGCACATTCGTCTTGTATATATGTATGTTTACAGTTTCAGCATAGCATATTTATTTTGTTTGTGACATGCATACAAGTTAGACTTATTTTGCGTGTTCAGAGCGATTTCCTGCTGCCGAAAAAAATTTGCACTCAACAATTTGCACTCAATTTTATGTGGAAAATGGAAACAAGTGCTCAAAAACACTTGAAATGTTGACAGTGGCATGCGGTGAGTGTTCTCTGATTCAAAAAAATGTCGAGAAGATGTGAATGACGGCGTTTGTACTGGACGTCCCAGCAAATCAACAACCAATATAAATGTGAAGAAAATTGTTATGGAGAATCGTCGAATCATTATTAGAAGAGTTGCTGAAGATGTCAACATATCAGTTGGCTCATGCCATGCAATTTTTTCGAAAATTTTGTCTATAAGGTTTGTGACAGCGAAGTTCGTTTCAAAAAATTGCTGAATTTTGAAGTAATTTTTTGGACAAAAACACCGTAATCATAACCCAGTCACCGTATTCAACAGATTTGGCCCCTGCGACCTTTTCCTCCTTGTAAGATTGAAGAGATCCAAGAAAGGACCATGTTTTGCGACGATTGTAGAGATACAAATCGAATCGCTTAAAGAGCTTAAGGGCATACTAAAAAGTACATATCAGAACTGCCCAAGAACTAGAAAAATATGATGACACAATTGTATTATATCTAAGGGAAACTACTTTAAGGAGGACAAAGTAGAAATTGATAAATAAATAAAAATATTTTTTGAGAAAAGTTTAAATTCATTTACTTTTTTGCAAATATCTCTGATATGTGTTTTCCGAAATACAGTACAGTACATGCACTAAATTTATTGTAAAATTTGTTCAAACACGCCCAAAGTGTTAAAGTTTGATCAACAAAACACACAAACAACGCTGCATAGACGAATTCGAGGGGAGTCTTATATTGACAACTTTTTCTTCCCACTTTATCTAATCACTAACTTTTTTAGGAGACCCTTTCGTTTATGCTGCTTGTTACAAAACTGATCTAGTGATAGTTGTATGAGGAAAATATATAGAAATGTGTTGATGATTATCTTCAAACAATTTCCACAAGTGTCTGCCATAAAATCACGAAATATTCGACCTCCATAAGACATGATGATTTTTTGAATAGTAAAAATGACAACAAATACAATTATTTCTTATTTGTTTAAATTGAATCTATCAACACAAAATGTACAAATACTATTTTTAATGAAATATGAAATTTTAATACATTGTGTTCCATGGAACGACAAGAGGTAAGCTAAATTAAGCATCAAGTTAAGAAAACTCTTAAGAGTTTGGGGGAAAAACTCTGTGAATATATTTTAGAAACAAATAACATGCCAATTTAATCATGATCTTAGCAATTAGAGATCATGTTTAGCTCTCCGAATAACACTGAAGTTTCTGTGAGAAAAGAAATTATCAGAAAACACAGTTGTTTTACCTTAAAGGGGTTGGTTGCTAAGCAGAGAATTATCATATGCAGATTTCTAATCACAGTATCGGTCACAAGATCGATGATGATGACAGACACTACCAAGTATAATTTGGTTGAGCCAAAGTTTCTTTGATTTTTACCATACATTTTCAATTTGCGATAAAAGAAATAAACTTATTATACATTTAAGAAAATAACCTCTAACCTACCTTACGCAACTTAAAAAGTTATAGGTACATTAATAAAACCGTACATTCCTTAGTTTTTTTATACTATCTTACCTTGCATTAATGAATTAATTTAAGGCGCTTTCCGAGCACATATCTTCTAAAAGCCGTTTGGCGCAATCCTAATATGTAACAGCGAAAGGCTGGTTAAGTTGAGTGTCACCTTTTATATGGGGGTACCACAGCTATATCCGTGAATTTGGATATTTTATTAATTATAAATCACAGGGCGTCGGAGATATGAAAATAAATTTGAGTAAAGACTAACGATAAACCTGATAGTTAAGTGACGAAACTATTTCATTTATTTCAATTCCCGTAAATAAATGAATGATTATTTTGACATGTAGGGACGCATTCATTTGAAAATTTAAACGAGGAACGGAAATCAGTTAAATATTAATTAAGTACACAGGTTAGTTACTTGCAAAGGGATCAGATACGTTTATATCTTTTGGTTTAATATTATATCGTCGTTCTTAACCGACCCTTTTAGTAACTGCACATTATTTTTTCTTATGCCTCACATTTTTGGATAATTTGTTTTGATAGTCAGAACTTTTACGAATTACGAATTTCGTAATTTGTCTTAGTATTCCTATAATTTTTATTATTGAAATGCGTAAGCTTTTTTTAATACTAAAGGAAAAATCATCCACAGTTTTGACCACCTCAGTTGATTGCATTTTTATAATAAAACAGCAACATAGGCGAAGAATCATAAGAAACAGAATAAGAAGATTCACTTGAATTCCAAACTTCATCCAAAATTCAGAATTTCGTCTACTCTCAAGTGCAATGAAATGTATTTCTTAAAACGTCTGATAGGAGAAGTTGCATAAATTGACATAACATTTTGTATTATCAAATTTTCGATTTCGATAATGATTTGTTCTGGTTAGATCCTGGTCAAAATCTGATTATAATTTTGATTTTCTATCAAAAAAAACAAAACGGGAATTTCGGTCTCGGTTTAATGAATTAAACACAATTAACACGAAATCTTACTACTACTATAAATACTTCAATCCAAAAATGTACGACTTCTCATGAAATAAGTGTTTCAGACAGGACTAGCTAGCTACGTAGCTTTTTCCTTTATTTATAAAAGAAATTGTTATACATTTATGGCAAAGAGTAATCTATCAGCAACATTTTGCTTAAATATGCATACTTTAGAGCTTAAACGTGGAATATCCATATATTCATGTTTCTGGAGTCTAGCAGCGACGGCAGCCCACGCATTTTGATTTCTCATTCGTTCTGAACTTTGAGAAAACTAACTTTTTTAAATTAATCCATTTTTGCTACAAACTGTCAAAGTATTTTTTCAGTCAAATTAGCAGGCAGTATCTTAAAATGTCGCCTTTGAAAGTAAAATTATCCGTCGGAAAAAAAAACAATTTCGTTATATGTTCACAATTATTCGGGTAAGATACAAAGTACGAATTTAAAAAGTACGCAGCCCGATTTTAAGCCAAATAGTGAAAATAGTCAATTTTTTTTCAGTTAGCCCAAGATTTCTCCCACATTTGTGCATAAGATCAGAATAAGCAATTGATATGTAAATCCTTACTCTTGTTGGAAACGGCCGTTGATTCCGCAGCGCCTCGTGCAATCCCGATGCAGCTTCCGAAAGTACAACTAAAGCTTGCGATGGCAAATGATTCCCACCGAATGTGTTACTTTCCATAATAATGGCGTGTTGTCGATATATAATCCTTTTCAGTTTCAGTTTCTCTCACAATCCCTAACGCAATCGATTCATTTAACTAAATTTTGTTACAGTTCTCGATAAAAAAAATGACAAACGTTTCACACAATACAGGAAAAACAGAATTAATCAGATCCCTTGTGGACAGTGGGCATCACTTTCACTCACGTCCGCATAAATCACACATGCACACGTTCACACCTGGTCACCAGACGAGACACAACCTGGTTTCACCACCCTCCGCGCAGAATCAATATCAATATCACAAAATTAAATTTATTATCCGGTTCGTTCCACAAAATTAAATGCAAATCACCACCATTGCCGTGATCATCAATGGAATCCGCAATTTTGCAATTATCCAATGGGACAGAATACAGCAGATTCGTGACAAATACGACAGCGACAGAGAGGTACACAACGAAAAAGCAACAAAAAATAGATACACAGGTACCTATGCATCCAACACACCCGTTCGAGGGTTCAACGTTAACTGGAAGCGCAAAAACCAGCAGCCCAGGCCGAATGCTGCAGCAGCCAGATGAAAGGATTCGATGGTGATTCGTTGTACTGCTGCGCAGTGGGTTACGCCTCCATCGCTCGCAGATACATGCACACCAGCTGGCCAATTGTGTGAGTGAACGATGGGATTGGTCGAAGAAACCGGTTTGCAGTTCATTGTTCGCTCCGCCAATGAGACAGATTAACAAAGTGAGTGGTGGCTGGAGCTGGTGGCGGGTCTCTGTGTACGTTTGCGTCTGTTTCTTTTTTCCCAAAATGGAACCTACCGCAAGTTACAGGAGGGAGAAAGATACTAAAGTATCCATACATCGACCGTCGTCGTGCTATGGACGAATTGAAGTGGAGCAGAGGGAAAAACTAGGCGTAGGAAGTTGTCTGCATCTAAAAGTGATTTTAGTACCGTCCGAGAGTGTGTTAACATGGAGATAACTAAATAAAGTATCTTGTAGATACTTTTTTCCTCTCTCTCTACATTTCTGCCTCTTTATTTTTTCGTTGCTTCGTGTCCGTTTTTGGAAAATTCGATATTGGCATGTATGTGCAGATATGTACTTAAGAGGCACATGTCCACAACTGTACACTGCTATTGCCTATCTACCGTTGTATCCCGTTCACCCCCTCAAAAGTCCCTCCAGAAGAGAGCTACATAATAAATACCAATAAGTATAGGCACTTCTCCGTGACATGGCAGCTATATCTACATGTTAGGTGTAATTTAACTTAACCGAACAGCAATTTCTTGCTCATTAACTCGATGAATAAATGACATTAATTTGCTGGATTGTGGCAGTTTGTTATGGATACCATGTAGGTATGTGGTATTGAGGAGATACTCGATAAATTTCCAATAAAAACAATGCCGATGAAGCACAAAAACGCAAACATTGCTATTCATCGCAGATAGTCGCCGCTCTGCGCATGAGTATCTTTTCGACATTAAAGTCGTTTCACTTGTATATACTAAACCTTCTTTGTCTGTTTCTTGTGAGAAAATTAAATACTTCAGCTGGTGCTGGTACTGGTGCTAGTACCGGACTTTCTTTTATCGGCTCGGTTCTTTTCTTTCTTATCGCCCCCTTTCTACATGTGAAAAGTGCTGTCATTTTGTTTTTTATTTTAGCACTAAATACTGAGACTTGGCAAGCTAATTTATAGAGTGGCCAACAGCTTTTATATATAAATTCTTATTTTAGCTTGTCTGTGGAATGGTCAAGCCAGTGGCAGTGCCTGAAGATGTAGATACTGTTCCGATTTTACGGGTTCTGGATATAAAATATTTGCGGTGTCTCCAATTTTCATTATGGCACATGGTGTTTGAAATATGTATCTGTAGGCGGTTAATAGGTATTTAAGAGACACAATTTAAACATCTACCAACTGGGTATATTAATTATTCGCATGTAGTCGGCCAACCATTTTCCAGCGCATTCTTTCACGGAGAATGTTTGTGTATGACGCAAATTTAATTTTAAAGTCTTAATTTAGAGCAGACGTACTTTTCTTATGAATTTTTGTATAAGTATGGGCTATCATAGCTTTACCTAAGACCAGGAAAATATAGCATGTACCGGTGCAGTAGCTGTCTTTCAGACAATGTACAATATTTATGTCAATATTGACAAATATTCCTAATAAATATATATTTGTTTAGTTTACTTTTGTAAGATACATTATTTCAGTCACTCAGGAATAAGAGTTTAGAAGAAATACAAATGTAATCCGTTTTTTCTAGGCAAGTATGAACTCGAAAATGCCAAGAGAGTGGCGTCCATGTTCTACCTCCAGTGTAGCATTCTTTTTTTTTTTTTTGTTTTTCTTAATTTCATTAAATTCAATATTCATGTTTAGTGCAAATCTTTTTTAATTTACATACGTCGAAGGACATAGTATAAGTTCAGGTTTAGCTTAGAGTGCCCGCCAAGGGCCATTAAGTTTCAAATGAATTAAAAATTAAAAAAAAAATTAAAATGTGTAGCATTCTTTTATCACTGCATTTCCATATTCAGGTTCGCCCTGTTTATCGGATTTAACCGCATTCACACTATCGGGTTTCACACTGCGGGTGGAATAGCTAGTCTCAGAATACATTACCTACACTCTCAAGGCTTGAACCCATACCCATCTTTATGTCAAAGAAACTTGGCAGTATACAACGACCACTAAAACCAACCTTAATACTTTAACCCATATATAGTCTTGAACTCAGGCACATTTTTTTATTTTGATTTATAAAAAACACGAACACTTACATACTAGGCAAAATACTTTAGCTAAGTCCACAGAGCACTTGTTTTTGTCTTAGAATTGTCCTACGCAGGCTCTTTAAGCTAAATGTAATTTTAATTTTATGTCTTTCAAGTATTGTTGGTACATAAAAATATTAGTGCAATAATTAACTTTTTAATTATTTAGAAAATAATTTTTGAAAAAACTCAAAAACTAAACATTAGACTCAGTCGTGTGCCTACAAGCTCGATAGGCCGGCATGTGTCCATTCAAAGTTGGAAACCATTCTACAGCCTTGAGAATGCAGTTTTTCAACAAAAGAGACTACACCGAAATACCCCTTAACACGTTGTGAAAAAGTATGTTCAATGGCACGCTTAGCTCCTTCGTAAGAGGGGGGGACCAAATGAGCGAACATATCCACGAAGCCGCAGGAACGTCGGTGGGCTTTTATAATTCTACTGGATTTTGCCGTGAAAACGTTCAGATGTGCCTAAGTAATTCTTGAGATTTATTTATTAAATTTTTAAATGCATATAGACATTGTAATCTAAATAATAAAAATGGTTATGTACATATTACTAGTTGGTTATGTAGTTTTATGCCTCAAGGTACTCTGCCTATGAAAAAGAGGCTTGGAAATCAAGTAATTAGCATGTGTCGAAAACATTCAGTAAGTAACAGTCAGAACTAAATACAATATCTCTCTTCCGTTTTTTGCTTCATTCACTGCTTCATAAAAAGTGTTACAGTGATCGGATTTAGTTCAAATATGCGCCGTTTTGTTCGATAATCGGTTTCCATTTAGACGGTTACTTTAAATCCCCCCTCGTAGAAGCCCCCCTCCTTATTTGCGATGAACTCGGACAGCCACTTTTCACAAGCCTCTTTTAAGTTCAACTTCACACCACCAAGGGCGTTCGCCATGGACAGGAACAGGGGGTAATCACTTGGCGCTTTGTCCGGGCTATATTGTGGATGGGATAAAACCTTCCATTCGAGCTCTGACGAGTCATCAACGAAGTGTGTGGTCTGGCGTTGTCCTGGTGGAACACTACACCCTTCCTGTTGGCCAATTCTGGACGCTTCTGGTCGATCGTCTGCTTCAAGCGGTCCAGTTGTTCGCAATAGATGGTAGAATTAAGCGTCTGACTACATGGGAGCAGCTCATAGTGGATGATTCCCTTCCGATCCCACCAAACACAGAGCAAAACCTTCCTGGCCGTCAATCCCGGCTTGGCCACCGTTTGGGACGATTCACCGGCCTTCAACCACGACCGTTTTCGGTTGATATTGTCTTATGTGATCCAATTTTCGTCAAAAGTCACCATCCGCTTCAGAAATGGGTCGAGTTCGTTCCGTTTCAGCAGCATATCGCAGGCGTTGATTCGGTCAAGAAGATTTTTTTGCGTCAAATCATGCGGCACCCAAACATCAAGCTTTTTTTTTGTATCCAGTTTGGTGACTAACTCCGATCTCCTGGGCGATGTCACGAGATGCCACCCTAACTCGATGATTTCCATGATTCGATCGGTATTCGTCGTCACAGGTCTTCCGCCGGCTGGCTTATCTATGGTGCCGTTTTCACCGGCTCGGAATTGTTGTAACCATTCCTCCGCGAAGTGATAGAGTACCATCCCCCAAAACACCATTAATTTCACGGAACGTTTCTCTAGCGAGTTTTTAACGAAGGACAACTTTAAAATAGCGCGAATTTCGGTGTAAGTGAACTCCATACACGTCTTTAACTGTTGAGTGCAGTTGTCGTCGACTTGTTGGCATAAGACAATGACTCAAAGAAACTTCAAAGTTCAAATCTTCCTATACGGGCCAAAAATAAATTGTAATCATTGCGCTGACCGTTCACAGTTAGTTAACGATAATTATCGTTGAAAAGATTTGGCCCAATAACGAAACCGTGGAATTGACTGATTTCGATCGTTTCCTACGGACAATTGAACGCAAAGCGGTATTTTGGACACTTTGACCAACCCACCCGACTCGACAACGTCACACAACGAATATGTAAAACCAAATTTGTTTACTTAACTCATTGTGGTCACCGATCTCGAATTTCGGTAAAAAAAAATTATAATTTGTAGACGTTGCTTGTTCGCGCACGTAACCATGGTGAATGAGTTTACAAGAAAAATTGACAGTGACAGTTCGACGATTAGGGAAACAGTGCGTTCACAAAATAAATTTAAAGTTGTCAAGCCTCTATCGGAAAACCCTTTAAGTGTTATGGATCATATTGGAGCATCTTAAACCAGAAGAAAGAATATTCAAATAGTTCTTATCATCGCAATTGTAAATTTAGACTTATATTTGAAAGTTAAGTCGGACTAAATAAAATTCTTCGACTTATATCTTCAAACTGTTGATAGGTGCTCCAGCTCTTTCAGATTGCTGAGTTTTCCAAAATACAACAGATTCTCAATTTTGTATGGAGAAGACATTCAAGAATCGGTCTGTTCCACTCGTTAGAAAATAATGGAACACAGTGTTATGCAATGAATGTATTAATATCATGTTTAAATTTTCGAAGTACTAAAATAAAAATATTCAGCTTTACCGACAAATTTATACGATCATTTATAGACGCTACTTTAAGTGCTTTAAATATATAGGCACTTAACCGTTTAAAGTTTCATCTACTACGTTCAAGAAATATAGAAATATCATCTCTCTGCATCGGCAAACAATTGGTAATTTTTCGGGGGACTTGGTAAGTAAAATTTACAGTTAACAAAAATACAGGTAAAAAGATACAGGATATAGGAAATACTACAGGACAATAAATAACATATGATATATCTAGTAATCTTGAATCAAGGTCAGTATGCAGGGAAGCAAAGTAAGTTTTAGGCCTGGGACACTTTCGAAAAGTGTACAGCCGTCTTGTCAATGATTTTCGAAATAATAAGTAGAAAAGGTTGTGGTCGCAGTGGCGTAGTAGGTAAGTGCATCGACTCGAAAGCCGCCGAAGGTCCAGGTTCGATTTCCGGACTGAACACCTCGAATTTTTCACGGCACCACATCTTTCGAGTTGCTGAAAACACTCAAAGAGTACCAATTGTCTATGAAAAGCTTCTCAAATCTCGCCGTTTGGAGTCGGAAAAAATCTATAAATCCCCTGTGAGAGAGCTGTAGTGAACACAACACGAGTAGTTGTTTTCGAAGCTAGTCCCTTTTTAGGGTTGTGGTACCGCTCGATTATTATTATAAAAAAAAAAAGTTAATTAAACCAATGATGTGAAATAGATTTCTAAATAGATAAAGGAAGTATTTTTCTTTGTTCTTTTGAGAAAAATTAAATTTTGTCCGGGAAGTTTTAAAATTTAAATTTATTATTCGGTTTATATAGTAATCACTTAATCTATGAAAACTCTTAAAACTGATCCTGGGCTATTAATACCATTTCAAACATTTGTTTGTGAAATTGAGTATAATGTTTACATTGACTTTTTTCGCTTCGCTGAGTAATATCTACTATTTAGTAGTTAAGACAGATTGTGATAGCAAATGATCCTTCTACAGGTATCATCTTAAAATCAAAAAAAAAATCTTAGGTTATAGCTTTGAACAAAAGGCTATTTCATATTGGTTACAAATAATATTGCATGACCAGCATAACGCCAACTTTAGAATTGGATATAATATAAAATGCAGTGATTTTTATTTGTTTGTATATATTAAACAAAGTGGATATATTGCAATGGAAAACACAAACGAAAATAGGACCTGTAGTGATTCAGTATTGATTTTTGGTAGGCTAAGACTTAAACAAAAAAAATATATTATTTATATTTGAAATTCTAGAATAGAGTTAGTACTGTGTTGAATATCTCTTATTACTGATAACTGCAGCGCATCTTTAAGGCACATTTTCTAAAAATTTTGAAATCATGAAATGCTATTCCAAGCCTCTTTAATTTTGGGGAACGCATTGCAATTTTCACATATCACTTTCCCATCAAGAATCTCCCAGAGGTCTTACTCAGGAATATCGTAACTTTACTAGCAATAAACGCACTCACACGAAAAGTTTAAATTATTAACTCTTTATCCAATTTTATTTCAATCTTTGAAACACATTTCCTCTTATATTTTGCTTTTGGGGCTTATTAAGTTATTACAAAAAGCATTTTTAATTCAGGTGATTGAACTTCATCGCACACATTTTGGAGGCGGAAATAACTAAAAAATGCAAAATAAAATTTCACCTTATTTTATTTTATTGTTTCTTGGTTGATAACCTTGGTTTCAGTGAAAGTGTGCGAATACGAAAACTTCCATTAAAACACAAATTATAAAAGTAATCTTAACTTAGGACTTCTAATGGAAAATGGGAAGGGAGGTAGCATAATAGATTAACTAATACAAAATAAGTAATAGACTTCTCACAGTCCCTGAATTAGGCCAAATGATTGGATTCAAGACAGAAAACTATTCATTTAGTGTACGCTTATCGAAATGAATAGTAAAATCGCCCTAACTCTCTTAAAGCGTCAGAAATACTCATATTGTGAAATTCTTTGGTTTTAGGTGACATAATAAATGCAATGTATACAGCTGTTTTTAAGGATTTTGAAATGGCTGCTTAAGTGACACCTAAAATTCTGCGAGCTCTTCTTGTGTTTGGCAACAATCTTCATAGAGCAATGCTTCCAGTTCGTCATCTTCAAACTTATTCGACTGCACAGGGCGTAAAACGTCTTCCAAGTTAAAATGACCACGCTCAAATCATGCAAACCAGCAGTTTTCTTCGTATTAATGGAATGAAGAAGAAGGGGAGCCCCCGCAAAGAAACTTTTTCAGGCAGAAAGTTCGACATATTCGACTGAAAAAAACTTATTGTTGTCTACGCATCAAATGAATGACATACATTTACTGAAATGACGTGCAATGACAGTAGCTTTCCAACGCATGTTCCAATGGAATAATAACACTGGAATAATACAAGTAACGCCATCTCTTAGCAAACCGAATTGAGAATAGACCCAATATTATTTAATTATAATTAAAGTTGTTGTAAAGTTAATAGTTCAGTTTATCTACAATTTATGTACATTTTTTGGCACTTAAGGTAATAAAAAAAATGTTTTTTTTTTCAGAATTAATTTCCAAGAACATATTGGTCATCATTATATATTTATGATATTTTGCCATTTTCTGGGTGTAAGACTTTTGTGGATTATCAGCAAAAATGTCCCTAAAAGAATAGAGCAAACCACACCGGAGTCTATCCCATTTTTTAGTCAGAGGTGCTAATGCTCTGAAGCCTTTTCAACAATCATAATTGAGTTAAGGTCTTAACTACTCTTGAAAAGAAGTGTCTTCTGTATAGAAAACAATAATATCACTTTCCTAGTAAAAAAACAAATATTATCACTGATACTATCAAGACAATAATTGCAAACAAGGTCATCTTTTAGCTAGTGTGTAAGCTTAAATACATTTTTAATTCGCTCTCTCTCTCCCTCTCCCTCTCTCTCTCTAAGTTTAATTTACATTAGTGGATGATACATACGTGACGGGTTAGACCACATTCAGCACTTGATAAAAGAAACTTAAGCAACTGTAGCTAAGAGTGGTCTCGATGACGAAGCGATTCATTGTCGTTCTATGTAGCTTGGTCATGATAATGATCTATATGCATCCTGAAATTCATGCAGAGGGTTTCGGTGAGCTTTGCTTTCAATAAGATGGCTCTACGACCCATTTAGTGCGTGAAAAGACAGACTTGTTGAGAAATTAATTAATTTCACATTTATATGAAATGATTTTTGAAAAGTAAATGCAAATTTTTTTATACTCCGAGACAATTTGTAATTCTGTAATTCTTACAACATCCTGCCCTTCCTGACTTCAAATTTATAACTGATCATTTTTTAAAATTTGTATGTTATTCTCTATAGACAAATGTTTATATGGCTTCATGTTTAAAAAAATGTTTCCGGTTACTTACACTGTCCGGATGCTTGTTAACTACTTTCTACAATTTAACAGATTCTTTTAGATATTATACGACCATAGCAGACAAACATATCTCATTTGTCCTTTTATAACTGTGTGCAGAACTATTCAAGTAAGTATTGCACATTACTTTCATTAAAAGAATTTATTTTAATTTACATATGCAGAATTTTGCAATCCATTTACTATACGTACATTAGCTGAGAAAGATGCATTCGTCTGTCATAGTAAGCCACATGCAAACTCTTGTTAAAATTACTCACTGTACAAGCCAAAATGTTATGTGCAGATCCTATAAATTATTACATGCCGATCCACAATTATGAAGCCTTCATCATAAAATAGCTTACATTCAGCAGCTCTCCCCTAGGAAGTCATTTCCTTTCTTCCTTAATCAGCTCCATTCGAAGTCCCCTAAAAGTGTCTCCTCTAGCCTCACATCTCTTTGCACAACTCATTAACTTTTAGTTCATTCATTTTCTGACTGCACCCATAAAACGCTGGCTCCCCATCCCTACCCAATCCAAGGCACAACATTTCCAAAATAAGTTTGACGTATATACCGTAAAATGCATATATGTTTGTTATACATATATATATGGTATGTATATACCAGCAGTCTATGTACTGCCGTGTATAGGTTACTCTATTTTAACTCCCCATCTTCTACAGTCATAAACTTCTAGGCGCACCCCTCCTTGCATCGATTGCTGCGCACAGTGCGCTAGCTGTAGAGGGATAGTAATTGAGTGAGTCCCACCAACAATGACTACAACAACGACAGCGACAGAGGCGAAGACAACGACATCGACAACGAGGAAAAAAAGAAAACATAAAAAACACGCCCGTTTACTCGTCCGTCGATGGAGAAGTTGGGTGCACTCACTAAGCTCCTCGCACTTAGAGATATTCGTTCTGCCATAGGGAACGCTCATCACAGCCGTTTCGGTTGATTGATCAAACGGCAAGCAGTGGAGGGGAGGGGAGCCCCAACATCCAATGGAAGCTAATTTAAGACTCTTCGCCTCGAATACATCATTCGGTTATCATAATCGAGGAATCGCGCTTCAATCATTTGAATTTCAAATTATCGAACGTGATAGTGTTAGTGGTTTCTCAGGAAGGCTTCCTTTGAGGATTGGTGGCCATAAATTCACCAAAAGGTAGCGGGGCCGACGGAATTTATCGTTCCATGTGTGTGTGCACTGTAAAACTGTATCTAGTTCAATAAATTTCATCGAATAACCCTGTAAGTCAATGTTGGGGGAATCTCTTAGGTGCACACAAACATTATTGTTCTGTACTTGGTACCCACAGCAACGGACCACGAGAACGCATGCTCTGCTCGGGGCGGCGAAAAGAAAAGAAAACCAGCAGAAGGAAAACGCTGAGTGAACTTCTGGGCGTGGAAGTTAAGGGAGTACTACATGTAGGAACCGCTTTTCTTTATGTATCCAACTATCCAGTGTGCAAGTATATAGGGTGTCACTTGGGAGAGTACATCTATCTTTAGATCCTTTGTACCTGTGGAGCAGTTTGTTAGCAGCTGGTGTAATGTGCTTAGCCAGTGTGTGTAACCTTGAAGCTGAATATGACGCCAGCGATGGAAAATTAAAGTTGGACAAAATCAATATTCGATATATTTTGGGTGGACTCTCCTTGCTCCTAGCCGGATGAACGCACAGTAAGTGGAAGTGTGGACATATAATGAACAACTGCCAGACGACTGTTAAAAAGAGAAACCGTGACACGCATCGCAAAGTACGTGTGCTGCATACACACGTTTTCGCACTCATTGGGTTGGAGGTCTTCGTTGTGGCCGGCTGGGTGATAAATGCATGTAGGCACTGTAGCGTGGTGCCAATCACTAGTAAAGCCAGACAATTGACTTATACATACATACATGATAAAGTCGATAGCCATTATGAAAAGGATGCGAGGTAATAGTGTATAATAGTCTAAGTACAACGCACTTACTTCCGTTTCAGAAAGCTAATCTTAATGGAGGGATAGCATTTGATGATTCACAAAAATTGTTTTAAACATGTATTACTTTAGCTGTTCCTGAATAATATTCAAAAGCCCAGAATGTTTTCGGTCAAGGAAAGCCACACTAAACTGAAAATTGTAGTAAAGATGAATAACCTCCAAAAGTACTCTCTTTAGTACTCTCTCTCTAACGTGGCTAAACGAGAACAAGTCGAGGAGAGAAAAAGAAAACAGAAACGGAAAAGGCCAAAATGAGCCTGACGAAGGAGAGCGCGGAATAGCAAACAAGGACACAAACTTGGAGGTGACCAAGGAAATTTGATTTTTACCTTTGATAAAGACGCACGTCTGCTTAAATACATTGGTTGCCATCTTCGGGTGCCATGGCCTTGCCAACTAAGTGAATTTCTTCCTTGAATGAAGTCAAAAACAACGATTCTTTCTTCTCTGGCTCAAACCAGCATACCTCTACAGCTAACACGACCGTTGCCTCCTATTTCACACACCAACTTACTTGAGCTCCTTCTCTTTGTGTGCGCCACCTGAGTAGTGGACGTCCTCTGTTGCCTATAGTGAATCTTCTACTCTATGGCATTTGGAATAGAAGATGCACGCAAAAAGACGAACGTCCAAGAATGGCCAATGCGTTGTACAAAACCAGGGCGGTCTATCGAAAGAGTGTTCTTTTACTCAGGTACATGAAAACGTACTATGCTGAATAGCCTGAAAAAACAGAGATACGAAAGAGTGAGAATACACATAATTTACTTACTTCAACTTGCATTGAATGCTTTATTTTCTTGATTAAATTTTGAGAAATGTATTTCGGTGCAACCGCGTCATTCCACAAAAGACATATACTTCCTTCAAATAAAAGAAATAGAAGAAATGTGGGGTCAGTCTATTTCATATGGCTTCATCAAAACGGCAGGGCTCGATGGCTAAAAATGCGTTCGTTCGTTAGTTTTCGGTTTTTATGTATTTTTATTTCTTTAATTCAATTCAATTCTTTAATTCAATAATAATTTCCTTAATACTAGACAAAATGTTTAACCTAGTTATGTAAACGAATTCAAATTCAGTGTAACCTACTGACCCTCCACAGGCGCTGTAAGCTAAACTTAAGAACTTGATGTCTTTCGACGTAATTTACAATTGCTTTGGATAAAACTCAATTATTTGTAATTCTATAGGAAAAGTTGACTTGATCTAGCGCAAGAGATTTACCGACTCTTCTCCCCTTGCGAAGCTGGGTCGAATTGGTTCGACGACGTAATTCGTATGTTATCCAACCGCCAGTACATTCGACGCTGTTTTTCACATCCACTACATCCCGCCCAGATATCGCCGTACTGAACCGAAGAAGTACCTCCTCAGCTCGACGGTGCGGTTGTAATTGAGCCGCCCAACTACGGTTGAACGGGAAAATTGGAAGAGAAGCGGAACTGCTTTCTTGTTCTGTATCAAGCCCTTTTGGTCAAGATAAACAAATGCTTTCGGGGGAATGAGGCCAGTTAAACGCACTTCTTCATGATATTGGGAGTTTGGCTAAAAAGCCCCTAGAAATCAGATTGTTGACTGAGTTTATGGCTCTTGCAGTGTGAAACCAAGGAGTTCGATATAGTCAAAGACATGAACGAAGGTACGCCCTCTCGAACAACCGTATTCTTTCCGTATCAGACTTGCTCCCACGTTAAACCACACGTTTAAGTAAGCATTGACCTGATTAAAGCCATATAGCACATTTCCTTTACACTCGGATCAATTTGGCTGTTGTAAAACAGACTCTTTGTAAAGGTAATAGTGTCCATACTTAAATTAAGTTTATCTTAGAGAGCCTGCGAAGGGCCCGTAAGATTATTTCATGACAAACAAACTTCTGAAAACAGGCACTCTTATCTAGAATTTAAGTGTTTCTTGTAAATGAATAAAATGCAATAAAAAAAGCGCCTCGTTCTCTGGTCATCCCAGATACCTCACAACACAGTGCTCGCTCAGAGCCAGTAAGTCAGAAATGAAATATGTAAATACATCACTAGGTTTAGGATTTTATCTAGTTTTAAGATTATAAATTCACTGATATTTACATAAATAAAAGGCATTAAAAAGAAAGAAGACAGACCCAACAAAGGGTGCCATAATATCCACTGTGGCATATGATCCAGAATTACCCTACATATGACACGTCGAACAGTAGACAGGCAACTTCAATACGAGCCGGACGTTGCTCGCAGCCACGAGGATAGCAGTGACAGGGCAGTGTCGGCCAAAGAACGCCACTTTTATTGGTGGCTGCACCGAAATCGGTTTTTGACGCCACCAACTTCTAATGAATAGAACTAGGTAGTAGACCCTTGAGGGCAAACTTACATAGGCTAAGTTTAAGTTAAGTTAAGTTAACAAAAAAAAATTACGAAAAATAAAAAAAAAATATAAAAAATAATAATTAAAAAAATAAAAAATAAAAAAAAGGATAAAACAACAAAATAATCGAAAAAAGGTGCATCATGGCGTATTGCATCTATATGTTAAGCATATAAATCGCAATACGCCCTGGAGAACGCGTCCGTACAATTCTACGGATATAGTGAAGAATAGCATAAGTAGATTTAAGAATTTGTAAATAGTTTAAGTTTTAGTAAGAATAAGTTAGGTTAAGTTAAGACCAGAAGGTCAAGTTAATTTTCTTGATGAATAAAATAAAAATAAATTTCCCATATTTAAGTTAAATTAAAATAGAGTAGGCCGGAAGGCAAATTAAATGTAAGGTAAATTAACTCAGAGCACCCGCGAAGGGTTAGTAAGTTAGTTATAAGAGCGAAAGTTCACATAGTATAAGCTAGTTTTAAGTAGTTTTAGCTAGAATGTAAGTAAAGGAATTTAAATTTAAATAAAAATGCAATAAAAAGTTAAAGTTACCCTACATATGTACATTGTTTTGACTAACTAGTAAACATTTTCAACAATGAAAATATTAGAAAATATTTTCCGTATATTGACTTTCAATTTTTATGGTGCAGAACCTAAAAGTTTCTGAAATTAAATTTTTGACTAATTTTGAAAATGTCATATTTTTTCGACTTCCTAAACTAGAGGGAACTGGAGGAAAATTCTCGAAAGAACAGTGTGGTAGTGTAATTGGATTTTGACATGCATTACACGTTTTTTAGACTTTAGGATAATATCAATAAATCTCAGTTTTCCAATTCTGCTTGGAACTCTTGCATAATTCCAATTCCTATCAACGTAAGAATGGATTGAATGTTGTTAATAAAAATTAAACTTTCGTGGAGAAAAAGCATATTTGAAGTAAAAAACAAGTAAAACATGGGGAGGCAATATCATGACATAGAGATCAATGGACTATCATGGAAGCTATATATTTTTTTTAATTAGTGCTAATTTTTTTAATGGCAAAGACTATAAGGGACTGACAACTACAAAAATAAAAAACCAAAAAATACAAAAAATAAAACAAAAAAAAATGTGCATCACGGCGTATTAGATATATATTATAAGCATATAAATGACACATTCACCCTGGTGCATGCGTCTGTATAGTTTTACGGACATAGGTAAATTTAATGTAGATAGTTAAGTAAAGTTAAGTTTTAGGTTAATTTAATTGTATATAGGTATAAGTTTTAGGTAGTATAGATCTTAGATTTATTTTTTAAGCTAGGTTAAGAAGTAAGAAAAATCAGGAATTCCAAGTTTTTTCAAATTTTCTTTGAGGAATAAAAAAAATATATAATAAATTTAAAGCGATGAGTTTAAAAAAATATAAGAGGCCGAAAGGCATAAAGAAAAAAAGTAAGAAGTAAGATCACTAGATTATATTGCTAAGATAGTTTTAAGCATTTTTGTCTAGCATTTAATGGAATTTTGAAATAAAAATGCATTGAAATCGACTAACAACTACAAGTGCTGCGTGTGCCATTGGTGGACTTAGATGGTGGAAAGATTTCAAAAGCTTTTCAGTGACAGTTAGTACTCTGAGAGTGTTTTCAGCAACTCGAAATTAATGGAGTTATGAAAAAAATGTGAGATGGCGGTCCGTGAATCGAGCCTGGACCTTCGGCGTTTGAGTCGACGCACAATTGTGGCCAACATTAACCCGAAGTGATTCTCGATTAAGGATTTAAGGCTTTCTTCTTTAATTTGCCTTTCCGCCTACTCTATCTTAATTTAACTTAATTAAGGGAAATTTATTTTTATTTAATTCGTCAAGAAAATTAACTTGACCTTCTGGTCTTTACTTAACCTAACTTATTCTTACTAAAACTTAAACTATTTAAAAATTCCTAAATCTACTTATGCTATTCTTAACTATGTCCATAGAATTGTACGTTGTTGTTGATTGTTTTGTTGTTTTATCTTTTTTCTTATTTTTTTTTATTTTATTTTATTTTTTGTTATATATTTTTTTTTACTTAACCTAAACTAAGCCTATGTAAGTTCGCCCTCAAGGGTCAACTACCTAGTTCTATTAATTAGAAGTTGGTGGCGACAAAAACCGATTTCGGTGCAGCCACCAATAAAAGTGGCGTTCATTGGCCGACACTGCTCTGTCTCGAGCATTTCTGCCGGCCGGCTGAATCGAAGAAGGTCCTCGTGGCTGCGAGCAACGTCCGACTCGTATTGAAGTCGCCTGTCCACTGTTCGGCGTGCGACACGGAAGATTAGAGGACACCCGTATCTTGTATCAGGCCCTTTCCATCCAAATAGAGGAAAGCTTCGGGCGGAATGAAGCCGTTAAGACGCACCTTCTCGTGGTGCGTTATATTCGGGTAGTAAGCCCCAAAGATCAGAGTGTTGGTCGAGTTCAAAGCCCGTGCGACGTGACCCCTAACCAACTCAATAATAAAGTTGTCTATCCTGATCAGATTTGCCTCGTTGTACAAAACCTCTGATTCGGAAGTGCGATACAACCTGAGGCAAGCAATCAGACATTGCCTCTCGAACACCCTCAACTTTTCCATCTGGGAAGGACTCACGTTGAACCACACTGGACAACCGTACACCATGACCGGCCGGATGAGGGCCGTGTAGCAGATAACCTTCACTTTGATATCGAGTTGACGGTTGTGAAACAGCCTACTCCCCCCAAAGAAAGTTTTCTTGGCCCTAGCCAGAACAGTATCAATATGCTTATCACCATATAGATACTGATTCAGCCATATGCCAATATATCTTACTACACTTTTCACAGTTAACGGTCTGAACAGAATGGTTTCGCACTGTTGGTAGTTGATCTTCAGTTTCCAGTCGTCGCAAAAACGCGGAATGTTATCGAAACCGCGCTGCCACAATACTGTAAATTGCCTGAATACCAAGATTGTCAGTGACATTGCGGAATTAGGAGAGTTTGTCCAAACGTATCCCTACAACTACCTACCTGGCCACGCTTCTCCAAACAATTGTTAAGAACAATCTCCTCAAACGTTATTAACATACCATCAAATGAGGAGATTGACAGGTATCTGGTGCTCTTAGACAACTTAATAAAACAAACACTGGACTGCACACTACCACTGTACCGACAAACGGAAAATTAGAAACGCAAAAGCAAACTACTATCAAGGTTGAAAGCCTTATATAGACTGTTTACAGACAAAATTAGGAGATTAGGCCGCTGAAGGCGCTTATCAAAAACATTGAAATCTTAATTGCTCAGAATTACAGACTTCCTGTAAATTCGTTGGAACAACAAGGTTCGGGCTTTGAAGTTTAACAACCCGAGCATAATTCCACAAATTACTAAGTTCTTCAAGAGCAACAGGTGAAGCGATCTGCCGTGTTTAAGCTTCCTAGACCAACAGACAACGAACGCATACTGACAACAGCAGGCGTTAATCCAGATAAAGCTATTCTAAACGATAATCTCTTCGTGACGCGCAAGAAGTACTTGGCCCCAATTTTTTAGGAAGTGTATAGGGTTAATGAAAACATTCGCCGTAAACGCAATCTGGAAAACCGTGTTCTGGTCGGTTCTTCGGTATGACCTACAACAGTGGCGATCTGAGAATACTGGCTTTATCCTGTTCCTTGAAGGGGTACATCCCCCGTTCATAACAGTTACGGAGCTTCAAGCGATGTTCGAATCACTGACGAAGAAAAAGTCTGTGGGAATTGATGGGTTCGCAAACATTGCGCTGAGACATTTTCCTTAAAAAGTTGTAAAGATGTACACAATTCTGCTTAACAATGTTCTGAATAATGCACATTTTTCGGAACATTGGAAAATAGCGATATCCATTTTTTATTCCTCTCATCCGTGCAACCTTCGGTCAATTAGTCTCCTTCCGAATATTAGCAAGGTTTTCGAAAAGGTGGTTAACAGAGCTCTGCTTGACTGGGTAGAGGGCAAAAATCTCATATCGGTAAACCAGTTCGGTTTCAAGGCGGGGCATGAAAGTATACATGCCGCGTCGAAACTAGTGTCTAACATCCAATACAACAAGCGCAAGAAACAGTGCACGGGTGCGGTGCTGATTGATCTGGACACCGTTTGGTTGGAAGGACTTTTTTACAATCTCAGTCGTCTCGGCATGTGTAAATCGCTAGTGTAACTACTGTTTGGTACGCTTACTGGCAGACGGTTCGTAGTCAGTTAGGGCAACGTAACCTCTGCGGGTATCTTCCATGTTAAAAATGGTCTTCAACAGGGTGCCGTAAATTCGCCAATCTTGTTTAACATTTACTTGAGCGATCTTTTAAGTTGTTTTCATAATGCAATCGCTTTATTTTATTGAAAAGAAAATCCTTGGATGACCGGAGAGCGCATGCAATACTAGGTTAAGTATCACATAAGGGTTTTTGTTAGCAGTTTTCCCTTATTTAATCATATATTTCCAATCTACAACTATTGACTCATTGTATATCTCTATCATAGCTGTAAAGGATCAATGTGTCCTAAACCTCTAACCTCTAATTTTAACGTACAAATTGTAAAAGCTACTTGAAATAAATAAATAAAAAAAGAAAACGAAATTTCGAATTTTTCACGGCACCCCCCTTTTCGAGTTGCTGACAACACTTAAACAGTAATAATTGTCTATGAAAAGCTTCTCAAATCTCGCTATTCGGAATCGGTAAAAAACTGTGGACCCTTATACTCGTGAGAGAATAATGGCAAGCACAACACGAGTAGTTCTTGTAGAAGCTAGGCCCTAGTCCCCAGCCGTAGTGCCACTCAATTATTATTATTATTAAAATATCAGATTCAAGCTGTTTGAAAATATTCAAAAGTAAGTATTCGTGTTGGATGATATATGGCAAATTCGAAGAACCAGTGGCGTTGTGTTCATAACCAAATGCGAGCAAGAAAAAGTTCAAAAGGCGATTATGTTATTTAGGCAAAATTTGTGTTTCTAACTGTTGCCTCATCAGACAAGTGTGCTGCAAAACAAAATATCATCTTTTACGAGGTGAAGACAGAAAAGAGAGAGAGAAAATGACTGTCCATGTCCAGTAAGCATAGTTGGCCGCATAGCAGTCAAACTTTTCCGTTTCGTCCATTTAAGGCTTGTGTACATTCAAACGAGTTTTACAAGATTTTACTTTATTTTTTTTATTTATTACCCTAATGCAAACTTAAGAAACGGCGATATTTTATTGATCGTACTTATTCTTATTCAAACATTTAAACCCTCACTTATACTACAATAGCTTTCCCCAGCAAAAAGCAAATGTATTTGAAGAAAGGGTGGTGATAGATGCCACCACCATTATCTCCGTTTGTTACCCTCGAACTTTATCCATTACCGCGGTCTTTTCCTCCCACGACAAAGACTACACTTCAAATTACTCATGTAGACCACGCATTTGTTAGATACTCGACTTTATTATAACATTCACCGTTCGTGCGCCGCTCCAGCCGTCGGCAACATATGTTCCTCAACTGATGCTGCTCACTTTATCCAAAGTTTCTGATGAATTTCACAGACGGCCACGATTCCTTTAATAAACACCACGCATTTTTGTCATTCCATCATTTCGTCAGATTTTCATGTCAACCTTCAAACTGCCTACTGCGCGGCGTGTGCTATATTGCCGTCCATCAACCCCATTAACTCCTGCCGAAACCATGGCACCAACACTGCCGTTGACATTTATGACGATAATACATCTTTAATAACTTCGTCAAACAAGCAAACTTTGACGTCACATACTCCAGGGGGAGGGCGCCCCGACATGTTTGTCAATAAATTCTCGACACCAGGGTTACCACTAGTGTGTGCAGATCTAACGCATCATTAATTCATCAGTGGTTATCATTAATCCGTAGTCACAACTATCCCTCAACTGAACTTCTGAGTTGACCAGCAGCGTCCAGACGTACCGCAGAAAACAAAAAAACAACGGACACAGCCGCACCAGCAGTTGACAAAACTTTGCACCAACTCCATTGTCACCGTACAGCGAAATGGCCCCACCTCTAAACCTCGATTAGTGTTTTTGTCACGATTCTTTGTGTTTGCAGAGACACATGTTACCCAAACCAACCCTTATATGGCGATGGGGCGGAGGCACATGTGCTCCGAGCTTGGTTAATCTCAGATTGGTAATTTGATTCGAAGGAATTCAGAGTACAATATGGGAGTTCTTAACTGTCTATGTGTTCTCCTTGACCTCAGTTAACCTCGACTGAACCCGGAATTGATAAGAAAATCGATGTCAAAGGCGATGGTCAAGTTTGCAACAAGTACGATTGTTATTAAAGTTTGGGGGAAACGAGACATGTGTACACGATATTTTAAGCTGGATTATGGCAAGGGAGTTTACAACGACTGAAAATCGTATCTTTTATCACTTTTCTTATACCATTCGAGAGGAATGAGGGATCATACACTTGCTCGGACAACAGTAACGAGTACGGGATATTACTTTGGTTTCGAAGAGTAACACATCCATTGTATTAAAGCGACGATACAGCATTCCGTTTGAGTGCTTGTCAATATTGCGATCATGCAAGTGAGTCTTAGTATTATTTTATTTGGTATTATTTCACAATTACCATGGTGTATGGTATGTATATGGTTTGGACAGTGACCGGATTTTTTAGGAAGCGTTTGATATACATAAATGTTATTGAAAGTTACAAAATTAAAGAAAAAACTCCCAGTGGTATGTGTAAAAACCAGAAAAAAACTCTCAAGGGAAACATTCTACAAAATTTGTTTCGGATTGTTTTCCCTATATTGAGAAAACGGCAATCGCATAGAAGGAGTTCTTCTGGAACAAACGTCGTGCTTTTGAAGTCTTGAGATGGTTGAGATGGCTGGTCGTTTCCTGGATTTGACATAGTGCGAAGATTTCTACTGTCGTTTTGCCGAACTTTTTTGTTGTACTTGAAATTACTAATAATTTGGTTTGTTTTAAAGCGTAACAAATCATTCAGCATTTTCTTAAAGTCTTATATGATAACTAAACAATTTTGTTGGGACTCATTTATTTTCAAAATAACTCGTTTTTTAAGCTTCTGGGATAATTTAACCTGTAGTAACACTGTGTAACCGTTACTTACTCCAATTTACGTCTCAATCCTCTTTTCAAGAGCCTTTAGTAGTTTTAAGTCAGTATAGTTAATGTAGATCACCGAGCATTGTTCTGCAGTTGTTTGATATAGCCTGTCTTGGATGGGGATAAGAATCAGGCGATCACCTTCGACCTAAGGCGCTTTACCACAATGCGATCAATATAGTTTTCGTATCGTTCCTTTAATTTCCTTCCATTCCTTTAATTTGTCTCCTACTGTGCTGGGATTTGTTTTAATTAATATTTCCTTTTTTACGGCAAATTCTCCTTGCGTCGTTTGGCCTGCCTGCAAGCACCAACCGATTTTGATAGGTGTTAAACCCCTTTTCCAACGACTATCTATTGATAAATTTATTCCCTATCTACAAAAATGTTTTGAAAAATAATCCTATTTCCCCATACATTAATACAGATGAAGTTTAGATGATACTCAATTGATTTCATTCAATTGATTAATATTGAGTTTAGCTATCATATCTTCGTCATACAAGCTAGAGTATAAAGGATTCGCAAAGTTTTATATACAAGTACCGTTGTTGAGCAAAGAACCTAAACCACAAATGTTCTTTTACCTAGAAAGTTAAAAAGTAAACTCCTTAAAGTTGATACAGTAAAAAAAATCATATAAAACAAAACATATAGAAATCTTTCTTGGTAAATGTAGCCGTGACGGCAAATGCTTGGACAAACACTTTTACATGATAAACACGCTAATCCTGTTTTAAATTTCAAATTGATCGACGCTTGCGATTTTTTGCCACTCCCTGCGCGGACACCATTAAAAAAGACAAGCACACCCTAAACGGATTATTTCGAGTTCGTTACACCTGCATTGTTTAAGGGCGATCCAACGACGAATCAAGACTGACAAAAAAAATAACCAAAACAAAGTGAAATTCATAACCAACGGGACATTGTGATAATACCAGTATAACTTTGATTGCTGGAGAATGGCCGCAAATCCAAACACAAATTGACGTTTCTCTTACCATCATCACCACACTGTCATCATCGCCAACGAAACAAAGAGGAACGTCACTGTGCAAATATTTAATTAACGAACGAACCCAATTTCTATCCACACCGTCAAAACCCTGGCCGATTCAGTTGCCAATCACAGATGGGAAGGGAAAGCGGAAAAAGCTGAAATTGTTCATCCTGCGGCTGAGAAGAGCTTGAGTCTGAGTTCTGACGATGATTTATTGCTCGAAATGAAATAAAATTAATTTCACAAGGATCCCACTTCAGGATGAATATGATTTTACCTGGAATGGATCGCATCACTGACATCCTTAAAAGTTCTCCGTGTCTATCGGTGCATTTGTGATGATTTTATCCTTGTTGCATCCCCAACAGACCGTACGGAACTCTTGGAAAACTCTTAACGAGAGACCGAGATGAAGGCGCGCAGCGTAGTGCACGGTGGTGGATGAAACGATGAGCAGCAGAGATCTTCCGCTCAAGGTGTACTCAAAGGTGCGCCACTTAATTGCCAGGCACACAGAGGAAACAAAAACGACAAGAAGCTAATTTCATTACGGATGGCTTTGATGCTTTCCATCAGCCCCAATGAACAGGCGAAAACAGACACTCTCAAGATTTCACAGAAGACAAAGGACAATCCCGGTGTGGTGGGATAGTCGCTTAAGGGGTGGAAAAACGAAAATCATCTGGTATCATAATTTCATCGTTTTTCAGTCTTTTTTTGTGTTATTTTTTTTCTTTTCGCCTTTGGCTTATGAAAACGATTCCGGAGTGAGACTGGATAAAGTGAAATAGCGTGCAACCCTCTTTGCGCTTTCTAGCAACAGCGGTGGCGGTGAATTAATTTGCATGCGTTTATAATCTCCCTGTTGTCTCTTGTTCGTCGCTATGTTGATCTTTTGATTTTTCTAGCGCTGCTGGTGTTGAAACAAGGAGTTGGAGGCGTTTGGTTTCCAGATGAGGTAACTAGCCTCTTCGGAACTGGTTGATAATGACTACAGATGTGCTGTGTATCTCGCGTTCTATGCTCATCTCGTCCGGAATAACGGTTGCATTGACTTCAACATTAACACGAAAGGGTTATTTTGACATATAAACTCTTGAAGTTAAGTATTTGAATGAACAGTTTATGAAGCCTTTAGTTGCAAAATTGTCGTCATTTCGTGACAATATCTGGAACAATTTGCTCTACACAAACCTGAAAATTCCCCAGAAGTGCCTTCCAATATCACCCAACTTTAATTGAAAGTCCAAATTTGATAATACATATATACGTACATATCATCATTATCATTACCCCCAGAATTGAAAATTTAGTGAATTACAAAAATATTGCCCTCAATTGTGAGGGAGCGGTTCAACTTATTACTTTTTGTATCTCAAACAGTTTTTAGTAAATTTATGTTTGTTTCCCATTCAATGTTTGTTTCTGGGTTCCTCAAGTCGAACATAGAGTTTCCTACTTTTGAGCGCAAGATTTCGGGCTTAAACTATGCTTTTAAAAATAATAAAGCGCATTTTCTGAATTTGAAATTTCAGTGTATGTGACTAAAAATATGTTATTTTGTTTTTCTTCGAGACACAAAAATGTAAAATGAACTCCTAAAATCATAAATATTAGTATTCATATACAAACTGTGGTTGTGGTCGCCGTGGCGTAGTGGCGTAGTGGTAAGTGCATCGGCTGCGGCGCAGAAAGTCTGGGTTCGATTCCCGGACGGGACACCTAGCAATTTTTCACGGCGCCACCTCTTTCGAGTTGCGGACAACACTCAAAGAGTATTAATTGTCTATGGAAAGCTTCTCAAATCTCGCCGTTCGGAATCGGCAAAAAACTGTAGGTCCCTTCTACTCGTGAAGAACAGTAGCATGCACAACACGAGTAGTTGTTGTAGAAGCTAGGCTCTGGTCCGTTATGGGCTGTAGTGCCACTCAATTATTATTATTATTATTATTTTTATATGCAAACTAATTTTTGGATTTCTTTTTTAAATGTAAAATCTTAAAAATACAAATTAAATTGCAGTATATAAAAAGTTATAAAAAATATAATTCAGTCACCAACTTACTACTTCACTACTACTGCATTTGTACTGAACGGATAAATGGCGCTCTCAAAGCACAGTTTCTGATTTGCCTATGACTATTTTCAATGGCTAACTCTGCCATTTTCTCGCAGTTATTTTATATGCCTTTAAACGCTTCCATATCAGCGAGCTGCATAATGTGCGCTGTATTTGGCGGTAATGATGAATACACAATTGTTAAAGGACTCATCTATCCAATTTTTTTTTCATTAATCCTATTATGAAGTGTAGTTATGGATACTCCAAACTCCCTACTTGCTGCTCGAAATTTGTGTCCGAAAGAAGTTTCAATTTAAGGCGAGAAACGATTAAACATTACTAACTACTCAGATAACGGTAAAGGCAGAAAAAGAAAAATGTGTTAGAATACTGGCTTTTAAGATTTTGTTATCTTTATTGTAAAAAGTTAGAATTATTTAAGTTCCTAAAATATTACAAGTTTTGGGGAGAGAAAACTATTTTGGTAAAGTGGCCTATATTCGAACACAAGCGTTCGTATAACTCGAACAAATTTAGTTTTCTATGTTTGAACAGTAAAAATAATAAGCAATTATTAGCTTCTAAGATAAAACTTTGTTAAATTATAATAGATTGGATAGTTATAGATAATTCATAAACAATACACACAGTTTCCAACATCACTTGCAACAGTTTTTTTTTTTTATAAAACCCGTTAATTCTCTAAAATCGCAACACAAAAAACCATTTTCATAAATGTTTTCATTAACTGTAATAGCTGGAAACTTTGAACCTTTTAACCTTTCAAGGTAAAGAGCAATAGCACATTTGGAATTTTGCATTTGCATAAGTTGATAATCTGAGAAATTAAACAGTTTAAACGATATTTTTCAAAAACTGTTTAACTACCGGGAGTGTTCAGAGCAACTTCGTGTTGACTTGAATTGTTTATAACTTGCATCTTAATAATAATTGAGTGGCACTACAGTCCACAAGGGATTAGGGCATAGCTTCTACAGTAACTACTCGGTTTGTTCGTGCTACTGTTCTCTCACGAGACAGAAGAAGAGGTTGGTGCTAATAATTAAACTGAAATTTCAATTACTGACTCCTAATCTATGAACAACCCAGTAATAAGTTCCTTTGAAAACATGCTGGACAAGATACATTATGTACCCAACGCCTGCACTGCGATATCTGTCGAAAATCCTAGTCATAAATCTGTATATCTTTAAAGGCCTGCTCAACTGGTTTTATTTTATGTTAATTTATAATTTTAAAAAATCTGTTTGGTTGGTGCCTTCGTGACAAACATTTTGTTGAACATTTTCGGCGGAGTAATCGGAAAGCACAGATAAGATACAGAGAAAGCACAACAGATAAGATACAGAGCTCACCTATACCATGCTAGAAAGCTGCACCAGCCAAGGAGATTTGACATTGGTCGCCGACACACCGGAGATTGCCAGAGTCTACGAAGAGAAATTCAACGAGAGACTCTCCAGTATGCCTTCATCAAACATAGACGTCAACAATATGAGGTTGCATTGCCGCTCAGCCATCCAAGCCAAATTTATTATTGACCAATAACTACCCCCGACCTGCAACCCGTGGTATGATAGCGAGTGTGAGCAGAATTAACAAGCAACGGACGAGGCATACAGAAAAGCGCTACAACAGAAAACTAGGACTGCGGGGGGAATATAGGGCTAGAAAAAGGGAGACTATTGAACTTCTACGCCCGTCTCGTCTCTCGCGGCCTCCCAGCTCAAGGACTTCGAAGAGTCTAGGGATAAGCACACACAGCCAAGAGCCTGGCAGCAGGCTTCCATAAAAAGCACTCAGGCTCCTCGAAACCTATTTACTGACCCACATGGAATTGTGGATGTGTTTCAGCGGCATTTCCAACCACTGCTTAGCGGGCATGAACAGAAAGATTGGTAGGGAACAAGGAAACACCAACTCTAATCGATGAAATAGTTCTCCCGCCCAGTCTTGAAGAAGTCGACTCAGCTATTCAAAATCTGAGGAACAACAAAGCCGCAGCTTCTGATGGCTTCCCAAGGTTCTGAAGGCCGGCGACAGTGTTCTAGTTGCACCAGATCATCTCTGGAATTCGGGAGGACAAAACCATACCCGACGATTGAAATACTAGTTCCATATATCCCATCCACAAAAAAGGCGATTCTACTTCATGCAAAAACTATCGACATATCTCACTGTTGAATGTCGCGTACAAGACCCTGTCCAGCATACTCTTTTACAAATCAGTTCCTTCGACTACTGTGGGTCGGCAACATGGAGCAAATGGACAGCAACGCTCCACCAAAGAGGTTCTTCGAATCCCAGCCTTCGGATTCGAAAAGGAGTAGTTGTGTAGTACCACTCCCTTTTTCTTCTCAAGCATGATGTTAAAAAAGTCATATGACAGCGCGTCTCTTTGTCTAAGACCCTTTCTTACATTGACGGTCTCAGTGAGTTAGTTACCTACCTTCTTGGAGCAGCAGCTTCACCGTCATTCTATACAATCGGACGAGTTTGACAATAAAAATGAAGTTGTGTTGCTCGCCTTTTCGAACAGGTGGTAGGCGGCAATTTACATCTCTTTTTTCCGTTTTTTATTAAATTCATTTCGTACATGCTAGACAAAAATACTTAAAACTAGCTTACAAATACAATCTACTGATCTTAATTCTAACCAACTGACTCTTCACGAGTACTCTAAGCTAATCTAGGATATTTTTCTTTTTGCCTTTCGGCCTTATGGTATACCTCTCCATTTCCTTGATTGCTCCTTCCTTTAAGTTCATACGCTCAGGGTCTTTGTACTGTACCGCGATGCTTGCTTCGCTGAATGATCTTGCCTGCACGTTTCATTCGGCAGGTTTGGATTCTTGTAGAGTTTTAAAGAGTTTGTAGGGTCGGTTGCGATTGTAGTTTCTAGACTTTGAACTCTTGTATCTTCGCTCTACTCTGTTGCCCTATCGATATAAGTGTTCTTACCTTTACTACAACAAAGAAATGATGCCAGTCAATATTGGCTTGTCAGAGTGTTCCAACATCGAGTATGCCTGAGAAGCATCTCACGTCAATTGTAATTTGATGAATCTGCTTGACGGTTTATCGATCAGCATACTGCCAGGTGTCTTTGTAAATGTTGAAATGAGCTGAAGAGAGGTTTTTTTCCATCACAAAGTCTTGAGTCCGTTCTTCGACGTGTTGTTATTAAGCCTGCCTGTAATTTCCAATGACTCTAGCAAGGGTGTCTTCTTTGTTCAGCTTTATGTTTTATTATGACATCGATTTTGGTGTAGTAGCTGGGGCATCACCTGATCAATCAACCGTCAACCAGATTGATCATGTTGCGATCGACGTCAGACACTCCTCCAGTATTCTCGATGTCCGAACCTTCCGAGGTGCAAACATCGACTCGGATCATTTCCTTGTTGTAGCCAAGGTAAGAACCCGGATATCGAGAGAGCAACGGAGTCGAGACAGGCCAAAACGGTTTGACGTCGGAAAGCTACAATCGCAGCCGATCGCTAGAGCCTTTACCGATCGATTCTCCCTGAAACTGTCTCAAAGTTCGACGCTGCCTGCACAAACAATAGAAGACAAATGGAAACGTTGTCAAGAAGCCATCAAAGAGGCCGCCACTGATGTGCTGGGTTTCACGCCACCACCTAAGAGGAACCCATGGTTTGACGACGAGTGCAGGCAGGCGCATGCAGCCAAACAGGAAGCTTACAAGGCAACGCTGCATCGAACGACGAGAGCTGTTTGTGAGCTCTACAAACAGAGAAGAAGGGAAGAGAACCGGCTTCTCAGAAGAAAAAAGAAAGAGCACGAGAAGCGCGCGGTCGAGGAAATGGAGAGGTGCTATGGCAGGAATGACGTCCGAAATTTTTACCGCAAGGTAAAACAGTTATCTGGCGGTTACAAACCTCGGACTGAAGCCTGCCGGGACCAAAATGGACAACTGGTGGTAGAGTCGCAGTCGGTGCTGAGAATCTGGAAGGATCATTTCTGCAGACTCCTAAACGGCGATGACAACACAAATCCCGCTGTTAGGCAGAATGTTCCACCCAATTTGGACGACGATGGACAAGAATTCCGTCCCCCCGACCTCGACGAGGTCAAGATAGCAATATCGAGACTGAAGTCGAACAAAGCTGCTGGCGCGGACGGACTATCCGCAGAGCTGTTCAAAGCGGCTGGGGATGAGCTGGTTGGGTGCATGCACCAGCTCATCTGTGAGATATGGTCGGAGGAAAGCATGCCCGACGAGTGGAATCTCAGCATCGTATGCCCGGTCCACAAGAAAGGAGACCCCTTCGACTGCGCCAACTATCGAGGGATCAGTCTCCTTAATATCGCGTATAAGATTCTCTCTGCCGTATTGTGTGAGCGCCTGAAACCGTTCGTCAACAACCTGATAGGTCCTTATCAGTGTGGTTTCAGGCCAGGGAAGTCCACAATCGACCAGATCTTCACACTGCGGCAAATCCTGGAGAAGTCCCAAGAAGTACAAATCGACACCCACCATCTATTTGTCGATTTCAAGGCCGCGTATGACAGCGTGCATAGAGACGAGCTATACAGTGCCATGTCTAGTTTTGGCATCCCTACCAAACTCGTCAGATTGTGTAGGATGACGATGGAGAACTCTCGCTGCTCCGTCAAGGTCGGTAGCGAACTCACCGAGACCTTCGATGTCAAAAAAGGATTTAGACAAGGCGACGCGCTGTCATGCGACTTCTTTAACATCATTCTTGAGGGGATCGTGCGTAACTCACACGTCAACACCAGAGGCACGATCTTCCACAAGTCCGTTCAACTGCTAGCTTATGCAGATGACATTGACGTGATCGGCCGAACTCAGCGAGCCGTCAATGAGGCGTTTGCTAGCATCGAAGCGGAAGCGGCTAAAGTGGGACTGGTGGTAAACGAGGGCAAAACAAAGTATATGCTGTCATCAAAGAAGGACGCAGAACATCGACGTCTCGGACAGAGCGTCACTATGGGCAGCAGACGTTTCGAGGTAGTCAAGGACTTCGTCTACCTCGGCTCCGCGGTGAATAGGGACAATAACATCAGTACCGAAATCAAGCGCAGAATCACTCTTGCCAATCGCTGTTTCTTTGGGCTTAAGAGGCAATTGAGTAATAAAGCCCTCTCCCGAACGACCAAAGTAACTTTGTACAACACCTTGATCATCCCTGTCCTGCTTTACGGCGCAGAAACCTGGACGTTACTAAAAGCGGATGAGGAAGCCCTTGGTCTGTTCGAGAGAAAAGTTCTGCGTGCGATTTTTGGTCCTGTTTGCGTTGATGGCATCTGGAGGAGAAGATTCAACCACGAACTGTATGGGCTGTACGGCGGCATGAACCTAGTCAAGCGTCTACGGATACAACGCTTAAGGTGGCTAGGCCATGTAGAGCGGATGGACAGCACTGCTCCGGCCCGAAGAGTCTTCGAATCCGAACCACAGGGACAACGCAACAGAGGACGTCCTAGATTGAGATGGCGCACACAAGTGGAAAAGGACCTCAACCAACTTGGAGTGCGCAACTGGAAGCAGCTGGCAAGAGATCGTGCTAGCTGGAGAGGCATGTTGGTTGAGGCCCAGGTCCACCCCGGACTGTAGCGCCATCCGAAGAAGAAGAAGAAGAAGCTGGGGCATCGCATGACCATTCTAGTAGATCATAAAAGTGATCCTTGCTATCGTCATCCCTATCTTCGGTAAACTTGCGAATTGTTCTCGATTATGTCTTTTAATCTTAAGACTTCTTGCCTAGGTCTGCTTCGAACAACAAACTCACATCTTTATAACCATATTCGGTTCTAAACTAAGGACTATAAAAGGAACGTAAGTTGGGAACACCCTAGTTTGCTAATAAGGGACAATCAATCTTTTAAAATATTCTTATGTTTTTTTGTCGTTTCTTCAAAAACACCCTTGTGTCGACTAGTGTTTGGGAGGTTTTTTTTAAGTTAAGGGCAATCGAGTTACTGCTGGCAAACTTATGCGTTTTTCCTTAAAAGAAAATATGCAAATTGTTGCCTGTGTGCGTCATTGAATGCGCAGCCATTGAATCGTATCCTGCTCTAGCTTTATTGGGCATGACAATGCTTGAACAATAATGAATTAAAGACATGCACAAACTTCAAGTTTTTTCATCTTATTATTCCAAAAATATTTTTAACCAAAGACATTCGATTGATTTCGAAATGAACTTACATCTATTGCCTATTATGTACAGTTGATTCTCCTGGAAGGAGTTTCAATAAGATAATATGGTAATTTACATTCTTAATTATTTGTTATTTCGCAGTGCGTCTGTGATCACTTTCAGAATATCAATTTGCAGCTCCGTAAACGCCATTGTTGACATGTTAGCCTTTCTGATCTTTATTGCAACGGCTTTGAAGAAAGATCCTACCTCATCGTTGTCATCCTGTGTCGGAGCCCTTGATTCTGATAATTCTTCAACGTGTGTTTCGTTTGGAAGGGTATATGAAGTGTTATCTTCGTCAACTTCAGCTACAACGCCCTCCTTAGAATGACAACAATCCGCTAAAGTTTGTGTTTCATCATCTTCACCTATTATGTATTGTGCTTCTGGAGATGAGAGGTTCAACGCCTCCTGATCAATGTTATCCATTGATATACTTAATTCTTCTTTCACAATATTACTGTTATCAAAACTGGAACTGCTGCAATTAAATAAGAGGAAATGAAAAAAGTTTTTGAAAGAGAGATGAGCACTACACACTTTTTCACTCGAATGAAGTTTTCCAAAAATCGCAGAGAGTCATAATGCTTCCATCGCGGCATGGAATTCCTGCTGTTTGTGCTCATAATACGTTTGTGTTCACGTATATATTGATCGCGCAGGCTTTTCCACTTTATACGACACTGCATTGCTAAAATCAGATTTAAGAATGTTCAAAGCTATAACTCAGACACAACTCACAAGTTCGTTTTAACTTCCTTGCAATTTCATCCCAAGTCGACATCTTTACCTTGGGATTTCGGTACAAGGGATTTTGATGGTTGTATAGAACATCTTCTGATTGAACCATTGTTATGAGCTGCTTCTCAAAGTAACTTTCGATTCTCAGAAATGTGTGTATGGGATCATCGTCGTCGTCGTCATCTTGAGGATCTTCATCTCCTTGAACAGCAACAGTGTCTTCTTGTGCTTTCTGATCTATATCCTGCGATGCCATGTCTACAGATTCATTAATATGACTCGATTCATTGTAGGAATTCCAGTTTTGGGCGGTTGATGCCGGTTTGTTGTTTGTTTCTTTTTGATAGGCGTATTCATTTGTGATAACTGGTCTATTTGGCACCTTAATCCGATAGCTGTAAAGAAAAATGTGATGATATATTTTAAATTGCATTTTTTTTAAATAGGAATGTAATAATTAAACGCAAATAAAGCAGCGGTGACGTTGAGCTCGGGGTTCTACTCTATTTTTCGTTAAGTTCACTGCCTCCCTGAGATGGACACAGAAATAAAGTAAAACTACATCTACCTTTAAAGTCGTTATAACCTTACGAGCTTTAATGCAAAATATAAAAGCCTTTTCATCAAGTGTGGGATATTTTTTTCTCAGCAGAACACATTTTTTAACGTATCCTTGAATGGTGAACTATTAACGCTATAAAATAATGAACTTTTGAATTAAGGCTACACCTGCTTTATATTTCTGTTGTGTAATTTATATATATATATATGTGTGTATATGTCTGTTTGTATTTTATTTTATTAAATCTTAGATTTCCTGTTGCTGGTATAAAATAAAAAAAAAATTGTATGGCACTGCAACTCACAAGAGACCAATGCCCAATATCCCACTCTAACTGTCACGTTCGGCGGGCAGTTGCCTCTTATGTCACATACAGAGTTGATTGGGATGTCTCTCATTTTGTATGCGCCATTCTAAACGATTCGGATTTGAATAAGATGCCGTGGCCAACTTAAAGCCCTACTAACTACTACTACTGCTCCTACTAACGTTGTGGTTAAAACGTAAATGTTGTGCGTCATTTTTTGACATCATATTTTATTTTGTTTTTGAAACTACTGTGGCATTCCTTCTAGGTATGTTTAATGCCCAGGAGACTGCAACACCGGTACGCCTATACCACATAAATTGAATCACTTGTAGGTATTAATAATGAAATTGATTTGTAAATATAACTAGATAGTTTCAAGCTATTGCACTCAACTCTGGGGATGTGTCAGACAAACCAACATTGCTGTTGTAGATTACTTGTACTTCATGGTAAATCAGAAATAGCGACTTCCAGCAGGACCTAAGGGTACCTACTGTTCTTGAAGAGAACAACTCTACGACCAAAGCACACAAAAGGCCAATCCACGAGGATGTTAATGCAAGCGTTAAAAGTCTTCTCAATGTTGTAATTTAAACGGAGTAAGACGATTGTAACGGAAGGACCCGTAGATTTCACTAGTCAACCGGAAGTCGCAGAAACATTCACGTAAGCAAAGACATAGTAACAGATTGCCAAAGAGGTAGGAAAAGAGTAGCTAGGAATGAATTTAGCCTCCACCGCATTGGATAGATTACATTTTTTGTTATTTTTGCTCCCTTTACGATCTTTTAAAATTAAGAACAAATTCATCAATACTTTCATTGATCAGGAACTTAGAATAATGTAAAATTGCATATACTTGAAATCTCCTTTGAGCGTATGTACATATGTTTAACCATCTCAACTAACAGAAAGTAAGCAGACTTATGAATGTCCTCGATTTCTGCTGGAATACACTGTAATTGTCGGAAAGGCGTAGTGCCAAATGTATACTTGATGAGGAGACAAATTTGCCCTAAGATTCGATAATTTAGTGTCAACCCCTTTATATGTGACGTTATTAAGCGCTACCTTGGTATCTAGAAAGACAACAAAGGCACAGCAATTGCACTCACGGTACTTTTGCACTTATAACATTCACATTTTTGATGAAAGTCAAATTGAGTCAAAACAAACACGATTAATTTCTTATTAGAATCTAAGTCGCTCTTGTTGTTGTATTTATAAAGCGATTTCTTATAGTGATCTTGCCCATATTTAACAGGTGATGAATAGCTGCTGGGACACTTTGAAAGATTAATAATCAAAAAAAAAAAAAAACAGCTAATAATTAAAAATTGAGTGGGACTAAGGCCCACAGGGGACCAGAGCCTAGCTGCTACAACAACTACGCGTGTTGTGCGTGCTATTGTTCTCTAACGATTTGAGGGGACTTACAGTTTTTAGCCGACTCCGACAGCTAGATTTGAGAAGCTTTTCATAGACAGTTAGTTTTCTTTGAGTGTTGCCAGCAACTTGAAAGAGGTGGTCCGTCAAAATTAGAGGTGTTCAGTCCCGGAACAGAACATGAAACTTCGGTGTGTAAGTTGACGCACCTACAAATTACGCCAAAATGTTCTTTACAGTTAATACATAAAATAATCGTTTTTTTTTTTTATTGTTAGTCCGCCATTAGTCGATACTAGTTGTAGTTGCTCAAAGTAGTTTATATACTGCTTCTGATTTAACTAGAGGCTTTAAAGTACATATGATTTGAACTAGTGGGAAGAGAAGTTCCTTAATGCGAAAAAACTGGCCTTACTATAAGCTTCTGTTCTTCTTATTATGTTTCACTTTTTTCTGCACATTTTAGTAAATTTCTTTCTAGATAGTGGTACAAAACCGCTAGTATCTTATCTTCATATGATGTAAGCTCTTCGCATATGTGCGGTACAGTTATTCCGTTCAAAATTTATGATATCATCAATGACGTTTGGAAAAATAAGACATTTTGCAGTGAAAAGCGATCTGTTCTTATAATTTTGTGAGAATATGTAGATATTTATTTCAGATATATTATGTAAAAAATGCACGACGTTCATCTCTCAGTCTAGTCGAAGAGCTTTGCACGCAATTTTAGGTAAAAATATTAAGTGGAATCCTCCGCTGAGTAATCCCGAGATGTAACTTATTATTTTTTTTATATACTATTAACGGCCACTTCCCTCAACAAAAGAATGCATAGAAACTTCGTGCAGTATTAACCTGCAATTTACCTGAGAGGAAAATAGCATACACAATACGAACGGCACGAGGCCTATCCTCCTGCGGACTATTAATAGTTACATGGTGAAATCTGTGTTCTGGATATGGTCACAAATGGAGAATTTTAATTGTTCTCAAATAGCTACAGTATACATATGGGTGAAATTAATATTGTTCTCTAAAATTTACTCAATTTTTTGCTTTATTCGTTAGTGAAATAAGGTTCAAACTTACTCCCGATGTAGTGCATATGGCCTTAGGAACTTCAAGCTTTGAAAATACTGCCATTTGATAACAGCTTTTGAATTTAATCGGACGCGCTTTAATTCTCTGCAGTACTGATTCCTTAAGGCTTTCCATTTTGTCTTGCAAAATCGCTCTACAAATGAAAAATATGTTTCAGAACAAAATAATGCATTCGCCTTTCTCATACCTGTCCAACCAACACGCTTCGAAATATTCGACCAAAGAACGTCCTTGGCTGGATTACTTCTATAGTCTTCATGTTTTGGATTGAAAATTGCAGGTTGACTTCCGATAAGTTTGATAAAAAGTCGTAATTTCGCCTCAGCTTCATTATCGTTTGCACTAGTATCAAGTTGACTGTTGTCCTTTACTTTAAAATCCTCTATTGTTTCATCCATGTTTTTTTTGGTTCTGCGTTGCTTAAGAAATATATTCGACGCCTTTCACAATTTCGTCTCAAAGAACACAAATATTAAAAGAAAAATATTTAAATCCAGTAATTCCTCCCGAATGTCAATTCCTTGTTGGACATACGACAGATTGTCAACAAAAAAAATGTTAGCGTTGAACGCGAAAATTGATGTGAAAAGGGATGCCACAAATGTCAATCAGATTAGGGTGCGCTTCGAGGATGTAGATTTAGCATGTATAGCAACCAATAGTTCGTATGTGAGACATAGATGGCTGGAAATTATAATCAAATGTGGCAACCAAATATACTCACCGCAACACTAGCCACCTATATTTCAATAGAAACATTAATGATAGATGTTTCGAGGAATTTGGTACACTCAAAATATGAATGGGATAATTTTATTTGACAATATTTGCAACTTATTAGGTATATAGACAAAAATCTATTGCTATTAATTTATCTGTAACATTCTAGTTAAATTTTCGTATAAAATGTTTTCCTCCACGGATGAAACGAACACTTTATAATACTATATATTTTCCTATCTATCATTTATTTCATAGTTTATTTTTTTTTTTATTTGCGGCTGACAGTTCATGGGTCATTTTTTCATTAGCAATGCTTGAACCAAATCGGTTACGCCCGTCAATTTTTTTAAGAATGGGAAACGACATAGGATTCTAAGATTTGTTGGAATAAATATTTGAAATCTAACATAATATTGTTTAGTGATGGGCATAATCGAATGATTTTAAGAATCGAGACTTTATTAATCGAGGTTTTTTAATAATCGAATGATCACTCGATTGACTACTAATCTCTCGAATGACCACTAATCATTCGAATGACTACTTATTAGTCGAATGACTACAAATCACTCGAATGACTACTAACCACTCGGGTGACTACTAATAACTCGAGTGACTACTTACTGATTATAAACTACTAACACAAGATAACTCGATAAATGGCTTACTTGAGCGCAAGTACAAGTAACAAATAGTTCTCGTCGTTAAATACTCATCAGGAATATAGAATGAACATTAGAATAAAGGAAAACGCAATGGAAAAGAACTGAAGTATTACCCCACTACTCGGTGCATTAATAAAAACATCGTAAAATATTTTTTATATAGATTATATTTTGGTAGAATCAAAAACGAACAAAATTAATTAATCAAAGACACTTATTTCTTGTAAACTTAAGGATAACAAAATAATTTAGTCTTGTATGTTAAGACTAGACAATTCGATAAAAGTAAAAAAAAAAATACTTGTAATTCAGTTGAGTATAAATAATAATTAAAAATTAAAGTTGAGTGTTTTGCGTAAAATAGCTGTTGAGAAATATTAATTTGTCTAAATTTTTATCTAGCAAGCGGTTTCGACGATCATTTGTAAGTTGATCAGCCTTAGAGAAAATCCTTTCTGCTGGTACGGACGTAACCGGTATAGCCGAATATTTTAAGTGCAGCTTATATAATTCCGGAAATGTACTTTTTTGTACTCTCCAGAGCGTTTAAAAACAACATTTAAAAACAACTTGTAGCAAATCACGTTTAAGTTTACTTCCAATTTGTGTTGTAGGCTTTAGTCCTTCAATCCTTATGTGGAGGCTGTTTAATAAAGGAACTACAAGAGATATCGTAGGAAAATTTTCTCCAGAGAGTTCCTCAGTAAGCTTTTCAAAAGGTTTTGGAAGTGGAATACAATCCTGTTAGGTTTCCCATTCGAATGCAATAAGGAATTCGGGAGCTCTAGGTAAATTTGTTACTGCAACAGATAGTGGATCTTTAATTTTTACCAATCTTTGCAACATAATTAATGACGAATTCCACCTTGTAATTACATCTTGTTTTAGTTTTAATTGTGGCAGTGACATATTTAGCTGTTCATTTCTTAATTTTTCAGAAGCTCAAATGCTGTGTTTGAAATAGCGCACCAATGTTCGGCATTTTTTTTAATAAGTTAGAAAAATCGGTATTGTTGTTGACAGCGTCACTTACACACTTACACGCCACACAAGGATGGCGATGCTTCTTCAAGTGTCCAATGACTGCGTTTTTTTTCATTAGCAGCATTATCTGACACAATTGTAACTATTTTCGTATTGATGCACCATTCCACGGAAACCTGTGGCAAAACCTTAGCGATGTTTTCTCCTGTGTGCGAATCATGAATTTCACGAGTTGCAAGTACCGGTGGAAATAACTTGTCATTGAAAATAAAATGACTGGTGACTGTATAGTAGGATTTATTGCTATCAGAACTCCACATATCAGTGATGACCGAAACAAAATCCACAGAAGACAGCATTAACTTGATTTTTTCCGCCACTTCGGCATAAATATTTGAAAGAAGTTTTGTTGTTAAAGTTTTTCTATTATACAAGGGTTGAAGCTTAAATGAATATTCATGAAATCCTGAGTTTTCTACAAGCGGCAGAGGTTGATAGTCGGTTGCTATCATTTTGAGTTTGAGTTAACTCCTTGCTCTTTCCTGTATACAGCCGCATTTGTTTTATCTTTTTGAGACTTGCCGATCCGTCTTTTGCATCTGCAGGAACTCTTTTATAAAAACTCGGTACATCTGCTTCTGTTGCAGTTGGAGGTTCACCTTGATGTATATTTAATTTTCATTTCAATTTCAATCAAATTGCTATTAAGCTGAGACCCATGAGCAGAGCACATAAATACATTTTTATTTCAAATTACGAAGCAACAATAAAATCAAACTTACCAAAACTGTATAAATGCTCTTAAAAACCGTCAAATACACCGAATATCAGAAACACGGCAGTAACAAAAAACAACCCCGACCACCATACACAAACACAATTCACCCAGAAAAAAGCATAGTGCAAAATTTGTTTTAGATATACATTCATACATGTATACATAGACTGAAGAAGATAAACTGAGTAGTGAAGTAATAGTTGAGTTCTTTTCTTTTGCGTTTTTCTTTCATTCTCCTCATGTTCCGTATCATCATCAGTAGCTCCCGATAAGAATATTTTGTTACTCGTTCTCGCGCTGTTGATACATTAATCGAGTTCTCTTGTGTTAGTAGTTAGAAGCCATGCGAGTGGTTAGTAGCCACTCGAGAGATTAGTAGTTATTCGAGTGATTGATTGAGAATCGAGATGTTCTCGAGATGTTGTAATAATCGATTATGACTCGAGATATCATTCGAATGCGCCCATCACTAATATTGTTAGTTTTAAATAAATTTTAAGGTAAAATGCTGAAAAATACTGGTAGATGAAAGGACAGTGAAGTGTATAAATAAGTAGATTACACAGAATCATTCCATTGAAGAAATTTAGTTTCAAAGAAATGGAATGTCGTAGATTCTCAAAAATGTTCAACTACATATGTATGTATGTATGTAGGTAAATTTCACTTTTCTGTAACGATTTTTTCAATGAAGAGAATAACTAGAATTTTCTTAAAAAAATATCAAACCAAGCTGGGCCAGACAAGCCAAGATGACGTCGGAATCTCAGACTAATACGAACATGAGATGTGTGAATAAGACAGTTTCCGCTATGAACAGGTGGCTCCAATGCTGGATTATGATGCTTTAATATAATCCCATGATTGAGACGATTACGACGAACACATGAATCCACTCTATGTAGAAGCCATTGAAACTTTTTTCTCATGTGGAAAATTTATTAATTTAATTATTGTATGCGCTATGCATACAACTAGATCAAACAAGGAATCTGTGGTGCCCGCTTTAATATTTATTCAGATCTTCGAAGATTCCAAAAGGAGATTTGTAAATTTAAATCGCCGAAAGATGCGTTCCGTTCCGATGAATTAGGCTGTCCCAAACGTAAGGTATCCTCAGTCTACGACCGCAGCGATCTTTCCGAGCAAATTGTTCACGCTTCACACATTCCTTGTGTGGTGGGTGTGGGAACCAAGTGTCTGAGCTTGTAGCTATATTGGAAGGGATTATCAAATAGGCTGTTTAACAGCAGCCAACTTGATTCCAGAGTTAAGGTTATCTGCTACACGGCCCTAGTCAGGCCAAGTGCTAACCAGTGCGTTTCAAATCGATAAATACCCCCTTTTTATAGATTTTAAAGCCGCATATGCATTCATCGCAAAGATAGTATTGAAAAGCAGGCGAAACGAGCTTGTCTTAGAGTGAACGAGGATAAAATGAAATATATGCTGTCGACAAAGGATCGATCTGTCGAACAGTACCTCGGTCAAAATGCGACACTCGATAGTTACAACTTTAAGGTTTGACTACCATGGCGTAGACGTGAGCCCTACAAATTACACTTTGATGGAGATTTGCTGCAGAATCATCCTTGGCAACCGCTGTAATTTCGTTCTGTTGAAACAACTAGCGTTAAAACTCCTGACTCGAAGAAACAATGTATGTACGGTTCTGTCTACGAGGAAGGCGAATTAAGGAGAAGACACAACCGGCAAAAAATCGACGACTACAACGGCTTGGCCATACCGAGTGAATGGACAACAAAACTCTAAGTCTAGCGTCTTCGAGTCCCAGCTTCGGGGTTCGAGAAGGAGAGGAAGATCGAACCTGCGTTATAGAAACCAAGTTATTACAGACTTCCAAGATAATACAGGAATGCAAGTCTTCCCTTAATTTTGTCGGCAGATTAAAATCGCTAAGACTTATCTGGGTCACGGGAAACCACAGGATCGCGGTAGGTGGTGGCGGCTGTTTGGTACTGACGTGGTGGGAGCGTACACCTAAGCTCTCCATCAAAGTAGCGGTTGCTGCTTTTCCAAGAAGACCAAGAAATTACATTAAACGTAGGTTACTGCCTGGTAGTACAATGGACCACAACTGGAAGAAGCGTGCCAGGGACCGTCGGGACTGGAAGGCAGCTATAGTTAAGGCTTAGACCCTTCATGGGGCGCTGGCCAGATAATTACGTAAATGAGCTTAAACTTGCTACTAAAGCCTTTTCTTCGTTTTGTTTTTGGATTATAATAATAATTGAGTGGCACTACAGCCCACAAGGGACCAGGGCCTAGCTTCTACATCAACTACTCGTGTTGTGCGTGCTATTGTTCTCTCACGAGTAGAAGGGACCTACAGTTTTTGGCCGATTCCGAACGCCGAGACTTAAGAAGCTTCTAGACAATTGATACTCTTTGAGCAACTCGAAAGAGCTTGTGCCATGAAAAAATGCGAGGTGTCCCGTCCGGGAATCGAACCTTAGCCTTCTGCGTGTGGACGACGCACTATACCATTACGCCACAGCGATAATCGTTTTTGGATGGTTTACTTTTTTCTATTTACAGCTGCTCTGTAGTTGCACTTATAGTTGTCAGAGTTCAAGTGGGTGCTTTTCCTCCAATGTATGTATATTTTTTTCCTAACTAGAAAAATTCTGGCTCGATATTGTTGGGTTAATTTTCCCCTTAACTTCTATTAGGAATAAATATCACTTTTTGCTGATTTTGGTATTGGATGTAGTTTTATTTTTATCTTTTCTTGTACCTTTTAAAGGTCTTCTTTAACAATCGCCACAGTAAGTGGAATGCTCACTTACGGTACAGTTAATAATAAGTTTTTGTCACATTATAACGATTCATCTTTTAAATGGGATTTGGCAAGCAGTTCCTTCAGTTTACTTAGGTTCAAATCACTGCCTCATATTCCGAACTGAAAGCATGTTTTAGGACAGAAGCTTCGCCGTGCGAAGAATTCTAATAAAGCTCACGTTTTTTGATAGGTGAATATGTCTGAGCTAACATTAGTTGATTGTGAGTGATTTCTATCACGTGAATTGTGTGCTTAAAAGCTTTTGTGATTCCAATAACACAATTTCAAATGAATAGTAAACCAACTTCACTCAATCGAAATATCAGTAGAGCTACCATACGAAAAAAGACCTCAGTACCGATATGAAACAATTTGAACGATTGACACAGTCAGTATTTGAATTGTTGAATTTGATTGAACAATTGATTGAAAAGATTAAATCACTTTTTACTTAGGTGAATGACAACGGAGTCGTAAATTGAATAGTGAGCAACATTTGTTTTTACTTTTTCATATTTTCTTTAAATTACATTTTATTTTTGTTTTTTAGTTGCTAATATTTACAATTGCACATAAGATTCAATAATGAGAAATACAAACATACACTTAACAAATACTGTACAGGAGAAACTTTGTATTTAAATTTTATTCTCTTCTTACCGCTTAGCTCTAAAATACCCTACTGACACTATTTAACATTCCCTGCAGTTTCACAGAAAATGACTAAAGCTAAAATATTTTCTGGTTTATTATTGCAGATGAGGTGTCCTGTCGTTCCAGTTAAAGGAACTTAGAAACCATGTTATAGTATATGCTGTTCCGCTCACTGTCCATTGAATATTGATTCGGGGTAGTAACTAGGAGCGTTAAACATTCGTGGAAAACCAGATGCATCCAATTGGTTGACGGGAAGAACCGACATGATATCTCTGAAAAAAAGAAAAAAATATTTTGAAGTTAAAAAAGAAAATAAAGAAAACTTTGGATTAAGATTAGTGACACCAAAACTTGAATGAGTTGGCAATCGTTGACTTATACGAGCATTCAAACACGTTGGCTGATCCATCTAAATATAACTATGTAATTCCTAAACCTTCAAACTTCAGTGGCTCAACTGTATTCGTTTCCAGTACCAACCAACAAGGTTTGCCACAACAAACTTAAAATAAAAAATTGTGATTTTTTAGCTATTATCTTTTTGGTAACAATGGCTTAAACAGCTAACGGACGTTTCGTGTTGTGTTTCACTGTCAATCAAATTCAGTTTGGTCTATAATTTAACCATGAATCGTCTTACAAACGAACAACGCTTGCAAATTATTGAATTTTATTATCAAAATGCGTGCTCTGTTAACAAAGTTCATCGCGCGCTTTTTCCATTTTATGGTCAGCTCATCTTTGGCTCAATGGGTACGTAAATAAGCAGAATTGTCGATTTTGGAGTGAATATCAGCCAGAAGCATTGAAAGAGCTACCAATGCATCCAGAAAGTCACAGTTTTGTGCGGCTTATGGGTTGGTGGCATCATTGGACCGTACTTCTTCAAAGATGATGCGAATCGTAACGTAACTGTGAATGGTGAGCGCTGCCGTGAGATGATATCCAACGTTTTTTTGCCCAAAATGCAAGAGCTTGACTTGCATGACATGTGGTTTCAACAAGACGGTGCCACATACCACACAACACGCGCAACAATGGACTAATTGAGAGGCAAGTTCGGTGAACATTTTATTTTACGTTCGGGACCGGTCAATTGGCCACATAAATCGTGCGATCTAGCCTTAAGACTATTTTTTGTGGGGCTATGTTAAAGCTCATGTCCATACAGACAAGTTCGCTTTAATTAACGCATTGGAAGGCAACATTGAAGCATTTATTCATGAGATACCGGCCGAGATGTTGGAAAGAGTGTGCTATAATTGGACTTAACGGATGGACCATTTTCTGAATTTTATGTGTTTCTTTTTTTAAACTTTCCAATAGCTTTTAAAAAATCACCCTTAATTAATAGATTTCTCTTCTGGTCATTGCTTCGAACTAGTAATCAGTTCTAAAGCGCAGCATAAAAAAAACAAAAGTTAACAGGAAATGCTTTTATACTATTTTTACAATGCCACATCAATATTCTGCAGTTTATGAACAAACTTCATTGGTTGAAACTGACAGAAAGAAAAACAGAAGAATTTCGGACAACAATCCTTTGTATTCCTGGCTATTTAACTGGTAACCAACTGAGTTTAAACAACTAGACAGTTTAAAATAAGTTTTCTTTTAAAAAAGTGGAAAAAGCTACAGACACACTCAAAAATTATATAAATTATAAGTAATTTAAGAATTGTTCAAAACTCAATTGGGTGTTGATTTATATGATTGTATCATATATATCATGGTCGCCGTGGCGCAGTGGTAAGTGCATCGACCGCGGCGCAGAAAGTCTGGGTTCGATTCCCGGACGGGACACCTAGCATTTTTTCACGGCACCACCTCTTTCGAGTTGCTGACAACACTCAAAGAGTATTAATTGTCGATGGAAAGCTTCTCAAATCTCGCCGTTCAGAATCGGCAAAAAACTGTAGGTCCCTTCTACTCGTGAAGAACAATAGCATGCACAACACGAGTAGTTGTTGTAGAAGCTAGGCCCTGGTCCGTTATGGGCTGTAGTGCCACTCAATTATTAATTATAATCATATATTTTAGTCGAAATGAGCGTTTTCTAAAATGGACCTGTTAACACTGGACAACTTTCTTTATTACCAGCAACCTTATGGGATGTCAATTGCAATCCTTATAATTTTACTAGCCAAGTTGATAGTGGCCGCTGTGGCTTTGTGGGCAAGTGCGTTTCCCCACACGACGGTGGTCACAGGTTCGTCTCCCTGTCTGAATACCTGGTATTCTGTTAACGGTACCACCGTGTTTGCTGACTATTTATATATGAAAACCTTCTCAAAACTCATCGTTTGGAGCCGACAGAAAACATACAGGGTTCCCTCTACTCCTAGGAGAACAATAGCATGTACTACAACCTGTAGTGTTACTAAATTAATTTATTTAAGTTGCCCTAAGACTTATCTGCGGTGCTCCTAGGACGCCCAATACAACAACTGTAGCGTTGTATACATACATAGGCACCTAGAATGCGTCTTACGTTGAATACCAGTGACCTTAAGCCGGTAAATTGTCGATTGAGGATCATACGTAACTACGGCAGGTTCTCCATTTTACAAGATGGAATTTTGATTATAAATTGGATAGATCCTACAGATCCTACAGCCTGTAGGGCGTCGAAATCTTATTCGGTGGATCCAAAGCGAAATTCAAATAGTTTTGGTGAAAGAGCAGAAGAATGAAATAAATATTTTCTACACGTTTCGTGCAATTTCTTAGTTTTAAAAAAATAAAAAATTCTTTATGTAACATATTCTGTAAGCCACTTGGATTTTTGAAGATAAATCGAATCTAAGAGTCAACAGTTAACAGTCATAGTAACACATAATTTTCCGAATTAATTATAATCTGCAACTTTGAATCTCCATGTAGAAAGATTTATATCTCAATATGTGCAGACACTGGGTTTCCTCATAAGTTCCTAGAAATCGACAGCAGCCCACACAAGAAGTCTCACATTTGCCATTCTCATTGCCTCTCTACGTAAATTAATCTTCAGCCAAAAGCCCTCCCACGTTATCATTTTCCGATAAAGTGAGAGCAAAAACTGCTGATGCAAATCAAAGAAACTCTTACTTATCACGCGCACTTGATGCACGATACATGAACACCCCCCACTTCGAATCCAATAAGCACCATATCAAATCCCAAGTGCGTTTATAATTCAATGTTTATGGGTTTTTTCGAGGAAACCTTCACACTTAACGCGTACCAGTGCCAGTACACCACGTGCACGCCGAAACCATTGCAGTCAGCCAGAGCGGTTCCGTCAAGAAAACTCATCCACTTGACCGCTGTTGCTGATTTCGTCGTCGCACTCACTAGGGTGGCGGTCCGGCACATGCACTTTATGGGAACGTTCTTAGGATTCGACAAATTTTGGTGACCATCGGTCTAAAAATACGATAATAACAAAAGAACCAACCCAGAGGAACGCATGCGAAAAACAAAAGACTGCCTGAGGAGTCATTAAATGGTTGGGTTGAGACGCATATGTGGACCAGAGACCGATCTCCCGCCGATTGATTGAGATCACTGAGACCAAGATCGTTAGGGAGTGTGAGATGGAGTAGTGAGCAAGTAATCTGAGACGGTAGTGTACTTGCGTCGAGCTATTGTCTGGATAATTTTTATGAATAATTTTTTTTTTCATCTTTTTTATGGTTCTCTTGGGATGCTGCAGTTTACGATTATGAAGTTTGGATATGTTCCGGGGATAACTGACGTATACAGTGGGAGTCTGGGTATGTTGGGAAATGATTATTAATTTTTAACTGCACTATTTTACGACATTTCTAAATGTGGGGCTGATTGTCGCTTTATTTTAGTCGGGTAGTGTAGGTCAACAGTCGCAGTTTGCTTTTGAAATTGTTACGGAAGCTTTAATATCTTAAGTTATCTGAAACTAAGTAAGCGATATGTTGGTTAGAAAATGAATGAATATTTTTCAACACAAAATTTTTGTTTTGTGATATTGCAGCGAACACTAAAGTATTCAGAAGCGATTAATCCAAACATAATTACATATATTATTAAGGCATGGTTTCGTGTGAAAGCATGCACGTTTTTAACTTGTCATTTTACAGCAACTGAATGTCAAGTAACGTTAAATGTGTCTACGATTAAATGCTTTTATTGCGCCGAAGTATTATAACAATTAATTCTCTTTGAATGTTGCCGCAACTCAAAAGAAGTGCTGTGTCCCGAAATGAAGCCTTCAACGTGTGGGCTTGATTTAATCTACCAGTGGCTGCATACGAGATCATGTGAAAAAATGGCATTTTTGAAAATTTCGCAATTCGCATAATCGCAGTTCACAATTCACATTAAAGACCCTTAAATTGCAATGAAAGTGTCGATCCTATTTCAATGCATCCATTGAGTTTGGCTAAGAAATAATAATACATTAATAAGAAAGTTCCATAAGAGCGAAGTTCTGTTCAGATATAAGTCCACCTCTTCTTCTTTTACTTGCACTACAGTCCGAGGTGGACATGGGTCTCAACCAACATGCCTTTCCAGCTAGCACGAACTCTCGCCAGCTTCCTCTAAATTGGTTGAGGTCCTTCTCCACTTGTGTGTGCAATCTCTACCTAGGCCGTCCTCTGTTGCGTTTTTCCAATGGCTCCGATTCAAAGATTTTTCGGACTGGAGCAATGGCGTCTATACGCTCTACATCGCCTAGCCATCCTAAGCGTTGTTTCCGAGGGCACTTGTTTTGTCGTTGAATCTTCTAATCCAGACGCCATCCACGCAAATATTTAGGACCAAAAATCGCACTGTCTTGAAAAGACTAAGGGTTTCCTCATCCGCTTTTAGTAGCATCTAAGTTTCTGTGCCGTAAAGGAGGACTGGGATGATGAAACTGTGATACAAAGCCAGTTTAGTTCTTCGAGAGAGGGCTTTATTACTCAGTTGCCTCTTAAGCCCAAAGAAGCTGCCATTGACAAGAGTGATTCTACGTTCAGTTTCGTGAACGTGATCTAAGTCGCGTACATTTATACTGAACTTACTGGGGACGTCGTGTTAAAGATCAACTAAGTGCATTTCGATTATAGTCCTAATGATTTTATAAAAAATCCTTAACTTCTTTCCACGTTCTTTCTGTAATTTGTTAATATTACGTCCAATTTATACGACATGACAAAAATGGGCCTGGGCGTCTTGACTTTGATTGTGGCCAAAAAATCAACCATACAAAACGATGTTTTTAATGAATTCCTAACAGATTTGAACCGATCCTTACAGAAATTTTCTTTATATGCGTGCAGGCAAAATTCATCGATAAAAAGTAACTGTTTGCTGCGGTCTTTGCTTCGTAGTCTAAGTGAGTCAATAGCGTCATTCAGATCTGAGATAATCAAGGATATGGCATAAGCTACTTGTGCGCTTAAATAATCCGATTTAATCCTATTTCATTTTCTGTTCCAACATTAACTATAATCTTAGGTCTAAGAGAACAACCGACCTGTGCCCTCAGAGTTAACATATCTTGAGCTATTGCCTTCGATGTCCTTGCAAACTGGAGCACTGGAAAACGGGACATATTTCAACAAAATTCCGTATTCCCTTCAGATCAAAAAGTTAAAATTATACATCGGAAGTTAATTTTAACTGCAACATGTATACTGTTCAGATGTATTGAGATAAGGGTTCGCCTATCTTTTTAAGAATTAATTGAATTGTATTCATAGTTCATTTCATAAACAAACCTTCTAACCCACTGAATTATACAAACCTTCTAGCCTACATAAATGTTCATATGGAATAAATGGAAAAATATGTATTGTACTTACGATCTCTGTTGAGGTGTTCGATCCCTTTGTCTTCTATTCTTAAACCAGTTCGACACCTGGGTTAGAGTGAGTCCAGTCTTTTTAGCCAAAGTCTTTTTTTCATCAGGTGTTGGATAACGATTTGTCACATAGCAGTCCTTTAATGCATTTCGACTTTTCTCCTTGAAGCAGTACACTGTCTCCTCGCCATCCCAAATTGTCTTTGGCAGTGGATATTTCTTGCGGAGTCTATATTTGTCCACCGCACCTAACGGTCGCCCTCTGACTTTCTCAGCTTCTTTATAATGTGCCTTAAACCAAAGGTTCTGCAGTTCTGGGTGGTATTTTGTGGAAAAACAGTGGGACTCTAGCAGATTGTACAGCTCGTGATAGAGGCCTCTGTGATAGGAAACTATTGCGCGGGCTCTAAACAAATAAAATAAATAAAAGAAATAATAAGGCGAATGTAAAACAATGTTGTTCTTTTGTCTTACCGTAGGATGCTTTCATTTGTTTTGAATAATTCACTGGGCGGGAGACTCCATAGAAACGTAGCAAGTTTTTCAATATCACCCTTCTGTTGAAGAGCCTCACACATGCACTGGATCTAAGTTAATTCTATAGTTAATTTTTGTCAAGAAAGGCCAAAATTCAACATCTACCTGATCCGTGCTGAAAGGCAAGCATTTTCTTGTTATGTCAAAGTTAGCACCTCCGTTACCCAAACTACTGATGAACTGTCCATTAGTCCGTCCATTTTGATGCGCCTCCCCCACGGACATTGAGTTCTTAACTAATGCCGTAGTGTTGCCATTTAGGTCCCCAGTCCCATCGAAGATCCCCGTCAAACTTGGATACGATCCGGGTGGGGATTTGTCAAATTCATTGGTTATGTCATGAAATCGCCTTTCGATATCTTTTTCCGTTGAGTACGGTGAGAACTTTTCGAGGTGTAAAACAGTCTTACAGGAAATATTGCCCCGATAGCCTAGAAATGATTCACAGAAAAAAAATGTTGTAATGAATTCCCCAGTAGTGAATGACTAATCGCAGCTTGTCACGTAATCCATGTCAAAAAATGCTTGACCTGCATTTATGCCACATTACAATCAACTCATACAAAGGTGAACCTGAACAGATATTTGCTGCTGCATGGAACGCAGAAGACTGAAGAATTTGCCAATGACATGAAATGTCCAATTACATTCAGCACACCACCACTGAAATCGAAGGTTTCTTGTTGTGGGTTGAATATAATACGTGGGTCGCAACGTTAGACGAATGGCAATGGCTAGACGTCTATTTCTTTGGAAGAACCGTTTAAGGTTACCATGTAGAGTGCAGTTAACTACAGGCAAGTTAGTAGTAACTGATTGTCTTTATTGAGTCTAAAATTGTTTGCCCTTCGTTGTCATTAAGTCTCATTTGTCTTCTGCTTTACCATTGGCACTGAATGTCAGAAAAGTTTACAAAAATAGTTAAATAGAACTGGGCCAATTTTGTTCTTCATCGGCTAATTTAACAGACAGCATATTTCTTAGTGATTAACATTTAAATTCTCAGATAAAAATACATACTTTGGTGGGCAAAATATATCCAAGAATGAGCCAGAACCATCTGCACTGCTTCTTTCTTTTTCTTTTAATGCATTTTATTTTTCTACATGTCGGTGAATTTATAATCTTAAAACTAGATAAAATGCTTAACCTAGTGATATATTTTCATGTTTTATTTCTGACTTACTGGCTCTGAGCGAGCACTCTAATCTGAGCGAGCACTCTAAAACTGTATTTATAAAAAATTATTATTAAGAAAATTTAAAAAACTTAATGACAGAATATATTTTTAAAAATCTGCACTGCTTTGTCGAATCTTATGTGCGTTTTCTGTATTCTTTACGTGAAAATGATAATTGATCCGAGACATGGACTGTTGAAGTAATCTCAGTTGATTTTTTTTGGTTTCAATAAGAATGAAAAATTCTTTGACTCTGTTAAGCTTTTTCCAAATGTTTATTGCCAGGAGGTATATTGGCTGGCAGGCGGCTAGTTATTGACACCAAATCAACGTTTTAAGAAGTTGGCATAGATTTTTGAATATTTGTATTTTCTTAGAGACAATGGTACTCTATTTTAATGTATGTTCTTGAAGCAAATTGTGGATTCTTTGAACCGTACTGTTGTTCCATCCTGTTCAAAGGAATATTCATGGGAAGGAAGATTATACCTTGGACGTCATCTCATTTCTAAAGAGGTTATAAGCGCCATTATTATTAATTTCATTTACTTATTTATACGCGTATAGTATTAAGATTCAAAAATGTCAGAAAACTGTCCGAAGTTGGGCTAGAGAAGATGACAAGATCTTACAAAGAGTTCATAGCGGCACACAGAACACAAATATTATCTATATGTTGAAGCTATTACTGAGAGAGAGAGAGAGCCTTCTGTATATTTAATGAAGAAAATTTTTTTTTGAAAATGTTTCTTCACTAGAAGGTTAAAAAGAGGTTTTTATTCTATCTAGAACAGCACAAGCACATAGGCTGTGCGCAATATTCATCAGTTAAAGCCGTTCCAAGACTAATGAAAACTTTAATCCAACACACTTTCTTGGCGTAAAAATGTCATTCAGCAAAAATGGAGCATATCTACTTTAGTTTTATTCAATAGAATTACCTCATATCATTGACCTAACCATAATAACGTACAAATAGTTATAATATTTAATAATGTTTTGTTAAACTATTTACATTATTTAAGATTTTAGTAATAAATTTTGTGGTCACCGTGGGGTGGTGGTAAGTGCGTCGACAGCCACGCAAAAACTCTAGGTTCGATTCTCGGACGGGACACCTCGCATTTTTTCACCTCTTTCGTAAAAAACTGTAGGTCCCTTCAACTCGTGAGAGAACAATAGCACGTACAACACGAGCAGTTGTTGTAGAAGCTAGGTCCTGGTCTCTTGTGGGCTGTAGTGCCACTCAATTATTATTAGTAATAAATTTTAGCTTTACATCTTTAAATGCAAGAAAGCGTCGATTTCGTTTCGTAGAGATCCTTGTAAGGTGTAACTTTGAATTCAAACAAATCTATACTTAAATATTTGACAATACAAACATAAAAATGAGAAATATTTGGCTTTTATCAGTTATCCTATTCTATGATTCCCTTTTTACGCATGTTTTATGATTTTATAATTATTTTTACACCGGTTATTCATCGCGAGGTTTGATTTTCAATAGGCTTTTTTACCGATTTCGCATGACTCTTATCAAAGCGTTTTCTCGTTTTTGTTAGGCATCGTTTGGCAAATCATCATTGAAAGATTTACAGCACAACAGCGTCTCCCAATTATTCAGCTGTGTTACGATTTTTCATGCGATTTGACTTACGATGCACATAATTGATCTAGTGAAACCACTGTGCTACTACTAGTGTATTTTATATTAGTAGATGACACTCGACTTATCTCTTCAGTCGGAAGCAAACATTATTCGTGTTATCCATGAGATTTCAGTCGCTTTGCTAGAGAGTCGACGCAAACATATACAAGATACAATTCAAAAAGTTGAGTGCATGAAATGTTCTTTAAAATTGTTGTATTCTATTTTACAATGCGATGTGGAGAGTCGACACATGTAAAAGTTGAATGTCTGTAATTTTCTTAGATTTCTCAATAATTGTCGCGTCAGTTTATACAATTATGATCCCAAATGAAAGCTGATATTTTTCATTTTACACATTTACATATATTTTTTCAAATATCTCGCAAATTACACATAAATAGTACTGACTGACTCTTGACTTAAACTAATCGAGTCTAATCGTTTAACTCAAATAATTGTAGTGGGATAAGTCCTTTGTCCTTTTGAAACAATTTGTTTTAATTTTTGTGCTATAATCTAAAAGCTAAAAAGATTAATTGCATTCTGGAAATTCACATTCCGAAGTGGGCACTGAACTGTAGATCTTCTCCCCTCGAATAGCTTTGTCTATTACTGTAGCGCCTGATAGTTTACTTTTATTATTGTCTGGGCAAAGGAATGAGCACGCAGTAAATACGTCTGGCATCGCTCCGACCTTCGCCACTTCTACTCGTTCCAATACTTAACATCAAAAATAATTTGTAACAGGCATTGATATACAAACATAAACACAGATGAACAATTCGTACTTTTCAGCATGTGTTTCCGGAGGCGAATTATTTTATAAATGTAACATTTGTATGCCTCAGAATGCCTAAAACCTGAAGAAATTGGCGAATCAAGGTAAAATTAGCCTTCTACGGAGTTGGTATTTGAACAAACACATACGGTTCCAGCCAGAGACCTTAAGCTTGTTTTCGCAAAGAGACTAATACAACAATGAGAAGTAATTTATTTTCGGCCAATGCAATGTTCTTTCATATGGGAGTGTTTAATGTGCAAGGCTTAAATAAAAGAAGATCTGTCTCATGCCTTGCCTCCTTGCAAAAATCAACAATTGCAAAGAGTAATCCTGAAATAGGAAAAATCTACAAGCAGTTAAATGTAGTACTGCAAAAGCTATAAACAGAATCTCTGGCGTATCCTCCAGAAAAATAGTTTATCCATCGACTTAATTCGGAATAAAACAAGTGTGTTATCTATTTTTCATATTGTCCACAGTGAATGACCATATGTCTACAATACAAATGTCGTAAGGAGCAGCAAACAAACGATCAATATTCAATGGAGACTCTATTTCAGAGATGCAAAACATGTGTGATTGCATAAAATAAGAACTAAAACTATAAGAAAATAATTTGGGTTTACTTCAAGGTGATCATTTATCGACTTCATGGTGTGGAGAGAAAGTTGTATAAAGGAATCAATCAATTCTGTTAGCTCATACTGCTTTACCATTTGTACGGACAAGGGCGAGATTTACAAAACAGTTCTTAACTTTTAAAAACGCGTCTGTGACTCAATGAAAACTTTTGTCATTGATTTAAATTTCTGATGAAATGAAAGCACAACAGGACAAAGATATAATCCGTGTCATAAAATATTGTAATATTTCCAAAATTCCCCTGTTGATATGTATCCATAGGTATATAAACGTATTTCAGACGTCAACCAACCTGAATTTGGTAAAAATATTGATCCATACGATGAGGGCGACATCAGATCCTGGTTTATTGTCGAATCAGAGGCGGTCCCACCAGAACTCGTTGAATCCAAGTCACCATTTAGTGATGATGATAAGGTGGTTTCCATGTTTTTATCATACATTTCCAAAAGTTATCCAAAAAAGAATTTTCACACACTTGCACACATTTGCCTTTCATTCACAAATCTCGGTTCATTAATATTTGCGTCGCGAGAAATCAGCACATTTTTATCTACACACTAGATGGTGATTCTAGATACCTTGCACACAATTCCTTCAATGCGATAAGAAACTACCAACCGATCACGACCGACGTTCCCATTGAACTAAAACAAAGTTTTCTAACTGACACCCTGAACCAATCGTCAGAAGCAGCATAAAGGGATGAGCACAGCACCGAATGGAAACGGATCGGGGTTGTAGGTGTTGTATGCGAAACGCCACAGATACTTGTCGACACAAGTGGAAGTGGAACAATTGTGAGAGGGCGCATGTGTGGTACATATGCGTATCAAGCAAAAGGAGTGAGAGATCCTGTCATTAGGGGTGAGCTAAAAAGAAGGCGGTTCTTACCTATGTTTGGGCGCCATTTTTTACGTTTTTCTTATTTGGTTTTCAGGATATTCTGTTTGGTGTCGTTTTTATTTTGGAATGAAGGGCGTAAGGAAGAAGAAATTTAATAAAAGTATTTTTAAGAGTAGGGAGAAAGGTGTTGAGTTTATCACCTTGACCTAAAGAGGCCTCTTTGACGTAGTGTCGAAACGTCCTTGTTGCGTCTTGATTAGGGGTTAATATATTGATTTTATTGAAATTCTTGAAATATGCATAAGAAGTGTAAAAACGGTATTGAATGTACAAACTATTTAATGTGAGATATTTGTTGCGGAGATAGATAATTAAGCGCTTTGACTAGTGCGGTTTTGATGGAAAACAGGTGATTTTTATTCCGATATATTTACTTCATTTGGGCTGATAGAGAATTGAATTTTTGTATGTAAATATTCTGTGAAATACGGCTACTTGCCTTATGAAACAGATTTTTTTGAAAAGTATTCGCTCAATATTTAGTTACATAAATTGGAGGTTTTTCCACACTTCACTTCGTGAATATGGACTGTGGCATAAAAAAAAGTAAACACAATCAGCCTCATGCTTTTACGTAAATAAAGTAGCTCTCTTTTGACTGCAGTGATTGTGATTGCAGATTATGCATGCCACTGCAAGCTGTAACATACATATGTAGGCGGGCGCTACCAGTTTCAGTCAGATTTGGGGCAGGCAATTGTACTTTTAGTTATTTAGTATTCTGAAGAGTTTTTTGTAATTGTGCGTACAAATGAAACGTTCAAGCTTCTTACACCATACAGAATTGAAAGGTTTCTAATGTGATGTGACGAAAATTGAAAATTTCACCAAAGCAGGGAAAATTTCACACACATATGTGAATACGTATGTATGTATGATATGTACATAAAAAAAGAGTTTTATTTCGCAGTTGAGATTGCCGATCTTAAAACATTTAAAGAGTTACCATAGTTTTCTTAAATAACATGAGCCGGACTTTGTTTGCGAATACAAAATTTCTTTATTTTTCAACATTATTTCATTTATAAAAGCATATTAAAGCATTCTTCAAAGAACTGTGCAAGAAGAAGCAGTATTTGTCAGAGCTTGCCCTTCATCTGCAAGAATTCCCACGTGCCATGAGATGTTTTTGAAAATTAACTTTTCTATAAGCAATAATCGAAGGTAAGTGCGAGAATATGAAGTTAAAGATGTATAAAATAAAAAAAGAAATGCCTAAAGAATTGTGGCCGCCGGGTCGTAGAGTGTGCATTCATCCACTCCTTCGTCCGAGGTCTGTGCTTTTATTACTAAACAGAAACTTTAGATTCGCAGAGCTACTGAGTGATGAATAGCATGCACTGCGTAAGCATTAATTATATAAGATACATATGTTCTGCTTGTATTTATATACATAGCATAGCAAATCTTTAATAAAGTTAATATATAAAAACAACAGCCGAGATCTCCTGCAAAATAAATAGTATAGTGTGTTTCAACAATTTGCAAGGAATTCTTTTGCATTCTCCGATGCTTTACATAAATAAATATAAATATAAAACTTTGAAAGAAAGGCGAAGTTAATTTTTAGTTTTGTTGCTTATTTTGATCGCAATGAGAGTGCACCCAAAGAATTTGTTTGCGGTATTCTTTGAATTCTTAGATATATTTCAAGAGAGTTAAATTAGTTCCTTTTTGTGGAATACGAATATGAAAAAATGAATTTCGAAACTATTTTTTTGAAAAAAAGGCATGTGTGAAGGGCTTCCATAATATAAACTAATGAAATTTCAAATGAGTCAATCCCGATTTTGATCCGAACTGGTGTGCGACATCTAGATTCTATGCGTTGATGTGTACATCTTAAATCCATAACCAAACATATTATGCGCAGTATTTATTTACATCGTCGTATTTTTGTCGCTATTGAAATTATTTTGCCGAATTTTCAGCGTCGACTGAAACTCAACAACGACTTGTCCATTTTCGTTTTTTAAGTTCCGGTACCAAGTTTATATGCGCCACATAATTTACTGTGGTTGTAAAAGTTAGAAGCTATCAGATATCATTCCTGCAAGATCATTTTTAGTTTCTCACCCGAGCGTTTCTCATATGCCCCTTTATTGCAACTGCTTAGATGAATGAGTCTGCCAACACTTGTAATGAAACCTTTGGCTTTAATTTAGGGGCATCGTAAAACAGAACAACTCATAGGTGGCTTATTTGAAAAGTTCTTAACAAAAAATTTGCATTTTGAACTTTAGAGAGCTTTATATTAGATATAGATCCCATATTCGCATACAAATAACCGCTGCTGCCCTCCCCAATCGCCGAAATAAAAATCGCAAGTTCATCGGCTAACCGTGGCCTGTTGAAGGAACTCATGTTTCACCGACCGAAATTCATTGTCGTTTGTTCGTTTGCAGTTCGTCAACATAAGATCCGTCCGTATCCGAGACAATTGGTTCGGAGGGTATGGACTAAACTGTTGTTGGAAAACTCCTTTGAAGCTGTTTTGCACGTCCTCCGCCATCGCTATTCCAGGACCATTGTGATCATAGAAATCTCTTTGTTCAATTAGCCATTTAGGGGATTGTAGCTGAAGTAGCTAACTAACTGACCGGAGCTTTGAACGCTGATGGAATTATTACAACTGTTATATTTGCATCGAATTGAGTTTGATGCAATATATATAAATCATTAAGAAACTTTCAGCGTTACTGAAAACTTGATGTATAGGTATCTTGTATTTGATATGTATGTATATATATATATATATATATATATATATATATATATATATATATATAAATATATATCCTAAAACTTAAGGTTTATCCCTAAACTTAAAGTTTAATTTAACTCTAGTCATTAATTTTAAGAAAGCCTAAGGAGCGACTTTGAGTATGTATGCCGGGAGCAAGCGTGCACAATAATTAAAAATGTAATTTAATAATATTAGATATCCTGATTTAGATATCAAAATAGATATACCTTATATAATAGATAAAGCTAGACATATCTTAAGTCAGTCACCATAATAATGATTTGTATTGTTATTGAATTTCAGTTGTAAATATTTGTCTCAATCAACTTCAACTTCAACTTCAACTTTGAAAAAAATCCAATTTAGTGGAGAGTCGACTACCATTTCAATTGGGTAGCCTATATTACAAGCTTATAGGGCTGAATAGAAAATTCGTTTTATTATCCTTTATCTCATGCCAGAATGTATCAGTTATTATTTTCAATACAGAAAATTAATCAATAATTAAAAAAGGCAATCAGAAAACAGCGCATAGGCCCTTCACCATTTATACATCTTGTGCGCGCAAGTATCGGTGAAATTTTAAAAGATCTTCGTTGACTCTTTGAGTGTTGTCGGCAACTCGAATGATATAATGCAGTGAAAATATGCGAGATATTAAGTCCAGTAATCTTACCAAAGCGACCACAAATTAAAGAAGGAAAGCTCTAATGCCCTTAAGAACACGTTTCTACATTTTGGACGAAAAACATCTACTATATATTCTTTTCAATTACTTTATAGAATTGCTGAACCTTATTAGCTCTGCTGTTAAGATTGATTTCAGTCAGAGGTTTATTTAACTTGAATGCTTTAACTACAAATATTTTAATAACAGACCTGTTTTAAACGCTTAATGCATCAACTGGAATCACAATACTAATTTTAAATAATTGTTAACGCAAAAATGTGTTGTAGAAGCTAGGCTCTGGTCCCTTGTGGGCTGTAGCAAAAAAAAAAAAATCTGCACGAATTGAGGAAGTTATTAAAACTCTCAAAAAATAGTTTAATTTAGCTACGAATAATATATATGTCTATACTATAAATATTGGCTTCTTTCTACAGTTAGATACCCTCACTCAGCCAGCTAAGTGAACCGTTCTAATTTAATAAATTTAATGGACTTCGTCAAGCCTCGGATGTTGAAGGTGAAAAACTAAGGTATAGCTCCTGCACCCAGATATTGTTAATCTCTTACACGCTCTCCAATTAGGGATCAAAAATAAGCTCATCACAAATGCTTGGCAACATGGTACAACGAGGGTGCTGCCAAGGCAACCATTTAAAGGGTTAGTTCACTTGTTTGTTTTAAGCTCACACATTCCAGCGACCACTTAAGTACCAATCGAACAAACTGCCTAAACACCGTTCTATCCGAAAATCCCAATACAGGGAAGAGGGGGAAGAATCTTTTTTGTGACCGGGTGCACAAGTAATTGAATTGAAGGTCCTTATTCGTACTCCCTAGGGTGTTATCATCCACGAATCTGTTCAGATAAACTTCTTGTTCATTTCGTAGTTGGAATTCGTTTCAATTGAGTTTACCTCGCAAACATCCCTTCGTGTCTGACAACCATGATGACGATGGTGACACTTTACCAGTCATTTGCCCATTTACACGTTGCTAATACACTTTTGAATTAAATCCCGCGTGGAAAATCCGAAAATCATTGTTCAGTTCGTCTCTGTGTAATTTGATTCCAGGTGACAAAGGGAGGGAAAGGACTTGTCGCCTCGGAACCCGAGAGGAACAGAGTGATCGATAAGTTACTACGGAGATGTCTTCTACATCCTGTAACGCTGTAAATTTATTTTTATTTTCTCCAGTTTTGATGTTATCGGCGGATTTGTAAAATGAATGAATAAGTGGATTACTTAAAGAATTGGGCGTTTTGAGTGGGAGGAAGAAAGTTCTATGCTTACCATTATTTCAGAAAAAGTCCTGAAAACACTTTACAGGGAATTTAAATATGTACATGCATATTTAAGCACTGTGCATATATACAAACACAGCATGTGTATAAACATGCCCCTTGGAAAGCTTAACCTTTAATATAAGCCAGCTTTTAAAATTATGTAATGCTAGGTTACTATTGGCTGTAAGTCGTTTGAAAATATAATGAGCACGATACTTTGTCTGCTTAGAATGGCCTCAGGTTAAATGACGAAATTACATAAATTCTGAATTATCCAGAATCGATTTTTTTTTATTTTGTTATGTTGGTACACTACTATTTAGTTTGTGAGAGAAATAAATGTTACACGTGTTTTGCGTGTTCGGCGATTTCGTGATCTCGAAAAAAATGGATAAAAGAATTTGCATTAAATTTTGTGTGAAAAACGGAAATAAGTACTCAAAAATGAAATGCTTGCAGGGGCTGTACTCTGAGTCAAAAGAATATTTAAAGTGCTAAAAGCTTTTCAAAGAAGGCCGAGAAGATATGAATGATGCTTTAGCACATCCATTGATTTCAACCAATAAAAATGTTGAGAAAGTGAAGAAAATTGTTATATAGAATTGTTAAATCACTATTACAGAAGTTGGTGAAGATGTCGGCATATTGGTTAGCTCATTTTTGAATTTTTTTTTTAAATTTTTAGCTTGAAGCGTATGAAATGATATAAACAGATAAAAGAATACGGTGGATAGCCTGTGATATTTAGCATCGGCCTGTACAGTTCTCATAATAGATGACGACATACCAGTCACTGTCAATACTCGGGATGGCCTGTGATGGCATAGTACTTGCTACTATTTTCCAAGACCAACAGCACTATTTCAATTTGCACAAGGTCCAATTAGTTATGTACTCTGTCAACTATATGCACACTATGCAAATCAAGGAATATTTTTCACGGCATGTTTTTTTAGACAGCTTAGTCAGGAAGCCTCATGCGAACATAGAGAGCGATCGTTCGTCATAAAAGGAAGGTTGAGTATGTTGACTGACTACCAGAACTATCGGTCGGGTTGATCGCAGCCACTTAATTGTATTGTAGTAACCAATTGTAATTTTATGTACGTCGACTTATAGCTACAGATCAAAGTTTCGATGCCGGGACTAAACTTCTTAACTCAAATGAACTAACTGCTTATGAAAAGATTTTTAAATTTTGGCCGAGAGGCAGCATCCCCTTATATCTACTCCCTAATTTCCAACATTAAAATTTTTACATTCACCTTGTATATCTTGGAAAAAACGAAATAACTCTTAATTGCATACTAAAATTTGTTTGTTTTATTTTCATTATATTTTTGGCATTATATCGTTTTTAAAACAAAATAAGATCAAAAATCGATTTTGTGTAATACAATTGTTTGGATTACAATTACAAGTAATAATAATAGAAAAGGTTCAATATAAGGCCATGTTGCATAAAGTCATGTGTCATGAGGCTATGTGCCCTGCTTGAAATTGTAAAAAAATTTGATCCTATTGTCTTCTTATTTAGTAGTGAAAATTTTCCAGTTTCACTGTCAGCGACTTATAAAAAATTTAATTGAATTCTTTTGTTAATTAATTAAACTTCAACCAATAATGTAGAGCTTTGGAAAATTTTAAAAAGTCTAATACATTTTTTAATAGTAATAATAATAATTGAGTGGCACTACAGCCCATAACGGACCAGGGCCAAGCTTCTACAACAACTACTCGTGTTGTGCATGCTATTTTTCTTCACGAGTAGAAGGGACCTACAGTTTTTTGCCGATTCCGAACGGCGAGATTTGAGAAGCTTTCCATAGACAATTAATACTCTTTGAGTGTTGTCAGCAACTCGAAAGAGGTGGTGCCGTGAAAAAATGCTAGGTTTCCCGTCCGGGGATCGAACCCAGACTTTCTGCGCCGCAGTCGATGCACTTACCACTGCGCCACGGCGACCACCTAATACATTATTTACTACAGCGGAAATGTATTCTAACTTAATAAAATGTTACCAAACTAAGCACCTAAATTCAAATGAAGACATCCTTATGCTGAGAGTATTTGTACCCATGCTACCAAACAATAAGGAAAAACCAACAATTGGAGAAAACAAACAACATCCTCCTTTCAAAGAGCACACCATCAACTGACATCAACCTTAACCTCAATTTGTTCTAGTGAAACAATGTCGTGCATTCCGTTCCTTTCACAGTCTAACAAAAAGAGCAAGGAAAAGGGAAAGTATTCCTTTGTCGTTGCATTGTGTCATCCTTCAATCATCACTCCCTGCTGCAACATCATTATATACGCAAACACCTTTGGCGACAATAGCTGATCACGAGGTCCTCTGAGTCATTGTTCAGTAGTTTGGAGGGTAAACAGGGTTTACACACAATTGCACAATGTTTCGTTGTCCTCTCTCCCCTTCGCAGTAATCTTCTGAAGAAGTGAGAGGGATCATCGGCTTAGCCCAAGGGATTTAAACAAATTTTCGCCTCTGAATCGTATAATGAAGTGGAAAATCTGTTGGAATAGTCTGCCTGTTTCTGAATTCAATGGAAAACAATAGCTCGGTGGCATGATCGCTACCGTCTTACGATTTTCAAACGCCGCTATTGACTCGTCATTGGTAGAATTTTTCGCGAAATTAGCGAAATTAGACTATTTATCTCGGTTGGTGCAACTGCTCGATTAGTCGAACACTAGGAGGAAACCAAAAGGGCACCCTAATCCTGATGTAAAATCCTCGATAAGATGCGAACACATTGGCACCTTTTATTCCAAAGAATTGCACTTAAAACATCATCAACGGCAAACAAATATCCTTCCACACCGGACAAAGATGCTATCGAAAACGATTTTTGACAATTTATTGAGAAATCTCAAACCGATCTTCATTCAGTAGCGTGGACTGCTCTACATTCCCACCTCATTATCTCTTCCGCAGACAGACGGACTTAAAGTCTGAGTCCTTTCAGATGTGAAGTGCCCTAGATATTTAGGATTATACCGAGATCCGTCTTGACGACCAAATACTTTATCACCTACGATCTCCCGGGCGATCTGTTTTGGATCTGTTCTTGTCTCCATAGGGATTTACTCAGGTAGTATACAAAGATTTCTTACTTTGCTTACAAAAGAGTTTTTCAATGAGTAGGTAGCTAATTAGCTCAGACCTGTAGTTACACCCGTTCCTCATGTGAGCTGAGCATATGTCAATGTTTTATCTAATTGGATGAAATCAAAGAGAAAACATATGGGAGCGGGTGTAAGTGAGTGCGAAAAGGGGTGGAAATTTCATAAACATCCCTAGCACTTCCCAACACTGTGCCGTCGCAGCAGCTTCAGTACCGTCATCGACGCACTGTAAAATGACCCGCAACTCACTGATTTATTAGTCAGGGATTTGATGGGTGTCCTTTTACACGCTTCGTGTCGTGTTGTTTTTTGGAATTGTCGGGGGACTCCTTTCACTTTTCTCGTTGTTCGGAGTAATAATTAGTTTGCGGTTGTGTTTTTTACTGGAAAACCTCTAATTTAGATTTATTGAGATTAATTAGGGGGAATGTAGTGAATGAAGGGTGGTGGTGGCGCTAAATAATGATTGGCTTCGTATTCGAAAAGGTTTTGACTTTTGCCGATTTCATATACCGTTGGTACATCTGCTGGAGTCTAAGTAAGGTGTACCTGATGTCGGGTTTTATGTTTCGATAAAATTGAAACTGAACAGAATTGCAAGCTACTTTTTTGCTTTACTTCAAACATTTTCCTGGCAAACTGTTTAATACATGTTCGGTATTTTTATAAAAAGAGTGAAACAAGAAGAAATGTCTGTTGGCACACGTTTTTGCGGTATATTTTAATACAATGTGAAAAATTTTGGTAACTGTCACGCTTGCAGTTTGGGAAATATCCTTATAGGAAACTCGGATATAGTAAGGTTTTCGTTAAGCGAATAGCGATCTCGATTTTTTTTTGTGGAACTAATTTCATTATGTTTTAAGAAATACATACATATGTACATGTATCTTTAAAAAAATGTCTTCGTCTATTTTAAATGAATAATTGTTTTTTTGTTCTGGAATATATGCGTTATTATTGCCAGTGGCTGTTCAGTTCGTTTTGGAGAAAAAGATCATTGCGTTTTAGAAAAATGTGCCGGTTAAAGGAGTTTAACGACAAATGGCGTAACTTGATTTCCATTATTCTAAATTAGGAGGTGTCATAGAACGTGCCTGATCTGCAGTTTCATCAAATCATTAACATCGAATAAAGTGTTTTTTTTTCAGGAAGTTGTACTTCATTATTTCAATATGAAGAAAACCGCAGCCGAAAGTCATCGCATTTTGGTGGAAATTTCTAGTGATCATGCCCTAGCTAAGCCAGAAGTGGTTTGTATGTTTTAAAAGTGGTAATTTCGACATGGTAGGCGAAGAACCTCTTAGACAGCCAAAATAAGTTTAAAGAAATGAATTGGAGGCATTACTTGTTGAAGATTCGACACAACAACAAAGAGAACTTACAATTAAAATTAAGGAAGCTTAACTTAGATCGTTGAAAAACAATTACAATGACAGTAACGTTAGGAGATTATTGTATGAATTGAAGCCAAGATAGGGCTAGAACGCATTTTGACTGGTTAAAAAAGTGGGTCCCCTATAAAAATTCAAAAGACCGACAATCGAAAGGATACCGCGGCCATGTCTCATAGTTGCCGGTCATACCGCCTGAGTATCATTCTATACAAAGAAAACCATTTCCAAAAAAGGAGGAACATTTAAGAGCAATAATATTCAATTGTTGTAAATAAAATTCATATAAAAAATTTATTTCTCACACAAATAGTTGACTCACACATTTTTCAATTAACGAGTAAAAAAAAATATTTATAACCTTCAAATCCACGGCCATAATTTACAATATAACGATATGAGAAATGCTATGATTTGGGCATTCTCCTCCAGCAGTCATCAACGCAAAAAAGCCAGAAATCGTGTCAATCTCTCAAAGGGCTGAGTCCGAACCAAAGTGTATGTTGTCACTAAGCAACCATGTACTAGTAGAATTTCTATGTCTCAAACGGAGCATCACATTGCGTAGAAAAACTTAGAAGTAGTGAAGGGTAAGCAATAATAAACAATTGATGTCACGGACAAAGCATCGAAACCAAGCCGAAAACCAATCTTGACAATCTTCGGTGGGACAATTTTGTAATAAAATTCTCTTTCAGAAAACCCGACTTGTACAAAGACACTTTGATCACACTTGTCCTGCTCTATAGAATAAATAAGAGTACGCTATAAAAAGCGGACGAGTTCATCAACCACAATCAAATACATACTACGCTTCTGTTTTTAAAGGCATTACCACGCGGGTTAGGTGTGGTAATGCCTTTCAACAAATCCTATCTGTGGTAAATCAGTGGATGCTATGAGTGTGTGTCCATATATTATTTTATTTGTGGTAAATTGGAAATGTAATAATGGCCTAATAACTCCCTTTCCTCCAATATTGTTTCTTGGAACTAAGATCCTCTTTTGTTAATCTAAGAGTGTGCTAAGTTCCTTCAAGTATATCATTTTTATCCTACATGGGAACCGAGTCCACATTGATTAAGTGCAATATTTACTTCAAATCTGCATATTATAAATACAACTCATAATTGGTTGCCTTAGTAAGCTAATTTTATTTTGATTTTATTTTAAATGACCTGCATGTCAGGAGGCCGTTAACTGATCACTTGCCTTTATTAACATGATCGTTAAGAAAATGTCCTTTCGAGGACGGTATTATATTTATTTCTACATTTCAAACAAAAAATTGATTAAAAATTACTTAACCATTTTGTAAAACAAATTTCTTACTATTTCATTGAAAAAGTAAAATCGCTGAAACTCTTTTGTCACCAATGATTCACTTCGCATTGCAACAGAATTTCATTCAAACATTTGTTCGACCGACCATGACCAAGGAATTAAAAAACATGATGACCGGTCATTTTGTTTTACGCGCCTTCTGATAAGCAAAACCAAAACCACAAGTAAACATTATTTACATAATTTACAGGCGGGATTGCATGTGATTAAAGTAAGATTTTGATTGGGAATGTATTTGTTGATTTTGTTTCGCCTTTTTTGTTTTTCCTTTGTAGATGTACGTTGATGCCTGCTGCGTGTGTTTAAGATATTCGAGTTAATTTCCTCACTTTTATAAGTAATCTTTTTATGCTTTTTTGTTTAACTAATCACAATATGTTTTCCGCGATTCATGTACATACAGGTAAAGTACAGGTTTACTACTGAATACTTTCATTTAAACATACTTGATAGCCCTTGAAAATCTTAAAACCTTTTAAAAATGAATGTTAGGTGTCATTTACTCAAATAGATCTAGTTAAGTTACTTGTGTATTGAAATTCAATATCAACATTAATCCATTTTACAATATTATAACGACCAGACCATGCAGTAGCTTTGCACGCTATGCATTCCAGAAGCATACAAAATGTATACGTAGGGTTTTCCGAACGTTCCCACAGTCTAACAAATTGCTGATCCTTCAAGTAGTGTCCGGTTCAGGCCAAGTATCACGGCATACGTCCGCACATAATAAATGCAAGTATAAATAGTGTATAGTAAACAAACTGAGTATGCCATAAAGTGCAATGATATGCATATGTTTCGTCTTGTCGTAGGGGTCTATTTAATTTCATGTTGCATTTGTCGTTCATCGTTTGAACACTGAGTTCCATTGAGTCTTGTAATGTAGATATGGAATGATCGTCGACACGTTATGCTTATAAAGTACAATTTCAGAGATAAGATGCAAAATCTTGGATGGGTTTGAAGGGGGAGATCACGTGGTTATCGTATGCTTGTGATATTTGGAATATTCTAAGAAATATTCGCTTGCTTCTGTGAAGATCTAATCTGTTTGCTTACGACTTATATTTCGCTTAGACACATTTATCTCAAGGATCCTAATTTTTCAGCAATTTTTTGTTTTTTATGATTAAAATGTCATATAGTTTTATACTGTTAATAACATAACATGTTTAGAGAAAATCTTAATCCTTCATACTTATACGAAGTTGCTTACCTGGAGATATCTTCGGAGACTTGTTTATAATATTCCGCCAATCTCGGCAAGGAACAGCAAAACGAAAAAGAAAAACTTTGTATAAACTTCCAAATAAAATTAATAGAAACTTTGAATTTTTGTCCTAACTATCTACTCCCGCTTGCAAAAGTTCTTCCTATTAACGTCTGATGATCGGATTAATATTAAACCACCTAAGGTCTAGTGGTAAATGACCAATACAAAGCCAAGTTGGAAAAAGCGCATAAATAATTTAGTTTGAAAAACATTAATCCTGTGCCACAAAAGACATCTAGGGTTGACAACACATTTGAGGAGAGCAAGCTTGATTTGCTTACAAGTAACTAATTCTGTATGATTATCCGGTTTAAATCGTGGATAGCGGGGCATTTCGTCTATTTCTTATTGTTCTTCTTCATGAGCCGCTACAGTCCGGAGTGGACCTGGGCCTCAACTAACATGCCTCTCCAGCCAGCACGATCTTTCGCCAGCTGCCGCCAGTTGCACTCCAAGTTAGTTGAGGTCCTTCTCCACTTGTGTGCGCCACCTTATCCTGGGCCGTCCTCTGTTGCGTTGTCCCAATGGCTCAGATTCGAAAACTTTTCGGGCCGGAGCAATGGTGTCCATACGCTCTACATGGTCTAGCCATCTTAAGCGTTGTATCCGAAAACGCTTGACTAGGCGCATGTAGAGTATAGCCCATAGAGTTCCTCGTTAAATCTACTTCTCCAGATGCCATCAACGCAATCAGGACCAAAATGTACTTTTCTCTCGAAAAGACTAAGGACTTCCTCATCCGCTTTTAGTAATGTCCTGGTTTTCGCGCCATAGAGTAGGATTGGGATGATCAAAGTGTTATGTAAAGCAAGCTTATTCCTTCGAGAGAGGGCTTTATTACTCAATTTCCTCTTGAGCCCAAAGAAACAGTGATTGGCAAGAGTTATTCTGTGTTTGATTTCGGTACTGGTGTTGTTGTTTCTATTTAGACGTAGACGAAGTCCTTGACTACCTTGAAGTTTCTGATGCCTAGTGTGCTGCTCTGTCCGAGATGTCGATGTTGTGCGTCCTTCTTTGATGACAGCACGTACTTCGTTTTGCCCTCATTAATCACCAGACCCATTTTAGCCGCTTCTGCTTCAATGCCAGTAAACGCCTCATTGACGGCTCGCTGTGTTCGTCCAATCATCTCAATGTCGTTAGCTAGCAGTTGAAGTGACTTTTGAAAGATCGTGCCTCTGGTGTTGACTTGTGAGTTACGCAGGATCTTCTTAAGAATGATGTTAAAAAAGTAACATGACAGTGCGCCACCTTGTCTAAAACCTTTTTTGACATGGAAAGGTCTCGGTGAGTTCGTTCCCGACCTTGACGGAGCAGCGAGAGTTCTCCATCGTTGTCCTACATAATCTGACGAGTTTAGTAGGAATGCCAAAACTAGACATGCCACTTTAAAGCTCGTCTTTATGCACACTGTCACTTGAGGCCTTGAAATCGACGAATAGGTGATGAGTGTCAATTGGCACTTCTTGGGTCTTTTCCATGATTTGCTATAGTGTGAAGATTGTGGCGGTGGCGGCCTTCCCTGGCCTGAAACCACACTGATAAGGACCTATTTGGTTGTTGCAGAGAGGCTTCAGACGTTAACACAATACGTTAGAGAGGATCTTCTACGCGATGTTAAGGAGACTAATCCCTCGATAGTTGGCGCAGTCCAAGGGATTTCCTTTCTTGTAGACTGAACGGCCGACGCTGAGATTCCACTCATCGGGCATGCTTTCGTTTATTTAGTGTAATGAACTTTTCCGTCAGTTTGTTTAAATGTTTTCAATGAAAACTTTTTCCAAATTGTGCATTTCAAAATACAGCTTTAAAAGAAATTTGCTTAAAAGTGTCGTTTATTTTCATCAGATCCACGTACTCGTTTGGTCTATTTACAGGTTTTCGTGTTCAATAAAACTTTTTGCAAAATACTACATAGATATACATATATATGTACTGAGAGTATAAATAATTTATTTAGAAGATCGTTGTTTATGTGAACTCACTCATTTTCTCAACTAAAGAGTAACTTTAATTATCTACTTGCTTTTTTCCTCTTTTCTTTAAGATAGATTTGTAAACACAAGCGTTGTCCGTTCGAGCAATGATACAAGAAATTTTTTTCTTTTTATTTCTTATATTAATACATATGTATGCTCCTTGTAACTCCACACACTTCTCCCAGCGATGATTCAATCTCTCTGTTTTCTCTGCAAAATAATTGTTCATGTCTCCTTATTTGACGAAAATATATGTCCGAGCGCAGGTTTTAGATAAAAAACAAAACCAAGTCCGAGTTAGATCTGGTGTGTAAGACGAGTGAAGTAGTTCGAACCGTAATTCATGAATTTTCGTCAAGGCAACCGTTAAGGTGTGGGACGGCGCGTTATCTTGGTGAAACTGGAGTTTTTTTTTATTATTTTTCCAAAAAGAGTTTGTGCTCCACCTTTCCGCTCCATATTTTCGATTGATTTTTTTGTCCTGAGTCTATAATGGTGCATCCAAGTTTCATCGACATTAATGAGAGTTCCCATAAATAGAGTTCAACCCATATTTTATTTGTCTTTCAAAAAACAAAATTAACCAAAACTCAATATTCATTTTTTTTACATTTTCACAAAACTACCCACATCAACTCACTCAAACGACTGTCAATTAAAATCTGCTTGTCCAAAATGGCTGAAACTTCTGTGAGTAACATTTCTAAAAGATACACAACTAGAATTCACTAGTTTTTATTGACGTGTGCCACTGACTTCACGTTGTGGGCGAAAACTTTTCAGACAACCCTCGTAAGAAAGCGTTTCATTTTTTGCCTTTTAAGCCGTGTGTAGGAAGTAATTTATTTACTAAAGGTCATGAAAGAATTTCACGAAAACGAAATCCCGAAGAAAACATTTTAGAGGATTAGATATGAGGGCATGATACCTCCTGTAACCTCTCAATATTAACCTTATAAAAAACAAGAAAAAATATTAACTAAATTTAGAAAAATGAAACCCTTTCTAAGAGCATATTTACAATTACATAACTGCTTTAGCTGGATTTTTTTTCCGCCCAATATAATAAAGTATTGTTCTGAAGAAAGCGTGTTTTGGAAGATTTTGGACTATGCAAACTAGCTTTAAAAGTGAAATTGAGATAAAAAGATATATTCTGTTAATGTAGGAACCATAAGTATTTAGAGTCCACTTTTTAGAGTGAATCGGTTTACTTTGCATTATTGTGTACTAGCGGTTTAATTAAATTTCTCCCACAATTGTGCCACCCCCCAGTTTTCAATGTGGACGTTTTAAAAGATGAAGAATCTAAAGCGAAGAGAATCTTACCTCTGTTGCGATATTTTAATTTGTTGTTAATTATTTTCCTTTAAATATCTTAAAGAAGGCGGATACGTTAAAGCATTACAAATACTAGCGCTTGTGCCTCAATACGTTTCGTAGTTCTAAAACCATTAAACGTAAATAAACAGTATAAGTTACACTGTCGACAATCTACCCCATATTTCCGCGGCTTTAAGTGAACAGTTGTAGTGGCATAGGAGTCTCGATAATGTTTTGCTGTTGCTCCCAAGGGATGCAATTATGATTTCAGTAATTTCATTTGCGATTCTTGTAAATCCTCTACGGACCTATACCTCAGCACTACACACCAAAGCCATTTATTATTAGGGGTAAGTCACACACACGAACACGCACAATTTTATATGTGACTTTCCATGGTCCATCACGATCGCCTGGCTACATGGATTCTCTGCACAAAACATCCGCACAGATTTTCGGGGTGAATATTCTCTGCAATTCGACACCATTGGTATTCTGCTTTATCGTAACCATGACAGTGGCTACTCGACGATTCGGCTGTTGGATGGCAGTCGAATTGCAAACAGGTTTTTCCTTTTGCCATTTCGGCTAGGGGATGATGTGAAGAGATAGACTCCTCCCATTTGTACAAGCATGCGAGAAAATCAAATAGGTAGTGGAACGGAACGGAAGCCGGAATCGTTAGCAGAGAGAGAGCGAAATTTCATTCGCACTTTCTAATTAGCGATGGTGACGGTGCCCTTAACGGCGTGTTGCATTGCTCTTGAAAGGAAACACACTCATGTCATCTTGCTTTGGTGCTTGGAAAATCGCTCGCCTTAAAGAAATGAGTGTCATATTTCAATTAGAGAAGACATGGATTCAGTCCTTTGTCAATGCGCTTCAATGAAATCGCGAGGAAGTTGACGATTGAAGACTATTCTCATCGTGATGGGAAGATACGAAATAAATGGGTAACTCAGAGCCATCCGTTAAATTGAATGTTTGGGAATAAGAACTGGGAAAATGTGCTGCTGATTTGTTTGGTACACGTCCACGTTAAATTTTATTTCTGCTCTTAGTGCTTAACGTAAATGTAATACTCAGTTGGAAAGATTACTGCATTTGATGAATTGAATAAAATAAAAAAAATGGCTACATTAAGATACGATTAGAAGCGAGGCTTAACAGCTATAAGCCCGGACTAAAATATCGAAGACAAAATGGAACTTGGTTCTTTTAAAAACAGTATTTAAAACATATGTGAGGACCTAGGAATAAGTTTACACACACCAAGAGATTCAAGTTATGATGCTACACTTTCTATCAATTCTATTTTGACAATGAGAGTAGGTGCCGAAGAATAAACTGAAGGGTAGTTGCACAACTAATTGGTCAGTCACTTCAATTAAAAGATTAGTGGTAAAAAACAATTCGATGTGTATCAAATAGTATGGTTATGTTTGACTGATTTGTTATCAAAGATCTGTGTCTAAAAAAGTATTTACTCTGTAAACTTCAGGCAGAAGGTGCAAAAGAGGTGCAGAAGGTGTGCATTAATATCAATGATTTAATCGAAATAATATTAGCGTCGAACGGTCCTTCCTCCCTCCCTCTATAGAAGTTCAAGAGATATTGCTTCAGTCTCCTCTGGTCCTAGTTTTTGGCCACCATGATTGTGACTGCAGTTGTCTAATATACATATGTATGTACTCAAGCCGTTTGAATGTAATTCAAAATTAATATAACCCTTAAGAATGCTAATATACAGTCGACGTCCAATATAACGAATTATATATGCAATGAAAATGAAATGAAAATGAAACGAAAAATTAGTTAAATCGATTATTTGCTTTTATATCTAATAATACAAGAAACTGTAAGAATAAACGACTAATATTGAAATAAATGTATATACATATGTATTTATAGAAAATAAAAAGTCCATCAGAAAAAAAGGTATTAAAAATTAGAATTTCATGAAAAATTTTTGATATTTGTTTGCTTTTTTGTTCCTTCCAAACTTTTCTTAACAGCCTGTGTGCCCAAAGCTGTGACGTAGGTGGATGTAGGATTGGTGTGATGAATGTACAAAACAAAAGCAACGAAAATAAGCTTACATACACATGTTATATCACATGAGTTTGTGTAGATACAGATTTAAAGAACCATCAAAGGAAAAAAATGCACAATCAATATTAAAAATTCGTAAAATCGAGTATTCGTTAAACTGGACGTCCAATGTATGCACTTTATATTTATTTATGCATTTAATTTATAGCTATCTGTTGAAAAAAAATTACATGGAGTGATATTGAGCCAAAAATGCTAGGTCCTTTATTTGAACAAGATATAATATTAAATAATTGTAACTATTATTTCTTGTAGTGTAAGATGTATCTTTTATTCTATGGTACACATAACCATTATTGTTTAAAACAAATAAAATTGATAAATATAATAACCTGTATCAAAGGTTAAATTAGGAAAAAATTGTGAGAGAGAGTACAGGTGCACGTACCCTATTTCACTTCTTATGCAAAGAGACTTCTTTCCATCCCATCCCAGCTTACTTTAGCCAGGCGAACAAATAAAATAAAAGAGATGGCAATACTTGCAGGTTTCCTATTACTAATCAGGACTTCAGATGATCAACAATTACAGGCCTCGTCTCTTTTTGTTGAGTATTTGTAGTTTACGAATTAAATCTATTATGAATTCAAAGTGCAAAAGTGAAAAAATTTCAGAAAGTTGTACTTTGATTAAAAATTGTAATACAATATGTGGAAAATTATTGATGAATCTAATTAAAAATCAGTCAAATGTGGCAGTGTCACAATGTTCACAATACTTTTTCACAACCTTAAGTCTAGGTTTCCACATAGAACGATCTCTCGGCAACTGCTTCCAGTTGCACATTCCAGATCGACCGTCCTTCGTTGCGTTGTCCCAATGGCTCGGATTCGAAAATGTTTCGTGCCTAAGCAGTCGTGTCCACACTCTCTATATGGCCCAGTTATCTTAAGTGTTGTAGCAGATACAAGGCACATGCCGGCTGCCAAAGATCGTATGCCATCAACGCAAACAGGACCAAAAATCGCATTCAGAACTTTTCTCTCGAAGGGTTTGTAACGTCCAAATTTCCGCACCGATAATTAGGACTGGGATGAGCGAAGTGTTATACAAAGCGTTTAATTTCGTTACTGAGGTTTTTGTTCCTGTTAACAACGGAGCCGAGGTGAACGAAGTCCTTGACTACCTCGAAGTTGGTGCTGCCTGGTGGTATGCTCTGTCCAAGACGTGGATGTTGTGTGTCCTTCTTTCATGATAGTATATATTATATGTTATTCGTTTTGCCCTCATTAACCACCAGACCGATTTTAGCCGCTTTTGCTTCAATGCCAGCAAACGCCTCATTAACGGCTCGTTGTGTTCGTCCAATCACGTCAATGTTGTCGGCGTACGCTAGCAGTTGAACGGACTTTTGGAAGATCATGCCTCTGGTGTTGACGTGTGAGTTACTCACGATCCCCTCAAGAATGATGTTAAATAAGTCGCATGACGGCGCGTCGCCTTGTCTAAATCCTTTTTTGACATCGAAGGTTTCGGTGAGTTCTTTCCCGACCTTGGCAGAGCAGCTAGCGTTCTCCATCGTCATCCACAATCTAACGAGCTTGGTGTGCCAAAACTAGACATGGCACTGTACAGCTCGACTCTATGCACGCTGTCATATGCGACCTTAAACTCGATGAACAGATGGTGAGTGTCGATTTGCACTTCTAGGGCCTTTTCCAGCATGTGCGGTAGAGTGAAGATTTGGTTAGGCACCTGGACTTAGCTCCAATTGTAACTCCTCGTACTCTGCGTGATATTATATATACATAAGTGGAGTGAACCTGCAGTCTAATGCCAACTCCAAGCTGTACAATTTGAGACAGTTTTCACAATCAAATCGAGAATTATAGCATCCATTACGATTTTTGAGAACAACTGCTTTATCTAAAAAATCTGAGATTAAATTGAGAACTCCTGAAAAAGACAAAAAAAAAATAAAAAAAATTCGCGAAAATAATATATAATAGGTTGTTTTTACACTAATAATTAACATTGTTATTCTTATTCCCAAAATTATAGCTCCACCACACCAATACACAGTTGTTGGCAATTTAGCTTTGAATGGAGGCTGAGTGGTTTGGGTGAATTTGGGTCACTGAGTGGTTCTTACCAGATCAAATTGTGTCTACCATAACATTTATGTACAGAAACTAAAAAAGAAACTATGTTATATACCACATGACTGTCAAATTCGAAAAAATGGCATCCATCCAAAAGCAAAGAAATTTGAGTCCCAAAGAGTAAAAGTTTCAAAAAACATTATACTGATAGGAAAAACACGGAGAAAAAAGGAAATAAAAAAGGGGGGTCATACTGACCCCTGCTTGGGAAATCTGTAGATTTTGCCATATGTTTTCAAATCTAAATAAATTTGACATTTTGGGACTTCGGCTCTTCGAAATTTTAGACTTCGGGATTCAATTTGACTTCGAAGAAAAAATTTATCTTACAAAATAAAAAGTAACTGTTACCGAATATAACACCTTCAACTCAATTTTAATATTGAGGTATTTTTAAAAAAGTATATTTAAGTCTAAGATAATAGATTCACTAGAGAGGGTTAGGCTGGATGCTTTGGCAAAACATTTTAAGACAGGTTACTTGTCAAAATTGCAGAGACGACACGTGTGTGTGTTGTGTAGATCTAATCTATTGTGGATTTCCCTGGCCTGAAACCACACTGATAAGGGCCTATCTGGTTGTTGACGAACGGTTTCAGGCTCCAGCAGCTTTGTTCGACGTCTTAGTCAGGGGGACGGAAATCTAAATAATTTAGTTTAATTTACCTAACAGCGGGATTTGAGCTGCCATCGTCATCTCTATTTCTAGTTGGTCCCGGTAAGCTTCAACCCGGACCCAATATCCATCCGATAGCTGTTTCACCTTTCGGTAAAACTTTCGGACTCCATTTCTGCAATAGCACCTCTCCATTTCTTCGGCCGCTCGCTTCTCATGCTCTGCCTGTTTTTCTTCTTAGAAGCTCTCATTTGTCTATGCAGATTTGCCTTGTATGCATTCTGTTTAACTGCATGTGTCAGCCTGCACACTTCATCCAAACAAGAGCTCTTTCTAGGTGATGACGTGAAACCTACCACATCAGTCTTTTATGGCTTCTTGAGAATGTTGCCATTCTTCTTCTAATATTAGTGCAGGCAGCGTTGAACGTCGTCGTTTTTGCCTGTCTCGACTCCATAGCTCCCTCGATTACCTTGGCTTCAACAAAGAAATAGTCGATGTTGTCACTTCGGAAAGTTCAGGCATAATAATACTGGAAGAGTGTCTGACGTCGAGCGTAACGCGATTAATCTGGTTAACGGTCAGGGAATCGGTAGATTCCTTTATGGATGTTGAGGTGCGGAAACCGCATGTTAGCCATAGATAGTCCGTTTCCGGATGTTATGTCGTGCAGATTTTGTTTCCCAATGACGTCAGCAATGATGTCCTAACAAATATAAGGAAACATACAGATAAACTAGAAAGGAGACTTTAAATAAGCTTATCTTGAATGTTTGTATAATATAAGTATTAAACTGCCTTAGCAGTTGCGGGTGACATATAAACGGCTGATATGTTTTGTGAGTCCTATTTTCTAGTAATAATCTGCAGAATTTTTAAGGTTTTCGCTATTTGATAGCTTTTTTGTTCGAAAAAAAGTTTGGTTACACAAAGATATCTATATTTGAATCAGATTAAATTATTTTACACTATAAGAGATTGTGAGATGGCATTGGCGCAAAAATAGATATTTAAATGTATTTATTAATTTTTTTTAAGTAATATACATTTACATGAACGTACAGATTGTCGTCCGTATAAAAAGCAATAGAAAAAAAATAACTTGTGTTTTTTTTTAAATACGAAACTTTGCAATTTGAGATTTTTTATCTAAGCAAAACAAATAAAGTAAGATCATAAGGTCCGATGTCGACTTTTATTATCTTAGTCAAATTATCTTAACAGTCAAACCCTTAATTTAATGCCGTAATGCAATTAGCTCAATCAAAATTATGTATTTATGCTGGTTTGCGATGCCTGCAGCATTCTGTTCATTTTCTTAGTGAAATACTTAAAATACGCCCTTTTAAAAGCCTGCTCCTACTTTATTTTGCTAATAACTGTTCTCTTTACTGTATTGACTGTGAATGTAAGAGTAAAGAAGATTTAATGTAGCTTTCAATGATCGTACTCGTTTTAATTTTAATGTACCAAGGTTTTGTAGTGTATCTCATCTAAAAACTAAGGTTTTTGAATTAAGCTTAGATGACTTACTAAATTAGCGTATTATTTTAAAACTGCATGAAAGTAGCAGTATTGGGGGGTTCTGGCTCAAAGCTATGGTTAAAATTGTTGCGGTTTTCTTCTTATCAAAGTGGGTCACGCAAGTTGTGGTTGGCCAGAGCTGTGTGTATGTGTGTGTGGGATGTAAACAAACATATGACTGAGTGTGTTGGAGGAAACGAACAAGTAGATGTGTGTGTTTCTTTGAATAATAACAAACGTCTGATTTTAGTGGGTCATGCACCGAGTCAAGTTGTGGTTATAGTATTAAGTTCGAATAGGTGCAACTATTTCAACCACAAGTTTTAGCCAGAACCCCCCCAATACAATCACTCATAAAAGTATACACCGTCAATGTCCCGACTATCTGCATGATATCCTCACTTTTGCACGGTCTTCTCGCGGTCTGAAACTAATTCCTCCCCACTTCGTCAACTTCAGTAAATGAGTCTGGGCAAAATAAACGTGGACAGATAAATTACATTAGTAGCTTGTGTCGTGCAACAGCGCCGTTTATCAGAATTGGTCTTATTGTCCACGGCCTTAAAAATCATGGATATCCTTTATCTAGCACAATCAACAAAATTCCAAGGAAACATAACTGATGATATGAAATTTGGCTTTATTTCAAAATAAATTAAGAACAATAAAACTAGAGATACCTTATTCAACTTACAAAATGTGACCAAATCCAAGCTGTAAGCAACGCTTTGTGATAAAATTCCGTTTGCAAGAGCAATTCCAAGCTTGTTAATCTTCTCCTTTGTAACCATGAGTGGCTTTTGCCTGTTTTTCCGGGGCGCGCATGACTTTAAACTATTGTCAACTATGGTGCGAACTGTTTCCGGGTACACTTGAGTGTTGGAATGCGTTTCTAATTCTAAGCAGATCTTCCTAGTGGTTACGAAATGATTCTATTCTTTTGTTTTTATTTCTTGAAATTCAAAATATAATGGTATAACAACTCTCATAAATAACCGTGTGTAACGCGCTAAATGTTGACCGTTATGTGTACAGTATTTATCAAACATTTTGAACTTGTTATGTTAAAATATATCTTAATAATAGACCTTCTTTTGTACATTTTATCGTTGTTCACAAACCTGTGTGGAGCATTGTATGTAATTTGTAGAAACATTTCATGTGATTGGAACTTGAGTGGATTTTATTTACCTATTTATGAGTATATCTGTACAAGAGCATTCTAATAACAACACAAAATAAAAATTCAACCTCAGATGTAAGCCCGTTAAGAAGTAATTTTCTGTTGCGTTCCACAAGTCCACTTCACAAACCAATCTACACGCCAATTACCATCCACCATAATCAACTGTCAAATATTAATCAGCTGAAAGCAGAGTAGTGAAAAAGTTGTCAACATTTTCGTGTACGGAAAGAAATAATTTAATTTTTTTTGAATATTTTCTTTCCTTGTTTTTGCTTATTGGCTTGATTTTAGTTAATTGCCTTTGTTATAAACGTTAACCAGAGTAGTAGTCAGCCATCCCAGAGTTGTTCAATTTAGTTTGTTCATTTTTTCATTTTGGTATTTATATGTGCACTAAGTAAATATTGAGTCCCTGGGTGACACACAGAAAAGCACCACTTCGTCTCATTTGGATACCTCACTGGAGAATTGTAGTCAAATGTTAATGAATTTGTGGCGCCGTTTATCGCTGTGTGTAGAACAAAACTTAACAGCTGCGTATTTTAGAGGTTTGTTTTGCGCAAATGAATCAAATGTCGGTCCTTTGCTTGTTTGCATGTTAGTTATTCTTTAATTTTTTTTTCTTTTCGGCGAGGCGGCTCTTTTATGAGAACCTTGACACTTAATTTGTGGAAAATCATTAGCGGTCAAGGGTTCTCGCTGAAACTAGAATATCAGCTGTTGCTGTTGTTGTTGTCGGCGAGTTTGGTTTTGCTCTGAGGTTGTTTGTTGGTTGTGGCGTAGAGATGTCGCGTTTCGGTTGTGGAACATATTTACAAGACAGTTGGTTTCAAAATCTTCTCATGTGTTTTCAGCTCAGAAACTACGCAACGTTGGGATCAGAGGAATGCATAGCTCAATGGAAGAAGTCAAGATGGAGGACATGCACGTGAAAATACTTCCGGCTCTGCAGGACAATTACATGTACATGGTGAGAGGCTCACAGTGACTTGAAGTTCGTTTCTAATTATTTCTTTGATTCTTAGATTATTGATCCTGCAACTAGAGAGGCGGCAATTGTCGACCCCGTTGACCCAGATAGTGTTATTAAGGCTGTAGAAGATGAGGCTGTGAAATTGACGAAAGTAATTACAACGCATCATCATTGGGATCATGCTGGAGGAAATGAAAAACTGGTCAAACGATTCCCCAACAAGTTGACCGTGTATGGAGGTGATGATCGTATCGGTGCCCTGACGGACAAAGTCACTCAGGATGATGCATTCAACATTGGAAAATTGTCGGTCCGTTGCTTATTTACCCCTTGCCATACTGTAGGCCATATTTGCTACTATATCGAGACCCCAAGTGGATCGAAAGCCGTCTTCACTGGAGACACTCTTTTCCAAGGAGGATGTGGACGCTTCTTCGAGGGAACTGCGGAAGAAATGTATTCCGCATTGATTGAAAAATTGTCCAAGCTCCCCGACGACACTAAAGTCTTCTGTGGTCATGAGTACTCGTTGCAAAATCTTGGCTATGCAAGACACGTTGAACCATTGAATGAGAACGTTTTGAAGCGCATAGAGTGGTGCAAATTGAAGCGTGCTGAGGGATCCCCAACGGTTCCATCAACCATCGCTGAGGAAAAACTGTGGAACCCATTTATGCGTGTTCATGTGCCAAGTGTGCAGAAACACGCTGGTGAAACAGATCCCATCCTGACCATGAAGAGCTTGAGGAGTGAGAAGGACAACTTCAAGGCATGAGAAGGTTGCTAAGCAGCTGAAAACCAATCTTCGCACAATCGGTCTTTTGTTAAATATTTGTTTTGATTTTGTTTGGGGTAATGTACTAAGTACTGTTGGGCTCTTTTTGTTGTAAATAAAGAAATTGGTTTACAAAAGTAACATCTTTAGTATTTGTTTTTCTCAGGCAACCTTTTGTTCCATACCTGTGAGATCTAAGTAAAGAATTTAATTTGCGGTGAAAAGACCTTTCAAGGACAACTTGAGACAGTCACATTACCGCCCAACAAGTAAGACTTGCTTCTGACCTAGTTCGTCGTTGAGTGCACATCCTTTCATATGGTGTCATTGTTTTTCCAAGAATGAATCAATGCATGTATCTGAACATACGAGAGTAAGTTCATTGAATGGCGCAACGCCGCCCTTTTGTTCGGAGAGTGCATGGGTAAAAGATACAATATACAGAAAGAAATTGAGGTATATTTTATTTTTTTTAGATTGTTGTCTGTGTACCTTATCTGATGTACTTTCTCATTTCGTTGATTTGCGGTAATGCGCTGGAGTTGTGTAAAAGGTCAACTGGTGCACTTCTTACATCCAAGAAGCATCTGTTTGATTATTCTATTTCCGGGTTAGGGTTAAGTTGGATTGAGCGGGGTCAACAAATTGGATTGGATGATATCAGTTCAAATATTTCGATTTTCTTGTGTGTTGGTGAGGTACTTTGTAACTGAATTCAAAGCCTTTTAATGTGGTCTATGAAAGGATTTAGGTGGAAACATCTGGAGATTTATTTTGAAATCCTATATACACATTTGGACGATGGGTGATATCACAGACACTACCTGCAGTGCTTGCATTGAGTAACTATTTTGAAGGCCAATCACGACAAATTAATCGAAATGTGTCATAAAAAACCTGACGAGTGTCACAGCTTGTTAACTTTGGGTCTTTATTTGATTTCAGCAATTAAATACGGCCAGTCAAGATAAAAGCACAAATTGTGTTCTAACAAAACTGATCATTTATGCATGACCAGTATTCCGTATTCTACTAAGTGCATTTATTTGTTGCAAAGTTGCAGTTGACGAAAATGAAAGACCGCAAACTTATTCAAAACAAAATAAAAAAGTAGAAGGACAAAATCGAGTACCCGAAATTGCATGCACTGAAAATAATTAAGTCTCAAATTTACAGGAACATAAATATTTAATAGTACAGTATTGAGTCAGATAAAATTCTTTCTTTTTTAATATGTTATTGAAAAAAAATGTTTCTATATACATATATTGGCTTAAGAAGAAAAAACATTTGCATAAATTATTAACCAGAACTTCGTGGAAATACCGGCCTTAGATAACTTCGCAGTGTCGCCTTCTTCAACCTCAAAAACCAAAAACCTTGTTGATGGTTTGCAGCTTACGGGTTGTTTAGATGATGTTGCCCATAAGTGCTTGAATTGTTTCCGGATTGTTGGTATAACATCGGCCCTTTATGGTTCCTCACAAAAATGGGCCAAAGGGAGCCGCAGCTCTGAGGCAGTCAACGACACGCCACTCAGTTTTGAATTAAGTTTTCAATAAGTTGAAGCGTAAAGTGATCTACTTCGTTTCGCTGAGTTTTGATACGGACTTGTTCCAGATGTAAGCGTCAAATTACGTAGGTATGATTGAAAAAAAGCACTGATACTGGGCATAGCTTAAATTTAAAATTAATGAATGGGAGCGCAGAGGTGACAGTATATATGTATGCGTGTATGTACATATAGTATTGGCTATAGCAACTCGGACTTCCACTGTCGTTTTTTCCAACATTTTTTCACTTCTATGACACAGAAATTTCAAAATGTTTTTTTTATTATTCGAATGATATTAACTAATAGTAAAAATAAAGATGGAATTTGTTCAATGAAAAATAAAAAAAAACTAAAGCAACTTAAACAAAAAGTAATTCACTTTGTAAATTCTTCGAAAGAAATAAATATTTTGTTGCGAAACCTTTATTTAGAAGGACTGCTGCGCATCTTCTCGGCATACTTTCAATAAGTTTGGAAATTATGAAACTTGGGATGCTATTCCAAGCTTCTTTAACCTGCTGAAAAAGTGAAGCCGAAGATTTGCACTTTTCACGCATTACTCTCCTATCGACGATTTCCCAGAGGTTTTCTATGGTCCGGAGACTGCGCCGGTCATTCCATAATTTCAATTTTTTTAGCCTTAAACCACTCCTTGACAACTTTGGCAGCATGTTTCGGATCGTTATCCTGTTGAGATATCCATTTTAATGATATTTTTGACTCAGCATGGGGGAACATAACTTTTTTCAGGATGTCTTTGTACACAAATCGATCCATAATTTCCTCTATTCGATGAATCGGACCAATTTTTTATTTTATTTTTATCAGAAATTTCAAAAGAATATATTTTCTACATCCGGGAAGCACAAACAATTATTTAAAAGTATGAAAATAGTAGAGTTGCTTTAGTTTTGCCAACCAAAAATGTATGTTGAATAAGTACAGGCCCTGTTTTTTGTATTTTTCATTGAACAAATTCCATATTTATTTCTATTAAAGGGTGATTTTCTAAGAGCTATAGGAAAGTTTAAAAAAAAACAGTATGGTCAATATAATTTAATGTTTGAAGATTATTGCATGCAAATGTTAACCTTGACTGCGCTTCAAATGGTCCATCCGCTTAGTCCGATTTTGGCATACTCTTTTCAACATTTCGGCCGGTGTCTCACGAATAAATGCTTCAATTTTGTCTTCCAATGCATCAATTGAAGCGGGCTTGTCTGTATAGACATGAGCTTTAACATAGCCCCACAAAAAATAGTCTTAAGGCTAGATCGCACGATCTAGGTGGCTAATTGACCGGTCCCGAACGTAAAATAAAATGTTCACCGAACTTATCTCTCAATCAGTCCATTGTTGCGCGCGCTGTGTGGCATGTGGCACAGTGTTGTTGAAACCACATGTCATGCAAGTCAAGCTCTTGCATTTTGGGCAAAAAAAAGTTGAATATCATCTCACGGTAGCGCTCACCATTCACAGTTACGTTACGATTTGCATCATCTTTGAAGAAGTACGGTCCAATGACGCCACCAGCCCATAAGCCACACCAAACTGTGACTTTCTGAATGCATTGGTAGCTCTTGCAATGCTTCTGACTGATATTCACTCCAAAATCGACAATTCTGCTTATTTACGTACTCATTGAGCCAAAGATGAGGTGATCATAAAATGAAAGAAGCGCGCGATGAACTTTGTTAACAGAGCACGCATTTTGATAATAAAATTCAATAATTTGCAAGCGTTGTTCGTTTCATGGTTAAATTATAAACCAAACTGAAGATGTTTGACAGTGAAACAAAACACGAAGCGTGCGTCAGCTGTTTTAACCAGTGTTGCCAAAAAGATAATAGCTAAAAAATTACCCTTTACATTTGAATGCTCTCAAAGACCTGATCTTTCATAATTCACAAAATCGCGAATGGAAGTCTGGCTTAAAATAAACCAATAGTCATTTACTGCAGACCTCTAAACTCTTTTGTTTGTTTCAATGCAATTAAAGAAAAAGAAATAACCGAAACCATCTTTGTGTCCGTGTAAATCGCTGCGACTTGAGTTTCTTACTGAATATAGGCGGTCTGAAAGATCACAATTGCATTATGTTCAAAGATAAATCACTCATTCTTTTCAAATATACTTAATATACGTCGTGTTCTTTATTATTTAAGAAGAAGATAACTAAAACTTCATATGCCCGTCCTAGCGAGGCTATATGTAATAAGTACGCAAAGGAAAGGTTATTTTTTTACCTAAAAATGTTTTCAATTCTTAAACAGAAGTTTCGTTCCCATTTACACATACTAATACTCCAAAAAGTTGAATTAGTTGCTAAACAAACCCTCAAACAATATTTATGAGTCAAACATTTTCCCACAAGTTTCATTTTACCACAGAAATAATAAAACAGTTTGTGGTATCATAACAGTATCGTGGTAGTGGCACTAAATCCGCCGCCATTAGGCTCATTGAATTCCGACACAATAATTCCCAAAGTCCAGAAGATAATATTTCATTGTGTTCTTAAACGCAGTCAAGGACGCCTTACAAACGCAATCGATAAAGAAAATCACTTACTTTCCAAATTACGCCCAACAACAGTATCCGCTTATCTTTCCGACATCACTTTTATTAATTACTCGAGACAATCAAACAAGTAATTGGTAACAACCGAGTTCTATTTCTATTCTATCAACTTCAAACACTTCCGCTTCGCGTTTCTGGCAAGCTGGCTGACTGTGTACTTGAACAATCAAGAAGATGTGCCTCTTTAGCTCAGTGGCAGAGCACTGGTCTTGTAAACCAGGGGTCGTGAGTTCAATCCTCACAGGAGGCAATTGCTAGTCGAAAATTTCATCACTTATTGCAGCTCTTTTTTTTCTTCTCCTCTTTTCAGGGGGCTTGTTCTTCACGCACACTTCGAGCGCGACTTAGTTAACTCACAACGTACCCGTGTACAACTTGTTACTGCTTCCATGGCTGAAACAGACAAAGCAACGCGCTCACGTTTCCATTCTGCGAGTTGAATTGGCAACAGGTAGTAGGGCTGGTCGGGCTTAGGAGATGGAATCTGTTGTTTAAGTGCGTGTTCTATGTATCTCTCGTTGCCTACCGCCTAGTACCGTATGGAGGGAGTCTTAATCAGCGAAGCGTGTTGTGTGTCTGTTGGGTTGCTTGGTTTGAACCGCTTTGCATTGTTGCGCTCCTTAAATCAGCATGACAGAAAAGATCTTGCACGCAGTGATGATATTGAAATATGCGAATTTAAAGACATAGTATCTAGTATATTGCAGCTGGTATTTCTCTCGCTCTGCTGCTAGTATTAAATTGGCTGATAGATGTCCAGAGGTCTTCATCAAGGTAATGGCGTGCTAACAGACCTGCGAATTCAAGAGAAATGCAAAACGTTTGAATTGAATTCTCGGAAAGTACAACATAAACACAAGTTCTTGAGTGAAGTTTTTGGAAGGAACTTATTATGGGTTCGTAGAAAGGCAGTAGATGTAAAGGTGATTGAATAATATTGTAATTATTTATTGTACTTTAATGTATAATCTTTAAATTAGGTCAAGGAGACGTGAGGTTTGTCAGCTCGAAATTTTGTTTACTGTAAAGGTGCATATTTTTGAAATTACTCGTATATCAACTGGATAGCTCGGCACCAATTTAACTGAAATTGAAGTACATACGTTCTTTATGAAGATTACTTAAGAACGCCGCCAGCAGTTTGAAGTTAATAGACCCAATTGTTTATTGCAGCATATTTACATCTGCATTTATAATTGTTTAGCACAATGGCCAGATTCGAGAGGATACCAGGAAACATGTCTATCTAATAGTACGAATTAGAATTATTGTTAGGTAATGAAGATGATATAACATACTGCACTCTTAGTAGGACGTTGTAAAAAGTGCCGTGACATTACACCTAGCTACATAGGGTCAGTTCATTTTATTTCGTTTTTTACTGTACACCTGACTTTAACAAATATATTGAGAAGTACCCGATATATTTAAGTTATTTAATTGAAGCGTAAGCAAGAAATGCAAAACCCCAACAGTGCTTTCGTATTGTCGGGCTTTGACAGGCTTTTGTACGCGTTTTTATGACTTTATGAGAAGTTATGTCAAGACGCGACTTCCTCAGTTTTTTAAAACCCAATAAAAACCGTAAGTTCAAAAATTTTCAATTTTTGTTAATGAAATTTGATTTAAAAATATTTATTCAAGTCCATAGTTGCTACAGCTCACGATAATTCCAACTATAGGATAGGTTAGGTTAGAACGGTTGTTTGTCAATGGGTAACTACATTTAGGCCGTCTCTGGGCTCATTTTGACGCCGCGTAGAGAGTTCTTAGCATTTCTTATAAGCATTGTGAGCTGTCTATGTACTTGTTGAGGTGTCCCACGCTAATGTTGTTAATGTTGCTGCATTTACTTATGGAGGTTATCAAAGAAGGTGTTTCTAAATGTTTCTTTCTCCTTTTTGTAAAGGCTTAGCAGTCGCAGAGGAAGTAAAAATAGTTTCTTCTTCTCATACGCTGGCAAATACATACATATGTATGTATATTGTCTAGCCTTTGCTCTCGGTTTCGTATAAACCATTCTTAAAATATATTTAGAAAAATGATAAGTCATCTTAAATTTTAAACTATTAGTTAGATAAATTAGTATATTAAACAAAATTGCCTCTGTTAATTAGCTCACAATATTTGCTTTTGTCTTTGGCTACCCATCAGATTGCGATGCGTATTTGTAGTAACTGCAGTCGAGGTACAACAGTGTAAAGTTAGTGTATTATGCGGAACTGTTCCGAATTTGCATTCAATCGCGTTTTCGATATTTGATTTTCAGCTTAATTTGCTGTCTGTTATATAACCCATAAATATTTTGTATTTTGTACAATATTTCTGGTGAAAATTACGAATTCTGTTTTCTTTGCGGTTTCATCCATATATCTCAGGGTCTGGTCGACACAACTAGTTCATTAAGGTTTAGTCTGATGAGATGGGCCAAAATTTCCCAAAGCCAAGTTTCCGTAGCCTACATTCACGAGTAAATAAAAAAACATTTAACCTTAAAAATAATAATTAAAAAAAGCAAGTTCTTTGGTAGAGAGTAGCTCTGCTCACTTAAGGCATTGCGATATGACAAATATCAGCGCGCAGACTTATTTCGATTTGAAACATATGATATACGTATGTATATTCATGTATTCTAGTGAAGTTGTGAAGCACGATATCGAGACGTGGTTAGTGCGATTTGGGTACAATACTTTTTAATTCATTGCATGTGTCGACCTCCATTTTCCATTATTATTTCAGATGCACATCATCCAATTTTGGTGTAAGTTTGTAGCGACCATGCTCAAGTTGAGTATGTCATAATTGGTTTGTATGGTTTAAGCTGATAGCTTTTAAACTATTGGTAAGGTATGTAACTAATTTATATATAGAAACACTTTGAAGTAATGAAGTTATTATATGAACATGTGTATGAAAACATGAATTCAGCAAACTTTTTTCTTAATTATCTCTTATTGGACAAGCAACTTCATTCTGAATGTTCTTTGAACGTAAAAATTTAATGGAGAGAGGGAATGCATACTAAACTTGCGCTATCCAAAAAATAATAAAAGTTTAATACATTTTGCAGAAAACTATTCAAAACGATCACACAACATTTGCTGGTGCAAAAAAATGTCCCAGTAAGTGTCGTTCATAGATATCCTTTACTGCCGTCCTCTTTTTTGGCATTCAGGTCGGGAACAGTGTTCTAGTGCAATTAAGCCGAAGTGAACTCATTATGTCACAACCTTGGTGTATAAAAACTGAATTAGTTTCAGCTGTAAGTAAAATGCAAGCGTTGGGACACATATTATGCAGCAGTAGAGTGCATGTGATGCAGTAGAGTCTTCACAACATGACTAATGCTTCGTCACGTATTTAATAAATTTAAAGATTATCTGGTCATCATATGTAGTACATTTGTATTAACGTTATTCAAATATATGTTTATGTTTCTGCCGTATAACCGCCATGACTCGCTCAAACATTTTTGACCATATATCGGCAATAACGCGACCAATATGAATATTGTTCTTCGAGTTGTCAACCGTTTCGGGCTTATCGACGTAGACTAGCGACTTTCATATCTATCTATTTCGCACTATCTTGGGCGCTAATTAACTGGTCCGAAATGTAAAACTTATAATTCAAATAAGGCACAAGCTTTGTGTCATGCATCGTCTTGTTGAAACCATAGCTCCTGCACATCATTATTGAATTGACTAACACGAATGTCAGTGATCATGGCTGTGACGATTTGGTCAGTATAGTTTTTCGGGCCAATTGATACGTAAGCCGATAAGCATTTCTGTTTTTGCGTATTTACAAATAAGGATTTTCAGTTTTTGTTTATAGACGTATAAATTTAACCAAAACTGATCTTCATGGCTAAATAATTTGCAAAATATTGAAGCGCAAGTCAGTCGGAAACATAACCAAACTTTGAATTCACTTAACACCAGATAAAATAAATGAAACACACGTTATAAGAAACAAAAAGATATTAAGACCCACGTTATAAGAAAATGTATTTAGTTTTCAATTTATTTCACAGTCCCTCTGAAAGTCTCTCTCGCCTGACATTACTAATTAAGATCCTTGTTAAGTTACTCTAATATATCTGAATATAAACATCAATTAAGCATACATACATTAATTTTGTTAAGGTCCTCTAGTCTCGGAAGCAATTAATTGCCAAAACATGTGGTAGTTTGATTAACCCAATAATGTAAAAGGATAAGGCTATACCATGTAGCTACCCTGTAACTAGCTGCATAACTGTAGTTATGACAAAAATTCTAACTGCCGAGATAAAGAATTATCCAAAACTACAGACTGAAGTTTTATAGAGAATCTATAAGCCCATAGGCGGAGATCTGACAGGGCACCCAGAAAATCCCCAAAAAGCGGATTACATTTGGAAATTTTTCCGAGTAAGTGATCTTATATCCACTGTCGTGAACTCACATTTATGCTATGAAGTTCTTCTTCCAATCAGAGAAGAATGGGACGGCCAATCCTCTGGAGTAATGATGGAAAAGGTTCTCAAATGGCATGGTGAAAACGTGCTGGGGAGACAAGACAAACACATCATCTCATATTAAGGGATGTGTATGTTTTATGAAAAGCGGTAAAGAGATTAAAATCGAAGACTCCATCTGAAATACAAGCTAAGACGGATTCTCAGATACCCTTCACTAGAACTTTCCCCTTTATGAGTTAAACATGACAGGCGAAAACGTATATTTACACAATTGGTAATTAAATAATTGAATTACCTAAAGCACAGCAAAGGTGCATAATACGCTCGATTAAGTTCATGAAACGGCCATGAAAGTCCCAACGGCCAAATGTACCTCAAGGGAATTCAAAGCTCTTTGTGTTCGCTGTACTGGTGGTCCTTTCGACACAAACCCAGCTTTTCAATTTAATTTCATACGTCACACATTTCTTAGGAAGCCTAGTACTATTCGTGTGCAGGAAGGATATGTTAGATCGGCACTGATCTTGTAGAGGATTGCCCTTCCATAGAAAATAGTCTTGGAACAGCAGTTATTGAATAAAATTATATATAGGCATTCTACGGAGTTTTATAAAACTAAACATATCCACCTTGGTCGCTGTGGTTCCTTCGCTCTCTTTTCGTGTTCTCCGTTTTCGACGGTAATATATTATACAGTGAAAATTTCTTTTTTAATTTTTTTATACTGTACTTTCAAAATTCAACTCAAGTCTATTTAAATTTATTGTTATTTAATTCCGCTGGTGTCTCCATTCCAATTAAAGACATATCATCTAAGGTATTTTTTTACTCTTGCACGTTCCAAAGGGAACTTCTGTATAGTCTTTGCTTCTCATAGATTTCTCGAATGCTTTCCTCATTTTGACCACATACTCGGCGCGTGTTTCCTTCACGGTTTCATTGTAGGTCTTTGTTTGGAGCGAGGCCAACAACTTCTCGATCTTAGATAGGCAACTTAAAGACAAACGAAAATTTATCAGAGAATACAAGCGGGTGCTTAGGCTTACACAGAATTTCGAAGCGAGTATACTCCTGGCAGTTGATTGTTCTTTACTAGCTCACGCGTTCTAATAGCCACACACTGGAGCAACTCCTGAGCAGATTGCAACCGTAACCGTTTTAACTTCCCTTGATCATGAATGTTCTTTCTCGTGTAGTAACCACGAAAGGCAGCTTGAATTGTCCGAGCCGCTCTGTAGTAATAAACGTTTATGTGCAACATTACCATATCTTTTAGCATCTTATTATATCGCTTCAGTTGCAAGAAACGTCTCCAATTTCTTTGAATTCTGATGGCAGACTGCAGCAATAAAGCGTTTTGCTTCCGAAGTTTAAATTCCCGATAAGTCCTCTGAATTAGAATACATGCCTTCTGTTTTTTTTCTCGGACCAACATTGAACCACTGCCGAATAGGGACGAAATATGTATGTACAACATGTTGGTTTAAAATGAACAAACGCACATTGCACGATCAGCAATAGTGATGTTGATCCAGTTTTGCGTAATGCCCGCATATTCCACTTCAGACAAAATTACCTGCTCTTCTTCTTCAGTGCATTCTTTGGGATCGGTATCATGCAGCCTGGTAATGTTCATTTTGTGTTGTCACAAAAATAAAAACGAAACGAAAAATGTCGACAGAAATAAAATACAAGTTTTTATATTTTGCTTGTTTACTGGAAAGGAACATGCTACGTCTGAGTTATTTTAAATTTTTAAAAGGTAGTAGGTATTACACTGACATAAATCTCTGTACGAAAGTTCTTTATGTGACCTAGGAGAGCTCTGAGACGCCATACAAAAAAAGGAAAACTTACTTAGAGTTACTTGGTGCGGTGCTTGGAGTAGTGATATGTGTTTAACAGGGAAGAGTCCGGCTTACATTAGGGCAATGCAGATGTCCTAAAATTTCCCATCAAACATCTGAAAATAAATGAATTGGGTGGCACTATAGGCCACAAAAGACCAGGGCCTAATTTCTTAAGTGTTTCATTGACCTCTTACAAGGAGACGAGAACTAACAGTCTTCGCCGACTCCGAAAGCGAAATTTGAGAAGGTTTTCATAGACAATTAATATGATGGTAGCAACTCGAAGAGGTGCGGCTATCGAAAGCTGTGAGATGTTAAGTCTCGCAATCGTACCTTCGACACTTTGGATGACACGGCGGCGGCCATTAAACAAATGTTTCGTTAACTCAACGCGAAAAACGATCTCATCAAACAATCCAAAACTACTCCGTTTTTTTTTTTTTTTGCACATGAAGATATTAAGAAAAAGCTCGAAAAGAGGTTGATCTATGATGTGGAGAAATAAGGAAATGCCTTGCTTAAGTGGTACCTTGCGCTTACCACATTACATCCTTTTTTTGAGAATAAGATGAGGAGCAGGGCGTATGTTTTAAAAATGAGTAATAAATTAATGTGCAGGGCTCCGTTTTTATAGTCCTCATTCCTAAAATTTAACTGCTCCAGAGTGTAACATTAGAGGTTGTAACATTGTGCTTGTGAAGATAGACGATTGTATGTATTTTCTTCTTTTATTATTTGTTTTGTTTCAATTCGAGGAATTATTTATTTGGAAACATACGAACTTCCTCCTACTTGCTTAATAATTTCTTTCTTAAAAACGATTTCTTAAATATAATATGTATAAAAAATTCTTTGTCGAAGATTATTACTAATCATTGGTTCAAAAGATACAGGAGGCATAAAAACGGATGGAGGAATACGTTGAAACTATGAAAACACTCTTGTTAAAAAAAATAACTTTAAACAATTGTTTAAAAACGACACTCCATTTCTAAGAAACTCCCTTAAACTTTAGTCGGATTCCTCATCATCGAATCCGAGGCTAAACAGTCAAGGGAGCTACCACCTTCTCTGAGACTTTGTGCTGCATGGACTACTTACATATGCATGTGGCGGGTTGCAAAGTTATTGATAGAGTTAAATTCATGAAACAAAGCCCTGTTTTGGGACTAAGACCTCAAAGAACTAAACTTGTAACCGAAGTCTACATCTTTGGTCTTTATAGAGAGTAATCATTAATACTCACTATAATCAAGAAACTTAGTTTAAACTCAATATTCTATAACAAAGTTGGCCACTGTGGCGTAGTGTGTAATTCAACTAAAACACTGAAGGTCCCAGGTTCGATTCGGGGACGGAACACATCGCATTTTTTCACGACACCAGAGGATCAATTCTCTATGAAAGGCCTCTCAACTTATACGCTAGGAGGCGGCATACAATTATAGGATTCCTTTATTTGTGAAGGATCTATAGCAAGCAAAACACAAGTAATTGCTCAAGGCACCATATTTTATATTTAAGAACGATAAAAACCACGGGTCCGCGTGAGTTATCTTTATTATTAAATGAAATGCAACGGTTCAACATGTGCATACTTTTTTATTACAAAAATAAAGAATACAATGATGTGGCAATGTAAACCGCCAAAAAGCAAATTGCCGGCCCAAGCCAAGCTTAAGAAAAAACGCTAAGCTTAGAAAACAGTACTTTTTGATGTGTGCACATTTGGATATGTACTTCTTAGGTTAACCTAAGTGTAAACAATAGTGTAAACTTCGTGTTTATAAATTAGTATGTACATTTGATCTGCATGTATTGTACAAAACTCCTTCGCCCTCTGATTCTGGCATACACCACTGCGACGACAGGTGAGTCTAGTATAGCTGAACATAGATGAAGTATAGCTGTAACTTTCGGAAGATCACTTGTTTCCTTTGCTTGAAGAATCCAAAAGATTTACATGTTCTGTCGAATGTTCAACTTACTAGTCGCTTATTGGGGTGTTGGGAAAAATATTAGGGAGATTTTTGCGTTGAATTTATATAGTCTTAGTATCTCATCAATAAAAATACTTCTTTTGCAATAGCTTTGTACATATAATAGATCTAGTAAGAAGGACTCTCTATTTTTTCCCAAAATTTGTTCATACAATTTCGTTTGGAAATCACTAAATTTGTTTAAATAGTCATGTTTTGATTCATATTTTATACTCTGATTGAACTTATGTGCTCTACCTGTGAGCAATTCTATGTGCGTTAGATTAGTAACAGAATGAATACTTGTATTATAGGTGGTAAGTGCTTCGTTCAGTATATCCCTATATATTTGCCTTTTGTCTTTATTATATATAATCCTATATATTTCCGTTAAACTATGAAACCTTTTTACTGGTGAATTGCCAGTAGAATTTTGGGGAGTAGTAATATGTAGGCTTATTTCATCCTGGTCACAAAATTCTTTAAATAAATATAAATTGAATTCTGATGCCATGGTACATTTTTGGAGTACCATGGTGGGCGAAGAATTCTCTTAAGGACTGAATAAAATTTATTTAAAATAAGCAGATGCAAACTTCGAAAATTTGTCAATGATTTGTGAGTATATTCTTTATATTATTGAATGTGTATAAGTCTATGTGTAAAGTATGTAAGTGTTGAATAGTGTCTTCTGTTACTTAATTTTTCGCCTTTGGAGGGTGCCTATCATATTTTAGATTCTGATAAATTTCACATCTGTTTATTGTAGTAGAAAATAAAATCTTTTTTTAAATACTTTACTTGTTAGTCAGACTGTGTGTCGGCAGTCGCACTATCTATCGCTTTTTTGAATAAAGTCGGAACACCAACAGATCGTTGGCCTTTTTTACTCATCTGCTTATCCCCTTCGCTTAAGACCCTACATTATAATTTTTGTTATTTTTTCTTCATTTAAGGGAAATAGTAGGTTCAACGAAGATGTAGAAAAGTTTCATTAATACCCCAGTGGTTTGTGTTTAAATGGAACTTGTTTATTACTTCGTCCTGTTTATCCTTACCCACTAAGTCATTTCGCTTTATTTTGTAGCGAATTATCTTGTGGTCGCCAGGGCGTTGTGGTAAGTGCGTCGACCGCCGCGCATAAAGTCTAGGTTCGATTCCCGGACGGGACACCTCGCATTTTTCACGGCACCACCTCTTTCGAGTTGCTGACAACACTCAAAGAGTATCAATTGTCTATGAAAAGCTTCTCAAATCTCGCCGTTCGGAATCGGCAAAAAACTGTAGGTCCCCTCTACTCGTGAGAGAACAGTAGCACGCACAACACGAGTAGTTGTTGTAGAAGCTGGACCCTGGTCCCTTTTGGGCTGTAGTGCCACTCAATTATTATTATTATTATCTTGAATATTTTATTAATGGAAAATAACTTTGAAACTGAAAACAGTTTGAACAATTCTAAACGTCTCAGTATATGTTAATATTGCTGTAAGTTTTTTTTGGGCTAAGGTGGTTTTAAGGTATGGATGTTATAATTTCTTCATCATGAAGATTTCGTTGTCTAAAAATTGTACCTAGTACCGAATAGGATGACATAAGTCATTGGGGGTCTAGCAACGGAATTTGTTTTTTTTTTTCAAAAATAATTTGATCGGCGAAGTTGCTAGCATCCGTTTTTAAATTAAATGGCTTTGTAAAATCTGGATACTGTAAGAGGGGGCCATAAAAATGTCCTTGCAATGCTCTTTCGTCTATTTTTATCAGCCTTCCTGTCTTCAGACACTCTGTTAAAGGTTTGGTTTTATTAGCGAGATATTGAATAAATTTGCGATAGTAACCCAATAACCCAAGAAAAGAATCAATTTGTTTCTGAGTACGAGGAATAGGAAATTTTTTTAATGGAACTAATCCTCCAACCACGGTTCGGTTCAACGCCCTGTGATGTTTCAATATGCCCAAGAGACGTTACTTCCTTGCACAATCAAAAACTCCGACTTTTTTAGTTAAACTTTCAGGTTTGCTTGTCGTTTTCTAGTGAAATCTTTCTTCAAACTCAATGATGTCGCCCATGTAAACTAGGCACTATTTTACCCTGCAAACCCCTTAAACTGTAGTCAATGACCCTTTGAAATATGGACGGAGCCATATTTAGGCCAAATGGCATTCGTATAAATTTGTAGTGCCATTGTCCACTCTTTGTTTGGTTTATAGGTCGGAGCAAATTAAAGCTTTCAGCAAATGCTTGAAATTAATTTTCAATGAGGCCAAAAACAATTTCATTGTCCGAAACAGACACACACTAAGTATTCCAGACAAGTGGTCCGTTTGACATCACACTGGATCCATGGCCTTTAAAGAATCTTTTTTTATACTTACGGATAAATAGGATCATTTTGTCTTTTTTAAAAATAAAACAAGAAGGTTATATTTTAATTTAGTTTCGAAACTTATATTTATTTCATTTTGTTATTAATTATGTGTATACTATCATATATTTTCTTGTCTAAGTTAATTTGTATATGTATAAATGTATATAAAATGAAGAAAAAAAACAATAAAGCAGTTAAATGAATATAAATTTAAATATATACACATAATACAACTTATTTCATTACAACATAAAAAAAATGTCTCTTTTTAAACTTTGTTATTCTGGTTGTTTTTCCAATCAGTCAATGAATCACCGTCCTCCACAAAACTATAATATTGTAGTTAATTCTTGGTGCGGCGAGTGAGCAGACAAAGGTTAAATGAATATGTATCTCTGTGGGCAAATGAGATCATGGTAATACCCACATTGTTGTATTTTGTCTGTCAAATCTAGCCCCAAATTCAATGGAAGGTGGCAAATATATAATTTTAATCATAAAAAAAATCTGTAATGTCATCAAAACTTATAATCATCACTCAAGAAAAAAAATACATAAATTTAAATTAAAAAAATTTATACAATTTCGTTATAAAGATTTATATTTAAATTTTCGTACTACATACTACATAACTATGTGCATATGTTAGTTGATTTTTCTATCTGATACGGTATTAACTGTTATTAATATATCGATATATGTTTTTGTTCGTTATTTTTAATGTGTAATAGTACATTGTTACATCGATCTACGCAAATGTGGAATAACTTCGTTTTATGTTTCGTCTCAAAAGTTGTTTTGAATTTTTATTTATACTTATAAGAGAATTATCACTAACTTGAATACTTTTCGGATTAATACAAAATGATTGTTTTAACTCTTTCATCGAACTTGTTTTTTTATTAAAGTAATCTAAATAATTTATGAAATATTTATATATATCTAGTAGTTTTTCTATCACATCACAATTAAATGTATTTTAATGTTTTTTTTCCAATAAATAAAAATATAAAAAATAATAAGGAAGCATAGGCAATTTTATCATTAGATTGTGTAATATCTGAAGTGCTGAAGTGTAAACAGATTTTTGATAAGTGATATCGAAACATAGATGATAGAGACAAGTAGTCATAATATTTTCATCTCAATGAGTGCACACAAGTGTAGGCAAAGATACTTAATGGAGGAACATGAACATGATAAGCCCTATGAGGTGGAGGTAAAAATATATGAACAAATTTTGTGGTTTTATTCTTTTTGCTTGGAAACGTACTAAGAAAATTAATCTTAAAACAGCTCATTGTTTTGAAACAAGCGCCTTATGCAATTTAAGAAAAAACAAAACTGTGAAGCTCCTTTATGCAGCGTGAAAATAAACCACCTCAAATTGAAGGGTATAAAGCGTGTGCGGAATGTACATTTTAATTCATCGAGATTAACCCGTCAGTTTCGAAATGACTGATGTACAATGAGGCACGCACTTCTGCGTGAACAACTTATTTCTCAGGAAACATGTTATTTAGAGTAAGGCGCTAATCTTTAATAAATAATAATTAAGTCCGTAAACAAAGTAATAAATTATTTGTATACAGTAAGTAAAGTGAGATATCGATAGGCTAAATTGACAAATTGACAAACGATAACTACTGGCAAGTTGGCAATGAAGTTTTCATAAGTGTACCTGAAGCACACTTCTATCTAGCAACTATCGAATGAGTTATAGTGAGGAAGTATTTAGTGAAGTGGCGCCAACATGAACTTAAAGTTGACAAAAATTCGGATAGAACGAATATATGATGTATCGATTTTTAATTGAGATTCAATCAACGAGCATAAAGATCGTCTAATTGAATGTATTGGAAAAAAAGTGCAGTCTCCCCCTTTGGTATCCGATTGGGTACACTCATAAAGTTTATCGAATCATTCGATACATTGTTTGCATGTATAAAGATTAAGCAGCGAAGAAATTATTGACCTATGGCAAAGAATCTTGTGATAACGTTGGTGACTAGAGTGCTTTCCTTTTGCTCTCGTATTTTTAGTCATGACTGCGAAGTGATAATGGCTATTTCTAGTTTGAACAGGCCAGCAACTCTTTATCTGAATGTTATTTGTGCTTAACTTGACATTGAGAGCTTACAGCAGAACGACCGCTCAGCAGTGCTGGCGACAATGTGTTCCCGCCAGTTTTGAAAGGTGATGACTTTTAAAGAATTTTATCACAATTTGCAGGCAAACGGCTATGATTACGCAGACGAAACCACTGTGCGTACACATAAACACAGCTGATTGCAAGAATGAAAACGCGTCTCAAGGTGTTTCCTATTCATGGTTTTGTTTGCGAAATAATGGTTTCTTGATAAGATAAGATGTACGAGTGGATGCGCAAGTCAATTCTCCTATCGGTCAGTTTCGCCAAGTGCCACGTGCTTGAACTTGGGCATAGGTGTGTATAGTGCGTAAACAACGAGAGTTGGATGGGGTGATTAATTGCACCTTAATCGAAGCAGATAAAAACAATTTGAATAGAAATGGACACATATGTATGTGCTTTTAAAGTCATTTCTTTATGAATATTGCAGAAATCCTGTGAAAGTATCTATTACACAATATAATTCAAAAAAGTAGCGCGAATTGCTAAAAATAAATAGATACATGAGGAGGAAAATGAGTATACCATACGTTTGCTTCATTTGTTTTTTGAAAAATATGAGCAATAATTTTGTGAAAAGGACGAATAAAAACATAAAAGTACATCTATTGATTAAACTTAAATTTCAGGTTTCAGAGCGCTGGGATTCTTAGGCCAATGCCACACTGGAGGATTGATTCGATTCGAAACACGGTATGGTCGAATACACTGACTTCTTTTTCTTTTGTTTCTTGAGCAACATAAAACTTATACCGCCAATCACAGCAACTATGATCACAGCAAGGCCTGATGCGATAATAATATTTCGATACTTTTCGAACAATCCTAGACTGCTTATAACAGCTGGTGTACTGAATGTCGTCTCAATATCGTCGTGATGTCTCTCCGACAATGCATCTTCATCTGCCATTTTATCGTCTGATGTAGACGTTGGTATAGATGTCTCGGTTGTAGGGGATGACTTGACTGATGGTGTTTCCGTTGATGGTAAAACTGTTGGTTTTGCAGTTGACGGTGCGTCAGTTGTAGTTGGAGTAGGTGGACACACCTTGCAGCATTGCCCCGCTATTTTAATGGGGTTCGGACAGTCGACTGTACCACAAACTGATTCCTGGCAGCGGCTTTCTCCATCGTCACACTTGCACTCAGTACAGTCTTCATCTTCCAACCAGCTATCTCCATTGAGCATGGGCCTGCTCAAATATTCAGAGTAACAGTTACTGGCGCTATCATCCTTCTTGATTTCACAAAGCTTTTGGCACAGTTCTTGTCCGCCATAGCAGTCGCACTTTGTACACTCGTCCTTGTAGTAGGAAACGTTAGGACTGCTGTCAGCACTGCACTCAATTAATGGCACACATTTGTACGTCGAACAGCAGTTGCCTGGCAATCCATAACCCTGGTGTTCTAAAACCACCATCTCATCAAGTTTGCATTTGGGCACTCCGGCACACTCTTTGCACACGCACTGGAACTCCGGACAACACCTCTTGGTTTCTGTCTCCAAGTGGGAGTTAACTGATTCTCGCTTCGAGACTTTGTGGAATTTGAGACTTCGTTTGTTCAGTTCATGCTTTGGCTGTGATGGAAAAGCGGAGAACATTTCAAACGGAATCAGAACACTTGGGACCTTGTCAAATATGTTGTCTTCATCACTGTTCTTCAGTTCACTGTCCGATGGGCACTCCGGTTTGGACTGTTGACACTGAATCTCTCTGCAGTCTTCTTCAATGTGATCTGAAAAGATTGCAAGCAAATATTGGAATGTTTAAGCACAAATTGTATTACTGGCAATAAAAATACTAAGATAATGAAATAATATTACACACATCTGAATTTGAAGTTTTTGATTTAAATGGAACAAAAATCATCCCCTTTTAGCTAATGGCTGCAGTTCTTCCCGACCTTAGACGATATAATCGCGATCAACAAAAAGACAACAAAAGTAAACTCGCATAATTAACAGTGACTCTCGAAGATCAATGCCTTGTAATTATCCTCTTGATTCGTGGAACGTACACGTTTTAGTTCTTCGTAGCCAATAAAGTACACTGACATCGTTGCGGTGGCACCATAAAACCACGTCTTGGTGGTTTACGTCCTTTGGCTTCCGCTTTATAGCACCAAAGCATGAACTACATCAGGTAAGGGTACCAGAGGCACAGGTTCTTATTCTCTGGACCATGAAACCTGTTTCACAACAATTTAGGATTTATTTATCAACTTTATAGGCACGGCAACGCGTTCCTTTCGGGTGGAGCTCGACGCAAATAAAGTTTACGCGCCGCATCGCGCCCATAAAAAAATATGCAATAACAATCACAGAAATGACAGTAGTTACTGCGTTAACTGGTTTAGCCTGTGCTTGGATGCTGAGTGCCTTATTGGGATAAGTAATGAAATAATGGAGTTGGGAATTCATTTATTGCTGAAAGGAAGTCAAGGTGAGCATTGGCTCCGTTATTGTCATTCATAGTGGCAGTTGCGGTCGTTAAGATACTCCGAAGTTGTGCTTCTTTGGGGAGTTGCTTTATAAACGGGCAAGTGTAACAGATTTTTGGTGGAAGAACCTTTACATGGAAATTTAACTTCAAAGCAGTTGCTTGGACCCTTAGGTCTTTATTCGAAATCCCCTGTCACATGTGCGTGTTTCGTCAAAAAAGTTGTATTCTCTCACAACAGTTAGCTTTGTGAAGGGCGGGAACACCCCTGTCGTTCTTTTATCTGAGGCGAAATCAAAGAGACGCTTCTTCGAAAACGTGTTTGTCTCTAGAGTGTGAGACGTCTTCTGGAGCGGCACGAGTTAATATTTGAAGCAAGTTACTCTTCTTAACGTTGTCTTTTAATAATCGTTTTTCTAATTTTTCTTTTTAAGTTGTTTCAAATTTAAATTTCAAGTTAATGTGTAGTACTTCACGTTATAAACAACTGTTTATAATCAACGTTTCTGATTTAAGTAATTCCGATATCAGGTAATGAACTATTTCATCTTCATTTTGTTTAATATTACACAGCTCAATTCTGCCTAGTATTGACATAAAAAATAGAAGAATATAAGTCAAATATAGGAGGAAATGACAAATTCCGTTCTTTGTAGGTTTAAATATGATTTTGAATGATGACAAAACATAATGTTTAGCCGTGTTGGTTCTGATTGTTTTTTTGCGTTGATATAAGAGAATTCGAAATTATGCGCGAACAGGCAGATTACATGTGATTGGAAGTAAATGAAGGAGTTTTGATACAATGTGTAAAAGTTGATCGACCTTAACCATATTTACTTACTGACAATGATCACGGAGTGATGATTGTAGCATGAAGGTCTTTTTTACTCATAACGGTTGTGGCTGTGCGTTATTTTTCATTTTTAAATAAATTATTGATTTCATGTGTCATTTATTCCGTAAACAATACGGGTATCCCCAATGACCTCAAGGATGACCAAATAAGACCGTAAAAATAATAGACAATATAAATTAATTTAACTTGTAGACTTCACCGCGGTGTAGTCTACAAGTACGTCGACTTATACGACGGTCACGGAACGACCCCGGGTATTCAATTGAGGTATTGTCCTTCATCGAGGGAACAATAGGAGCAGCTGCTGATGAGGCTAAGCCCTGTTTTAATTGTTTTCTGTAGTGTTACCTTATTCGTTAAATTTTAAGATTGAAATAATTGAGGTTATAGACAACTTCCACATTGCGAAGCAAAAATTATGTCGTCGCTATTACCATGACACACATGACAAGGATGTAGTGGTGAAACGCTAGAGAAAATCCGGCTTTGGAGTTTGAAGTTGTTCCTCTTTTGTTTTCCACGTATGATGGCATTCTCATCCATTATAAAATACAAAGTTGTTTAAGTGGCTGCCTCAGCTGGGTTCACAGGAGCGCACCCCAACTTAAAGCCTTAAGTACTAGAATCGCCAAGCCAAATAGCAGCTCCAAGTCGTCAAACTTTTCTCAAAGCTGTTTAAGCGTAACAAATTTGTCAAGATATGGGTGGGAAACAGCCCAAACCTTTGATTAAAAAAAAAAAAAAACACTACTTGACCAACCATGTAGATTAGATGTATTGGATAAAATGTTTTGAACTTAACAAGACGAATAACAACAACCTTCTTTCGCATTGAAGCTTTTCCGAAGTTTTAACCGTACTTATAAAAACAAGATTTAATTACTATTGGAGTACCTCCTTTAAATGTTATGCACGAATAAGTTCGACAAAGGCAGGCATTACTCGCATTGTTGAAGGGCATGTTTCTCGATATACAGTAGTGGCCACATAATTAGAAACAACTGCTGTAATTGCATATAATAAGCCATATCATTAATTTCAAGCCCTACTGTATTTAATTAGTCCCGTTCCCTTTTGACGGTATTTTTGTTTTAAAAATGTATTTTCCCGAACGCGAGCAATTTATTTTACACCGTTACTTTAAAGTCTTTATTGAAAGTCTTTTTTTTCGCTGGTCACATAATTAGAAACGACAGTATATCTTACAGTTTTACTATCCATGTGAGATGTGTTTTTTTTATCTATTGTATGTAATTAATAAGTTAATTATTTAAATACAGCGAGAAAATGGGTAAAAGGAAGTCTTGCACTCGGAGCTCCGCAGATTTATTGTTGAATGCTACCAAAGCGAAAATCAATGGCTACCATAGCTAGGAGATTTAAATGTTCAAAAAAGATGGTGTTCGGCGCAGTTCATGTATTTAAGACGACTAGCAGCTTTAAAACCCCAAATCGGGAGCCCAGAAGTAGAAAAACAACCCAAAAAGAGGACAGGTTGTTATGTCGAATTAGCGAAACCGACCATTTCCTGACTTCACCACAACTGAGTCAAGAAATATCAGCAAGGACCATAAGGCGCCGCCTTCTTGAAAATAATCTGCGTAAATGCATTGCACGAAAAAAACCACTTGTGTCAAAAAAAAAAATGTAAAAAGCGTTTCGAGTTTGCTAAGCTCCATGCAAATAAAGGTTTGAAATTTTGGAAGAAAAGACTGGAGTGACAAATCAAAGTTCAATTTGATTGGCTCGGATGGTAAAACTTACGTAAGACGTCCTCCCAACAAAGCATTGAACCCACAGTATACAGTCAAAACCGTGAAGCATGGAGGAGGTAGCATAAAGTACATATGTAGACTTGGTAATAATGGGCAACGTTTCTCGACTTATTTGGTTTTGTAATTGAATGAAACTGTTATTGTATCTTCGATAAGCTTCCCGTTTTAGTCTTTTAAATTCAAGTTGCAAAAAATTCATTTATATGATGGTATAATGAAATTTGCATGCATCAATAAATTGTTTTCCAAGTTGTTAATTTTTTGAATTAACGTTGTAACTAAGTTTTAGCATGAATGCACTCACAAAATTATAGCTTTATACACAGCCGAGTTTGAATTTTGCACAGGTTTCGAAAGTAAAAATGTCGTCGATATTTTAGGCCTGATCGCGCAATTCTTCCGCTTGCCCCACTCTATTTATTACGGTACTTAATGAAAAATAAAACGCACAGAGCAAAGCTATTGATTGTTTCAAATCATTCATCAACATATTTTTTCATTTATATATGTATGTATGCATTCCATGACACATTTCAGGAGGACTAAAAGGAATATTCGGAAGAAAAAACTCAAACGGAGAATGAAAAATTTTGACCAAAAACCACAATTGCAGAGGGACATTACCACTTTGAGTTTTTATTAGCTCCTGCTTTCCCTAAAGTGTTGCAGGCTTTATGTTAACATTCCCTTAATGGAACATAGTCGTTCGTTTTGGGAATGATTTTTTTGCCTAATGCGGTTAGATACACGCTGAAAAAAATGTGTAGAAACATCTATTAAAATTAGTTAGAAGGTTGCTTAGAGTTTAATAGACTAATTAAACTAGTTTAAGCCACATAAAAAAATTAGTAGTTTAACTCTTTTTTAGCTTAAGCTGTATTCTTAGGGTTGCTGAAAACACAACTCCTATATAAGCATGCAAGCAAAAAAGAAATGAAAAATGTAAAAAAAATATTTATTTAGGAACAATAATACATGAATTAAAAGCGTTGAAATGCATTCCTCCCAGAGTTCTCTCTGCAAGACAAAGTTCCCAAATTACGAAAACTATGAGATTTATTGCGCTCTAACGAAGTTGTTGGTGGTGTCGTTTTAATCGAGAGGAATTATGAAGAAGTGGCGCTGATATACGGGCAACAGTGAACAGTGGCAACAGTTGCTGTCATGAAGGTGTGCAACTTAAATGTTGAAGGAAGCAAGGTAAAGTACATAAGAATGGTATATGAGGTAATGTCAGAATGAAAATATGATTTGAAAGGATGCGGCTTGTTAATTTTCGGGAATGGAGAATATAGAAATGGATTTTAAAACATATTTTTTTTATTTTTGTGGTAACACTGTTAGTTCGACGTAAGTAGTCCAAGTATTTAATTAAATCTGGTTAAGGTTTATTTTTGTTTGGGTAATACTCATAGATACCAGCACCAGCCCAACAAGTCTGCTGAATAAAAAGTTTAGGATAGAAGTAACAGCTTTTTTTTTTAAATGACGGTTATTGTTTCTTTTTAGCGATTGGATTTTATAACGTCCAAGGCAAATTTTTAAACTCCCAAGATAATTGGATTTCTTACGTACATTTTTGTTTGTGTATTTTCTTTAACATTAGCCCGCAACGACCAAAGTAACAAATGAATTTGTATTGTTTAAGGATAGAAAAGTTTTCTCATGATTCGACACAAAAGTGTAACATTAATTTTAATAATTTTATGCTGTACAGTTCATAAGAATCCAGGGCCTAACTCGTGTGTCGTGGTATTCTTTACCAATAGAAGTCAACAGTTGCAATGTTTGAGAACTCTTAAGTTTCTAGATAATATATACTCCCCGGACGTTTTAAGTAATTTAAAAGTGAACAGTGGGAATGACTGTTTCTTTCAGCGCAGTTTTTGAATTAAATTTTTTTCACGAGCTAGTTTTTTAAAGCTACCTTCGTGATATTTTAAATTCAAGATAACTAGCGTCTGAGAAAGCTACTCAATCGCAACTTTGGAATACGCCTTTCAGTTCAAATGTACACCAACAAAACAAGACAACTTGAATGCAAAAGAAAATTTAATTCTTTGAAATGTAGATAAGTTACGAAAAGAATACAAGAGAATTTTCCCTGAAACAAAGTACACATGAAAGAAGAAAAGCACACCTTATTTTCACCCATTTCTCACCCCTTCATTGGAGTTCCGTAAATGTACTTGTATATTCTATGTATAGTGTATGTATAGAAGTGGCCAAACTTAAGCTGCACTATTCTGATTTGCTGTACTTCCTGCAGAGACAAAAACAAAATCCTTCTCTCCGCTTCCATTTTTATTTTGAATTTTTTTCTCGAGACTAAGAAAAACTTTGTCGTTTAAAGGTTACCCGTGTATTTGCGTATTTCAGGCTGCACACAACACAGCTGCATCATGTGGATGAAACAGGAATCTGGATAAACTTTCAGAGCTTTTGCATTTTTCCCGCCACTCTCTTCTGCTAATTGGGAAAATGTTTATTTAATTTTTGTTTCGCGTTCCTGTCTAAGTTTAAACGTTAAATTGCACTTTTATGTGGTAAAATATTCATAAACTTTCGCAGGAAAACCGTAATACTACCTTTTGAAGAGCACAGCGTTGCCAGGGTGTGCGTTCAAACTACGAGGAGGGAATACAACATTCTAGCGGACTAGCGAAGCCTGAACGGAAGGTTGACATATTTATGGCACCAAAACAAACTTTGTTAGCAAGCAATGTGTTCTATTTTAGATAGTGGCTGAAAAGGGTTTACTGCAAGTAAATTGTTTCTGAATATTTGAAAACCTCTTTCTCAGGAAGATTAACTTGCTTTCGTGTTATTATATCTGATACAGTGGCGGTGAGTAGCAGGAACTTCTTAGCGGAAACAAAATATTGCACATCCGCTTCCGTGAGATCAAATTGCGAAACCCATTAGGGAAAAATTGGACAAGTCCAAGGTCATGAATACGCAAGCATTGTAAAGCATCTGATATTTCTCATGCTTCGCATGAAAACGCTCGGTTGCGGACAAACTTTTCACAAAACCTTGCCTAATGTCCACTCGCACGTGCAAGCCACCGAGCAGTGGGGTAAGTATGAATGATTCTTGACATGCTCACATAAATATAAATAAATATTTGTCAGGACACAAATTTGTCGTATCCTTCGTCGCATAGCCAAACACGTCACGCACGCGAGCACAAACAGTAGACCAATATTTGGAGCGGGAGTACCGGAAAAATGTCCTCCTTTTTGGCAGAGATGTTCTTTGGGAAGTAACAAAAAATCTACGTACACATATACCATATTTAATGCGGATGACATCTCAGTGACAACGTCGACATATCATGCCTTTCTATTTTGCTGTGTCCTCATTTCCTCTCTCCCCCAGCTCAGCCTTTTTCCCGGTAGCTTTCCGTGCGTGTAGATTGAATGAGTCGATGGATGATGATGGGCGAATGGAAATGGTTCCACACTCTCCGTCGGCGAAAAAATAAGTAAATAAAGTTCGGGAAATAAATTTCATGTCAGTCATTGTCCTAGAACGGCGATATGTGCGGATAGCAAAGATGATGGAGGTTGACTGGTGCGCTGCAGAAGGGAGACTGCATCAGGAGCATTGTTGTGAGGGGCGGCTGTCGGGTGGATGGCGTGCCCGGCATTACTACTAGGCGACGGACGTGCTCGTGTTGAGTGTGTATGTGCTGTCAGTTTGATAGATATGGCGGATGAATTAAGGGCACCCCTCTTGTGAATTATTGGATCATATGAGGAATGACATATTCTTGGATTATGAAGTGATTTATAAAATTGCATTGTTATGAGGTGCCGTGGGGCAATCGATGGGAACATGTGAAGATAGAGAAAGCTTCTCGAAGGCGACGTACTAATAGAGGCAATGAAATAAAATGCGGATGTGAACGAGAGAGGATATGGTGCCGGAGATTAAGAAAGTTAGTTGCTGAATTAACGTTTTTGCAGCGAAAGAGTTAATTGTGTATACATATTTTTACACTGATTGTTTGAATTATTTTTTTTTAACTCAAAATAAATAAATCAAGTGCCTCGACGGCTTTCAAGTCCAGGGTCTAGCTTCTTTAGCAACTAAACAGAGGAGTTCTTTCTAGATAGCAAGATTTTTCTAAATGTTTTGTGGATTTTCTTTCATCGATCTCATGATGTAGTGACAGCAAAATTTTGCATCCACCAAGGAAGGCAGGTTAAAATCCACTGAGAATTCAGGTTTGAATTGGCTCAGACCGTTATGACGAACAAGTTGAAACTACATATGTATATCGCAAGCTTAGTTTATACAAACTGTCAAAGAGTATGTCTACAGGTGATTTTATGTTGCGGTGACTATAGTCGGTGGCTTTAGTAGGTGGAAGTGTTACAAAGCGGAGGATAGTTTCCAATTCTACCTCATCCAACTAGCTTTTACAGAAATCAAAAGACAAAACGGGCAAAACTGCGCGATTGCCTGAAACCATTCGTCTGAAAACAGTGGCTGAAACCATTATCAGTGCGGTTTCAGGCCGGAGAAACCCCAAGAGAAGACTCATCGCCCTTTCTTCGATTTAAAGATCGCATATGAAAGCGTAAATAGAGACCAGCCACACAAAGTCATCTCTAGTATTAACACGGAGAATTTTTAGTGCTCCATCAAGGTATTTAACAAACTTGCTTGCTCTAAGACAAGGTGACGCGTTATCATTTGACTTTTTCAAAATAGTTCTTGAGAAGGTATCGCAGAAGTCACTTGCCAATAAAGGAAATTCATACAGTTGCTAGCATGCGTGGATGGCGTTGATTTGATTGGTTGAACACAGCGAGCCTTCAATGAAGCGTTTGCTGGTATTAAAGCGAAGCACATTTTTGTGCTCAAAGGTGAAGAGGGCAAAATGAAGTGCTGTGCTGTCATCAAGAAAAGACGCACAACATCAACGACCCAGCCAGAACGCTATCATAGGCAGCTATAACTTCGAGACAGTAAAGGATTTCGTACAGTACGAACAACATCTATACCGAGATTAAAGGCAGTATAGTTGTTCTGGGGGTTTAGGAGACAGCAGTAGAGCCCTCTTTCGAAGGACAAATTTAATATTATTCAACACCTCGATCACACCTGTTTTGCTCTATGAAGCAAGAGCCTGAACAATTTCAAGAGCAGACGAAGACGTTCTGCATTCAATCTATGGCTATGTTTGCGTTGATGGTTTTTGGAGAAGTGTATTCCATCACCAATTGCTCGGGCTGTACAACGAAATGAGCCTAGCCAGGCGTCGGCCTTCACTAATCTAGAATGAAGAGACTTAAACTACTAACCAGTGTGACAACGCAAAAACACACGCACATGTAAGAGATGGCGGACTTACTTGATTATCCAGTGGCTTTTATTTTTTTCAGAAGTAATTTGTAACGTGGTTTCAAGTCCTCTGTTGAGGACTTGATAATAATTGAATTAAGTCGGCTGAACACTCTTCCTTTCGGATTCATCTGTTTACCTTAAGACCCTTTTTTATTTTATTTCTTAAAGAAATCAGTACCTGACAGAGAAATAAATAAACGGGCAAGCATTGCGTAAAAATGTGTATCTTTAAATTGCAACAAATATACTCGCACAAACGGCAAATGATATTCACTTAAATTTCAAGCCAGCAAGCCAGTTTATCATTTGTTAGCTGTGATTTATCTCTATCTCAAACTGAAATCTCCTTTCACTTTTTTCTTGTTTTTCAAAGCTTCTGAGTACCCATCATATAAAAGGGAAGGAGTTAAACTTGAGACTTTAATTTTAGTAACACCAGTAGTTAATCTAGGCCGTTGCTTGTAATTTGAAGAATTTATGACTTTGTTAGAGAAATACTTAAGATTTCTGTAGACAAGAAATATAGTCTTGAGGAATTGAAATCTGTAGTCAGGTATTGAATTTTAGAAAGTAACAGCCTGCGATTGCGTACTAAAGAATTCCGAAAGCGAGAACAAGACTATCCTCAGCAGTGTATGACCTTGGGACAGACTGGTTTTTCATACATTAATTATTATTTTATTAGTCATTTGGCAAATGCGATAATCGTTTCAAACCGGTTCACATTTGTTGCGGACTGCCTGTGCATTTAACATTATGAATCTTTGTGATCTGTTTATAATTTTACGATCCTGCTGTTAAAATATGAACGGGTCATAGAATTCATTGGATTAGTCACCACTGTAGACGTTTTAAGTGCCTATTGAAGGTGTTTGTGAATAACATTTGCATAGATTTAATATCGATAAAAATATATCGATTTGTGGTGTGTATCTTGTATAGGTCAATAATAAATCGGTAATCAAGATTGCCTTAAAATGTTGGATTGTGGTAAGAGATAATCGAAAAAAAAAACATTTTTTTTAAAGCTTCACTTTTTAAAAATGGGATCCCGTGTACTAAATAATTTAAAATATTTCTAGTAAAACATTAAGGTTTATCCATTAATCGAATTAAAATGCGAAAAAATGCATAATGTACTTTTGAAGAAGTGGGATTTAAAGAATACGTACTTAACACTGTCATGCTGTCATCAAAGAAGGACGCACAACATCAACAGAGCTTCACACTAGGCAGCAGAAACTTCGGGGTTGTCCAGGACTTAGGTTCCGCGGTAATCAGGGACAATAACATCAGTACTGAAATCAAACGACGTCTCTCTTGCCAATCGCTGTTTCTTTGGGCTCAAGGGACAATTGAGTAATAAAGCTCTCTTTCGAAAGACTAAGCTTGCTTAATATAACACCTTGATCACCCCAATTCTACTCTATGGCGCGAAAACCTGGACGCCACTAAAAGCGGATGAGGAATCCCTCAGTATTTTCGAGAAAAAAGTTTTGGATGCGATTTTTGGTCCTGTTTGCGTTGATGGCATCTGGAGGGACAACATTTTTACGACGAACTCTGTGGGTTGTACAGCGACATGCGTCTAGTTTAGCGTCTTCGGATACAACGCTTAAGATGGTTAGGCTATGTAGAGCGTATGGACACCACTGCTCCGGCCCCAAAAGTCTTCGAATCTGAGCCATTGGAACAACACAACAGAGGATGACCCAGGCTAAGGTGGCGCACACAAGTGGAGAAGGACCTCAACCAACTTTGAGTGCGAAACTAGCGGCAGCTGCCGAAGAATGGTGCTGGCTGCAGAGGCATGTTGGTTGAGGCCCAAGTCCATCACGGACTGTAGCGCCACAAGAAGAAGAAGAAGAAGTACCAAACACCGTACAGTTGTAAGATGTCAAACCTAGAATTTCAACACTTAAGTTAAGTTGCGCTGCACGTACGGCACGTACCAGTGCATTTTTTGGCATTTTGATGGCATTTGATGGCCGATCTCGGGATCCCGATGCAGTGAGCAGTTTTGGTCTCTGAAAAATCCTAGCGAGCCGTAATGGAAGATTTTACGACTATTCAGAAGCAGGCGAAACGCACTGCTCTCAAAGTGAAGGAAGATAAAATAAAATACAAACTAGCTCTCAATAAAAAGGCGATTCGTCAAACAGCATCTCGAACAGAATAAAGCTATCAACAGCTTTGAGGTAGTTATAGAGTTTGCATACCTCGAGGCAGACGTTAACTCAACGAATGGCATCCTAGTGCAGATCCGACGCGGATCCGACCTACGCAATTGATTTATTTCGATTTGTTCCAAAAAGATTCGAATGATCAAGATGATAATTTAAATGCCCTTTGTAATACGAGTATTATAATATGAAGCAGAGCAGATTTTGTGTCCTACATATGGTCATGTCTGTGGGGAAGGTGGATAGAGGAGAAGGCACAACAGCAAACTCTACCAACTGTATCAAGATGTGGATGGGGGATGGTCCTGAAGGCATTGCAAACATCGAGCGAATGGATAGCAATGATTCTTAGGCTGAGAGGAATTTTGAATATCATTAGGTTCAAGAAGGAGAATGCGGAATTTCCCGTTACCACTGGAAACACTTGGATTGGCCAAGTTTAGATATTGCAAGGATCTCTGTGCTTTTCACTAAAGTGTGTTTTTCAAGTATCATTTGCTAAGTGAAATTTAGAATCAAAATGTGTTGACCATTAATTGAATTTAAACTCGATATACCGAGGGATTAAGTCAGAAACCAAATTTCGAATTTATTGCAGAATATTGAATATTACTATCAAAAAAACCAATCTAATAATAACTGAGTGACACTGCAGCCCATAAGGGATCAGCTCCTAGATTCGTTATTAACTATTCATGTTGTTCTCTCACGAGTAAAAATCTTCAATTTGACAAGCTTTTCATGAGTGTTGTCAGCAACTCGAAAGAGGTGGTGGCGTAAAAAAGCTAGGTGTTTAGTCAGGGAATCGAATCTGGACCTTCGGCGTGTGAATCGACGCACTTACCCACTACGACACGGCTATTTTTATAATTCATAATATTAATACGACATATGAACTTAGGAGCTAAACGTTCCCACATCTCAAAATAAATGTCCACATACAAGGGTAAGTAAGGATAAAAAGCGGATAAGCAGAAAATGCCCAACCCATGGGAAGAAATCTTCGGTGATTCGAGTGCTGATAGCGTTTGCTCACTTTCGACAAAACAATTATATTATATGGGATTAGGAATGGGAAATCTAATCGATTTTGACTGCCTACTCTAATCCGCATAATATGCTGCTGGTCTTGGTGATTTGTAGTATTTGCGCATTTACTAAACGACGCAGGGTCTATCCATCGCACACCAAGCTTTCGGAATCTCAGATATCTTAATTACAATGTTCTCCGCCTCTTTGCTGGAAGGTCCAACGGATTGTAATTAATCAATGATTGATTACCACCCAACAAGCTGCCCATTATAGGCGGTAACTTATTGACATCACATTTCGCTGCATTGCGAGTGCAGAAAGTGCGAGCTGAATAAAGTCAACTTCGTTCTGTGGTTTCTTCGCCGTAGCTGTACGCACTCCACACACACACACACACACACACATCAAATTGCCAATCAATTAATTATTCTCGAACCGACACTGTTGAATCGAATGTACTCTGACCCAATCGGCAGTTTCGTAGATAACAAATGACCACTGTGGAAGATTTACAAGGCACTATTACACTGCTGCAGTGACAACAGCAACCCAGCAGCTCAACGTCCACTGAGACTGAATTTATTTATATGGGTCAGCGAGAACAATACATACGTATGAAGATAAGAAACAGCAAATTATTGTGTCATTCGATTGGATTGCTAAATTTATGTCCCAATAAAACGGAAGGTCTTGTGTGTCCGAGATGGTGTCCCATATACGGGAATAGTATCATCGCACTGCTGACACCCCATAAAGGACACCGCTTTAAGGCATCCTTCTCTTCATCCCTCTCACGCCATTTGGCGCACGATGTCACTGCACATTGACTTCCTTTGCGTGGTTCAAGAGATCTCTTGGATCCGGTCTGTGTCATGCCAGTTGACTTGTCGTTTTTGTGTACATTTTGTATTTTGGGTGGGAATCGTTTCGCAAAGTACATGTTTTTGCGTTAGCATTCGAAACTCTCGCCATGCATATGAGTTTGTAATAATAAGAGTGTCGCTTGTTGCGATGCATGCCAGTGGGAGACAGGAACTGAATTTGTAATTATTTTGTCAAAGTTAAACTCTAATTTGATCGAAAACTCTGTTTTGTCTTCCGTGTATCTACAATCCCATGAGGATGCATGATGGTGCCCACATTCTTCTCTGTAATGAGACAACAATATTTCATGCGGAACTATTCATTAGCAACCAACGATGCAGCACGCTGCATCAGAAATTGGAAATACATCAACATCAAGATATCGATATTCTCAGGAGGTATTCATTTTAGTCCAACTCTGATGATGTAACTGACACCTAAACAAGCTACCAGAACATATTTAAATTAGTTTTGATGCCAGGACACAAAAGCCAAGAGGGTAAAATAACGGGTTTCAAGCAGGCCCCGTGACGGGAGCTCAACTACCCTTCACGGGGCCTTCACGTAAACGTAGTAGTTGGTCTCAACTACATCAACATTTTCTTACATGTATGTAGGTGGATCACCAGACAATGGTTTTAAATAACCAAAAGTGCATTACACACTCTAGAAAAAATCATGCAACAAAACTGGAATCCGAAAAGGACTACAGGCGGTCTAAGATTAAATAAAATAGATTTAAGCATACAAATTAGTACACTTATAGTGCCCGAAGCATTAACCTCTCAATAGTACAGAAATCGCTAGTCTTACTCGAGAATTCAAAATAATAGACAAAACAAATATCACAAAAAAGGCCTAACTTATAATCTAGACTTTTTCGGTCGCAGTACTGTCTTTTCGTAACACACCCCGTCACCATCAATTCACTTCGTTTTGTTAATCTGGTTCGATGGATATGATTTGATTTTTGTCTTTAAAGTTATCGACTGAGTAAATACGGAACTGTATGACTTAGGGGGTTATGCTTGAACTTGAATTATGCTGCGTTGGAGATCGAATGTCGAAATAATTTGTTTCGTTTTTCTTTTTGATACGATCTGATAGTAATCAAAATGTCTCAATTAAAAATAATATACTTATATTCAATATTAGCGAGACATTCTTCTGATGCTAATAAGCATGCTCGAAATAAATTTTTAGGATTGTTCATATCTATCTATCTATCTATATATATATTTACCGAACTTATCATTAACGCTGCTTTTTACTTACTATTTGCATTTACAATATCTGCACGTACGTTTGTACTCTCGCACCAATACCATCCTATCCTTCCAATCTTCCCATATGACCATGCACGACAACATTTTAGGCCTTTTAGTTAAGCAACTTTATAGCGGATCATAACAATATATAATATTTGTACAAAAAAGTTAAAAATGTTTTCGCTAATGTACATTCATACGTATAGGAGGGCCACCTTCATACACAGATAGTAAATGATCCCTATCTCAAATATTAAATCGCTTAATAAGGTAGATGGGGATTATGACAGATGAACGGAGAGACTGACTTTGCTGATGTTCTATCAAAAAGTTAAAAAGTAGCGAGGACTTGGTTGAACATTTTTGAAAAGTTGGACTTGTTTTCGTGCTCCGTATTAATTTACACCTTTTGAGTTAACTTTACAATTAATGTTAAGTCCTTTATATTTAGCATTCATATTACCTAGCAATAAAAATGTGAAAAATTAAAAATTACTGTAATTCCGTAATTAGAAATTTATATTTATCCACACTCCTTTAAAGGCTCTGAATTGGACATTTGTTTTCCAACTGTTTCCGCTGTTTTCGGGATAACAAAATAGTTCATATCTTGATGTACTTAAATTTAAATTTTCAATTAACGATACAATTTCTGCGTGAGGGAAATTTACTCTGTTTCAGTTTATTTGATGCTTAATTTCAACAACTTGTACTAACCCCACCAGACTAAACTCACAAATACACTACCAACTCCATCCATTCACAGCGATGCCACAAACAACTGGGAATGTTTAAACCCCTTAAAAAATCCCCTTAGTTTTCATATTTCGCTTTCGTATATTGAAAAAATGCATCTCTGGATGCCCTACAAAAAAATCCATAGTCATAACCTTTATGAAATTGCATAAGTAATATAGACCAAAGGATCTGCGCAGCACATGTATTCGTCTCTATATACCCAAGTATGCAATACAGCTTCTAACGAAAGAAGTTACCCACAAAGAAATTAATAAACCCACTTGAAGACTCATTTTTTATTCATTTTTTGTGTTTGCGTCCTGTGCCCCTCCTCAGGACCCACCACGATACACTTCGCGTTCACATGATGCCACCAGCCAAGGAAGGAATTTCATTTTGTGGGTTTCAAGTTATACTTCCTACTGGGAATGCGTGGCAAAGTAGGTTACAAATTTTACCCCACCCCATAATAAAATGTTTGCATGTAGAACACATACATATACGAATACATATGTGCACCCACCAAATTTGTTATTATTGGATGTCAGTAACAGTTGGAGAACGACAAATCAAGAATCTGCTGCTCTTGCGTGTTGTAATTTTTTTCGTATCAGTACGAGACATTTTTAAATTAAAGCGAAAAAAAACTCCTGGTAACTTGAAACTGCTGCGGGAATGGGGTTCCTGTTGCTTAATACGGTTTCGATTGTAAGGATGGGAAAAAAGACATACATACTTCGCATTTGACGTTAACTTGTTTGTTTAGTCATCGAAAAAAAAGGAAGCCAAGAGAAACTCTGGAAAAAAAGGATGTTTTCCTTTGTGTCCTCTTTTTCAACATGCTCCCAACTTACGCCGTCGTTAAGCAAAGCCTTTAGGTGAATGATCTTCTTACATAGTACAAGATGGGGGAGAAAAAAAAAGTGAAACTGGCAACTGGTGCATGGCAAAATGTCAACTGTCGGATGACAGAAGCGGAGGACTATTTAAAAATAAATAAAGCATCAACTTGAGTTCCCTTGTTGTTTGACTTATACAAAGTTACCAAGAGCTAAAATGAAGGGAAGAAACTGGGACGCGGCGGGAAACAAGATAAAGTAGGTGTTAGGTCCCAATGGCGAAAGGACTATTTAAAACAGTATTTCATCCATTACCCTAATTGAATTACGGCTGAGCAATGGGATTTTATTATGTTTAACATTTTTGAAAGATATACATACATTAAAAATTTGTTTGCGAATTATATTTAAATTTTGACACATTGGTCAATAGAAATGGTAGACGGACAATCAAAGAAAACAATGATGGTGGTTGGTTCTGTAAAATAAAGTCAATAGCAAAGTAAAAGGTGGACAAAGTGAAAGACGGAAAGAATCATTAAAACCAAACTCGATAGCCAACGAAACAAAAATCCGAAAAGGCAATATACCAAACTAATAAAACTGAGGCATTCTTTATATAAAAAAATATAGAGCAAGTTTGCGCGGATTGCGAGGGTTCGCATATCCCCTCTAAGATCTGTTTTTTCAGCATATATTTCAAAATTTTTGTCTTTTTTTAATTATGTATGTATTGGGGTACAAAATAATGTAGTCCATTTTTTGTGTTCAAATTATTTTAATTGTAATAAAAACTTTACTCAAAGTATTGTCAGCCAAAGCTATTTTTTCTGATCTATCTGGTAATTTTCTCTTACTATAAACTAAATTTAACTCTCTTAACTATGATCATTCATTAAGCCATTCTTCGATTTCTTCAAAAGACCCGAACCGGTGACTCTTCAAAACGTTTTGCATCCGTTATAAAGGGTGATTTTTTAGATATTATCTTTTTGGCAACACTGGTTTAAACAGCTGTCGCACGTTTCGTTTCACTGTCAAACATCTTCAGATTGATCTATAATTTAACCATGAATCGTCTTACAAACGAACAACGCTTGCAAATTTTTTAATTTTATTATCAAAATGCGTGCTCTGTTAAGAAAGTTCATCGCACTTCTTCCATTTTAGGGTCAGTTTAATCGACCCACTGAAGCTGCTATTCGGGCTATTGTGACTAAATTTCCCACCAAATGTAATTGTTGATCATGAAACCGCCAACACGTTTACGTAGAGTGCGAACTGAAGAAATTATCGCAGCTGTATCGCCCAGTATTAATGATGACCATCAATTATCGATTCGTCGCCGTTCGCAGCAATTGGGCTTCTTAAACTCAACAACGTGGAAAATTTTGCGGAAGGATTTAGGTGTGATGCTTCTCAAAAAAAAGCTGGTAAAACAATTGAAGCTAAACGACCTACAGCAACGTAAAATTTTTGTTGAATGGGCTATAGGAAAGTTGGCCGAAAATCCACTTTTTTACCAAAAAATTATGTTCAGTGAATTTATATGTGTTTTTTTTTTTAATTTTCCTATAGCTTTTAAAAAATCACCCTTTATGTCGCCATAAGTCGCAAAGGCTAAAATAACCATTAGCATTAAAACCACTCTCTGCATGATCGGAGCGATCGGATTCACCATAAACCTCTACAAGCGTTCGATATGCTTCAGCTGTAAAAGTGCCCCCAAATGCTGCTTATTTAACACACATCCAAACATTTTTGAAGATACAAAAAAAAATTGTGTTGTCAAAAACAGACGCTAATGCACATTACTATTGTTGATAATTCGATAATTTGGGTTTTTCTTGTTTGATGGTTTTGGGCATTTCGAATTTCGCTCACAGGAGGTTACCCATGAAGGTATACAACATATCCCTAGCTTTTACCTAAACCGAATCGCCTATAGTTAGATGCAGTATTCAAAATAACTCACGTGTGTTTTGAAAATGTATGATCACTTTTTTGGCACTAATGTGAAGATTGTCTGTTTTCTGTTTAATTCTAGAATACGTATACTATTATTGAGTGATATTCTAAGTCTTTTGGCAAGGGATAGGTCAATTTTCATAAATGTGTCGCTTGGGTTTATCACAAGGGATTATCTTAAATCACTTCTAATGGAAGCTGTTACACAATGAAGGTCTCAATCTATCCTATCTATCCTTGATTCAATGGTGTCATCATAACCAAACTCAAATTCTATTCATTAATCAATGAGAAGTGACGTTGTTTGTACCAAATCGATTACTCGCTTACCATTCAAACATATTGGGTACCAAAGTAGTTCAGTGAACTGGGGCATTTGGTGTGTACAGTTATCAAGTATTTACATCGCAAGGACTGCGACAAGCCTGAAGAGAAGGGACTGAAAAGTTAATTAGTTTGACATATTGTAATTTGTAATTACACCCACATTAGACACTCCCAACAATGGTTATCTATTAATTACTTCTGTCAAGTAGCACAGCAATGTCGTGGCCGAAATTCCTTTTAAATTTAAAACCAATTGTGATATCAACCCAATCAGCTTCAGTAACGGAAGCCAGTGGTTCTACTCAACCGACTGCATGCTGATACAGACACCTACTCGTATCATGTGCAACCATTGAGTCATGTTGTGCCTAAAAACCTCAGTCTGAGGCTTATTTTGGGGCTGCATTGACGTATGTGCCAGATCGCTGACGGTTGATTAAATGCACTATTGGCCGAAAGTTAATTTATTTAATCGCTACTCTATGTGGCAGTTTTGGATGGCAACTATGGGGTATGCTAACTAAACAAATGGCTTTGGGGCAATCCGATGGAATCCGGTGGTTGAGCGATGGCTTTTTATGCGGAAAATTACATTTGAATTAGAGCAGGCCATGCAGTAAATTAAATGTTTTTGTTAGTTTGCCTGGAGAACGTGTAATTTTCTGTGGAGGTAATCAATTCAAGCTAATCATACGTCAGCGGGATACATTTTCCCTTGAGCACTGAATGAAACATACATAAGGTAGTGCCGTGATTGTAGTTAACACACTTTGAGAGTAAGCACAAAATATTTACTCCTCTGGTTTGGTTTTGCGAATTTTGAGCTTCATCGAAAAGTCAAACTAAAATTTAATTGATTCAGATACAATGAACCAAGTTTAATTTTTAATGTTTTAATTTTTTGTTGAAACACTCACAAATAAAAATGTTTGATTTGACCAGATAATTATGTCACTGATTAGTGACAGTCTGTTGGTTTAAAGACTTAGTCGTACGAAAATAGATTAAAGTTCCTATCGTCGCTACATACAAGGAGAGTTTGATAAATCAGGGAAATTCCCTGTCATGTACTAACGTGAACAGACTATTATCAGGTTTACAGCAACAGCATTAGGTTTGACTAATAAGCCGAGTTCATAGGACGACATGTATTTCAATTACAGACACACTGAGAACAGCTTAAACCGCAGCTCTAAAACATTTTATTCACGGAGACAGGAGGAATTTGAATTGAAAGGACTCTCTCGAGTTAGCATGCAACTTACAGTCCAGTTTAAAATTCTTTTTGTACAATTTCAGAAAAGAATCTTCAGACTACAAAGCCAGTACAAACTACCCAGCAGAGCCATTATACCGAGGAGATAGCAAGGGAAAACGAGTTTGCCACTAAAAGATAACGACGCCATGGCCTTGCACTATCCCGTGCCTAAGATATTAGCGTCTTACCGATGATCTATTCGCGTACAGATCAGGTTCGAAGATAGAGATAATAAACGTCTTGTTGCAATGCGACTTCAATACAATTTAACGATTTTGCGACGACTGGAGGTTGAAAATCAACTACCAGAAGTGTAAAACTTTTCAGAACCCGCTGTCCAGGGCCTTAAGGGACACGAAAATGATCTGGCTCAAGTTCGGTGTAGTTGGCCTACAAGGACGGGTTGAACCAGTATCTATGTGGTGGTATCCACATAGATACAGCTCTGACCAGGACTAAGAATGTCTTCGCTATGGCACGAGAGTTGTATTACAGCAGTCAAGTTGATATCAGAGTGAGGGTCATCGGCTACTTGGCCCTTATCCGGCCAATTATGGTATATGGTTGTCCTGTGCGGTTCAACGTAAGTCCTTCCCAGATGGAAAAAATTAGGGTGATTGAGAGGCAGTATCTTCGGTTCTGACTTCTTTTATATCGAACAAGAGAATCATAGTATAAGACATTTTACTCCAACGAGGTTTTGTACAACGAGGCAAACCTTATAAGGACAGATAATTTTATTATTAAGCTGATATGGAGCCACACTGCTCGAGGCATGGTTTCAACCAACAGTCTGATCTTTGGGGCTTACTACCCGTAAGTGTTGTCCAATTAAAAATGTCGGTCATGAATTGAACCCAAGACCTTTGAATTGTGAGCCCATGCAACCGCGGCCAAAAGATTCATTAAAGCCAAAATGTCATAGCTAACAATAAACAGTGGTTGTAGCTAATGAGAAAATATGAAAACCCAATGCGAGGAAAATTCCACAAAAATCGACCTCCAAGAGGCAATTGCCATTCTTAGATTAGATAGGAAAACACTTGAATGACCTCGAAGATATCTTCGTAGAAAATTATGTAATTGGTATGCCATTTGAACGGAGAAAAGAGGAAAATTCCTAGGACTTACAATACTTCTTACATCAACTCTTTCAAAGTATCAACATTTCATGAAAACATCGCCTGCAACGAACCAACATTGTGGACGTCATAGTTGTATTTTTTCGATTATGCTTTTACCAGGCCTTGTTGTGCTGACGTCAAGAAAAGTAAAATTAATGTCAAATCATTTAAATTTGACATCCAATCTATTGGAAAGCGCAACACAACATTCAAGAGCACAGCGACATGTGTCACATTGGCAATTGCCCCGCAGCGCATAGCACTCGTTTGTGTCTCAATTCAACTTCTGCACCCAAATACACTTCAACATCAATTCAACTTCAAGCCATGCCAAGTTCCATTGTCACTGACGACATCAACTGTCAACTGGAATGCTCCTCTAAGCGAGCGCGATGAAAATTCAAAGGAGTGGAACAAATTTCCATTTATTATTCTATTTATATCTTAGTATAAACGCCTATATTCAATCTGAAAATATTCAGTGCCTAGTTGACTGCGGATAGATTGCTATAATTTCAAATGTCTTGGATTGTTAGATACGTTGCTAGTTTATCTTATTTGATAGATTGCATTCAGGTTGTTTTAATGATGTATGTACATAATTTCATTGAAAAAGTCTGTTTGACTTTATGTGTTACGGCTGCACGAATCTCTAATAAAAGGAAAACATCGATGAGTCTATGAAATTGAAAGGTATTAATTTATCGCACGTGCCTTCCTCGTTGGGAAGAAGTCCAACAAATAACTTTTAATTAGGTGATATGAGCACATAAAGCGGACTTCGTTGTAACCATTTATATTGAGGGTTGAGAAGATAGGACATGCGTTCTGGATGGCTATAAAAATAAATGGAAATCTATTATTTTTATCTACATTTGTAGGTTTATAAAAGTGCATTTGTTAAACAGTTTAAGCAGGAGAGTGCAGACAAAAGTCTTCCTAGTATGCAAATTTGTGGGAACATATGATTCAGTAACATCTTAGTCAGGCACTGATATCTTGATATTTATGTGTAATTGGCAAAGCGACACATACAGAAATCTTATAGACAAAGTCTTTAACTTTACAAAGAATAATTTCTATTGTCATTTACAGGAAAAAGATTATTGTTATAAAGAAGTAAAACTAATCCTCACTCAGTTGTTGTTCAGGCGGGTATGTGCACCGACACATATGAAGCTTGAATTCTGAATTGAGATTTTGCTTTTTATCGGGTTGCTGATAAAATCATTTAATACCCTTAATTCTTTCCTCAAACACCGCCGTTCGGACTCGGCAATAGCAGACCATTCAACAGGCTCATTGTGGGATGTAGCACTAACCATTTCTTTATTTTATATTTTCTATTCGTATGCAGCTCCAGGCATGCACTACTCATGAATGTGTTGCACATCTGAGATATTATGATGCATTCCGAATTTGTAGCAGCACTGTCACCGTCGCCACCAACTTAACGTTTAACGTCCATTACCACGAAACTCTGGACTCATCCTCTTTTCCATGAAAATGTTCTGCATTATCCAGCATGAAGACTGTTGCTTAGTGCATTAAAATTTGTGAAGTCACTGCTTGAAAAAGGAAAAAAAGCAACTGATCCTACAGTCGCCTGTGTCAAGTGAAATGCCGTGACAATAAAAGGGAACTACACATTTTTTTGTTATATTGGGTGGGTAACTAAGTAATTGCGGATTTCACTTACAGATGGTTTTAGTTGAATTTTAAGGTTTTCTGACTTTATCGAAATGTCAAAAACATTTCTTATTCGATAGTTGGTGCTTCAACTGTCAATCATTCGTCATATTTTGCTTTTTTGTTTCCGGAAAGAAAAAAACGGATCGCAAGGTCAGTTATGTATGTGCTGCTTATGGAGCTTTAAAAAAAGACAGTGTCATAATTCATTTGCCAATTGTTCTGTTGATTTTTCACTCAAAGATGGAAAACCTTTGGTCGTTTAGTTGAAGTTAATGACGAGCAAATCAAAGCAATAATCGATTCGGATCGTCACAGTGCAACACGTGAAATTGCAGAGAAGCTGCATGTATCATATACATGCATTGGAAATCGCTTAACTCGATATATGGGTTCTTTATGAACTGAAAGAAAATCTTTAAACACAACGCATTAACATCTGCGATTTGTAAGAGAAACGTAATGAAAATGATCCATTTTAAAACTATAATTATTGCCTTAAATATTTCATACAAAATATCTCTTGCTAAGACATTTAAGTGTGTTAAAATGAAGAAAGAGTTTGGCTTTTACTTTTGGTCTTCTGAAAGTTCAAAAGAAAAGGATTACACCCTAAGTCTCATGTTCTGCAACAACCATTTACCCCTATTTAATGACAAGTTGCGTCAACCGATTTGCTAACCCGATGACCATAGAGTGGTCTTTGACATAAGATTCAAATTGCTTGCTGCGTTTGAAACACAGGATACAAGGTTGCTGAGAAATTGTTGCATCAAGGCAGGTGTTAATTAAATTTCCTTCCCCTTCACAATCTGTTACTTTTAAGATTCTGTAAGTTTTGAAGTGTAATTCTGGCTTGGTTTAAGTAGCACATCGTATCACAGCAAACTACAGCACGTTTGGCATCATTGCTTTTTAGTAGGGCATCGAAATAAAAAGGAGTTATTTTCCTTTCTCACTAGTGTTTCATTCAACCAAAGCATTTATTCCTACTTGAAATTAAAGTACGAAAAACGAAATTTTTTGTCGATACCTAAGAATTCATCAATCGTTTTTTTCTGTGGATTGTGCAATGTGAAGAACGGCAATTAGTAAAAAACAAAGTGTTTCTTTGTTCTTTGATTCACAGCTTAATAAAATTAATACAAAAATAAAAAGCAATTGAGTGCGTAAAATTCTAAATTTGTTGGCGTAAACTGTATTTATAGAAAAGAGACAATTAAAGTAATTCCTCAGGGATTATATTTATTTCTTAGTTGCTTTGGCAAATAGCATGAATGACATAAGTTAATGAAAGTAAATAAAAACTTGTAAGAAAAGATTTTGTACGTGGCAAATTAACTTTATACATTTTTTTTATTCATATTCCAATTTTAGCTGTTTTGGCCCTTAGCACATTTGTGCAGAACGCAGACTATGTTTACCACATGCATTAGCCAAACTTGTTTCCTTTGGAATATCACCAATATTTTCTTGCCTAATTTAGTCTTACTAAGGGATCAGTTTAGAAGGAACGAGAAAACTCTAGAAGAAATCGGCGTAGCGTATAAGCGATTATATTTAATTAATTCGATAAAAAGGTTTAGTCAGGTTTCAATCCCGTGCTATTTATTGTGAATAATCTGATAAATCAGTTTTAAAACTCGATCTTAAGCATACATTTACGAGGGCTGTCTGATCCGTATGTAAAACCTGGAAAACCACGCATTAGCAACGGCCAAAATTGAAATTAATATTTTAAAGTATGTCTGAAATGAAAATTTATTTTCCTATTAGTGTCCGAAACCAAAGAGGCGTGTGCATCATGCGGATGGCCACATATGAACGAAAGAGAAGTAATCATTTAAAATCAATAATGAATGTTATTTAACTCAGCCACCTGTTAACTTCATTTGCCTACGTAAGCCTCCAACCTCCAATGTTTACCGTGGCGTTTAATGTTTCGAAAAAGAACATATTTAATCGTATTGCGCTGCTCTTCCGCGGACAAATTCCATCTGTTCATTACTTGAACGGCAAAAGTTAATTATTAATCGAACCTGAAACTCACCGTTGTGGTGGTCTTCATCGTGGACCGTCTGATGAAAATTTGATTTCACAATTTACTTTTCACGCTCTTTCAATTAACAATTCGAAAAGAAATGCCCAACAGGAACTTTCGCAAAAATTAAAATCGCAGAATAATAATTGGAATTCCACCAAAATGATAAAAAGGAACCACGCATACACACACATAAAATAAAATAAGAATGTGAATAAATCGATTTCCGACACTGTTACAGCATCCGCTTGCTGTAAACTCTCAGATGGCATGCTGTTATGGTTTCATATCAATTATGAACAATGAATGCTCAATATGGCCACGATGAGAAATCAAAAAGGGTAAGCAAGTAAATTGTATGAATTTTTGAATATAAACCGAAATGGTTGGGAAATACAATTCGCGGCAGTGAAACAGTACATTTTCGATCAGACCACCGGAAGGAGGTGATTTTCAAGTGGACATACTTGTCCACCGGAGTTAATAATTATGAAAATATACGCAATACTGGCATTTAATCAATTTAAATGTCAGCTTATTTTTGTGTGAAGTGAAGTGCGTCGAGGTGAAAAGCTATGGTGAAAATAAGCTTACGAAAGGGATACGAATGTGGGAAATGCTGTAATTGAAAAATAGACAACATCATTTGAATGGACTATTTAACTTGCAAATGATAAGTTGTAAATAAGAAAAGATTAACAAGATATCCACATCTGTTCTTTCCAAAGTCGTATTAGGTTTACTTTAGAAAAAAGATAAAGGAATTATTTAAGACGTCATTTCGGTGTCTTGAAATGTTATTGCTGTCCCAAAATAAATTGATCAGTACTCACACCGTTTAAGGTTTGTTCGGTTAGATAACCTTTCTGTCTCTGAATATTTTTTAAAATAAATATTTGATAAACGTAACTGACAGCCAGTTTAAATATATGAGGGGGTGTCGTGTGGTGAGCAAGGTTTTTGTAGTACCACGCTCTTCCGACAGGGGTTAATATATAGAGACAATTTAAAAATCACTGAGCTTAAGGTCGCTAAAAATTTGTCCGTTGGATTTGGGTGAATGTCACAGTTTTTTGTAGTTTTCTTTGATTCTCATCAACAGGCGTGCCCGTAAAGTTTTGCTTCTTGCTTAGAAAAACTGCATAAAATGTCCTCAAAAGCTGTTATATAAATATAAGCGTTTTAAATGGACGAATGAAATGAAATTAAAAAAAAAACACTCAACCACTCATGAGGCTAAAAAAAACACTCAACCACTCATAATGCTTGAGTGTTTTTTTTTCCAAACTGGTGGACCACCCAGGCCAAGTCGATGAAAATGTCAAAAAATTAGCGAAATTCTCCTGAAATATCGACAATGGACTAAAGCAGAAACTAGAAATATGTCTGAAGTAATATGAAGTTCAGTTCAGAGAAGTCAATTACTACCTGCTGGATAAAACATGGTCGTTTGGAAGTAATTTTCGGCCATAATTGGTTTGACTACAGTGTCTAATTACTCCCTGCTGCTGTTTCTTTTATTCTACGAATGCAAGCAGACACGCCAAGTAAGCACTTTTCTGACATTGCCCACACCTCTTTCAAATTGCTAAAGCAATTCGTAGTCCGCCTTAAACTGTAGGTTTTCTAGACGTATGTGAATGCTATGCAACAAAAGAAGTTGCTGACAGTTGTAGACTGCAGCGCCACCCATATTATTTATTCTTAAGCATTTTATATACAGCCTTTTAGATGTCAAAGTCCTAACGTTTTTTTTGGTAAAAAGCACAACAATGATGAATGAGTTGGAGCTTAAGCCTCAGTGTAAGAAAAGAGAAGTCGAGTCAAATTTTTTTCTCCTGCACTTAAATTCCATATAATGATATTTCTAAGAAAAGTTGTAGGGTGAACTTCTATTTTATATAACATTTAATTCAACATTATTTTAATATTGTATAGATCAGTATTAAGTGGGAAAGCTCAATTTAAATCACTGCAGAAATTGATAGATGATTAAATAAATGGCATAATGATAATAAAAAAATAAGGAAATACAGATTTTCGAATATTCAGAAAGGAGACATCAAATTTAGTATTCTGTATAGTATACTGCTTAGTATACTCATGTCTGGGTTTAATAGTTTCAATTGGCCTTATCTTTTTATCCAAATTCATTTGAAACATGAACTCATACAAGCCCCAGGAGAGCGTTTCTCATTTTTTCGTCGAAGGACATAAGTTAAATTGATTAAAAAAAATATTCACTCATCGCAAAATGAATAAATTTTCTTGGGGACACTGCACACGATACATGAATTTTTATTTATACAACGCTTTTGTATTTCCCAGGAGCGCGCAGATCCAGCAAAATTGATGAAAATCCTTTTATTATATTCTACCATCGATTGCCGACAGTTTGCACCCTGCACTTGCAACTGTATGTATATTTTGGTCGCAGGGGAATTGATCAATCTAAAATGTTGAAAAAGGAAAAATAAAAACTTCCCCACGTCAGCCAATTTGCATTCGCTGTGGAAAATAATTGGAAAATGCATCGATACATTTTTTTTTACTCATCCTCAATCGAACCACTTAATTCTATCCTCATCCCACCCACTGTATAGTCAATCGCAATTTTTTTTGTGTGCAACACAATACAAATGGGGATTAATCTAGGATCAATGAAGCAAAAGAAAGTGGAGCAAAAACATAAAGTACTCCACTTGTGTCTCACTTACTTCTTTGGAGTGAAGTAAAAAAAAACGGAAATCAACACCCTCCGGGTGGTTAGCTAGCTGTGGTGTACCACAAAGAATTCTTTCATCGCACTTTCTGGAGCGATGTTGATTGATTGCTCCTTGTTGCGACTTTTTCTGTCGGAACTACTAAACGCGACAAGTGAGCGGTAAAATCGCTTTGTAAGCGAAGCTCGAAACTGATTTTACAGCAGTGATTGTGAAATGCACTTTGAATGAATGCGACAGCGGTCAGTATCTTAAATTGATTGGAGCAAGGATCGAATATTTGATGCATCCAAAACGCAACTATCAAAAATATTGACTTCACAAACTAAACAAGCGAATATCGGATGTCTTATTGTCCTGCATTCTAAATGAAAGCAATTTGAAATATTATTCGACTAAATTGTGCAGATAATTCTGTACAACGTGCAATATGTCATTTCTTCATAAAAGGACACACCTCTTGATAACCATGGTGCCTCGGACAGAAGTTTCGAAAAGCATTCCCGGATAAATCGGCTTTTGACACAAATGCAACGCACTCCCCGAGCCTCGTTAGCCACTTACGATAGCAAACCAACAATGCCAAAGACACACTCCATATCAAGCACGCACACTCGGACCGTAAAAAAGACCATTCGGTGATAATGAAATATGCATCGTTGCACAGAATAACAGGCAGGACGAAAATAACCTCTCGCATGAGTAGTTTTTTTCAGCTACCCGCATCCTTAATGGACGGTCATAACTGACCAAACACATACGGTACTCCGAAAACTGGAAATGGCCGCTTGGCATACTGCTGCAAACCGTTGCCGCCTACACATCCGCAGAACACAGAAGGAGAATTGGAAACGTTTAGGGTAGCGATTGTGGCCCGATTACATCTGACTGAATACCATTAAATGTTGTAATATTTGCCTACCGGCGCTTTGGTGTAGTGTTGGTAATAGCGAAGGCCGAGCAGTGCGCTCCTGTTTAATAAACCTGCATGCAAAGGCATGTGAAACATCGGCTGCCATGCCTCTGGTCGAACAATATTTAGTGAAACGATTTGGTATTCCTATTTGCGCGTAGAATTTTTGAATATCGGTCATGTGAACGGATTGCGGCTGGGGTGCAGGTGATCTGCCGAATGTCAATAATTTACATTTTGATAGAATTTCCTTTTTTGAAAGGATTGCTATTACGATTAGCCAAGCTGAGCTGAGCTGCAATGTACGGGGAGCTGGCTAACGTGTTTTTTTCGGAATCAAAATACCCGAAGTTGAGAATTAGCAATGCAATTAGATTATTCAGACTGTAAATTGCATCATGTTTGCATTGAGACTATTAGCTATCCTGCTCCGCATGTTTGAATTGAAATTCAAATGTTGTTTTAGATGTGAGATAAATTAATTTGTCACTTAATGTATAAGCAGAGATGCATTTATGTAAGGGACTTCGAATAGATCTCAAGTATATAGAGTGGGAATTAACATCACTTTATATAGTATTTGAAATGAAGGGTATGCGTATGCGTATAAAGCACTAAAATGTAGAGCATACTTGTTACAAATTCTTCTTTTAACTTTCCTTTTACGCGTATTGAGAAAAATGGTAACTCTATAGAGTTTTGAGCTTTAATATTTAGGCATCCAGTTGTTGATACAGATGCCAATTCATTTCAGCGTAGGGATAACGACTTACCCTTTCAGTGGTTCTAAGTATATTTTGACTGGTCTTGAAACAAATGGCCCATTTTTACCTATCATGGTCATCGTCGATAGCGGTCGTATCATTCAGTTGGACTCCATAATACGCTAAAACCAACTGATGTCATTAAAAATACACAAGATAGCTTTCTGGCATTGAATAGTCACAATACTGTGCAAGAATCATTTCTTTTCTTTTCAAATCGCCTGTTAGCATTTCTTGACTTAAATTTATAACGAACCTTTCGGATTGTTTCGATTCTTTCTGCGTTTGTGATGAGTATTTATCATGCAATGCCTCCAACTGTTCGTCCTTAAACTTGTTTGGCTTCCAATAGTACCATGCCTTTGAAGTCAAAATTATCACGTTACTACATATGTATGTACCTACATACATTAATTCTTATTTGAATAGAAACACTACAAATTAAGTGAATTAAGGAGTATTGATGAAAACTACATGCTTTCCACGGATAATTTGAAAAGGTGATTGACTGGAATAGAAATCAGTTTCGCCATCTAATGTATGTAAAGCGGCACTAATCCCTGCGCCTAGTATTAAGACTTTTTTTTCGAAAAGTAACCAAACAAACAAACAAAAGAGTTGAAAATCTTATTCCTGCCTATAAGCAAGAAGGGTGAGGTGTATTTTCTCCCTTTAAAGTTCCACGTCATGGAAACTCACCCAACCCTCTGTTTTATCGAATTTCGCCTTTGAACTATGTGCAAACATCCACTCAGCAACAACAACTTAAACGAACCTAGAAAATCAGACGTGGTAAGAAAGTGGATGCATACACTTTCCGCACACTGCAGATTATTGTGTTAGTTTCCAAAGCATTCTCTGCAAAAAGCAATGCCAAACCTAAGATCCGTTTTAAAATGCACTTGAACCTATTCAAAAGATCATCAATTGAGTTATGCACGTCTCTGCAATTTTTCTTCCGTCATCAGATCCATCTGCAGGCAGGTATCTTTTCCGCTTTAAAAGGAAAACAAACACATTGCACAACTACTCCGTAACTTTTCATAGTGTCGACTACGGAAAGCCTGTGTACACATATTTCCCACATCATATGCCCACGGGAACATGGAGTGCGAGATGAGACCCTCTAGTATCCTTCATTCCATCACTTCACACCCATCACTATCAATCAAAATCACATTTCCAATAAGTATCTTCCTCATTCCATCGCGCGTGTGTACATATGTCATTTCGTTCAGTTCATGGAACACGAGGAAGTGCCGTCCAACTTGAATGTCATGACACACATCACTAACATTATCATCATCAGTCTCGTCCTTATCCTCATCCTCATCCTCATCCACATCGTCATCTTCATCATCATCATCGCCATCACCATCAACGGCGCTATTCACTTCGGCATCAATAACGCACAGCCGCACACACTACACTACACCACACTATCGATGTCCCTCTTTCGGAATGTATCTCCGGCCACTGTTGAATTATTAATTGAACAACAAACTTCAATATTCCGGTAGAGATCTCTTTCCTCGACTAGTGGGCGTCATGCGCCCCTCACGATACACATGGGAGTCGATTTCTTTGGCGACCGAGGAGCGTACTGCCAACAAATGTAACACAAACGACGAACCGCCGCACCGACCCTTTTCCTGCCAAGGTCTTCATTTGCTGCCCAAAATGACTTAAGGAATATGAATTATGCATGAGTAATTAATAAGTTTGTATGATTTATCATTGAATTTTGACACTTCATCAATTTTAAGGGAAGCTCGCCCGGCGCTCTCAAATGGAAGAATTGATTAACCAAATTCACTGGCGCCTAGTTGCCACATAAAAAATGTCAAAAAGAGAAACAAACTGTTTGTTGCTTAATTTATGGGATTTCTCTGTTTAAATTTATTTATTTTCGATTGATTGCGGAATGCGCGCTGTGAGTAGCCGAATCCTGTCGTTTCTGCATATAGTGGAGCTAGTTAGACATTTGTCTTGCGTTTGTATCAAGCGATCAATCGGTCGATCGATTTCACATTTTTTCGCGACGTATGTAGTAGCTTGATTGACAATTTCAATGACCTACTGTGAGAGGCGCCGTCTGTGTGTGTGATTGAAGAGCGAAATGCAATAAATTTAAATTTAGATCGATATCTAAAAATATCGATGATGTGGGATGGTGAAAATTCAATAATTGGGTATCCTTTAAATGTTTTGGGGGTAAATGTTCGCTGAAATTGAGTAAAGCCAAGGTCAATTGGGCTTGAATAGCATCAGTTGCAACGGCACTTCGTTCATAGCTATTGATCTTTCCGCTAACGCTGTGGGACTCTATTTATAGTTTGGATTTATATTTTGTATTTTAGAAAAACTGTCAACAACAAACAATTAAGAATCTGATTGTATAGCCGGCACGCGCACAAAATTGCAGTGTTCCTTATTCAGAGACAAGTTGTCTGATAGGTTTGTCTCCCACTGATAAGAGAGAAAACTGATTGAACGAAGTGATAAATATTCTGATGTTCATCTATTTCGTGATGTCTTACACCTCTTTTTACACCACAGTCCATGTTCAGTGGAGTTTTCAAAAGTTCAAGATATTGATAACCTTAAAAGTGATTAATTTCTGTGACTATAACTGGAATGAACATGGTTTAGAGTGGAAAATACGTTGTTCACACTTTCTAGTAAGAATTAAATGTGATTTTCCATAATTGGGACATATCATATGAAATTGCTTGAGAATAGTACGTGAGCTATACATTTGCATTTGTGCTTCAATTTCAGAAAAAACGTAGTGGGTTAATATGGCCAAATTAGTGAGAATTACGACGTAGCTGAGAGTGTATAATCGATACGTGCTATTTGTAGTTTAAGCGGTCGGGTATCATCCACTACTGTAAACTAAGATTCAAATTTGAGAATGGATTTGCCACCAATGGTTTTCTTAGTTGTTTATGCGCAGAGTACGAGTAAGTTTCTCGAATCACACAAAAAACATTTCATATTAGAAGCTAATTTTCGTCATACAACTGAACAATTTGGAAACGCTGTTGTGCCGATGATTTCTCAAAAGTTATTGAATGAAATTAACAAAGCGGTCAAATTAAAATTTTAAATGTTTGTCTTAAGAATTCATCCCTGTATTCATCGAGAAAGGGATGTAAGGGTTATTATCCATGCACATAGTTAAGCAATAGTTACTTAACAGAATTAAAATAGTAAACTCGCCGACTACGTGGTGACTAGAAGATAAGCTTAAAGTTGGAAAATTGTGTGTCAGGACAAGGCTTAACATTGCACACTGCTTCGTGTTGCACACCACTATGGATTTTTATATCCTTCCAAAACTTCTTGTTTATCTGATGAAAAATAACCGAATTTCGAGCGATGTACACTGGCTTCAAAAATATTTTCTGCCTCCATATTTTCTGCTCTCGATAAATCTCGATTAATTCTACTTGGGATCACATCAGCATCAGTATTCCCTTTTTGCCATACATTTTTAAGTAACGAAAAAAGTCTTTACATTTAATAGTCAAATAATCGTAAAACTATAGATATCACTCATACGCCCGAGAAACCTGGGTAGCACAATGAAAATCGACCGCATTCAATTCCCTTAGATAAATCAATTTTATTTCCTTCCGGTTGCATTGTTTGAAATTCATCCCCGTAGGAGCATCAATCTGTTGTCACGAGCAACTGCTTGCGGACTTCAATTCTTCTCCTATAACATACAGTTCCCCAGAATTGAATGGAAAATCGCTCTGAAATCTCCGACTCCGATGACTTACCCCGCAAATCAAACTCGTTCCAGCTGCAAGTACCTGGGAAAAAAATTCACCTCAGAACCGTGACGAGATGCTCGTAGAGGACTATGCTCGAGAATGCCCTTAAAGGACAGTGGGCAAGTCCTTCCGAGCGAAAATAAGAAAACAAAACTTTTCGATCACGTTTCATATTTTCCAGGTCATCTCGCAATTGAATCGGTTATAACTCGCACAGAGAGCAGCCGCACAGAGTGCAGCGCATTTGTTGGTAGTGGCATATAAAACACCACCGCTACCTCCTATCTGCAGTCATTTTTCTCCCCGTTTGGTTGACCATAAAATGCTGGGTATTGCAGGGAATGAAAAATGATTTTATTTTCATTGGACTCTTTTTGCGTTGTTTTTTTTTTCTTCTTCGATTTTTATTACTATTATTTTTGACCAAATGCCGTTCGATTTCAGTTCTATGGTAGGGTGTCCTTGTGCCATGACAGAGCGTGCGACATATAAAAATTCGTTTTATTGCGTTGTTTTTTTTTTCTTGAGCATACGGTCGTTCAAGGTGAGCTGTGGTCAGAAGGCCATGGACCGGGAAGAAAAAGCTGACCTTTACAGCTGAGGTCCAGATATTGATTCTTTGACGGGAGAATGATGATACTAAAATTCTGCAACTTCATCAGTTGCACATATGTAAGTGGCTGCTGACATTTTCTCGTCTTTTACTAAGAGGAGATAAATGATTTGCTTTTCAACACAAAATGACATACATATGTTTGGAATGCTCTCGTTGCCATTTTTCACATTAGCGCTAGCTTTGACAAGTAATTCATCCGCAATAACATATCACACGGTTAAAAACGATATCTCTAACTCTAACGCTAGATTTTAAGAAAAATCCTCCCCGTTTAACATATAGCATTGCCTGCGCTAACTACTGCAGGCTCTGGCAACCGACGGGCGAACAAGAATTCACATATATTCAACCCAAACCTTTTCGTGATGATTGCGGGCGTGTTGGTAAACGATTTTTGTTGAAACACTTTTCCGGTGTGTTAACCTTAAGGGAAAATGAGAGGAAAAATTTGCACCTTACTTCTTTGGGAACGTGACTGGAATTTGTGAACCAGTTAAAATGAAAAGTTTCCTTTTGCCAGTGAAAGACCGACGTATCTTCTTAAGTGAAAACGGTTGCGTGTGAGCCTCAGTTCGTCGAATATGAAAGAGGAAGCATTTACACCCTTTGTCGGGCGTATTGGAACGAGCGAAATATTGATGTTTCACGTTGGCTAGGACTAACGACTTGATTTGCGAAGAATTTCAGACTAAATGTTAAGATTGTTATGGATTTAGGCTTTACGAAATGGAAAGCAATTGTTTCCCACATCTCTTAACAATGAAAAGATAATTTTCCGTTAACCTCCATCATCTAGAGCCGCATGAATTCTTGTCTGATTTGTATTCCAAATGCTTTACATGTTTTTTTTTTTTCATTTCATCGGATAGGTAAGGTTTACAAAACAAAAATATTTTCATCACCACGCGGATCAAAATTAAACTGAATATCATCAAGGACAGGATGCAACGAAATCTAAACCAGAAATCCTTGCTCTCCTCATGCCTGCGACACCATTCCTCTCCAGTGTAAACTGATTTTTGGCACGGTTTCGTGTTTGCAGTTTTTGTGATTTTTTGTGAGCTCCCCTGTGGAATGTAAATGTATTGACATTTTGAAACCGGTGTGTCCTTGCTGCTAATGATCGATGCATATGTATACATTTCATTTTCTCCAGTTTGAGAATGCCTGTGTGTGTTTATGTGTGTGTGTGTGTGGAGGCTGTTGGAAGGATATAAGGTGGAATTGTGGTTTCGTGCTTTATCTCGTTTTCGAGAACGGCACACATTAGGTTGCGAGGCAAATATTTAATGCCACGGGATGTGGATAAATACCATTAAATTTGTGATGGCACAGGTAAATATGTATGTGAGCGAACCAGCGAAGGGCTTTGAAATAAACGAAAGATAAAGCGTGAAAATAAAATTGTTTACATTCTTCTGATACCTGCAACACTTTTTTTCGGAGTTGGGTTGACTGTTTTTCTGATGGAAAATTTATTGGACAAACATGATTATGTCACGCCTGGATATGATTTAAAAAAGGTCAAATGAAATGAACGATTTTTTTTATAACTCAAACGGATGTCTATGGTAAGATGATGTGATTTGATGGTTTCGTGATTTGAAGCGACTCATCGAATTGAAAGAATATTTTGGAAATCATATCTCAAAGGGAGTAGTTCCAAAAGACGACGGTTATAATTCAAAACATTGCAGAATATAAGGTATTTAACGTATAAGTTGCTTAGTTTGTTGGGAGGGTAGACGTAGGTATGACAACTCTCCCTTAGGTCACAGGAGATATCTGAAATTTATTCACTTCCACCTAGCTGACCCACAAATAGCTGAGTAGATATTACGTCAAGTGTAGCTTCTGCTATGCCAACAAGTATAGCTCAGGTGGCTATTGTGGCATAGTGGGATCTAGATTGGGTAGTTATTCTACCGCCACATCTGAACCATGTTATTCTCCATGTTTCAGATGTGACGGAAAAGCACACACGCACACCGTTCAGAAAGAAGAAGTGTATACCTTTTTGTTAAAACAAATTCCATTATTTGCATTTCGTAATTAACGCGTAGCAGAAAACTATGTCAATCAGTGACAGCAATTCAAATGACAAGCCAACAGTCTGGATGATGATGACGTTGGTTCACCAACATCATGTGCAGACCTCAAAAATGTGCGATAAAACACAGCAACAAATTGGTCAACCATTAAAACCAATCCCATCCATCGGATTTCCATCAACAACACCGTAATATCGTCGTTCACTTGAGAGGTCATCATCAGCATGAACAACCGCAAAATAATCCCGTCCCCAACTCCCACAAATACACACTCCACCGCATACAAAAGCATTTTCTGATTATGAAAATAAAAACGAACACTGTCACGTGCATATGCATCCCCGATAGCATACCATTATCAGCACATTTATCGGAATGCATTTCATGCCCAGGCTAAAACTGAAAGGAAGTGAAAAAATGTCGCAATTTTTAATGACATTACTGACAATTGAATTCATTAAGCCATCATCCATAATGAGCACAGCGAAGCGCAGGCCGCGAAAAAAAATGATGTTAAAGGGAGATAAATCGAGTTTGGCGAAGCGCAGAGCGCCCACTATCATGGACACTTAATACGGTTTTTATAGAATTCTGGCTTTTTGGATGATTTAATATATATTTTACGCTTGGGACTGTGTGTCCTTTCCTACAAAAAAAAAATAACTTTTCAGAATTTGTTGAAAAAGGCCCGAGTTTTTGAAGGCGAATGTACGTGGAAAAATACACCAGGACGGCCGACTAAAAAAGTATGTGGGTCAAAAAGATTTAAATTTTTAAATTTGATTTATCCTGTGGGGTTTGCATGCCAAAAATAAATGAAATATGGTTTGCTTAAAAAATGGTTGTACTGTTTGTTTTTTTAACTTGAATGTTGACTTGATGCCAGAACAATTTTAACGGCTGAAAATAATTCAAATAAAGTTTTAACTTAATTTCAAAATTTAAATATGTGCGAGTCTTAAGTAGAAGTTATACAGAAGAAAATGTTTGAATATATTTTTGTGTATAATTGTGGTATACGCGGAGTTTGATAAGCTTGTGGAGACTGTGTTAATTGCTCAAAAAAAGAGTTTGATCGTTATAGTTGTAATGACTAAAATGAAGTGTGAAGTTTAGTGGTCGCTGTTGCCACAATCGTCTAGGTTTGATTCTCGGACGGGGACACCTCGCAATTTTCCACGCACCACCTCTTTCGAGTTGCTGACAATGTTATGTTATAAGGAGTCAGCAAAAAACTGTAGGTCCCTTCTACTCGTGAGAGAACAGTAGCATGCACAAAACGAGTAGTTGTTGTAGAGAAGCTAGGCCCTGGTCCCTTGTGGACTGTAGTGCCACTCAATTATTATTGTTAAAATGAAGTGTATTGTTCTAGTGGAATTGCGGATATATATACGGAGACAACTAATGGTTCCTGGTTTGCCAATATTTGTAAATTTTCACCTCAAAAATGGAAACACCTTTATTCCACACTTTGCTATATGAATCTTAAATGATATTCTAGGCTCAAGGCAAATGTTGTTTATTTAGACCTAAAAAAAAAAAAGTTCAATATGCGCAACATACCAAACTACGAAGCATCCCAAGGTACTCTGTTTAATCGAATTGGGTCCATCAACCATCAAAACACTCATGGTTGTCAATGGGCTTTGGATACAGATTCTGTTTGATTAAGTCTTTCCCTTACAGTACAAGTTGAAGAGGATGTGAAAAGCATCCTTCTCCTCCTTTGGTTCCTTGAAATTCGAGCAACTTGAAAAAAACACCACGACATGACAGAGTAGTCGGTGCAAGCTTTCTTTTTCTAGGTTTAAAGTACCTGCACACTTACACAACGTCAGTTCGGAACAGGCATTAAAGGGACAAGTAAACGGGTAGAGAATGTCCATCCTATGGATGGTGGTCTATGTATGTCGCATTGTGCCCAGTTAATACTCCTTGAAATGTAACGTAGTTGAAGAAGAAATCTGTCATCTAGAGTTTCGTGCAACCACTGTGATAACACTTCTTTTCCGCTTAATCAATACTTTTATCTTATTTTTCCAAATCACTCAAGGCATAAGAAATTGCGAATTGCTGGCTAGAGTCTGGACCTTTATAGACTGTGTTATGCATACGTGTTTTTTCAATTCAGCATTTTTAAAAGGTGGAAAAAAACAATAAAATGGAGTGTAATTATAAACCGCTAAGAAAGTAGCTTCACATAGCCTCAAAAGGATGTTTGTCCATCAAGATTATCTTAGATTTGTAATTCACTGACTATAAACCCAAGAAGGGCATCAAAGAAACTAAAAGTCAAGAAAAAATAATTATTTCTACAAATGCGTCCCCTCAAAACGTCAACACTGTGAAGTGCACAAGACGAGAAGCGTTTTACTTTTGCCCAGAAATAAAAGCATATATATTCATAAACCCATATACATTATCGTTCGCAAAACTAATGAAATTCAAAAAAACTGCCGCAATGCCGATCAAGGATCTAGAACTGAAACTGATGTGTGGAGCGTGCCTCCCGTCTAAATTGAATTGTTTTTCATTCAAAGAAAACCACAAAACAAAGTTATGACTACCAAAGTGCACTGGCGCTTCTGCTTTTTACGTTATGCTAAAAATGATGCAGACACGCGTTGAATAACAACTCAGACTTTATGCGAAGTGGCAGAACGCATACGAAATTCCTTTGCATTTTTCGTGTGATGCCAGAACGCACACAAAAATTTAACTCTGTCGTGAGTTTTCGTGAAGGAATGCGGAATATAAAATGCTCTCAGCTGTCTCATACGTAATGACTGCAGAATGTTGGCACGGCAGAGTATTGTGATTGGTGCCGTTTAACGATGACTTTAACGCGATTTTACGCTTCGGAATTGACGATGCTTGGTGTCGTATGTGCACTATTAAATTGAAAAGTACCCAAATACGACCACGAATTCAGTTTGAACGCAGGTCAAAGAATAAAAAAGAAATTTGTCACAAAAACTGATTCACAAACACAGCGCTAAAGTAAATTGATGACGACCTTCGCGGTTTAAAGGCCAAATCTGATCGCTTTGTGAGCTGACAGATGGCAATCAAACTTGACCTTAGACAGCGAAGCGAATTAGAATGATATCCACCCCCGTCACTGCGTTCAAAGGTCAACCACTTGTATCTGTCATCCATAATTTACCGAAGTCTCCCCGGACAATTTTAGTACAAACCTGATGATCTGCTGTTACGCCCTGTCATTGCTGTTCACCGTCGCTACATGATCAAGTTCGCATAAATCTTCACAGTGGATTATTTAGTCTCAACAATACGGCGGCCGAAACAAAAATATTTCAGGAACAGACTTGGGAAGCCGGTGACAAATTGCTTAATGCTTCGGTCCGCCGACAGGTTCGCAATCCATTAATTTGCATTCATGGTGCTTTATGACAGTTCGTAGGTTTTGATACTGGGAGAATATATTTTATAGCCAAGAACGCTCTAATCTCATTTCAGAGTGTAGGCGGGGAAGACCATGGCGAAAGAGACCGAAAAATTGATGCTAATTGAAGACAAATCTCTATCGTCAAACGTATCTCTGTGTCTCGTTGTTGTTTGCTGCTGCAGACTGAAATATAGAACTCACACCAGTATTCAAATGAAAGCGTTAATGGAAATAAAACTGTTTCGTCCCAAGGCACTTAGAACATCATCAGGTGGCGGCGCCGAGACAAAGAATAATCGGGTGTCTGATACCCGAGGACACAGCCATTGAATTGAGGTTTCGGACTCCATAGCGTTATAAAAAAAAACATGAAAAAAGAAACATGCCACTGACCGGGTTGTCGAGCATTATGTTCTGAATTAATTTTGTTTACGGTTTGTTTCATAGGACTTCTTAGCTGGACATTTATTATGTAGTTTAATTTTAAGTTTAATTGGTGGAGATCATGCTAAGTGGGAGGACTTGGACGCAGAATCGCGACTGAGATTCATTTAAATGCACTGATATATAAGTAGACGGTCATAAAGACGGGGATTCTCGTGGAAACTGCCGCAATGAATCAAGCTTATAATCAATAAAACATGAGATTCTAAGAGAAAGGTTGTTGACTATTCTACATAAGCCATTAATTCTGCGAGACAAAGGAAGCCACAGATCTGAAGATGGCTTAACTTACATTTTACGGCGAAAGAGTTGTGAATACAAAAGGTCTGTTTATAGATCACCTGCTGTAAGATGACCTCAAAATTGTGGATGACGTAAGCTGTATGAGGACTAATTAAATGTCAATGACATGAAAAGTAAAATATTCAAATGGCCTTGGCTTGGTATAAGTGTTGAATTTCTGTGACCTTATAAGACCAATTTGTTATACATGCGATACAAGTAGAAATTAAATTACTACATAGACTGAAGATAGGTTTAATATGTTGTCCATGATCTATCGGGGCTAATGTGTTGCAATAAGTGCACTTTTGGGCTCCTAGGTTCAATTCCTGGACTGAATATTCACCTCGCAACGTTTAGTGTTTGACAGCAATACACAGTTGATCCTCTCTATTCGCGAATAAACGTATAAAATGAAGAATTGCTGAAGAAGATAGACCCTGTCTTCATACCTTTTACAGCTTCAGCTTCCCGGAGTTGTTGGTTACCCTCAGCAAAAGCAAACTGTTTAGAAAAGGCTCAAAATTTCTATTCAGAAATGGCATTAAACCGAAGGTCCTTCCCACTCGACTTATAGGTCCTTCGCACTCATAGTACGAGATATTATTGGCTTGAAGTGTGCTTGCTATGGGCGCCTGGAACGCAGTGATGTTTTCCACAATTCGACCAACCCGATGTCTCACTGACACAGCAAAATCCCACAACGTATGTATATGTAGACGTATATCTAGACTTGTTATTGACTGTCTACTAGGGAGAGAATTACTACCGACAATTGGAGTTAACGCTCTTAAAGTTGCGGTCACCAACTCCGAATTGTAGTAAAACATTTTAATAATTTGCAAACGTTGCTTGTTAATTTGCAAACGTTGATTTTACTTACATTGACAGTGACAGATGATGATTGAAATCAAATTTAAAGTTATGAAGTCTCTAAACTCCTTATTTTCATCTGTATGTCTATTTCATTTGATTCTTCTAACTGCTTAGCAATATTGACCAAAATGGAAGTGGTTCCATTTCGTGTATTTATTTACATAATTTAAGTTAATACAGGTCAGTGTTGTAGCTGCGATGGTTTTCGGTAACAGTGTTCCTAGAAAGTCTGATGATGTAATTTCCTTGTTGTTTCCCAACCAGCACAACACAACAACATAAATCCTTATCTCCAAATTGCTTAGCTTAGCTTTTGAGCTGGTGCAGAGTGTATGTCAAATAAAATGAAAAATATTGAACTTCAGGCTTTCTTGACATAGCTTTTCAAGTCAACACAACAAACTAAAATTAATTGCCCAGAAAATAAGATCAATTTAAATTTTGTTTGTACTCCACCTATTCTTCAACCTAAGTATTATATCCTAGTTCTAGAGAAGACCACACCATCATAGATTCTTCTGTGTTCTATTGTGTAGAATATTCCCAGCATAACTTAGCATATATGTACACACACAATAGATTCTTATTTGGTTTTGTTCTTCATCTCCGTACGTATTAGTGTTTCATTATTATGTCCTATCCAATTTCATCGACATTCATTGCAAATACACTACAAGGACTAAGGACAGGCGGTACTTTAGTTTACTCTGAATACATCGTATTGGGTATCATTTTCAATTTAAACCAATTTCTCGTCTCATGTAAATTTTGCGTCTACCTCAACCTGAAGCCCACAAGACCGTCCGTTGTGCCAGACCGAATTCTATACAATGCTCGTATCAGTTGAATTTGTTTTGCTGAATCTCGGTTAAATTGAAATTCAATTTTTCAACCTCGCCTTGGGAATATGCATGTATTTCCAACCTACCACAGCTGCCTGATTAAATTTTCTGCTGCCAGCCAGTAAATATTCTCCTTTTTGTGTACAATTTAAATCGAAAGTTAACCACATATGCCATTCCAAGAAAATCCACCAGCCCTCACGTCCGGAAAAAATAAGAGGCCAGTCTCATGACAGATCGTGAACCGAAAAAAGGTCCATTTCCCCACGCTGGTCTGTGGAATATAATCGTTTTATTATTGGTCTTGGATTTCCCAAGCAGCGCAGGGATGTGCTTATATAATTTCGTGTTTTTTTCTGCTTTTCAAAAGGTCCAGACATGAGGCTCCAAACTGTGGGTATACTGCCCGTATTTTATCCCGTCCTTTAACGTTCACAGACGAAGGTGGTGGGTGGGTGATTTGGTAAAGAGTTTCCCGTCCCAGTGCTGCGGTAAATTTTGGTATCGATTTTGAGGGTCTGGATTGGCATTTAATGGTTGTGGTTAGATTTAATGATTTTTGAGGGCAAACGTCTATACACAGATGTATTTTCTTTTCCTGTTTTACAGGAAGTGGAGTTGAGGCATTCGTTGATCGAAATTAAATTGAAAATAAAATATTAAATCCTTTACACACGCTTTCGCACGCATTACGTTAATCGATATCCACACTCTCGAAAGGATTACAATTGAAATTACCATTCACAGTCGTAATTGCTCATTAAAAACAAAGAAACACTCGCTGCCGGAGTGCGAGTGCTTCATCTTGTGTTTGCGTTAATGTTTTGTTCACTTCAGTGTTTGCAGGAGTTACGGCAGATAGGCTCTTGAGCAAGGAGGCAGTTTCGAGAATCTTAGGAGTGTGTATCCTTTGAGCAAATGTTACGTACCAGTAAGATTATGCAAATGACGAAATAATAATGTTAATTTCTATCCCGTTTTGTATTCTGCGGTATATGGGGCGAGTGTGGTGGTGAGGCGCACGGAGCACGATGAAGAACTCTCGAAATTTGTGAAGAACTTGTGATGCCTTTTGTTTGGGAAGAGGCGCTATAACGGTGTTAATTAGGAGAACTTTATCTGACAAAATGTTCATCTTGTTGTTTGTCAAGGAATGTGTAACGTAATCGTATTAGGAAGGGACCCTAACACAATAGCTCCAAGTTTGCATAAGAAAGCGGACAGAAATGTTAAGGAAAGTACATGGGTTTATGTGGAGATAATCTAATGAAATCTTGTCATAGTGGTATTAAAGTATTTAACTATCTTTTGTTCTTAGCAACTTTTGAAAATAATGTAAGAGTAGGACTGCTGTGCCATTTGCGGTTTCTGCAATAAGGAGTTTTGAAATAATTTTTGAAGAAAATCAAATAAGTGACCACTGTAAAGTATTGTTAATGGAGATGGTTTCACTTAGTTGAAGATATCACAGTTTAATTGGCTCTATTTTGAAGACTCTCCATTTAGCCTGATTTGACGTACTTTGGTCAAATTATGTTTGTAAGAAGTTAGTTATATTGCCTGGTAGACGTAATGACTCGGGTTACTTCTCCCCCCCTTCGGGGTCCGTCCGTCTTTATATGAGTCACACTCTTTATTTCTTCCGTACTGAAGAAGAGGAAGAACATCATTTTTAAATTGGGTTATAGTTTGGAGTACCTACAATTCAATTAAAATTTTGTCGGGCTTTCTAAATCAAACACATTAGATGTGATTGATAAAAACCTGTAGAATATTGAAATCTATTGAATTTCGAAATTTAGAATTTTAAAAGGTCTAATGTAGTAATTGAATGGGACTACAATCCACAATGGACCAGTACATAGTTTTTCAGAAACTACACGTGTAGAGGGGACCTACAGTTTCCTGCTGACTACGAATGATGCGATTTGCAAAGCTTTTCATACACAATTAAATTTGGCAGCATTGAGAAATGTCTTAATCTCATACGAAGCGTGATTCATCGTAAGGTATCGTTTTCAATAGGCTTTTTTTGACAGATCATCGAAAGATTCACACCACAAAAGAATTTAAACATTATTCAGCCGTATTATTTTATTAAAATTACGGTGCACATAATCGACTTACTGAAACCACTATTGCCAATACCATTCGCAAATTTGAATCACAGGTTACATTAGTAGATGCTACATGAGGAGTTGCAACACACCAAACTCGTTGTGAATAAACTTCAGCAACTGTAGCTGTATGTGTACGCGAATACGGATCAATTTTTTGTCATTCTCAGTAGCTCGGCCTACGACTACGTGCTTCCTAAAATACAATCACATAGCCTGGATGGGCTCTGGTTTAAGCAAGACAACGCCACGAGCCGTACATCTCGCGAAACAATGGACTTGTTGAGAAATGGAAATTGGCCTCCTAGATCGTGTGATATTACATATTTGGAATATTTGCTAAGGTGTGTATAAAGTCTAAGGTCTTCAGGATTAAACCGGTTAGGATTAACTCTTCAGGAGTGCCCTTTACTCGTGTTTTCCGCGTGGTACCAGTCACTTTGCTTAAACGAGTCGCCCAAACTTAAAACATTCAGATCCACCAGCGCAGACGTAGTCATAGCCAAAATTTACATTCTTCTAACCAATAGTCAAAACTGAGGTTCACTTTCAAACTTATGTGTTTAATTTTACTCTACAAACCTAACCTCACGATGTATCACCCTTTATAAGCAACATTAGTAATCATAATTGAGTGGCACTGCAGCCCACAAGGGACCAGGTCCTAGCTTCAACAACAACTACTCGTGTTGTGCTTGCAACAGTTCTCTCACAAGTATAAGGGATTTACAGTTTTTTGCCGACCCTGGACGGCGAGATTTGAGAAGCTTTTCATAGACAACTGATACTCTTTGAGTGTTTACAGCAATTCGAAAGAAATGGTGCCGATAAAAAATGCGAGGTGTCCCGTCCGGAAATCGTACCTAGACCTTCTGCATGTGGGTCAATGCACTTATCCACTACACCACGGCGAAGAAGGAACATTATGTAACATATTTTCCCGAAAGGCACATAAATCAATACGAAGTTCATCGAACATTTTTTTTTCCTTTTTTAACGCCTCCTCTTTTTCCTTTTTTAACAATCAAGCCTGTTAGCTACAGAGGATGCGAGCCTAAGCACCTACTGTCTTCCATTGCTAACTGCCCTTTGGAGGCTGATTTCAGTCTTGTATCCGTAAATTTGGGCTCTCTACCCCAGGTTCGGTGATCGGGTCGTACATCATCAGAAGAGTGATCCTCATTAATGTGTGAAAGACTAGGTATAAACGGTATATACGTACATATGTTATGTATATGAAAAATAATAATCAAATGTCGCGTCTGCATGATTACATGATTGGGGCTTGTGACGTAGGTTTGTGTATTTAATTAAGCTTGAAGTCCTTCCTCCTACCTACATATTTATTAAATTCCTTAGGTCATACTCAAATATAAAAAAAACTCTTTGTGTAGTGCAATTCTCACTTGCCCAGTTGATTATGAAACACTGTTTCGTAACTTTTTAGACTTAAGTAATGACGTAGCAGTTTGCGATTAAATTGTGAAAGTAAAACTCAGCAAAACTCGCTTAAGAAGAAATTTTCCCATTTGAACAGACTGGCAAAAAAAATAATTTTACAGCTGAATAAAAATATCGGACGGACTTCCAGAGAGTGTACATTTGCAAGAAAATGTTGTCATAAAAACACTAATTTCAAGGTGCTCCAATCATCTCTGAAGACGCCAATGTTTGCCGGCTATGTTGTTTGACGTCACCCAGTGTGGTGGCGCCACACATTAAAAAGTTCTAAATTAAACTCATAGTCCGCGGTGTCTCTTCAGACAAACAGGTGAAGATCCCGTTCCAATTCAACAATATCTCAGACATATTGGCCAACCTCCAGAGTTGTTGCATCATAAACGAAAAACAGAAATTTCAGGTGAAGGAAAATGTTTCCTTTCCGTTTAATTGGAAAACAAATATCAGTCCTAGACCTCGGAGAGATTTCACATCCAAAGAAATGAAATTAGCATTATTATTATTAGATTAAATGTGTGAATGAAAAATGATACGAAATGATTATAAATTGGGGAGCTGATCACATTTCTTACTCGAGTTGATAATCATTTGCGTCAAAAAAAAAAATCCTGCATCTAAACACGAAAATGACTCACGTCTATTATGGGGCCCCGCTTAGTAATCAACCTTAATGCCATAATCAACGTTTTAGTTCGTTTTTGTTTTTTCTGCTTGTCTTAATCTCAAAAATACTATAAATTATGTGAGAACGACGCAAAAATATTGTTTGATAACACAAACAGAGTAAATCGGAGTTCACACAGCCGTGGCGAGGCAGACGCTGAAAAAGGCGAAAGAAAACAACGAGAACAAACGATAAAAAAGTAATCAAAAGCAGATCCAATTAGTTATGTCTAAGTGGCACTATCTGAAAACAAAGAAACACGGTTGCACGCAAAAATGGAACCGGTAAAAAGAAAAAGTCCGACAAATTGCCCAAAATGATGACACACAAACCGAACCTTGAACTCGCGGCAGGTGAGTGTGATTATAGTTGAATTTGCCGCTCGTATATTGGGAGAGTTTGGCGGCGGACATTTTGAATGTCTAACGTTCATTGACCTCGTTGTTCTCCTTGCATATGTACAGAAGGGAGTAGACAGATGTTTTAGGTGAAGCGAGATATTTAATAACGTGTCCGAAACGAAAAAAAAATCGGATACAAAATACCCATGACGGATTGGGGTTGCGTGAATTTCGAACAAATTTACAAGGATACACCGGAAGCAAAAGCTGCAGGGCCTAGCACCAACAGCGTCCTATCGTTTGTGCGGTGAGCTGTACACAGGCAACACAGAGCGCTCAATATGCCGAACAGCACTACTATCTCGTACAAAAGTAAACATAATAATTCAAGCGAACTTGAAGCCGAGAGTATCCATCCATCCTTTTTGTGAAACTTGTGCCCTGGGGAAGGATTTGTGTGAACATATTTGGTGCTTGGCGTGAGATTGGCTGTACGAATGCCTTTGAAGTTGATGTGCGCGGTGTATTTGCGTTCTGGCTGTTGACACAGACAAGGAACTTGGTTGGAAAGGTGATTGAAGCAGAAGTACGTCATGAACACGATGTTCGTTAGTTTACATAGCAAGCACAAGGATGTGACGGGAATTTGGCTTTCGCGGAAGGATGCAAACATGAGGATGTTTCTCTTTGTGCTGATGCTGGTGTGTGCTTGCCATTGATGCTGCGAGTGGTAACGGAAAATTCAATGCTATTGGTTTGAAAGTTTTGAACATCACTACAGCTGATCGCATAGATTGTGGTGAATTTATGTACCCACATGTCGATAATCTTATCGAACGGAGTACTGTAATTCAAATGTACTATATTTAATGGTCAGTTTGAAGTGTAAACATAAATTGCCAGGGACTATCACTGCCAATGAATAATCAAGCGCGATGAAAGTTAACTTATTCATTTTCGTTTCAGTTTAATGTTAGCGATGGTTTTAGTGGCAATTGGACCTACTCTCGCTGTTCCTATTCTTGTTCTTTTAGAATGAAAACGAGAAGTACCTTTTTCTATCCGGAAGGTTTCAGTAGCTATTTTCTGTACGCCCTGAATATGTGGTTAGATCAGTTCCTATTAGTAATTTTCCACAGTATTAAACACGCTTAAAATACACATGACCTACATCAAGCAAATAGCTATAACTCTACAACTTACACTCAAATTCAAGGCCAGAATGCGAATAAACAAATTTAAACAAATTTTGTATTCGTAGAGATAAATCAGAATATTATTTTATTTTCTTGTTCAAACTGTGGTTTCCGTTATCCGTGCTGCAAAGGTCGTGATAATATCATTTCCGAAGCTCTAACTTTTATTGTGCACTCCGCCCCCACTGAACAAATAAACCAAACATGTATACACACTGCCAACATTGGACACAAGCAATATTGACACAATTTTTTACACCCAAACAAAAACGCTCAGAAGGTGAATGTGTGCAGATTCTGTGTGGATTGATTAATCGCCCTCATTAGCCTAGATTTTAGGAAACTGAAAATCAGGCACAACAGCTTCACAACTTAATCTCTCGATTCGCATTTTGCGCAACTTTAAAATACAATTTTTTTTGCTACGCTCTTCGCCCCCAAAAAAATTCAAAACAAAATACATGACATACATATTATTCACTCTCACTGCTTCGGCAAGCAGAGGAGAAATTTTTAATTGAAAAAATTACAATCTGCTTGAGCCCACACTGCCTGTACTTCAGCGTCATTGAATGTTGAACAAATTGCAAGTGTCAACTTATTGCGGGTATGCGGGTTATCGATTGTGGACATTCCCAGTCCCCACGTTATCATCAATGGGTCGAAAATGTCGCCAACACACACTCTGTGCGTAAGAGAGAGAAAACTGGATGTTACCTGCAACGAGAGGAAAAGAAATAAGCTGTCAGTACAAAATGAAAAGCGAACTTTGCGCGTTAAATTAATATATTATGCGTGTTGTCTTGTCTGACGTTATATTTATGGATTTGTATTTTTTTTTGTTTTTTGTTTTTGTTTACTTTGATTTTTTTTCTGGCCCAATCTTTTTTTCTTTTGATATTATTTGTTTATTTCTCGTTTGAAAAAAAAAAAGAAATACTGACGTTGTGCCTGGGAATGGTAAATTGTAAACAAATACAATTATTGGATGTGAGTGGCGTTTGGCGCCAAGGATTGGATATCAGGTTTAATATGGTTTTCTAGAAATTTGCTTTTTGCTGTAGACTCATGTGGTTGGAATATGTTATGCAATTTGAATGTGGCGCTACAATCCGGGACGGAACTGAGCCTCAACCAACATGCCTCTCCAGTCAGCACGATCTTTCGCCAGCTGCCGCCATTTGCGCACTCCAAGTTGGTTGAGGTCCTTCTCCACTTGTGTGCGCCACCTTAGTCCAGGCCATCCTCTGTTGCGTTGTCCCAATGGCTCAGATTCGAAGACTTTTCGGGCTGGAGCTGTGGTGTCCATACGCTCTACATAGCCTAGCCATGTCAATCATTGGACGCAAACATTTGTAGTAAGTTGCTTGAGAAATTTAAATACTAAAGAAAGGATATGACTTTAGGATGTCACCCAGTTTAGAAATAGACTATTATTTTACAACACCTCGCGCTGGCTACTATTGATTCATATGCTATTGTTATTTCAAAACGAACAAAACATACTCAGAAACGAACACAAACAGGAGCAAATGTACTCGAGCAGTTTTGACTGCAATACCTTAAGGCCATTTATTCTGTTTATTAACTCAAATACCGTCTTACCATAGAATAATTTTGTTGAAGGGAATTATTTTGAGTTAGGTAGACCTCATTTAACTCTTTTCCAAAGCAGTCTTAAAATGAAACTGTCACTTTCTTCCCGCCATCAATAATTCAGCATTTTCTACCCGAAATCCGTCAACTGCGAAAACAACACCCCGGCCTAGTCGATTAATAACACTTCAGGCGCCACCCACCCTTGCGCGCAGCCTACATCTTCTTTTACGCCCAAGAAAATGAATTTCTCTCGCATCTGTCTTTGCAGAATGTTCCCTTTCATTCATCCTTGTGCCATCAACCTTACCGCCGCCGCCGCCGCTATAAGGCAATTAATCTTTTCAGCAAGCGTCTGCAATTTATCCTAATGCCGTCCCTCCTCTCTGCAGACCATAATTCAACGTTAATTGACATTTTGCCTTCCGCCTGCCTTAAGACCATTTAACCCTTGTATACACGCGTTACATTGCCGGGTATTGTTCTCCCGACAAGTCGAACCAGCAATACGTCCGCAATTTTACGGATCTCTGTTGTTCACCAGACTGCTACCAATTCAACTTTGCAAACGTCAGAAATTCGTAATTAGAATTTCGCCAAAGGTGTTCACTTCTTCTCCCAGAGTCTTACGAGTGGTACATGCAATTGCCAGAGCATTGACGGGACCTTGTGCTAGGTAAAGCATGTAAATATCTCACTATGGCGTGCCTCAACATGGCAGAGAGGTGTTGATGGTGTTGTGGGGACGAGGGAAATTCATTTATGTCACCCTGGAATTTAATTAGAGATTGAGGCATTCAGTCCTTCTGTACCACAGCACACACTTGTGATGCGTTAATTATTTGTGCTGTGCCATACTGCAGAAATCCAGGGGACTGCATTTGGGTTTGGTTGGCGAACGTTTACTTACCAATGACAGAACTAACCATTTCCTATCAAATTTTAAGCAAGTTACCTATTTCAGACAAATGTTAAATTTGCGCCTTAATTTGCTGCAGGTTCACATTTCAATTTAAAATAAACTAAGGATGCCATAACTGCATGATGTACGAAAGGAGTTTTTTCTTGTTTGTAATACCACCATATGTGTAGAATATGAAATAACGGATGCCCTACCAAACCACATCCAGGGTATGTTCACAACCCTAACTTTATTGCATACATCTAGCCTTCATTGAGTTTAATGGATAGACACCAGTCGGAGCTAATGGAGATGGTAACCATTAAAAATGCAAAACCCACGTTGATTCACACGCCTGTTGTTAAAAGGTTTCCCGTGTTCACAAACCGCATCTATTCAACGCATCCGTCTATGCTTCAAGATTCAGTTCGCCATCGTTCTAAATTTATGTTAACATGCCCGTCATTATCGTCATCACTGCGGCGAAACATGATTTTCAAGGAAACAACTTAAGCACACCATCGCGGTAGACACCATTGCACTTCTGGTCGCATCAACTCTTCAGGGATCTTAAGTGAAATTAATTGTCAGTGATTTTCTGCACCCGATCAATTACTAAACCAGACCGGGTATCTCGGCATTAAGATAACAAGTATCTATATTTGTGCAGCTGAGTGGCTTTTTGCCTTAATTGTTTTCCTTCTTGTTTCGTTTGCCTCCAGGCGTCCACGTTAATCGCAGTGGATAATTTAATCGAGCACAAATCGGGCAGCTCATAGAGCCAGCGACAGGAGTGCCTCATGGGCAGAAAATTTATGACTGCAATTAGACTTTGATATCTCTGATTTTGTCCTGCATCACTGCCTCGTACGTGCACTGCGACTATTCATTGCCATCCAAAGTCGTGAAGGTAATCGGGGAAACAAATGATGAAATACAGCGCTGTGTGTGCGTTTTACCCTCCCAGATATCTTAGACGCACCCCAGGTTTTTTGCCATGCGACCTGTGCTCTGCACATGTCATGTGGGGGGCAGTGCGCCACACTCATCATGCGAATGGAACTATTCGATGTAATAAAAATGACCAAACTGATTTAATGGAGTCATTAAAGTGGCCACAAAGTGTCGTCGCGGCAAATAAAAGTAAAATAAACTACATAATTACGTGTAATAAAAAAATAAGTTTGAATTTAGGGCGCCCAGTTTCGTGTAGGTCGCGATACCCCTTACAGCCCAAGTGCTTTGTTATACATACTTTTTAATGCTCTTTTTATGCGTTTTTAAAAGACCTCAGGGTCTTGTAGCATTTCCGAAAATATAAAATTAAGTAAAACATAATTATTTTGCGGACTATTGAGATGTATGAAAAATTCATGTAAAGCTCTTGGCCATTGGGGTATCTGCTCTTCCATAAGCGTTTTCCGTATTTTTTGTGGCCTGAACTTAATGTTTCGGACATTTCACAACTGGTTTGTTTGAATTAGTTAGTTTTATTACTGTTTTAACCTAGTTTGGCGCACACATCGCACAAAGTGTTGGCATGACTGCGTTTTTATGATGATGCCTCTACGATTTTACAACTTCATTTGGGCACCAGTAATGGCTTGCCAATGTCATTTTCTTGCTTTACGTACCCGGACAATCTGTGTCGTTAATCTCATCAGATATTGAGTAAAAAAAAAGACGTTGCTTATGCTTATTGCGGTTAGGTAAGTGCGTTTGCTAAAATAAGAGATATGCTTCGTTTTTGATTTTATAAAAAAGTTCGTCGAATAAAAGGGGGATGTTTGTTTAGTAAATTTCATCATATACTTCCTAAAATTCACTGGTGAGCAAAAGCCTACTTAATGGAGAAAGCATAATTCTAAAAATTATGGGAAAATAATGCCATTTGATCAATTTTGTAAGTTAAACTTCCTTCGAGCTATCATCTTGTACTAATACTTTGTGTCTTCCTTTCGCAGAAAAAACACTTGCTATTAATCTCTGCTTTGAGTTCACTGTTTAACATACCTCTGATGAAATTTTAGTTCATTTGCGTTAAGACCTAGACCGCGTTTTACCCCCAGCAATGAACAATTGTCTTTTGATATGCAGACTGGACTCTAAGTAATTCGTTAAAATGTTTCATCATAAGTTGGTGCAGTCGAAAGGATATCCTTTCTTGTGGACCGGACAAACGACGCCGAGATTCCACTCATCATACGACCATATCTTACAAATGAGCTGGTGCATGCACACAACTATGTTACCTCCAACCGCTTTAAACAGTAGTGAGGAAAGTCCGTCCGCTCCAGCAGCTTTGTTTGATTTCAGACTCGATATTGCTATTTTGACCTCATCTAAGTCGGGGGGACGGAATTTACTCAAATTGAGTGAAACATTCTCCTTAACAGCGGGATTCGGGCCATCGTCGCCGTCTGAAAGTCTGCAGAAATGATCTTTCCAGATTCTCAGCATCGACTGCGACTCAACTACCAGTTGTCCGCTTTGGTCTCGACAGTCTTGGGTCGGAGCCTTTCAGTTACATTTACGAACTTCATTCCTGCCATAGCACCTCTATATTTCTTCGACCCTGTGTTTCTCATTCCCTTCTGAGAAGCCGGTTCTCTTTTCTGACGAACAGCTCTTCCTGTTTGATACAGATTTGCCTTGTAGACCTTTTGTTCAGCTTCACTCGACGTCAAATCAAGGTTTCCTTCTAGGTGAATATTTAAAGTTAGAATAAAAAAACTTGGTCAAGCTATCAACTAATAAAATGAATATACGCTAGAATCCATTTACTTTCCTAGTAGGACCGACACTAGAAAATCTGTTCCCCAAGCTCCTCAATATCAAATTAAAAGATATTTCCTACATCTTCAACTTTTCCCAGATTCATTTAGAAACAAACAACTTCTTATGTTTTTTTTTCATAAATTTGGAGTAAACAATTCTTTTCAGAGCCATTTATTGGAGCAGTGTCAAGAGAAAGACACAAAATAACAAACCCCGTAGTTGGGTGACAAATACGCTTTTAATTTCAAAAAAGAAAAGTTATCTTTATGTCTCCATTACTGTGCTATCAAATTCTCCCAACATCTTCGCAGATTCGATTAGCAATCACGAAGTCATTTCTCACACTTGATCCATTAAGATACCAGTTGAGCGCTGCATCTCTTAACATAAACGTCAACAACAATTGGACAAAGCAAGTGAAGGTAAACTATTTTAAAAGAAAACTTTCCAGCATCAGAACTGGGTCAGATGGCTCTAAAACTTCTTTAGCAGCCCTACAGTACAAATGCTGTCCATGTGATGGAAATAGTTCATTTTTGTTCACTCTCGTGGTCACCAGAAGAAGATGTTTTCTTGAGAAATGGCGTGTACTTCCTAAGTTTCGATAAACAGATTCCGCACCAAGCATTCGAGCTACAGTCAATAGCAACAAATTTATTAGACACTAAAAAACATAATAAAACGAATAAACACAAATCCCTGCGGAATGAGGTCAACGTACGATGTTTTCGCAACAAGAATTCCTAATGCCAACACAGATTTGCGTAAGCCCATTCCAAGTATAGGCAAATGGTTTCCCTGTTCTAATAAAACCGAAACCCAATCGTTATATAAATACACATACTAATGAGTTCATCAAACTTTATGCCTATGTGGTGTAAAGTGTAAACATTTGTTATTCCCTCGCGACTTGGGTGAACAATTTTCAGCAAAATATTGCTGTAGCAACAAGCTAGAATTCTATTCTCCTGAGATCAACAAACACACATTTTCATTGTCGAATATTGCTGTAAACAAACTAACAGTTTAATAGAATCATTTCCTCTTTGAAAATCTATTCTTCCTGGAAATTTATTAATAGTTGAGTTTTTTTGGGAAAGGAAGCTTTTACGAATTTTGAAAAAAAAAATATTTTTAAACACTTAGGGGGTGCTTCCTTATCTATAGGCCTCTTGAAAGAAAACATTTTATTGTAAATTTTATCAACCTTTCCAGAAGTTACTACAGGGTGGGTCATTCAGTATTACCTAATACTATTCCCACTCGAAATCTTGACAGAATGTCAATTTCATACCTCCGCAGAACGAGTGAGTGGCTCCACACTTGAGTGTGTCGTGTATAGTCACTTAGTGCGTTTTTTGGTTTAGCCGAAGTTTCGACCGAAATGAAGACCTCAAAGTGACTGCTGTACGCAAGTTTGTGCAAAAAGCTCGTGGGAATATGCTACAACACCCATGGGCCGCGTTTTTTCGCGGTGTGCACAGATGAGTATGTTACTGATGTGGCCGATCGTGTGAGACTTCATTTATGAACATTAACTTTCCATCGCTCTCAACAGCTCATCATTTAACTTAAACGTTAAGGTAAATTCTGCACAAAATTATCGGAATATTCGTTTTCAAAGTCCTCTTGAAAATGTGCTGCAGTCCGCCTCGTGATCGCTTCACAATTTTCGCCTTACAGCAGTTTAAATTGGACAACGATGAGAAATTATGTTTTTAATCTGGAGCATTTTCATCTCACTGGCAATATTATTAAAGAAAATTGCGGCTTTTGGAGCTCAAAAAATCCACACGGTATTGTCGATAAACCAATGCATCCACAGGGAGTGATTGTTTCGTCAGCATCATACAAATATTTTGCTTCAAAAATTAAAATCGTTGGGATCGATTCTGCCAATAGTTGGCGTTACAGAGCCATCTTCATCAACTTTTTTTACAGAAAGGAAAGACATGGTCGTCTTTTGGTGCATGAAGGATTGCGCGCCATGCCTTCACAAAGATTGAATTCCCAAATCGCGATATCAGTATTTTTAGCGATGTGTGCTTTGAAACCTTAAAACCTTTTTTGTGGGGAACAGTGAACCTAGAATCTGGAATTGAATCAAGCACTGAAGGCGAATATCATCCAAGAAAGACGTGTCCAATTCCATCAACAAAGAAGAATGTGTTTCTTTGAAGTCAACCGCTCAATCTATTATCGATATGTTAGAAGGAAGTTTGAACCCATGTGGAACCAAAAAAATTCCAAAAATTCTGAAAAATCCATGTTTCGGTAATTGCCTCCTGTGTCTTTGAAATTCAATACCGGCTTGAATTTTTGCCCATAAAAAGTTAACTGTTCTCTTAATAAATCAGAAAAGTCAAACTGAACAAACGCTGTCTTACTGATTCCAATAAGAATCGATTTGCATAGACCAGTCTCCTTCACGGTTAACACTGTTTATACCTCAATTTCGAAATGCAGAACGTCTCATAAGTAAAGGAAACAATGTCTATTCACCAGTTCATTAACCCGATTCAAAATATCCCATCGAATAAATACACATGACTTTACCGCTAAACCCAGACAGCGATCGGAATAAATTGGAAACCATAACATCGTTGGACATAGGACTTAATCGGGAGCACAAAGCAAATAAATGTGATTCAAACAGGATCTCCTCATATATCACACATCAATTTGTCCGCTACCAATCATCATTTGACTTTCCACAGTGTGTTTGACAATTTATTTAGTCTACGCACGTTACGTTCGATTTGATTTTCGTGATAAGAATGTATTTCCAGGTTTCAACTTTCATCGCCTATTTACTTTTTATACACAGAAGTGAATGCTCGTGCAACAAAGGCTCAACTGGATATAACAATAGAAGTCAAGGAATAGATAAGACAGTTCCTGCTATGTGGTCGAATTTACAATCGGGCAGATGTATAGCCAGCTTCTATAAGGAAATGTAACTCCTTACAAGTTAACACTGCAGTAAATTCAGACCTGAATAATTAATAATGGTCATTTTAAAAACTTTAATGTGAACTTAAGTTGAATGTCTGTCAAACGTATTTCAAGTGCTGCAGTTGGAGAAGTATTCTTGTCATAATCAAAAACATGTAGAATATAAAAAATTTCACAACATTTTTTGCGAAACGTTTATTAACCGTCTCTGAAATTTTTGCAAGTTACCTGTCTGATGTTTTGCCAAAGCATCTAGCCTAGCCCTCTCTAATGATTCTATTATCTTAGACTTAAATCCTCTTTTTTAAAAAAGGCCTTGACAACAAAACTAAGTTGAAGGTGCTATATTCGGTAACGTAGTTTTTTAATTTCTGTATTTAAATGTTATGGTAGACAAAATTTGATCTAGTAAGAACTACTCAGTGACCCAACGAATGGTTGCGATTTTTTTCTCCTTCTAACGCCTCCATTCAAAGTTAAATTGCATAGAATTGAGTATTGGTGTTGATCCTGGAAAAGACTCAAGAAGTGCGAATCGACACTCACCACCTATTCGCCGATTTTAAGGTCGCATATGACAGCGTGCATAGAGACAAGCTTTACAGTGCCATGTCTAGTGTTGGCATTCCTACCAAAGTTAGAGGTGTTCAAGAACTTCGTCTACCCTGGCTCCGCGGTAAATAGGGGGCGACAGCATAATTTCCGAAATCAGACGCAGAATCACTTTTGCCAATCTCTTGCTTTTTTGGGCTTAAGAGGCAATTGAGTAATAGACCCCTCTCTCGAAGGACTAAACTGGCTTTGTAAAACAGCTTAATCATCCAAGTCCTCCTTTACGGCGCGGAAAATTGGGCGCTACTGAAAGTGGATGCGGAAGCCATTAGTCTTTTGGAGAGAAGTTCTACGTGCAATTTTTGGTCCCGTTATCGTTGATGGCGTCGCATGATGGGCATCAAAGATGAACTTTATAGGCTGTACCTAATCAGCGACGACCCCTTATAAGACTGGTCCACGTAGAGTATGGACACGACTGCTCTGGCCCGAAAAGTCTTTGAATCTGAGCCATTGGAACAACGCAAAAGAGGACGGCCCAGGCTAAGGTGGCGTACACAAGTGGAGAAGGACCTCAACAAACTTGGAGTGCGCAACTGGCGGCAGCTGGCGAAAGATCGTGCTGGCTGGAGAGGTATCTTGGTTGAGGCCAAGATCCACCCCGGACTGTAGCGGCATTTAAAGAAAGGAGAAAAAGAAGTAAACCATGTGCAAACGAGAAGAAATATTGCTATACGATGATCTTTTTTCTGATACATTCTTCAGAATTTTCGTTAATACTGAAAGGTTTTTTACATTCACTTTATCGATAGCACTACCAACAGTGTGTTGAGATGTATTTCATTATTTATTTATTTTTCTTTCTACAAAAACTGAATGAGGGTAATGAATGGACGTTATCATTAGCCCCCTTCAGCTGCATACCATGTATGTACATACGTGATGAATTTATTCAGTTCAACAATCGATGGCACTCGCCTCACTCTAGCTCTGACTGATCTCTGAGTCATTGGAAATTTCTAAGGAAATATCCAGTGACTCACGATTTTAACACTTTGCCGAATGGCATACGTACAAGGAGTAACGCCAGTACAACTCAATTGTGTAAATAAAGCCGCATAATCATGATTCACAGTCACATTGAGTTGGGCGATCAGCAAAAAGAGAAAAGATCCGGGTTCCGGTAGAAATTTATCTCATTTTTCGCGCGAAAAGTCTTCACATACCCAACCACATGCGTACCAATATTTTATGGTCGTTTCAAGTGACGTTTAATGGCATGGGGCAACAGAAAATATTTTATTAGCAAATTAACAGCCTTCCCGTATTATGCTAAGATATGATAATTAAATTGGGGGAGTTCTCGCGTCTGAGTTTTTTGGGAAGCTGATTAACAATGAATAATGAAATGAAGGAAACAATGTCTAGACGGTGCTTGGAATGCAGGAGTACACTAGAAAGGCTGAGTTTTATATTTTATCGGTTTCGACGTTTTTCTTTTTAATTTCAAACTAACCTTGACTTTCAGAATTGGTGTGAATGTGGTTGAATTCTGATGTGTATAACAGTTGCACAGTTGAAATTACCTCTGTGAGAAACCATGGTTTCAGCACCTTTCAATGAAAAATTAGTATTTCAATGTTGGGACGAGCATAATTGGGAGTAAAAGAGAGGGAGAGCAAGAAAATAATAGTGTGCATGAGAGAGGGAGAGAGAAAGATGAATAAAGGATAGAAAGAGAGAGAGAGTGAGAAGAATGGTATCCATGTGTGGCGCACGTGCCTTGTTTTTCTTTATTTCTTCTCCTCCAGATGCCATAAATAAGACCAAAAATCGCCCTCATATCTTTTTTTTACCAAGTTCTTCTTTATTCGATTTTAATAATGTTTTAATTTTTGTGGCATAGAGCAGCATAGGGTGGTCGCCGTGGGGTAAGTGCGTCGACCACCATGCTGAAGGGCTAGGTTCGATTCCCGGACGAGACATCTCGCATTTTTTCACTGCAAAACTCAAAAAACTCTTGCCTATGGAAAGCTTCTCAAAACTGGCCGTTCGGAGTCGGCAAAAAACTGTAGGTCCCTTCTACTCGTTAGGGAACAATAGCACGCACAACACGAGTAGTTTTTGTAGAAGCCAGGACCTGGTCCCTTGTGAGCTGTAGTGCCACCCAATTATTATTATTATTATTAGAGCAGCATAGGGAGGATCCAGGTATTACCCAGCTTGTCCTTTCGAAGAAGCCTCCATTGCTGCGTTCAATACCGACCTTGAGGGTGCAGCGGCAATTCTGAATATTCATCCTACACAATCAGACGAGTATGGTATCAATGTCAAAATTTAACATATCAATGCGTCTCTAGGCACGTTACTCTATAGGGACTTAAAATCGATAAATAGGAGGCGGTTGTCTGTTTGAACTTCTTGGGTCTTTTTCAGGAGACCGGATACGGTCTATAGTCTAAGGTTCACACAAAACGGCAGAGAAGATCTTAAACTTAACTATTCAAGTTAAGAAGACTTAAATGGATTTATTTTTCTTCTGGACCGAAAACTGTGTTTCAACTCGCTGGTAATTTTTCTCCGATCATATCTCGTAACGTTGGGTGTTACCAAATTATGCCACATTGAGCAACTCCACTTCAGTCTCCCTTCACCTAGTAAAGTCGAAAGGCCAAAATTCTTGTCTATTGTTGTCCAAATTCGGGAGAACATTTTGCCAGACAATTACATTTCGGTAATTTTAGACGACGGTCATGTGAAAGGACACCAGCAGGTGCCCAAAACATTTCTTTCAATTTTCTGAAACATCAAACTGTTCCAGAGCCCACACACACCAATAACTATTCAAGGACTACAAGATTTCGATTTTGATAAAATGTCAGTATTGCACATAGAAAAAACTAATTAGGTTCAAAATTGCCATTCCAAGTAGCACAGCAACATATAATATGCACTTCTGGCCATTAATTTTAAACACACTCTGTCCAATACAAGAATAATTCCGTGGACTATGCAGTTTTGAAAACATATAATTTGTATGTGTCTGTTGCATGACGTATATCCGTTCACACCCACTTCGCGCAGAGTGAGGATCAAACAAAAGCTTGCTTGATCTTTCAAAACTTATGACGGATGTGGTAATGCCTTGGAGGGACAATTCACGTTAAATGCATTTCAGCGCAAATAAAATTTGCTTTCAAAAAGTCTGAGTGAGTTTATCTCCACCACAATCTGAACTGAATCATTCCGCAGACCGTTTAATATACAGCTAGTGACCAGCGCACTGCTTCAGACGCGAAGGATGTCCTTGAAAGACTACATTTTGTCTGCAGTTCTTGCCAAAGAGTAGGCGCTTTGTTGAGTGTCTCATTTTTGTTTATTTTCGTACGTCTGACATCAAGCATTTTGTAGACGTCAGTGTATCACTTCCACCCACTCCCACCCATTCGGTAGCAGCGAGGCCCCGTTGTGTTTCTAACTGTTAGCAATTCACTCAACATCGCATGATACTTGAGTTGTAATCACTCGACTTCCAGATGGCGTGTGGGTGGTTGTGAAGAAAGTGAAATACTAACAAATGCGGTCCGCCATCCAAAGACACTGCGGCACCAAGCCATTACACCCGCACACATCAACGCAAGCTGCGGCACATCATACTCTCAGTTGCCCATTTACAAAAGGAATTAAAACAGCAGTATCTAGTCAGCAAAAGGTGAACTTCGTATACATACATGCGTAAGCATACATATAAGGATGACAACAAGCCGCCTAATTTGTCAACTCGCCCACGACCCTGCACCCCACCGTGGCCCTGTCAGCAGCTTTTGGCTCCCAAACAGTCAGCAGCGCATGGTGGTTCCTGGGGTATTTTTAACCACCCACCTAACCAACCGTCAACATGACAGAACCAAATAATTGCTTGCTAAATTTTGTAGATGACATTATTTCGTGTTTCGTGCCTCCGCTGAGATGTCGGTCTGGCCCCCAAAACAGTACCTCGGCTGTCATTGACAATTCACAGGCGCAATAAAACCGAGCGATAATTCTCAGAAATTCAATGGGAATTCGTCGAAATATTAGTTGCACGACACGGCGTAGAGAGCGGCGGCTGACAGATGGCGTCGAAGGAAAATAGAAAAAAAAATGCTCTGTCGTCGGTTGATTGACAGATCGTTGGAATGTTTCAAGGTCAGCGGTGTGAAATTTGAACGGTGATGCGGCGCGGCTGAAAGAACACCATAATTAGTGTTGACACGAATTAGTTCTGCCCGATGTGGTTATGTTTTGTTTTAAGATCTTTGGCCGGATTTCATTTCAGGCGGTGTCCGCCGAGAGCAGCGCACACTGTGCGATGCACAGGTGCACAGATGACAGTAATTAATGGTCAGTAGTAGACATCCTGTTTGTACAAAATTTCACCTGCAAGCCGCAGAAATCGACACAGAGAATAATTAATGAACTCTGGTCGCTGCTGGCTTGCTGGACGAGTTTCGCCGTCTAGTGGGTTTTGGGTCACGAATAGTGATTGATGAACTCAACCGTTGTTGACATTGTCAGGTGGCATACAATGGTTTTAAGTGATTTTCCTTTCGCCTTCACTTCGGGGAGTGCGTGAATTCACGCTTGACAATACGACGCTCGGGGTGACTGGGGCAATAAGTACAATGGGTCATAAGGTTTTCGCGATACAAAAGAGCCTCTCGATAGGGGGTAGTGCGGCGTTAACCTTCAAAATGCATTGTGATCTCGAACATGCCTTCACTTCGCACACTGAAATTTTCTGTTGTATTGAAGCACAAATGAGAAGTGGATATTGTTGCGCCTGTGAATAGCTTCGAGGGGTGTCAGTTCAATATCTTTACGAGCTGATTTCATAGCTGACAGTTGTTGGATTTTGATGATGAGCACAGAAGGAATTACTTATGTATACGTATGCGCATATGTATGAAATGAGTTTTCTTCTTTTTGTTTTGGCGAAAGTTGAGGTTTAAAGACGCTGAGGAATGTTTGGAATTTTCATGGCGCGGTAATGACTCATTCACTTTACACCAAAGAGAAATTCTCAGAGACGGAATTTTATTTAATTTGAAAAAATGCCATTAAATTAATTCAAAATTAAATCAAAGCTAAGTGAACAGACGATGTTTGTCGTCGATGGGAATTTCAATGGAGCTATATCACATAAATGCCGATCTTAACGTAGACTTCTATTTACCTGTCTTAAATATTTGATAGATACAATCACTTTCCAAAGAGAGTGTGCCGTCATTGAAAGAAAATTTAGCCACGACGCTTGTATTTACGGATATCTACTCGTAAATATTTTGAATTGTTTATAAAATAAACTTCTCCCTCATATTCGAAACAGAAAAACTTAGAATGTATTGCTGGGATTACCTGAAAATAGAAAACAAAATAAAAAGTCATAAATGAGGGATACACGCATTGAATAAGAATAAATGTAACGATAAGATCACATGTGTAATAGCCGAACCGGACAAGTGAGCGGGAAAGATAAGACCAATGACAAACAACTCTCTGCTTGGGTGTCTTTTATTAACAGAAGAACAAATGTAGTATGTCCGCTGAGACATTTATACTTTCGTTAGATATACTCATTACAGTACATTGGCTGTTATTAAATCTTTGGAGACATTTCGGGTTCATCATACGATCAGAGGGACATGTACAGTGTAGGGCATAAAGAAAAATTAAATACCGTATCGCAACAAAGTATGCGTCCAAAATATTTAAATTAATTTTTTTTTCAACTACACATGTTACTTAAATTATGTAAGGTACTATAAGTTTTGCAAGTTAAGAGCGGCTAGTCAGCAATTGGGCTCCATTGTGAGTTAGATAACTAAGCGTTCCACTTGAAAGACGCAGAGTTCTCCTAGACTGCCAACGAAATACTCGTACTTCCCTATGTATTTCGTTCTTCTTCCAGGAGTTTGTCAGTCGCAAAGTAGGCGAGAATTGGTTTCAACCTCTTCATCGTCACTGCAGTTCCTACAGGATTTATTTTGAGGGCAGTGTTCTGATCTAACACCATTTGTGGACGCACTTCGTCGATGATTATGAAGCACAGAGATTGTTTGGAACTGTAGTCAAATTGCGCTCATTATTAGGCAAGTGGAGCGCTCAAACCAACTTGTGTTTTGGTCTCTCAATGTGGTTGATTTAAGTAGGTGTTTGACCAAAGTGAAAGGAAAATGAGCCTTGTCGGGGAGGAATAGATATTTGTAACGCCTCTATATCACTGCACCCATCCCAGCCAACTCATTAAAGGGTAGGCGGCACTTGCTACTGGCTATTTTTCAATCAAGATGGCTCTTTGATTGCTGAATCTCTGCGTAAAAGACACATTTGTATAAAGGTACATACATTGATAGAGACTGAGGTTTGGGTCTCTTGAGTAGACCCCAGTCGCCACCCCAACGTTCATATTTGACCCATTCGTGAATATAAGGTGTGGGTCCTTAAGTGACATGGGTACAGCGTACCGCTCCAACCTTACCGGTTGAGAATTCTTTCTCAAAGATAAGTTGGAGAAGGGTAAGAGCGGTATTTCATGAAAGGAAGTTGACCTGTCTCAGGATACTGGAGTGACAGTATCTTACTTCGCACAATAGATTTGAGCTTGATTGTCGTATGGGCTGCAACTGGCTGAATAGCTTACTTATGTGTACTTTCTTCTAGAGAAGCAACCAGATTGCGATGCTATAGAGTCACTACTGCATGCGGGGCTGTTGTCCCCAGTTGCAAGAAAAAAATGCGTGATACACTATTTGACGCAGTTTATTGAAATCCTTAATTTATGCTCCCCCATCCTCTTTACCAGATACGTCAACCCCTGAGACTTAGATGGTCATTACACCAACTCATTCATTAATGCAAAAAGCTTTCTCCATGCAAAGCCAGAGCATGCATGTGGGTGTCTGCAATCCCTCCTGTGGTATAGCTCCCAAATCACTCATTTAAACAAAAAGATAAATCGGGAAAAGAGCAAAATAATGGGAACTTCTCCCTGAAACAACATCCGACTACGCTTTGTTACATTCGGCACGAGCAAACACACATGCACCCAGCGGCAGCCGGCGGGTCCTGCTCTGCAATAACGAGCGCACGAAGGAACGACGACGCGACGTGAAGATAGAAATAGCTTTTGCAGTAATATACCCGTAGAAGTGTGCATCTCGAACAATGGTATCCGCGTTCTGCTGGACTGTTGGAATGGATACCTACCAGTAAAGCAAACTGCAAATGTTTAAATATTTACCCTGAGTTAAACACCTCACATAGCGAAACGAATAAATGATAAATAAACACGCCGACAGCACGATGAAAATGCTTTTGAAGTTGCATCCTAAGCGACGCAGACGACTGGACACTCTGGTCACCGTCATCATCAAAATCACAGTAGATCAAAGGTGACCCTTTGAACGAGTGAACTGAATGTAAGCACAGTATGCGCGTGTGTGTACTTCAAAGATTCATAAATCAAAGCAATCCGTAAAGAGCGAAGGAACGCGTCAAAACGGCGAAACGGCCCAGGCCGTCCGCACACAAAGCTAATTAAATATTCCCGCGGCGTATAATGCACATCCATGAACAACAAATTAACGGCGTGTTAATCGTATAAGCCATACAATTACGCCTAATGTACTCAGACACTCAGAGAAATACTTGAGCACTCTATACGCGCGCACTCTTGTCTTCAAAACGTCCGCTGGCTGCCGAGGGGGCGGTAGTGTTTCGGAACCAACACCGAAGCAGCCCGTCGGAGCGGGCTCGCCAGCGTAATTCAGTAGCACCTCTGTACGCTCCGTACGGGCGACAGTGCCTGCATTTCAACGAATTCTCCTCAATCAATGAATGTCGAACAATCGTGGATAGTTTTTAAGTAATTTTTCGGTTCGTTTCCGACGCGACCACATGCACAAGCGAGTGCGCCTCGGTGGAGGAGCGATTTTTCTGATCTGTCAATTGAGAGATGAAAGCAAACCACCGACAGACGGCTGCTTTGTGTGGAAAAAATCGAAAAAAAAGTGTTTCTCTGTTTCCACAAAATCTATTGAGGAATTCGTGAATTGTTTGGACGCCAGCAAATTCCCATGATTGTTGAGTTCGGCAGAAATATTGGAATTGTTTCACATTTACTCGTAAGTTTTCAATGGGTTATGGGAAGGAATTCGAAAGAGTAGAAAAAATGACTTGTTTAAGTATGCTATGCACATCTCAAGGTTGCGTAGGAAAGGTAAATATTTGAGTGTCTGACAATGAATGATTGTCTGCGCTCCGAATTAGATCATCAGTTTTGTTTTTATTCACTTACTCGTATTTTCTCGCGTCACTGCATATCTGATCGTGTAATTGACTGTTGATTGTATCGGGAGGGCTTGAGTGCAGGAGAAGTGCGTGTAAGAATTGGCTACAGGACGTTGATAGAATCAAGGCATTTTGACATGCCTTGTGTGTTTCGAACAGGTGCAGAGGAATATAGGCGATGTGATAGAGTTAATTGGCTTTAGGAAATAGAGTGTTAAAGTTTAAGTTTGATCTTTAGTGTGTGGAATGTATTGAAATTGGTTGAAACTAGACTAGGGACTTGCACTAAAATTTTGGCGGGGGATTTGGCTTTTTATGTGGAGAAATGGAAACCTTTCATGGACATTAATGGTCTATCAGTCATTAGTATAACCAGATTCTTACAGTGCTAGGACATACATATGAACAGTTCATAATAGTTAAATAACTATGCCTTTCTCGCTAACACTCTTGCACAATGTTTTCAAAACTGATACGGAGAAATCCCTGTTAAATGCCTAAGCTTAAGGAGGGACTTCTAAATTGACAGCTGTAAAGATTAACTTTAACAATTTCACCGGCTTGGGTCGAAAATTACATTTCAATTCAAGTTTTCCCAATAGCTTCATTCATTTAGGTAATTTTTAATATTTTTAATATTTATTCCCATTTTCTGGTCTATATTTTTGGAGCAAAGAGAACACATATTTTAAAGTCGACGAGCGCACAAAACAGCTGTTACTGAAAAATGCTCACAAACCGAACGAAAGATACCCTACCAACGCGTTTGGCTTACTTTACTTTGATTCGAAAGTGCTGATGGAGGATAGGGGTAGGCGCCTCCAATACGATCTGGATGTCGCTCACAGCCAAGACGATCCTCTTCCATTTAGGTAGGATGATTTCCGCCCGTAATAAGGCACAGTCCGTCAGAGAACGTTATTTTTAATGGCTGCCGGTCGCGAATCATAAACATTGATTGAGTTGACTTTGTGGCCAACTTAAGGTTCTCTTTAAGGTTGGGTCAAATAGAACAACAATACTTTTATAAAAACACTCAAAAAAGAGGTTCAGCATCGCCAAGAAATAGACTAGCATAAAAATACCATTCACACCTTGGTGTACACGCTTGTATTGTGTTACTTTTGGGTAGACTCAACTATTTTAGCTAGGCCTAGGTTTTAGTTTAGTTCTAATTTATTTTAGGTTAAGTCACCTCAATCAATCTTTCAAGATCTCATAACTTCTTAAACTTTAATAACAACAAAATGAATTGTTACTCTCATAACTTAGGTGTGTTGTATAAACAACTAGGAAGCATTATAAAGGCAGGAAACGTTCCCAAATGTACCGGGAAAGGACAGAAGACTGAACTGGTCAACTAATGTTGAAGCCGATCGGTATTGCATTCATTTTGAGCGTGGGAAGAAAATTTCTTTATGTTTGTTAAACAATATTGGATATAAGTCTATCAATTTTTAAATTTTTGCCAAGTACTAGAACCCAGTTCGGCGCTGGATTCAATATTGTGTGTTCCTTCCCATAGAAAGTTTATACCGTAGAAATTGCTATATATAAGATTGGTATAAGCACAAGATATACGTCTACAACGCAGCATTTAATTTTTCCTTGATCGTTTCACATTACTTTCATTTAAAATTCATAAAGATAAACTATGCAGATTTTCAGATTTTAAACTGCATCTGGTCAGCCATGCTGAAGTGATTTAAGAGCGAATATGCTCTTAATTCCTGTACAAAATTATGCACAAAAAGGACAAGTACTAAATGCAATCATAACGATGGCAAAGTGGACTGCACTCGTTTTTATGTAGTCATCGTCTTCGGCGTTAAAGCAATTTCTACTTGACATTCATGTTCAAAGCATACAGTTTGTACGTTCTTACTACACCCGAAGCACTTGGTTCTGTGTAATAAACTTCCTGACCTTCGAAGAAATACGAATTTGATTACTTTCGTCGGGAATTTTGTTTTATGGAGCACTAACAAAAATCAATACATGCATTAATTTTCACTGTACCCTTAGCAGGTTTGTATTAATTCGTGTATCATTTCAGCAGCAATATCGTTCACGAACTACATATACATATTGGGGCCGACGTGAAGTCAATGATTTTCGTACCAAGGTTAAGCCACGCAACGTTTAAATATTTGATTTGAACGTGAGTGAAGGGGATTTGTGCAGTGATTTATTAGATGGAATGAATTTGTGCTTGCTGTTCTGTTTTATGTGAATGTAGGCTTTTAATATTCAGAATTGACTGCTTGATGGTGTGTAGAACAGAGCATAATTATCTAATATTTGATCGCAACGGGTTAGTGGGTAAGTGCCTCGTCTTATACGGCTCAAATTGAGGACTGAATACCTCGCGTTTCCTTACTGCACTACAAATATCTAATTCAAGTTACTGACAGCATCTGTAGAATAATATCTATGAAAATCTTTTCTGATTTAGCTGTTTAAAGTTGCCAAAAAACGGGAGGTCTCTTGTACTAGTGATAGAATAATAACACGTACGACGCGGGTAGTTGCTACAAATTGATTACTCCCGGGTAGCGCCACACAGTTTATTTATTTTTTTATGTTTATCGAATTTACATGTCCACTTTCTCAAGTGGTTTCCAAGGCTTTGAAAATAAATTTTCCCACCAACAAACTGAATATAAAATTGAAAAAAAAGAACTGGTTACGACTAGAAACAAACCGGAATCAAAACTTAAGAATAAACCATTTTCCTTCCGGTCCTATGCTACGAAGCCCATTTACCCAAGAGTCGAAGATAACGTAAGACTTTACACATGAGAAGATATCTTAAAGGACAGTCACTTTTCCGTGGTAAAGGGAGAGGCCTTTTCAATAATTCCACCGTTCTTTTGGTCACCGTTTCCGGCTTCACACTGACCTGGAGTAAAATCACTACTACATCACTGTTAGACTTAAAATGAGTTGTATACATGCTTGACCGCCAGTGACACCGGTATAAAGCGTGTTGTCAGACTATCACTACCGGTAAGATTCTTAGACCTGATAGCCGCTATTGCATAATATTGACTTCGGTTTTATCAGTGATTCTGCCAGCACTTGATAACGACAGAGCTGCGTATGTAAACTTTTCAATCTCTTCCTCTATATCTTCCGCCCGTGCTGTGACTTAAATCCGGTCACTTAAGGGTACTAAATAATCCCTTTAGCACGCGGCAGTTATAAAAAAAAACTCATTCCATCATCGTCTACATCGACGCCAAAAAAAGCATTTACGGTCCAAGGGTCATGCTTTCCATATGGTGGGAACAGACGTGTGTAGTGTGCTATGAGCTGCCATGAGCTGGCGAAACCATTGATGGAAAACGCTATCGACTGCAACTAAAACGTATGAGCTGTACATTGTGTGAAAATCGGCTAGAAACGACCGAATCGCATGACAAAGTGATTTTGCAATATGATACCGCTCGGCCTCACGTGGCTATAACCATCAAAACTACCTAACTAACTAACCCCGCCCAGAAGGAGAAAATCCAGTCACATAATTTAGAAACTCATCTTCCATACGATTCGATTTTGGAAAGAAAACAGAATGCACAGTTTAAAAGCAAAGTCGAATAAGGCCAAACATACACGCATCCAGTTCTTTGCATGGTATCCCCAAAATAAACAACTTCCCTGTATTGTAAAGAAAAAAAAAACTTATTTCACAAGTATCTGTATAACTCCATATACCGTACGTTACAAAGTCAATTTCGAGGGTCGTCAAACTTACACAATTTAAACTTTGTTGATAATTTTCTCTCTTGTTAATTTCCCTAAAATTGAAAAGGGCCCATTTGCAAGGCTCGCTTTGTATGTGTTCACTGTGACGACAAATTTTCAAAGTACACAAGAAAAAAAACACCATTTCCGAAAAGAAAAAAATGTTAACTTCAACTTGATTCCGTTTTTTGCTGAAAGGACAGGAACGACTCGAAGTGAAAATGGAAATGACGCACCATTTTGTAATTAAAAAACGACGAGAGATAATTTTCTTTTTAATTTTTTCCCAATTTCCCCTTAATACAAGTATATTTCGTTCGTTTCTCTCTCCCGTCTTCTGTCGACTTCCTTTGGATTGGAAATTAATTGGTGACACAGCAGTCGAAGAGACCGTGCAGGAATAAATTGAAATAAGGTGGGGCAAGGAACCTGATAATGGGTGGTATAACATTTCCGAGTTCCCCTGCACATAATGGTGTACAATAAAGCACGTGTTATGGGGATACGATTGCTTTTAATAAATTCACAATTTTCCTCTTGATTGGATTATCGCATGCCTTTTCAATTAGGGTTTTGATTGAATGGCTCCATCAGGTGTGAGTAAGTCACACTTTTGGGGGAAGTGTCTGACAGTGCAGAAGTCGAGTATAGATGAAGGCAATAAATTTGGAAAAAAATGTGTCTTGATGCAGAATTGAATTCCAATCAGGCAGTATTTATAAGAAGACAAGCAGGTGGGGCATTTGATGGAGAAGATTAAATTTGCAAATTTGGGTTTTGTTCGTGCGCTTTGTGTGTTGCAACAGTATTGTTGAAAGATTTGACAAACTAGAGGATCTTATGTATGTCAAAGATTTGAGGCGGGAGGTAGTCCATGGACCAAGTGAGCCGTTTGATCCCACACAATCGTATAACGCTCTGACTGAGCTTGAATGTTTTGAAGAGTTCTGTTCTCTCTTGAGAGTGATTCCAAATTTAATCGAAAATTATGTATAAGAACATTAGGTTTTGAATTAATTGCAAAGTAAATAATCATGTGTTACAAACTTAAAAAAACATTGCTGCATTATCTATCGGGGTTTCTAAAGAGATTTTTGTAAAGTGGTATTTTTAAATAATAAAAATAAGGTGATCGGGTATGTTTTCTTTCGACATAGGCGTCGGCACGACGTTGACTCCCACGTCGAACTTTCACTGATCTCTGAAACTTTTCACGGCTCCGCCTCTATCCATTTGCAGACAACGCTCAGAGACTTAAGAGGGAATCCGGTGTGAAAGTGTAAAATCTACAAAATAAAATGCACTATGAAATAGCCATCCATCTGCTTATCTCTAATTAATTTTATCATACTATAAGTTTTGTATTTTATCAAAGAACTTTTATTTTAAAATCCTGTCACTCTTCTAAGGTGCTTTGTGAGCTTAATGTTATTTTAAGAACTGTTATTTTGGAGGCAGAAAAATTTGCAAAATATGAATATCCGTCGCAATGCATATTCGAATGTAGAATAGATTTGCAATTTTACAGACTTTCGTTTGAGCTTGTGAGTTATATATTTAAGGAACCGATTGTTGCAAACTGTATTCAGTTAATTACTTTTGAAAAAGGTCACTTTTAAAGATGACATAAAATACAAGTCACAAGTCCATGCTCACCACTAGTGGCTGCTGAAGGAGCTATCACCTTCTTCCTTCTAAACAGCGTACAAAAATACAAATTTGCTAGTTTTACTTTCTAGTTCCAATCATGTCTTAGTCAGTCATTTTTTTTTAATTTTTTAAATTTCAAAGTGTCATTCGAGTCATGTGCAGGATATATATAAGGGTATAGGATATCTTTAGTAATCTTACACAGGACTAAGTAAGACGAATCTTGGTCCTTCTGTTGACCAACCAGATGTGTACACATTTCACAGGCAAATTCCCTATCTCTCAATGAAAACCTCGTTCCTTAAAAGGAAATTCGCATCGACCCCTAACACTGAACCAACAATACAAAAGTATTCATTTCATAGTTCGTTTCATTGATTTTACGTGAAAAGGACAACAGCAAGGGACAGAATCACAAACACAGCATCTTACAGGAGACCAAAGGCATGCACCAAACGACCACTTACTTTCGAAAGGGTGGCTGTAATGCCCACATTCATGCCCGTCAACACGTACTGAATTCCGAGCAGAAAAAAACAACTCATGACAACATCTGTTTTGGGAGCAACCACTTAGTGGGTTAGTGCATCATCCGCATACACACAGCGATGGCTGCGCTGTGTCCGCAACCACATGTTGCTGTAAAAGTGATTATTAATGCAAAGTGTGGGCATGCACAGTTATCACTGCAGACGTCTTAACACGTTTATCTACCAACCTACGTCCAATTAAATACTCCTAATTACACTGGTAAACATGACCACTGCACTCTAGTCCCCATCACTGCCAGGCAGTCACCTCAAATCCACCACAATTCAACCACACGTTAGATAGACCCACAAGCAGCCCACTTCTTTCTAACGCTAATGAATTCAACCGCTGACAGCTGCGTTAGATAAGTCTTTTCTCCCCAAATGTCTCCTATCAAGCTAATCCGATCGAAGCCACAGTACGAATGATATCGCCAAACAATCTTATGGCCGTTGGAAAAGTCATGCCAGACGCCCAATAAAATATCAATCTACGAACTAATCCCACCTCCTACTAGGCACCTCACTGCCCCAACTTCGACTCGTGAGCGATATACGACTTCCGCTCGCGTCTGGCAGTGGCACGTGCGTCACTGCGCCAAAGTGTGACTGCACGGTTATTAGAAGTCCGACAATAAATCAAATCCAGAAAGAAAACAAAACAAATACGGTGTGGCAGGCGGTCACTGAGCTACCCCTTGTGGGGGGGCTGGTGTGGTGTGAATTGTACAAGATTTGCAGAAATGATAAATACCTGCCGCCACTTGTCAAATGGAGATAGACATGCAAAAGCCGCTTACTCCATTGCACAACCAGTCCAGAGTCTGGAACGGTGGGCAATTAAAAACCGAATCTATAAGCGGTGTAAGACGCCAACGCCCGACAAGCGGTAAGTTGGAAGGACTTGTTTTCTTTATTTTTGTGAAAGGTTGACTGTGCGGGCGGACGGAGACATGGCGGATGGTTGGTCTCAAAATCTGGTTGTAACAGGTGGAAATGTGTGTCAAACGTCTGTTTCTATTTGGAGATTTCCAGCAAACTTTATCTGGATTTGGTGGGCAAATGAGTGTTGCGAGTGAGCGGATAAGTGTCAGATAAAGTTTGACAGGAGCTGGTTTTATAGAGGACACGAATGGCGTTCGTTCGTTCGCCAGGTAGAGTTTGATTTGTAGTAAGCAATATCGGCCTGACAGAGTGAACCGAAAGAATGTCGGTGAAATGCCCGGCTACGACTGGTGATAATTGTGGTTTGATAAAAGGTTGCTGGTGTGATGTGGGTGTTTTGTGTATTTCTGTGAATACGGATATGTTTGTAAAGTGTGTTCATTCGATGCTTGACAAAATGTCTAATAAAGAGACACAATGAATAGCGCTTTGCAATAAGGGCGCGTTGATGCTCTTAGATAGAGGAGTCACATTACAGACAACAAGCGACCCGGTTCTAGTTTCTTCAACAATTCCGAGATTCGATTAACTTTTCATTGCTAATAAGTACGCTTTGAGTACTGACACAACTCAACGTAAAAAAAGCGAGATGAACAGTCCCGGGATTACTGGACGACGGTCGTCGATGCACTTGCCTACTAATTCGCGGCGGCTATAGTCGAACGTTGAGATTTTGGCTGGGGCAAAGAATTTTGTTATTGGGGCCAAATGGCCGAAGAATATTTTTTTTCTCTTCAGACAATCGGTTATGTAAGTAATAAGCACGCTTGGCCTTTGGGAGTTTTACTTTTGCGAGTGCAGCGTCGGGCGTGGATAGAGGACATGACATCATACACACAGAATCATAAACGTGGTCCATACCAACCTGGTGTTATGGGGTGGATATGAGGACCGTGATGTTGCTCCTTGAGGCATTCCCGGTTACTTGAAGATGACTACAGGAATTTGTGTGAACACGGTAAAGCAGAGTATTAACTTGTTTTGATTTCTAGGTGTTAGCGTTAGGGATGGGGTATATTATCTTAACGCCGACATCGAGTGCATAGTTTGAGGGGCTTTCTTCAAAATATACGGGGGTGTTGGACTGTCGGACTTTTGCGTGAGGCAAGACGGACTGAATTTATCATCAAGGACAAAACCCACATCTCGGACAGGGCGTCATAATTATAGCAAGAGGTTTAATATACCTCGTTTTACAGTATGAATGGACAACAAGTTTTCTAAAACCAACTTTGTCCAAACGATAGTGCTTCGAATCAAAAGACAGTCGAGGAATATAGACATTTCTTCATTGTGTCAATCATTCTCTACTCGTCGCGTTATTGAAGATATAGAGCCACAAATTTTGGAAACAGCTAGCCGAGGAGGCCTTTTGCCAAAAATCATATTTAAACTATGTGGTCGCCGTGGCGTAGTTGGTAAGTGTTACTTGTTTATTGTCGCTTTATGAATACCAAAGCCTTTTTGTTTCCTTGTGGAAACTTCTGCTAAGTCACACATAAGTGTAGATAGTCATTAAACGGAAATCATATGCGATGGTTGTGTGCCGTACAACTCTATGGTGACTTATTCGTAAGCATGTGTCCTTTCCTTCGTACTAATGTTTAATTTCTTCTATCAGTTTGACTCCTTTAGCCATGAAACCTTTAACGGAGATTTTTCAAAAAATGAAGTTTATACAGAACCTGACTCTGAACCCTGGTTACTAGACATGACCTAATAAGCAATTATGGAGTTCATTTTTTATGTCAAACAAACTGGCTTAAGCAGTCAAATTATTTAAAGTAATAGAGGGAGATTTAAAGCATAAGGGAGTCCATGCGGAATACTGCTGATCGCAACGATAATGCGCTACGAATGCAATAATTTGGTCATGACACTCTAGACTCTTACAAAAATGCTCAAAAACTGTAAATAATCCTTTCTCATATACGATAATTGAATCAACCAAGGGTTTGAACAGTATAATAGTTCATGAAATATCGACTGTTTCAAATGTGTAATTTGCAGGAAATGAAAAAGTTTAACAGTATACGATGCTTTAACTCGTAAATTGAATCTGAATTCCTACACAGTTACAAAGTTTAACGAACAATTTCACTTTGTAACCATTATACACTCAAAATATCTACTTTTCGTAATGAAATTCATACGTTCATGTACTCGGTCCCTAAGGCAGAAAAGGAAGATTATTGTATGCAAATTTATTAGAGCGAGATAATCCGTGCGCTCTAGTCCAGGATAAAATTCAAATTCATTATCTCCAGTCTTGACATCTGCTAGTGGGTCAGATAGAGAGGGAGATGCAGTGAGAGTGAAAGTATGTATGTATATGCAATGATTTATGAAATACACTCAATTTCACTTAAACAAATACGCTCGTTGGGCAAACTTTCCGTACGAAATTTGCTCAGAATAAATTCCTAAAAATTATATCAAGACCCATCCCCGCTGAGAGTATTCTGAATGTAGTGCATTTCATTTCCAAAATAGTTTCAAACTTTCATTCAAGTAGGACAACGCCCACATGCCAGGAGGACGCGCCACCCACATACACCCAAAGTTGAGACAGGAAAAGTGTTTTTTTTTCTGTCGAATTGGCTATTAATTTTTCATTAAGTCTACAGCGAGTCAAGAACCCAGATCCACGTCGCTCGCCCAGTGGACCTTGTGCATATATCATGGTCAAGTGCTACTCAATGACGAACGGTTTCATTCTTCTAGCTGCTTGACTCAACTTCAAAGCGAAATTTTACCAAGTGGATGCTTGCAAAACGGATAGATTGCATTATGATTATGCGGCTCATTGGCGGATAAAGTTTCAAAAGTGTTGTATTCATCCTCTCGTCGGGTAGAGTGGCCTGGGTGTAGTCAAATGCGGGGGCAGTCACCGAGACTGCCTGCCTGTGTGCAAATGCAAATGTTTACGTCTCGAGATTACGATTCGGTTGAGATCGGCGATAAACAGGTTTATTGTGAGTTCAATGATCTGGCATTGCATGATTATTTTGATTATTGTTTGTATATATGAATGCCTGAGTAAGTGCCGTCGTAAAACCGGGGGATGCTGACCGCAGCATCGGTTGTAATTGCTGGGGAGGCATCTCGCTGTGCAAACTTTCTTTTCGGGGGTAATTTAGATTTTATCGAATTCGTGACGCATGCCATTCAGCGAGTTAAATAAAATACGAAATTTGTCAGGGCTTCTGCAGTTCATTAACCAAAAATACATGAAGGGTCCGTCAAGACGAAGAAACATGGATAAAAAATGGCAATAAGAACGGATTTGGTCATTCAAGTATTTGCTAACGGTTTCTTCTTGGTGTCTGGAACTATTCAGTTTGTTGTTGACTTACATTTATTGTTCACGAATTTCGTGAATTGTTGAATCGAAAGGAAAGAAAATATTAAAACTTTCCAACAAATGTACTCCCCACACACGTGGGTGGGTGACACTAATTTGAATCGGGAAATGAGAAGTAAATATCCATTATCATATTCTCGAAACATTCTTGAACTTTATCAGACAACGGTAGGCAAGCGAATCTTTCGTACTTTCACTAATGCAAATGCAACAGTTCGAGATACCGACATTATGAGAATATGCTTCTTAAAAAGAAAGCACAAAATAAAGCGCCAATTTGAATTCCGATTCTATACACCAAACTATATATGGTTTGACAGTCTTACCGAACGGTAAATGGGCATTCAGTGTCAGTGCAAATATGACGCTCATGATGTCTCCGACCAATTTTGGAGATTCATACAAAATTATAACCAAAGGGGTAGCAATAAATAAAACCAAAAATTTGTGCACAAAAATGTCAGAAAAATGTGGTCGGTTCAAAAGAAGGCCGCCTCACTGGTTCTGGTGATACAAGGGACGTTTTCATTTAAAACCCCGAACAACTTTTTCATTAATTGTGTTTTATGGAAAAGTAGACATGCTCGCAACCTGTGTTTGGATTGATTACAAATCGAATTTCAGATGAAGAGCAAAGTTCGTCATATGCCTTCCATCCTTTCAGCGATATTTCCTGTTTTAACAATGATTCCATGGTTACCTTAAAAAATGGAAACCCAAAAAATGATTGACCTTTCCATCTAACTTCGTTTAAGGCTATTGTTTTTTTTGTTGGGTGGGTGTCTGACATTTTTATGATTACGTCATTAGAACGAAAGGATGAGGATTTTGTAATTTTTATCATATCGCCGTTTAGAGCGGCACAAGTATTTGCTATAGGTTTTAGTGTTCGCATCTATATTTAACATCGCGATTAGAAAACATTTTATTTTTTTTTAGAAAACCAGTCCAGGTGCACACATCTCTCCTAAAGTCTATGCATTCATCTTTCTTGACAATTGTAGTCAAGTCAAGTAAGGTAAAGCATTAATAATAATAATAACAAGGGCCTAGCTTCTACAACAACTACTCGTGTTGTGCGTCGTACTGTTCTCTCACGAGTAGAAGGGACCTACAGTTTTGCCGAATCCAAACGGCGAGATGTGAGAAGCTTTTCATAGACAATTGATACTCCTTGAGTGTTGTCAGTAACTCGAAAGAGGTGCTGCCGTGAAAAAATGCGAGGTTTCCCGTTCGGGAATCGAACTTAGACATTCTGAACGGCAGTCGACACACATACCACTACGCCACGACGACCACTTTGAAAGGTAAAGTATTAACAACTCATTAAATGCCATAAATGAAAAAAAAAAACAAAGCAAGTCAATTTAAAAATCTCGACGACAGAAAATCAAGATTAAACGACACACAAAACCTCTTCTCAATTCGAAATCCATCACATAGCTCTTGAGTCGCCACCACTGCCCTCCCTCATCACTCATCGTTTAGGCCGCCGCGCGCCTCCGTCTGTCAACAAATGCCCTCAGTGACATTTTCAGTGACAATTGTTCGACTGTGAAGAGTCATAAAAAAATGTTGTATTCAAAGCATATAATTGAATGACTACCACCACCAATCGACAATCAGTGCGCCACATCGTTCTGCAGCACGGGACGAACACGACCCTGGGGGTGCTTAATCTGTCTTTAACGCAATCGAAAGCAAAGCGGGTCGAGACAGGCGGCATCAAAGTGAAGAAAGGCGTGCTGTCTTGGTTTTTATGGGCTGCCCGCATCCATTCGTTAATTCATCGATCCAATGCGATTTATTGCAAAACAATTGACGAGAAATCAGAACACTGAATCGGTTTGATAATAAAAACGTTTCAACACCCAAGTCCTTGTACGCTGGGAGAATGGACGTTTGATAGAAGGCAACTGGGGGCATGTATCTGGAGCTGTCTGGATTGTGGATGGATGTTTTGAATACATTTTGTATTCATGACAAGTTGCCAATTTGACATATGCTTCCAAATGCGATTTAAGTTTGACGCGTCTTTGACGTCTGTGTTGGCAATATTTGCTTCTTTTTTTGCCTTGTCACCGCCAGTCCGCGTGATTCTTTTGAATTGCACGTACATATTTATGTATGTGAGGCTTTGTGGAGGCAAAGTTTTCCTTTGACCTGCCGAATCGCGACATTTAAAACCGATCAAGTGGTAATTAACACTCTCCTATTGATTGGTCTACTTAGCACCCATCATACGACAAACACTCAATCGCTCCTCCCGCGGTGGGGGTGCTTACACGCAACCATCTCCCGCAGCCGCGTGACATCGGCGCAATGCCTCCACTTATATGCTCACTACGAAATTCTTCAGCTAATTACCACCCCATCAACGCGATTCCACACAACATAACAAGCACTGAGAAAATTTTCCCAAATATCGGCGGTATTTGGATCCGGTTGCAGTAAAAAAAAAAACTCGTTCACGTATCCACATACCCCACTCATCCATCCGTAGGCAATCTGTCAATGTATCTGTCAGCGAGTTGCGTATCTCCTCGGAGCCATCTGTCATTGATTTGTGTTGCGCTGAATTCGTTTTTGCCAATTTTCTCTTCATCACCGTTTTCTTTGTTATGTTTTTGCCGAAAAAAAACCCGTTGGCTCCCCAGTCAACAGGAGGCAGTTCAAGTTCAAGGTGTCGCCGTGGCTGTGTTGCTGTCATCACCTGGAGTGGTGTCATCTTCAGTGGTCTGCTTGAGGCGGGCCAACTGAGTGGTTGCCGGTCACCTTATCAAATATAAACATCGATGACATGCTAATTAAGGTTTTCATTACGTTTGTTTTGGTTTTTGCATTCGAAATTGGATAGGCGTTTGTAATGTCCGGTTATTGTGGTCGAGTAATGCAAATGTCTATGTTTGTGCGTGGCGCCCGAACGTAAACAATCGACGGCGGGATAAACATGTTTTGCGCGTCTTTTGGTAATTCATCCCAGCTCCCCCGTCCGCGTGCTCGTCAATTTCGTTAGGCACACATACTTTCGGAATGTTTGACGTGGTTTATTGATCGTAAACACTGATCCGTCATGCAGTGTCCTAATTGACCGTTATTGGGAACTGACAACGTGTTATACGAGTTCGCTTGTGTGTATCCCATATGGTTGGGGGGAAGGTAATAGATTGAAGAAACTTGTTGCTAATGATTGTTGTTATATTTTTTTGTTCAAAAGGGAAACGGATGGCAGTACGCCGGCACCGTGTCGATGGGAGAAGGAAAAGAGGTCGATTGCTCGGTTTACGTGGTTTTGTGGTCGAAAGTTAATAAGCCCCAATGTGGTAACGATATGGTTGGTGGGACTTTAATCTTATGGTTACTTTTACAGAACACATCACTACCGGGTTCACGAGACTGTAATTATAGCCATAAATCAGGCAAGCAACTTGGGAGGTATTGATCCCTTACAATTCTGGGAAGATATGAAGGTATGTATATGTTTATGAACTTAGCCAGCCGTAAATCTTAAAATTGACCACATTGGGAACAGATTACTTTGGGAAAGTTAGGGTTTCTCATTTTTTGATTGTAGGGTCCGAATAATGTAAATTTGGGTACGGCCCATTTTGCGATGCTATGAGTGGCGTGTGGCCCTACGCCTCAATTATGACCATGTACAAATATTGAAGGAGGTACAAGTATTTTTGGGTTTTGCCAATAATGTGGGTTTTAAGGATATAAATGAAAATATGATGAAATACGTTATAAAGTAAGATGGAATTATCAATCTTAATATAAGAGAGAGTGCTACAACAAAATGACACACAAAGTATTACAACAGAATATGAGTACATTGAGCGATGTATCCCTACCCATCGGGTTAGATCTTAAGTGAATATTATCTCTTGAAACGTCACCTCTGAAGATGAATACTTGATGATGAGAGTGTTATAATTAACTACATAAATTACCCGCCGTGGTGTGGTGGGCAAGTGTCGAGACATACGGTGAAGATGTAAGGTTTGATCGTCTTGTTTTACAGCACCCCTCACACCCTATGACAAGCTTACCAAATATCCCTATGCGTAGAGAACAGTAAATCGAAGAGAGCTTCTGCTTTTGAGACAAGAATAGCACCCACAATAGGAATATACTAGACCCCGGTCCCCGGTTGACAATAAGCCTCACCATCGAATAACACTGAGAGTAGTTCCGGTTTTTGTGTTAGTTTTTTTTATTAAAAGAATTTAAAAAAAATAAATTGCTCAATGAGACTTCTTTTTCGAAGCTCTTTACTATTTTTCGAATACTATCTCTATGAAATGAGTGGACTCTGGCTTCGATCCGATCCTCTTTCTCCGATTTCTTTAAAGACCCAAACCAGCGACCCCCAAATCGTTTTGCATTCATCGAAAAAGCCAGTAGTCGGAAGGAGAAATTCGGAAAATAAGTATAAGGATAGTACAAGATGAAGTTGGATATATCTCAACCATTGGCAAAATTCGGCGTTCGTAGTCAGCATTAATCTGACTTGGATGTCCGTGAACATATGCTGGCTCACTGAATCTTCACAGAAGTGGCGTTGCTTTATTAGACTTCAAGGCAGCAACAATATTTTTTAAGGGTTTGAGGGTTTGATAACCAAGATGCGGGAAAAACGTAAAGTACCTTGGTTGGATGACTCTTCAGACAGAATATTCCTTAGTTCAGCAAGACGAAAGGGCGAGAACCTACTGAAACAAACTGCGTAAGACCCGCTATACACTTCACTAAGTCGAACATCTTTCTTAATCAAGATGATAGACAGATTTAATTCATATTAGAGAATATTTCGGGACGAGAAAAGTCCATCTTAGTGTCCTTGCAAGGTGCACTTGAAAACATAGACCTTTTTTCTATTATTAGACCAACAAAACAAAATTTTGCAACAGGAGGATTACAGGCAATTAATTAATTGAAAACTAGTTTCATAAAGCTTAAGTCCTTTTGAACAGAAAACTGATTAAACAATGGCAAAATGAATTTCGCCTAGGTCGTTAAATCATTGATCTGATCTATGACTTAATTAGCACTTAATCATTCACTTGGATGATGGCCGTGTAAGGAACCTAACAACCTTTCTTACTGGTTACCGCCATCTAAATTTTGTTAAACAAACTGAACTAGTGTCAGGACAAGAACTACCGACTACACCTGGAATAGGACGAAACTTGGAACACATTTAAACATGTGTATGTGAATTTCCAGCCCTTAGAACTCAAACCACAAGTCTTTCTAACAAATCAGAAGCAATTCGTCCTTTGAGGTAACATCAATCTCTAGTAGATCTACAGAGTTCAAGGTTGTCATTGAAAAAGAAAACAACAAACAAGCAGAACGATAATACCACAAAGACCAGAAAAACCTTGCCATTAACAACTAATAAAAAAATCCGCCAAAGTTCGTTGCAGTAGGAACAAAACTTCCTTTCTATGGCAATGTGTTCACTGTCATAAGAGTTTATTACTAGCCAATGAGAGATAGTAGCCGTGAAGAAGTACTGAGTGCATTCTCAGGTTCAGGTGGGTCGCCGTTGTAGATCCCTTCTAGTCGTGAGAGAACAGTTGCACGCAAAACACGAGTAGTTGTTGTAGAAGCTATGCCCTGGTCCGTTGTGGGCTGTAGTGCCACTCAATTACCCTCAGATTCATAACTAACTGAAGTTATTTGCATAAATTCCTTCTAGGTATTGATATCAAATCGAGTGAATTTAGGAAAGAACTCAATTGCCATTGGTAATAAATGTTCAAATAAGTAGGTTTAAATAAGAAGTTGGTTTCAGAACTGTTTTTTAAAAAAATAATACAAACAAGTTCCAATCGTATTAACAGAACATTTATTTAAACAACAACGTTCTCTCGTTATCCTTAAAACATGGAATTGTTTGGAAATGAAATGGCAAGTTTTCCGATTAAATGAAATAAATTGAGGTTGAATGCGATTCACAGCCAACAACAACATAAGGGCAAACGACAAGAAATCCCAACTCCTAACCCCAATTTGAATACTAATGTGTCGGCATTCCAAAGGCACTTCACAACTCGAAGAGTGGAATAGTCAATTGGGCTCTGTGGGCCGATATACTTATGTACGTATAAGTGTGTATATACTTCAATGACAATATCTACGATCCGAAACGCAAGTGCACAGAATAACTAAAATCTTTGAGTGCGGGACATTGAAATGAACAATTTCCTAAAATGAGGAGTAATAGGAAAATTATTGAACAGAATTGAGAACCTTGACGGTGATTGTCATTGTTCGCCAACACTTAATTGAAAATCGATCAAAATCAATTTGAACTGAACTAGTGACTAGCGGCAGTATGTTCACGGTATTGGGGCAATACTGTCCCCATTAGTGAAAGTTCTTCTGTGATGGGATAATTGCTGACAATGACTGTATGTAGTGTTTCGAAAGATCCATGATATTTCTCAATAATTTGTCGGCAAACAGGGTTTGTTTAATTTTTGTTTTTTTCTGTGGTTTTCGTTTCGACACTTGGACCAAACAGAGACAGATGGGCCACGGGAGCAGCAATAGATATTAATTGCGGTTGGTATTTGAGAGGTTGCCGAGTTCAGATGGATGAATAGTGATTTATATTCAAAAGGAGAAATCAATATTTGAGTGTCAAAGTCGTGACACGTGTTGAGATTTTGCCATTACTTTATTTTCTTTTGAATTTGTGTCAATGCATAGTCGAACTTTGAACTTGTTTACTTCTCTATTTGAGCTTTGTTGTGTGCAAATTATTATTATTATTATTGGATGGATGGATAAAGTCGATGTAATAAACGTTTGAACTTGATACCTGACATTGCTTGTGATTAAAAGAATACTGCGTCCTTATCCAAGAAATACCAGCAGCATTTAAAAATACAAAGCATAATTTGCATCTATTGGATGTAGCTCCTTCCTTCAAGGTAAACATGAAAATTACTTGCTCATTTTCTGTATCTGCCTGTGGGTCCTAGAGCTTCTATAATGCCTACGTGCTTAGCCCTCATTTATTTTTGCCCTTATTTATTTTCAACCATTCCGCCCCACGAATTGTTAGGACCACAGCACATACTGCCATTTTGAGTAAGCGGATTTTGTTGCAGCGCTTGGTTAATTATGAACCTGTCACGCTGTCACGGAGAGCATGATACATAGGCGCATGCCTCTTCTCTGAAAAGGCTATTTATTAGAGACACAGTTTGACGTAGGCACTTGTTGTTAGATTGGTACACTGGCTTCATGTATAAAATAATTGTGTATTCCCAATAATCGTAAATTCGCCCAACAATGCATAGTAACCCGAACACAGCTCTTGTTTATCCTTGCTGTAAACTATATCCAGTTCGGTTCCCATAAAGTATTGGAAACTCTCTACTCGCTCAAACATCTGTCCTGCAGCACACAAGAGTTAACGAGTTTGGTCCTAAGCTATTCATTTTTGGTTTTGCTAAACTAATTTTTTAGCCCAACTTTGTCTGCTTCGCTCTCCACGTTGGCTATCAGACAATAGGTTTGGTCGAGGTGTTTTGACGTGATACGTGGTTTGAGCATTTTTAGCGTTGATAGTTGATTTTAATTTATCAGCAATTATTTGCGGCACGTAAGGCACGCCAGCTAAATTCCCGACGGACACTTTCAAACGTTTTTTTTTTCAACAGCGACCAGCAGCTGCAATGGTGATCGATATTCAACACATAGTGTTCATGTGATCGACACAGGAGGAGGCGGAAACCTGCTTGTTCGACTTCGAGGTTTTTTTTTATTCGCTTCAAGATTATTGAAGCTGTGACTTGACCACAGCAGGCAGCACACTCTCTAGATTTCGCACTACATTACATTGTCTTTGAGGGAGCTACACGATCATTTCTTTCTTTCAAGCATACGTTAATTTGTCGGCTTCACATGTTTTCCAGAAAAGCTGGAATAGTAGCTCGGCTGAAGCCATTGGTGCAGCTCTAAACAGTTCCGCAAGTAGCTCTTAAGTCCTATCGCTTGACTGGTTTTCAGTGCTTTGGTGGCGGTAATAATCTCTTCTTTGCTGAAGGATTTGTCGCCGTTACAACTTCCTGTTGAGGTATCACATCATAGCTGTTAACAGGGTCACCAAAGAGGTCATCATTTTACTCCCCACTTAGTGAAGGCTTGTACGGTTCGCTGCAAACACCGCATGGAGATCAACTACGTATACCCTTAGGGCGGTTATTTAAAGGGAATACCCAATGCATTAGATTATCACTTCAGTTGCAGTTTTACGTCTTTCCCGCTGGCTGAGAGTCATTATTCTCATCACGTTTTCCGTATGATCAGATATCATACGTATGTTGCTTTGAGATACGTCATTCCTCTCACGTTTGCTATTTACAAGCCAACTGCGTCAATCTGAAGCCCTAGATCTTTAATCAACCACCAGATGCACAGCATTGCAATTCCGCATCAAAGCCAGCAGATGGGAATTTCCAATTCATTGCATAATGTGCAAATATAATCGATCTTTGTTCCGCATTATCCGCCAACAATCGCATTCACTTATTGCGGTCTTTACAGTAATAATTAAAAGTTCCTCCTTTCATCGCAGATAAAAGGAACATGCCGCATGGGTTCAATTGAATGCGGGAGTCGGAATCACACTATGCAAATGCATTTTCTAATTTGTCACTCGCCGCGTCCTATTAAGTTTGTGCATTGTGGTGTGCACTGTGGTTACAGTGTTTTTTTACGTGTATGTGTGTTTGATATTTAAATTAATTGTGGTTGCAAATAAAGCGAAAACTGCGCGAAGATATTTTGCGACTAACCAATATCTAATTAGCACGAATAGATAATGAGTTGCAGTTTATGTCCAGATGCCGCAACTGGGTGTTTGTTAAGCTCAATTGCAGCGCTGATTGCCTGAAATATACGCGTTTACATACAAAATGCAATTTGTGTCATCATTTCAGAGGATTCTATTTAAGAAATTGTAAATGCCGTATTTGTTGCATATTTTGGACAAAACTAATGCACCACATCTAAGGCTACAAATTATAATACATAAGGATTGAGCTAAGTCACTCATATCGCGGATGGTAATTCTGCAACTAAAGCTTCCGAAGAAAAACCTAAGAAAGTTCAAGGGATGATTCACTCATAAGAAGAGCAATACTGAAGAATCTAAGAATTTCCTCAAACCACAGATAAGATTTAGATTTGTCAATACATACTAGTCCCCTTCCACTGAATCCAATTCCTTGATCGCTCTACACTGATTCCTACACCGTGCGGCGTATTGTTTTTAAAAACGAAAATTGAATAAAAGCTAGATACTCAAACTTTTCCACTTTACACAAGAACACTCATACGATTGTCAACTAAAAGCTGAGCATTACAAATGGCGGAAACTTCAGTGAGTTAATGACAACAAAGTAGAATTTGTTAATTTGCTTGCGAAAGCTGCTAATCTTAACCAAATGCAGAACTTGATGGAAACAGTTATTAGGCGAATGGCATGTATGTATGGCAAAACGTGCCTATTAGTGTGACAGACAGCCTTTTAAGCACTATTTCAACGACAAGCACGGTCCGCAACTATTTTCTATGTTTATGTTTTCATGTTTGCCTTCTTGACTAAAAAAAACAAAAATTGGCGAATACATATTCTTGGGCCTTAGCGAAAATTAAAAAAAAAACGGAATTTATATGATAGAAGTTGAATTTGGAGTGTAATTATGTTTTTCAAACTTAGAGGGACATCAGTTTAACTCTACTTAACTTTCTAACCAGACCATACAATTTGAGACTATATTTTGATTATTTTGAAAACGTATCCTTAGTCGTAAATATTTTTAAAAATACCACAAATAGTTAGAGACGTAAATAATGTCCTAGGTCGTCCTCTGTTGGGCTGGCTCAAATTCGAAGACTTTTCGGGCCGGAGCAGTAGTGTTCGTACGCTCTTCATGGCCTAGCCATCTTAAGCGTTGTATCCGAAGACGCTTGACTAAGCGTATGTCGCTGTACAGCCCATGAAATTCGTCGTTAAATCTTCTCCCCCAGATGCCATCAACGCAAACGGATCTAGTCAAGAGTAAAATATTCTTTGCAGACACTTTCCGTCTTGCAGTACATCCTTCTGTTCGACCACACTTTTCAATTACATTTCCTATCCATTCCAATTACATCCATTCAGTCCTTCCGGTGGAATGACCTCGTTGAAATATCGGAGCAACTTCAAATATGACCGCTGATATCATATTTCATCCAACAACATCTTTTTGAATCGCCCATTTCAGCGAATATCCTCATCTAGATCTCGGCCAACCGAAGGTTAAGCGTTTCATTTCCTACTTGTTATCGTTGGGCTCAATCGAAGCCGCGAGGGATCCACCTCGCCCAGTGCAAATACCACACGCATGCCCCAAACCCATTTATCATTTTCAACCTCGTCCGCCAATCCTGGCCTCTCAGTAACACGATAAACAACTGAATTATCTAATATTTATCTTTTCTACGAATATGACCCACGGAACACCGTTCGGTCGCGCTCCCTCATCCTCTCTTTCTCGGTCTCTCTTCTAAACATGGCATGGCCCAATAAATCTTTCTTCTCCGGTTCTTCCTGACCAAAATCTGATTTCGAATATTTTCTCGTTTGGCTTTCCCTTGGCGCTCCTTATCGTTTCTCTTTGCGAAATTTCCAATGGGGTACAGCAGCAACGAACGGCAAACAGAAAACAGCAGCCTTAAAGTCATAAACGTGACTTCCTTGACTTCCTTGACTCTGCCAGCAGCGACGCGGCTGTGGCTGTGGTGGCGGGGTGCCGCACCGTCCCGATGTACGAGTTTTCTTCGTCTTCGGCCTGTCTGTCTTATCGTGGCAGTGTGCTGCTATTAACCGACGCCGAAATAACAACACAAAGTGAAAATCCCCCCGAGGACCGTGATAAATCAGACGACGACACACGACGTCCACGGCGATGGCCAAGTGGTGTACAATGGTGAGGGAAGTTGCACTGGTCAAGATGGTAATACACCATAACTTGGCCTATGAAAGATATTGTATTACCACCAGCGCAGAACGGCACAGCTGGACCGTCGGAATTGTGTCCCGGAATAGTAAATCTAGAAAATGTAATGTTCACCCCTCCCACCCAATAGGCGCGCGGAACTGTGATAAAGACAAATGGAGGCCTACCATGGATGACGTGAATAAACATCTCGGAAGACAACAACGCCGACTAGAACTGGCCGATGCCGAGGCCGAGGCCTATAAATCCGATGATGTCTTCCATTTGGACACGTTACCGCGTCGCGACTTGGTCTGGCATACTTCCATGGTAGGATGCGAGTAGAGGTGGCCGATTGTGTCGTCCGCGATGCCGCGTCTGTAAAGGAGAGTAGATATCGCTTTCGCGAAGTCTTGATTATTCTGCGCAATAAATTGGAATGAATTAATTGTTAAATGGTTACAGTTAGCAAGTTAATTTATTCCTGTGCTCTTTTTCGGTCGTCGTCGGTGGAGTGTAATCCAAATAAATTGCCACAAGAGATTATTAGGCTATCTGGCGGTTCAAGACAGTGGCCATAAAGTGGAACTGCAGCAGTTTCAAACTGTCCGAAATTGAAAAGGATATATTAAGTGTCTTGAACGAGCGGAGAGGTTGCAATTGAGACATGTCAGTGGATTTACGGGACTGCAGTGGGGTGTTGAATTTTTAATGAAGCAAATCAAAGGAATTACATGTTTATGACCAGCGATTTTATCCGCTTAACCGAGCACAGAATCCATTGTGACAATCAGTGGTAAATGGGTGCCACAGACATGTACGATTTCCCTTGGCATGGTCTGCAATTTTTGAGCGTTCATTAATTGTGTAGGTATTGGGAAAAAATTGTTTGTGTTTCAGAAGTAGGTCGCTTGAAACGGATTTTATAAGAAAGTCTTAATTGTCACCACCCAAAAATTTTCCTGATATCGGATTACTTGAGGCATTTAATCTGAAGTCCAGTGTATCTCAAGACCTAAAGTGTCAAGCAAACAGAAGCACTTTTACCTTTTTTCAAACTACCAAAACTAGCTACCCTCTTACGCAATGACAAACACATCTCTATTTGCTCACAAATCTCTTATCTCCGCTTTAATGAAGTCCACATCTCATTATGAAACTATTTGAAATTCAGTGCGCGTGTCAGCGTTTTTCCTGGGATAAGCTATCTACACACACACACTATTTAATCACCACCATCGCCCGTCGCATCTTATCATGTGCTTTGACTGCTTATCATTGTCAAGATTGCATCTCTTTACCCGCACCAGACTGGGTGTCTGCCGTTGACACATCACGTCGCGGCAAGTGAGCCCCAGCCTTAATGCCCCTTCGCGACAATGTCACCACACCGACTTGGTGTCTTTGTCACCTCTCACCGCACTGCTCTCAATAAACTGTAACACAACTAATTAATTCCATTCATCAATCATGATGCAACCCACTGCATACCAATAGAGGAGGCTCTCTTGGCTGTCACTGCACCGCGAGCGCTGCATACCGCGTGTGCGCGCCCTAACGATCGCCAACAGAATTTCAATTATCTCCAATCCGTCCCGGTTGCCGACAATGCCGTCCTAAATGAAGTCGTAGGTTGTGGCTTGCTGTACGTTGTCTTTATTTTTTCATTCCGCGCAGCTGTAGGTTTTTTCATCACGCATATGTATCTCGAATCGTTTTCCTGATTGCGGCGATGATGGGTGACAAGATCGTTTTGCAGTGTGAGGCACTCCACACGCAAGTAGAGGGCTGCCACAAATTTTGTATTCTGTCGAAGGTGCAACTGTCAATCCGCAGCAAAACTATGTATCTGATGTGTGCATGGAATTATATGGAGCAATCAAGATTACATAGCGACAGTATCTCCATACATTCGATAGCAAAAGGAATCGCGGAAGCGTGTACAGCAGCGCTCCGATTAACATTCATGCATGCGGCGCGGCGCAGCGGCAGTGGCAGCGTACACGATGCGAATTTGATGCAAAAAGTGTAGATTGGGGCAGCGATTGCAGCAGCAGCAGCAGTGGCGGCAGTAGTGACAGTGGCGTTACAATGCCTAAGTGGGTGGGTAGGTTAAATGAAAGAACATGCCAAGTGGGCGGGTTGATTTTTGCGAAGCTATATCTCTCCGTCAGCCTTCAATGCTAATGGATAGGCATCCATGTGTATTGCGGTGAAGGTAAGGGATTATACTGATATTGAAATTACCAAGCTGTAATTGGAACCATTTTTTGTCGGTGCTATCACATTTAGGTTACACGCTCATTTGCACCAAAAAAAGCGGATTTTACTGCCAGTTCGGTGGCGGAGAGGAGAAAGTGGATGTGAACCCTGTTAATGGGTGGCACAACACCTTTCCTCGTATTTATATATCCAGGATGAATTTTTAACGAAGGCATCACGGGAGATTGACAGTTTCCGTTTTGGTAGAAACTTGTGGGCCAGCTGGCAGCCATTTAAGAATAAGTTCTCCAACATAGAAATAATGCAGAGGAAGTCCATTCTCTCGCCTACAGTTCACATATCGAAGAGCGGAATCAATGCTCACATCAAAACTCACAAAGAAGCATTTATCCACCTTCACTCACTTCAAAGTGGCAGATGCTTTAATGAAAGCCACGGGTAATCTGTGCCCCTAAAAGTCCGACGTGATGCAATTTGGTAGCGAAACTTTGATTCTCTTGATTCGTGTGTGTCCGACTCTCGCAGTCCAATTACTTCATTGTATACCTATTCCGCGAGCTAAAACACTATTAGAAACATTTTACTGCGGCCTCATAAAACTTTCAGCGCTCCCGCACAAAAGGCTATTTTCCACTCGTGCTACAGTAATCACACATCTAGATTACGCATTTATCTACTCTCGCTTCTGGAGCTGACCAAATCGACAGCATCCATCGCCAGCCCCACCTTCGCATACCACACTTTGCGGCAATTCATCAAGGGAGTGACCTTCATTAAACTGGCTGTACTCATGGCCCATCCAAGTCGTAGCATCCACCGTTTCAGCCATAAAAGTTGTTTTATTGAATTACACGCACAGCAGGATGAACGTCTAATTTCTAATGAGAGGTCAGCAAATGATGAAGAGCATTTTACCGCCTGGCAGAGCGTTGCCGCCGTTTCCGAAAATCTGTCTTCACTCGGCTCCACTTTTTTACTGTGCAGTACACCATAAAGGCCCAGCGTGCTACTAAACGAGAACGTACTCTCGCACTGCTGCGTGATTGTTGTTGCGCCACCCTCCGAGCGCTGGTGATGGAATGATTTCCATGTCTGACCTTAATCGTCATTCAGCTGCGGACGGATACCGCACACATAACGACTTGAAAGTGTCTAGGATTATTTATACGGAACTGCACAATTACACGTAGTATGCATCCTCTAGATTTGCCATCGAAGCTGGGGTTCTTTTGTTGAGTCCCGCTCTTTTGTCATCGCCGCTCACACTGATTGACACGAATTCCATTTTTATTGCTCACTAGATGGACCGGAGCCACGTGATGTGATTGCAAATTACGGCGGTTATCCAAACGTCAAACGAGAAAGAGAACGCTCCCAGTTGAATGGATGCACTTTTTGCAGTTGACTGAATTCGAATTGGCGACAGCGGCAATAGAGGTGGTGCTGGTGAGGCGGCGGACGCATTGGCGGCTGCAACGACCGGACAAAGCGTATTAGTTTCAATTTTGAATTTTCCATTTTGCATACTAAGTAGGGAAATGCAATTTACGGGAGAAACTTATAGATTGGTATGAGTTATTGTCGTATTCGACTCGTACGGCATGGCTTGGCTGATGGTGCCTGTGCACAAATTTGAGATTAGCTATGCTAGGCGGGTTACACACAGTGCGCCTGGAATAGTGTTTGCTAATGAAAGCCCCTAACGCAAGTGGTTTCTGGCTAATTCGTTCGGGCGTTAGTTATAAGTAGGCGTATGCAGTGCATTTTAGGAGCTTTCTACCGGGGGTTTCGATCTGTTTGAAATGATTATGTGCGATTGTGTGTGTATGGAGTTTCCGGTGAATGGTTTATTCATTGGTGGATATAATAATAACGCCAATGAATTGTTTGTTGAGATTGTTAAGACTACTTATGACCCAACGAAAGGAAAAGTGTTAAGCCAAGCGGACTTTGTATCATACGCTGAATGGAAAGCCCTGTTAATGACTCAGCAGTTAGTGTAATCCACTAACCGCATTTTATGGAACGCCCTCTAATCCATCAGAGCCGTTGCAATGATTTGTGTATAGGCAATCTTCTATTACCAGAAATTCGATTTTGCAAACATGCGAAACGACAATGGTGTTAGGGTAGGGTCAGTGGTATCGATCGAACTTTATGTTCGCGAGCACGTAACACAGCAAAGTACATACATATGTATAGCACCCTTTCTTCTGGGGGTATATTCGTTTTTCGGTTAGTTGGGAACGACCTTCGCGCACTTACCAATGCACACTCATTACAACCGAAAATGTTTCCGCTCATGTTAAAGCTACCTCCGCTTGGTAACATACAAATTTCACTTTACCAGTGCCAATGGCAGTCCTGGACTTGACGTCATTCGATTTCCATTTCCATGATTTCGTGTGAATTTTCCATAAATCACTCTGGATAGTCTGACCTCCTGGATCTGGCATATTTTCATTATTCAATAGACCGCACTGATTACGCTCACCACCATCCATTCGCGCTACATGCGAATATACATACTTGGCCCTGCACTTAAAATATGTGTCCACTGTGTATACAGGGATTCCAAGAGTCCGTCTAAACTCATCGTGCCACTCGAAGTTTACAGCAAAACACCGCACTGCGAGAAATGTGAAACTTTTGTCAAAATGTGCCAGGACTTGTACACATAGTTCGATTGTGTGTTTTTTTTTCTTTTGAAGTTTTCTTGAAAAGTTTCATGCCAGCAGCTGGACATTCGCTTGCTCATGTTCATATTTCACGATCTTTAGCATTCGCCGGCAATAAATCGCATCAAAACAAAAGTGCAGAAGCTCATTGGAAATTTACGGCCGCCGTAGAGCAGTAATTGCTAGTAATGCTAGTGCAATCAAGGAATTTATGAATGTAATGACAGATGCAGTAAAACGTTAGTTTTATCGTCATATAAAGAAGACTCATGTCATTTATGGTTCTTTTTGCGAACAAAGCGGCTTAAGCATTTGACGGCTTTGATGGGGTCTGACGTTTTTATCGAAGGCTGCGAGGTAAATAAGTTTTGTCTGCTTGTTAATTATGCAAAATGCCATACATTTTTTTTTTCGAATGATTGGTGTTGCGGCTGGTATTCACAACACAGAGACAAAGTAAGAAGATTATTCTGCACTTTTAAATGCAGATTTTTTTATAATGTTTTGTCAACTAAATGTCAATATCAACGTTTCAGGTTTCACCAAGTGTACCTTGAAGAATGTAGTTTTTTAACTGTTTGGAGTTTCTAACTCTTCAGCGTATGTCAAACTACAATGAAGATAGATAGAGTTGTAACTAAAATCAAGCTTTACTACTACGTTCTGACAAAGCGGCTGCATCCTTGGATATAAGACGTACTCACAACTCGTCTGTGTCCTTGGATATAAGAAAATTTTAAGATAAATGTATTTCCGCGAGGGCTGTTTTGCCAACTGCGCCCACATGTTATGCTCAGTTTAATGGACCCACTGAAGCGGCTATTTGGGCTATTGTGGCAAAATTTCGCACCAAATTTACATTGTTGGACATTAAGCCACCAACACGCTTACGTAGAGTTACGAACTGAAGATAATACGATGCTGTATCGACCAGTGTTAATGATGACCATCAATTATCGATCGCCGTGCGCAGCAATTGTTGTCTCTGTCTACCTTAAAAAAAAAATTTTGCGGAAGGATTTAGGTGTGATGCCTGTGATGCGACGAAACTAATTTTTAGTTCAATGCATACGTAAATAAGCAGAATTATCGATTCTGGAGTGAATATCAACCAGAAGCATTGCAAGAGCTACCAATGCATCCAGAAAAAGTCACAGTTTGGTGCGGTTTATGGGTTGGTGGCATCATTGGACCGTACTCAAAGATGATGCGAATCGTAACGTAACTGTGAATGGTGAGTGCTACCTTAAGATGATATCCAACTTTTTTTTAACCAAAATCCAAGTGCTTGACTTGCATGATATGTACTTTCAACAAGACGGTGCCACATGCCACACAGCACAGCAATGGACTTATTGAGAGGCGAGTTCGGTGAACATTTTATTTCACGTTCGGGACCGGTCAATTGGCCGCCTAGATCGTACGATTTATTGTCTTTAGACTATTTTTTGTGGGGCTATGTTAAAGCTCATGTCTATACAGACAAATCCGCTTCAATAGACGCATTGAAACACAACATTGAAGCATTTATACGTGAGATACCGGCCGAAATGTTGGAAAGAGTAAGCCAAAATTGGACTAAGAGGATGGAGCATTTAAGGCGCAGTCAAGGTCAACATTTGCATGAAATAATCTCCAAATATTAAATTATATGAACCGTACTATCGATTCAAATAAAGATTTCATGCATTTTCTGAATTTTGTGTTTTTTTTTTTTGAAAAACTTTCCTAAAGCTTTTAAAAAATGACCTTTATTTTTAGAAATACACTTAAAGGAAATGTTCGTTCACTGGGTTCTTATGCGGAAACGATTTCCGTAGTCTTTTAAAGGTTTTCACCTTGCCTAGATTACTGGCAAAATGAGGCAGGTCCAAGGCAGCCCATTATCATAAATTAAACTGTACTCATACAAGAAAATTCTCTACCTAGGCAAGAAAAAAATATAAAAGAAACACCTTTCTGACTGCCTTATGCATCCTGAAATACTATTTTAGGAAAGAGAAAACGTCTAAGCTCCCTCTTTTCAAATTTCACTAGGTCTCTGTCTACCACCGACTAACGAAAATATTCGCCAATTGCATCATCATTTATAAAATGTAGGTTTTAGTTCTGAAAAACAATCCCGCAAACACTGTCTACTTCAGTGTCTCCCTGAGGAATGAATATATCACAGGGCCGCGGTGCGCAATTAGTGTTGTTTCCTTTTTTTTTTGATTTCATGGAAACGTCGGATTTCACTTCTGAGAATAACTTCTAAGCATAACCCTGTACCACAGAATATTTTTTTTTTTGCCCTAGACAAACAAGGCCACAGAGTGAAAGCATGAACTTTCATTTTGTGACGTAAAGACTATGTAGTCCCAGAACAAGTTGTAGAAATTTGATGAGTTCACTTAATTCGATACTTTGAAACATGTACAGTCCGGGAGGATTTCAATTCCTGGAAGAATTAAGTTGTCGTAACTGGGTCGGGGCTTTGTAGGGAAGAAATATTCCTTCTGACCTTTCAAATAACGATTTTCGGTTCAGGAAAAAAAGAAGCAAAACCTCGGCAATAGAAAATAATTGCTTTGAAATGTGAGCATAGAATGATTAAATTTTTACGGAATTCAAGTTGACTTCCCTGAAATAAACTTTGGATGTGAATGTTTTTTAATTCTTTTTGAGCATTGTTGGTAATGTAGCACTTTTTGGAGAGCATGAATAAAGTGTCATCATCACTCGATGCACTCTGCAATTTAGTTCAAATGCATATGAGACATTTGAAAACGATCTGGACTTCAAGTGATCATCAAAGGAGGCAGAATTAATAATGTTAACTAAAATTCGATCCATCAGACACCATCCGGGAAAAATGAGACAATTGAGAGCTTAAATTTTGAGCATTCTACCTGAGGGTAAACGTAAATCCTTAGATGAAACGTTAGTGGAGATCCGACGGAAAATCGCATACCCACCTATGCCCTTACGGCTGAGTCAAGCTTTCTGATTTGAGATCCGGACTTAAGGTCCTGTCTACGAGGAGGGTGAATGAAAGACAAGACACAGCCAGAAATGCAACGTATTGTACGAAGTTGTGGATGTAGTAGGGAAGGCAAAGATCCCTCAACATCTAACTCGACCACAAAAAACGAATGAAGAAAAATAACAATCTTCGAATCTCAACCTTCAGACAAGTCTGAAACTCGATATAGAGACTAAGTCATAGCGGATGCAAGGCAGCATGGGGTCTTTAACTGGAAACCGCATTCCAGGAAAGGCAAGCATCAAAGGTGAAGGTCGCTGGCCTAAAACAGTCAGCTCGGATGAGTTCTATAAAATTCAATTGCCTCCTTATTCTTTCTTAATGCAGGTGTTTATATATTCTAAGGATCCACCAGTGTTTGGAATTCACTTTTCTAAGTCATTCCATGGAGTTATGCTGGAGATAGAATTTTATTTAACGACAAAAATTAGTAATTGGAGTCCTTTAAGGATTGCATAAAAAAGGGTAAAAAGTCTGTACTTGACAGGGTGGGTCTCTTTGATTTTTGTCTGTTGGTCGAGATGTATTAATTCTTTGGCGGAGTGGGTGAATGGGTCGACGTATATGCTGAAGGTCTCGGCTCGATTTAATCGCAAAAATACGTAGGTGAGAGAACATTAGCACGCATAACACCTGTAGCTGTTGTAGAAGGTAGGCTCTGGTCTGTTGTGGGCTGTAGTGGAACTCAATTACAAAAAGAGAGGTTATATCTTAGCACTTCCATTTCCAAAGATGCAGCAGATCATGGTATCAAAAACTTTCGACTGAACACTAAGATATTGCTCTTCCAATTCTATTGTTTACTGCAATGTGGTTATTTTGGACATGCTTTATGCTTAAAGAAGCAAGTACACAGTGAATGGGCCGTGAAGGCCCATTGTACATGTCTTGTAAGGTTGAATGCTAAGCAGTGGAGGACGCTTAGGCAGCGAACATTTACCACAATCACTCTAGTCTGGGTATAAATTCCTTGACGTGGATCTGAACCTTCTCTCAGCTCAAAAAGAAACCTTGCTTTTAACGTGAGAAGGAATGTGTTCTACTACTGATACTCTTTCCTCTATGTCCTTACAACTTCTTCAGAAAAAGTTCGCCTAAGGGTTTCTGATCGTGCAGTGAATAGTAAAGCCCAGAAATGAGATGCAGCCAGAACGGTGCACGAAGTAGTGGGAAGATGAAAGACATTCTGTCTGCCAAGTGACAAAAATAAGTGAAAGGTGACAATTTTTTAGAAGAGATTTTCTAAATTTAAGCAGCTCGCAAAATTTCTTAAGAAAGCAAAGTCTCGCGCAGGTAGACATCTAAGATCAGTGAATGCAATCAGCACACATCAAGTTGACAGACTGCTTAAGTCAGAGGCAACGTCAACAGACGTGTCGCACGAAAACACCTATTTGTGTCCTTGACAGCTCCAATCGGTGTCAAATATAAATATTTGATCATAATTTTATCCAAAGAGAACGATTAACTAAAGCGTGCCTAAAAATAGAAATTACCCCCACACTCAAATATTTATTCTTTTCTCATCTTCCTCTGGAATATCGTTGACTGCCACTTTATACCTCCCATTCAAGCGCAAACAAAAACACAAAGAACAAAAAACCACAAGACACCAATGACTGGCGACAACGCGATATTGCCTCCTTTCCAATTTGATGACCGAAATTTTATCAACGTTTTTCAACATAAAAACAAAAGCAAAAACAAAATAAAATACAGAATTATGTGTATCAAGGTCATGCGTAATTTATTTTTTTTTCGTTTCTTCTTCTTTGTTCTTATGAAAAATTCTTTTTCAGTTTTCCAGACCCAAAGCGGAGTGTCTTATCGCCTCGTCGGTCGGTCCCATGCAAATAGAAGGGAAAACGATATTCAAACCAAAGCTACGATCCACAAAGGTGTATAAATAACACTTAAGGGGGGCCTTTATCAAATCAGAGATACAGTATCTGGCTGTGAGTGTATGCGGTGGTGTTTTTTTTTTCATTTAAGTTAATTTATTTGTTTCCAAGTCGTCAGCACCTTCCACTGATGTTTGTTCTGTGTGTTATGGAATTTGAGGAATTTTATTTGCAAAGCGTTTTGCTTGCATAAAATTACTGTCTAATTGTTTCTCAAATTGTTATTCAAAAACATGGAAATAAAAATTCAACAGGCCGATGTGTGAGTGTAGATGCGCGCCCTCGGCCGCATCTCCTGCAGACACAGTAGGTGGTGGTGAGTGATACTGGCGTGTATCTTCTTATAATAGATTTGAAATATGAGGTTATAATTCATAATGACTTTGGAATTTGAGGAATTTCTTTGTGATAAGGCTTTGGCTTAGTCATAAATTCAGGCGGGGGCGCTAGTCAAGGAGACTTCATCAACGATTTTTACTCATTTGTAATGGCTTTTTCGTCTTTATCTGCCGCGTCTTACCTTGGGGCAAATGATTTAATCCGTGTACAACACAGAAATGGGGGAACGCTAATTACCTGGAAAAAAGAAGAGATAAATATGATTAGCACAGTCTGTGAGGGCTGTTTATAATAAATAAATGCTTTTGAATTCTGATTTGTTTCTCTTGGTACGTTTTTGTTTGAAGTTCTGAAGTTATTGGTACTTAATAAGGGCCTTAATTTAATCGGAATGGGGTGCTTTGGCAGAGGTGATTCTTTTATTGGGAAATTTAAAAGTTAGGACTGTTGTAAATGCCACTTTCGGCGGCTTTGATGCCTATCCTGTGGTTGCTGTTTTGTAGCGTTTAACAACGATTAGATATACAAAAGTGATTACAACACAATGGTGTAAGCCATAAAAGTCTAGACCAAGAAGAAGGCGTGTGGAAATCTTATAATGTCTTCTCTTATCTCTGATCGTTGGGCAATTCAAGCAAAAAATTCAAATTATTTTACCTGATAAAATGTGTAGTGTGGGAGTAAGCTTGTAAGGTATTCACTTTTTCGCTGATTAGGAAATGGATTATCTAAGTCTTGGGCCACAGGGATGCTTTTGTTCAGTCAACAGATATTTAAAAAAAGCTACTGGCAACAACAGTTTATGATATAATCCATCTAAGATTCTTGCAAAATTGTGTAGCTTTACGACGGTTTTCTCACTGGGTTTGACTCGGTTATAAGAAGGGTATGCTCCTAAGTTTGTAATGTTTCATAAGGCAAATGTCGGGTGAAGTGGAAGGAGGATATTTGTCACCCACATTGTAGCCCTTTTCATTTTCATTTAGCCAGTTGCAGAACACACATTGGACACATTGGAGTATAGACAGCACTGGAGATAGACAGCATGGTAAGTATGCGAAACTAAGTGACACTAGTCGCCACTACCGTCAAATTACATGCTTGCGGCGGCGGAAAATTGCTGTGAAGTGGGAAATTATTCCTCGGAGCTTGGCGAGGCCTTGCAGCAGTTGCATGATATGACATCTTTGTTCACTTCGTCGTATTTGTGTTAAGGGGCACAAAGTTTATTTTTATGGTGAATTTCTCACTGCGATTGCGTAGGCTTACAAAAACCCGTGTTCCTAATTTTATGAACTTGCATGGAGTAAGGTGGAACGAAAATGTTTTCTTGCCTTTCAGAATATAAGTAATCTCTGTGAATGTGGCGTATTTCACAGCAATTTCTGACCATATCTATGGACCGAGCCACCGCAGATAACTGATTATTGGCCTAACCTAGACACACACAATACCTTTAGTTAGATAAGACTTTCCCAAATGTACCTAGGCATTTTCTTGAATAAAGACAAATTTTTGAAAAGTCATCTGTATCTTTTTTCTCTGGATGTCTGCCTATTAGAAATGCTAGTAATCTATGTACGTCACATCGTCGTCATTTATTTTTTTTTGTTCTATCAGTTTTAAAACCGGGTTAACTATTGCTGCCACATGCGGTCACACATACCCTCGAACCACAATAAAATATAATCTGTGTAAGTGCATTGATTTATGAATGGAGCATATGTAGATTTGTGTAAAAAAATGATTGAATGTTATGGTGCGCTAAATTTATTGCAGATTTCTACATTTGATTGCAAGCACCGAACAAATCCAATCAATCACGTCTGAGGATTGGGGAATTGGGGAACATGTGAAATAATATTTACGTGCTTCACCAGCTGCCAATCGTGGGGCAGCTGCTGGTCCTTTGACATATTCAATTGTAAATTTGATATATTCAATTGTAATTCAATTCTTAGAGATTCGAATAGGTGTTGAAACTGCAAAATGGAACCGTGACTTAGATGGAAACCAGTGATTCCAGTGGAAACTAAAAAAGACATATCATTGAAAAAAAAGAAACATCTCACCTAGTATATGCTCACTACTGCGAATAAATAATACTTTACTGATTTTCTCTGCGAAAAATTCGAGTGTTGACTCGAATGTCAATTTAGAAACGTTACTGTTTTTCACTATTTTTAATGAATTTTGAATAAAAATGTTAAATAATTTGTTAGTAAATTAATTTTAATTTAAGTCATGTAACCCAACGTAGATGCATCGGTTTTTAACATGATGGGCAAAAATAAATTTGAATGTATTGTGTTTTCACAGATAAAAAGTGAATTCGCTTCTACCGATAACTAGGAATAATTCTTTTTGAATGAAGCGGGGAATATCTGGAATTTCAAAAATAGTAACAAGTAGGAAGAACACTTTTATGTCCAGCGTGTTATGTAATCAGTTCCAGTTCCTGCCCGGGCAACTGACTATCGAAATATACGCCAGGAAAACCTATGCATGTCATGTAACTGCGAACTGTAGTGCCTATTAATCGGAATATTTTAAGGTTTCGCAAATGGAATAGGAATTGAGGGGGCCAGGGAGGTAGAGCATACATTATTTTAAATTAAAATTGACATAAATTGTTAGCAATAAGATTTTGGTGGCACTACAGTCCACAGGTTCTAACTTCTACAACAACTACACGTGGTTTGCGTGCCACTATCCTCTCATAGAGGGGACCTACAGATGTCGACTCGGAACGGCGACAGTTTCCTTCAAGAGTTGCAGCAACTCGAAAGAGGTGGTGCCCCGAAAACATTCGAGGTGTTCCGTCTGGGAATTGAACCTGGGATCTTGGCATATGTGTCGAAGCGCAAGATAAATTCGTGAGCGAAAATTAAATTCTTTGAATTATCGAACACCGTACTTGTACAATTTCTGTGCTTAATTTCCATTTTGCGCAGATTCAGTTTCTTACAAAATGCACAATACATGTGTCATAAAAAATTTTTTATAACCGAAAGTTATAACTCAAAATTCTTTAAATCTAATTTTTGTATAACATAAATATTTGTAAGAACTTCTTATCCGTTTGATTTATTTTTTTTTCAATTAAAAAAGAACTTAAAGAAAAAAATCATTCTGAGTCTTATTGATTTTGAGTACTCCAGTTAAGGAAGTTCCACTATTTTATATTTTGTATGAGCAGCACTTCCCTAGGGCGAACAAAAAAAAAGATTCAAGTAAATATGTTCAAAAGAAAATTTTTGTCATCTAATAATAGAATCAGAGGTGTTACCACATTTAAAGGTGCCGTCATCGACCACAAATGGAATTCATTATTTTTCTATTCAAGTCAAGCATTTTTTTTATTTATCTTCGTTGCTGTCGCTCATCTTGTACATACTGCAAGCGCTCTGCATTGTTATTCTACTATAGTTGTGCATGCACTTCTTCAAATATTATATTATATATTATATTTTCTAAACGTGCTAATGTAGGCAAAAGCACCGGTAAAATATGCATAGATCCCAAAAATTTTATTGAGTTCTCTAAATTCTTTTCATCCCCATCGAAGTCTTTCTAAAGTTGCAGCAACGTAAATATAGCCAAGTTTCCAAGTCATACATGAAGGTCCTCTTTCGCAACTGAATCGCTTAAGAGTTTCAGACATTCTAAAAATCAAAAAATTAACTTTTACCTACTCAGAAAAGAAAGGGTATCTCAAGCCCTTACGATTATTTTGATGTGACGTTTAATCTACAACTGACAACCAAACTTGTCAGATTGTGTAGGATGACGATGGAGAATTCTCGCTGCTCCGTCAAGGTCGGGAACGAACTCACCGAGACCTTCAATGTGAAAAAAGGTTTCAGACAAGGCAAAGCGCTGTCATGTGAATTATTTTATATTATCTTTGAGAAGATCGTGCGTAACTCAGAAGTAAACACCAGAAGTACGATCTTCCCAAAGTCAGTTCAATTGCTAGCTTACGCCGACAACATTGACGTGAATGGGGGAGCACAGTGAGTCATCAATGAGGCGTTAGCTGGCATTGATTCAGAGGCGGCTAAAATTGGCCTGGTGGTTAATGAGGGTAAAACGAAGTACTCGTACATGCTGTCATCAAGGAAGGACAGACAACATCGGCGTCTCGGGCAGAGCGTCACACTAAGCAGCAGAAACTTCGAGATAGTCAAGGACTTCGTCTACCTCGGCTATGCGGTAAATAGGTACAACAACATCAGTACCGAAATGAAATGTAGAATCACTCTTGCCAATCACTGTTTTTTTTTTTGGGCTCAAGAGGCAATTGAGTAATAAAGCCCTCTCTCGAAGGAGTAAGCTTGATTTATATAATACCTTGATCATCCCAGTCCTACTCTATGGCGCCGGAACCTGGACGTTACTAAAAGCGGATGTGGAAGCCCTTAGTCTTTTCGAGAGAAAAGTTTTGCGTGCAATTTTTGTTCCTGTTTGCGTTGATGACATCTGGAGAATAAGATTCAACGACGAACTCTATGCGCTGTACAGCGACATGTGCTTAGTCAAGCGTCTTCGGATACAACGCTTGAGAAGGCTAGGCGGTTAAGAGCATATGGACACCACTGCTCCGGCCTGAAAAGTTTTCGAATCTGAACAACCAACTGGAATGTGCAACTCGCGGCAGCTGGCGAAAGATCATGCTGGCTGGAGAGGCAGATTGGTTGAGGCCCAGATCCACTCCAGACTGTAGCGCCACTAAAAGAAGAAGAAGAAGTTTAATCTACAAATTAAAATTGAATTTATATTATTTCCCGTATCTCAATTACTTTTCACAGTAGCGTGTATAAACAAATATATTGCAGTAATTATATTGCAATGTATTACTAAAGCAGACTTTGCATCCATAATAACAAAAACAATTATATTACCAAAACAATGCCCTGAAAAACATAAAACGTTGTGGGAGTTAAAAGCTATTTGTTTTACAACAGTCTGTGCTATGTTTATGGGCACCTTGTCCAATTATCCACGTGCATACAACTAGCCTAATCCAACCCTCCCCCAGTCTCAGTGAACTTCTTCGTTTTACGATCAACAACTTTTCAGCACCCTAAGGGAAACATTCAAATGCCTTCATTATACAAGATCTATCAAGCAAGCGAGCAATTATCACTTATCACTCAACTTTACGCGTCTGGAATCTTTTTAGAGCCCTCATCTTTCAGTCGGTCATTATTATCAATCACGCAACAAATCAGTGAAGTGTTGCGAATAACTCATCACCTTTTCACATTTCACTACTCTCTCTGTTGAACAATTAATTAATCATCAGTGCCCCATCCACAGCGAGAGCGGTCATCAATCGAAAGTCGTATGAACTCTAGGGTTTCCTTTCTTTTTGCACTATTCCTTCTGCGAGTAACCGCTCGGATTGATGCGCACACATTGGCACGTTATTCAATAAATATCAAGCACTTGACATCTAAGCGCTGCTGAATAGGCTCGAAGTCTCGAATGAAAATAAATGACTAATGCCTGTGTGCAGTGGCGCTGCAAGGGGCTTCTCTCTTTAACTGAGCGACACTAATGACAGCTTGCATGTGACTCCACTGATTGATATCTGCTGTGGAATGTTGCCAATGGAATTCCACAAGCAAAACAAACAGCTCCTTGCAGCACCGCACCATGACCGGTCGCCGGCGTTCACCTCTATCTTATCGCACTAAGTCGATTAGAAAAAAAAACGCATTACTACTAGTTCACCTCCCGCTTTATTTGCAATTAATAATAATAGTTTATAGCTCGAAAGCAGTTGCTGAATCCCACCGATATGGAGGCCGTTGTTCGGATTAAACGGGTCCCGCAGCGTAGATCAAGAGACTATCGCTTACATAATGATGTCGAATGCGCAAATGACCTCAAAAGCATACTGGATGCCGGGCGCCAGTTTTACCGTATCTTACGATGAACAATGATCAGTTGAAATAGCCAAAAATGGTAGCACATACACAATTGGAATGGCAGTACACGGCGAGTATGCGAAACTAAGTGCCACTAACCGGCGCCGCCGTTTGCTACTGTCAAATTACATGCTTGTCAATGAGGCAGCGGGCTACGGCTGTATGAAGTGGGAAAGTAGACCTTTGAGCTTGGCGCAATGGCGTCACGACACCGCAGCTGTAATGAAATTGCTGTTCACTTCTGTGTATTTATGTTGAGTGGTACAAAAAATTTAAGATTCAGTTTGCTGTGGAAGGTGTATTTGCAAAGACATGAAAATGGCGTGCAGCTTCAGCGGCTTTTACGAGAAATGCCGCAACACTCACTGTCATTAAGTTCACAATTAGGTACCCTAGTGTGTAGTTTGGAGAGCGGTGATGTGTGTTTCTCAGTTGGGGAGAACTACTGCAGGATGTTAATGTTCCGTGCATTCCATTTGCGTTCGTCTCCCTTCGAGTATTGTCCTTATGAGGGTAATTTCAAATAGATGTTGTTTGGTATCTTTCGTGGTTCGTTGAAACGTGTGTAATTGACATCTACTTTTGGGAATGCTTTTGATTTGGTTAATTCAAAACAAGGCTGCGGTAATGTCGAAACGAATTCGCTTCGCACGATTCGAAGTAATTCAGTAATAGGGAACAATAACATGAGTAGGCACATACATATGAAAGCGTTTTTAGCGAAGCAAAATTTTGAGTTTCACGCTTGCAAGTGATTTCGAGTGAGCATTTAATCAGTCTAAGGAATTGTTCTTGCATAACGAAAATCAGATGCTTTTGCTATTTTTTCTTCCTATAATTTGCGCGTGCTTTTAGGATTTAAAGTACTCTAATTTATCGAATTCAGTTCACAACACGGGCAGAAGGTAAGGAGAAAGAGAGGGGCAGCAGGTAGTGATGCGCATTGTCTGGGAAGGAAACAGAGTTGAAACGATCATCCTTTATTCGTATGGTGCGGCTAAAGAAGGAGTCTCTAAACCTAACTCCGCTTCCGAAAGTGAGGTTAAGGGTGAAATGATGAGCATTTCGACCAACGCATCTATTGCGGGGAAATTCTTGAACTGGAACAGGAAGCAAATTCATTTGAACATCCTTTATTAAAATAGCCATAAAAGACTAAAAACGAAGAGTCACTTTGTCGGCATTGGAAAGAGTCCATTAATTTAGTCATATGGACTCTCTTATGAGTTGTATCGCTCGCTTTTGGATTCTAGTAAGTAGGTGTAGAGAGGACTTTGGAGAAAAATCAGACCCGATAGAAGCTCTGTACTTAAGCTTGAGGCTTATATTTAGAGCCCCTCCTTATTGCAAGCAACTCGTCTCTTCAAATATGTGATCATTCTAAATAAGTGTTGAGTTTGCACACATAGCGAGGATGGAGGTTTTTCGGTTTTTCGTTTTCAACGAAGCAAGTGTCAGCCATGGACAATGGTTATTTATTATGAGAACTCCTGAGTGATGGTAGACAGCATTAAGAAGAGGGGAGAGCTAAGGAACGAATAAATTATGCTGAATGTACTATCATCAGCGAAGGATTGGATTGTATTAAAAGTAGCAGACAAAACGTCGTTTTTAGGAATTAGAAAGAGCGTCGGAGATAAACAGGCCGGATATCACACTTGAACATGTCCGGAACAAATGGTATTTTCAATCGTTCGGAAAGCAACTTTTAATCCATACAAAAATGAGTCATCGATGAAACATATTTCAGACAAGAGAACCTGATGCTAGTACTCTATCAATGCCTTTGAAATTAAAGCGCACCAACTTTGCACCACCTTATTCCATTACATCACCAGTGAACCTTTTGTGTTTGCGTGATTAGCCAAATGGGGCCATTATGTAAATATGAAGTACTAAGGGCATTACAATTTGGTTGAAATTTGCTAATGTCCATCTCCGTACGGATGTGGTCGCCGTGGCGTAGTAGATAAGTGCATTGACCCACACGCAGAAGGTCTAGGTTCGATTCCCGGACGGGACACCTCACATTTTTTCACGGCACCACCTCTCTCGAGTTGCTGACAACACTGAAGGAGTAGTAAATTTCCATCAAAAGCTTCTTAAATCTCGCCGTTTGGAATCGGCAAAAAACAGTAGGTCCCTCCTACAAGTGAGAAAACAGTAGCACGCACAACACGAGTAGAAGCTAGACCCTGGTCCTTTGTGGGCTGTAGTTCCAATTAATTATTATTAATATTGTCTCCGTACGGATAAAATTTAGATTTTGCATCGAACTAGTGAGGTTTTAAGTAAGTAAAATATTTTCCTATCTTTTTCCTGTTTCCTAATTCAACGCAAGAGATTTTTGTGGGTAGTTTGTTTCACCTCCAGTAGCAGATTTCTGTAAAAGTGTTTTTTGAATCAAATTGGAAATGCCCAAGGTTAAGAGAAAACAACATGCTTAAGTTTAAATGTTCGTGGATTTCATCAGGAAAATGTCATGGTCTACTGACGAGTACTCTATTTTCTGTCCCTTGTTTTCGGGTTTCCAAACTGAACGTACACTTGACATTTAAAAGTGAACACGTTTTGATGAGAAATGTAAACACCTACATACCCCCTTCCTGTGAAATTCGGTGCGGAAACTAGGGACAGTAACTTTATTATTGAATCACACACTATCACACACTCTTGTCACCAGCAGCTAAATGTCACATCAGTAAATATCGTGAAAAGGAATAAAAATCGAACACTCCTGAAATGGAGTGTAATTCCCGGAACGTCACTACACCGATCCTATCGCCAAAGCTGCTACATCATCATGCACATGATGAAATCTAAATCTGCAGTCAATGTCACTCATGCTGTTAAAGGTTGTCTCTCCCGCTGTCTGCAATCGAATGCTGAGTAGTGCTTCATAAGTGTCAAATCCGGCAATTAATCACTTACTTAATCCCAGAATGACGATATGTATTTACTTACAATTATGTCATTTTGTGAGCGTTAAGCTTCAACACCCTTACTTTTCAATTTAAGACACGCCGATGCCATGAAATCATGGTCGTAAGCTACATCATCTGAGTATGACTTTTCGATGGATACGGCTGTAGTGGATAATGAATATGAATTTCCATTAAGTGCATGGCGAGGTAGCGTACCGACTAATGTCAATCTGAAGCACGGCGCGACAGCGGCAGCTGTAGACGAAAGTAAACAAAGCAACGGATATGTTGACGTTGGCAATTTAATGCTTCATCAACACCATATTTTCGCGGCGGCTTTTAATTTGCTCTTCGCCGAATAAAAGACACACACATGAAAAGTAAAATAAATAAGTGATGTTAAACCCCTTACTCCTGCGGAATGGCACAGCAGCTAGCCGTGCGTACAGTGGCACGCGAAATATAGTAGTAAGCTCTGGTCTGGCCAAATGGTGGCTCTAGGATTTATGGATTAGTGGTACAGAAAACGTGAGCCAATGCAGATAGTGTGGTCGGCGGAAAAGTGGCACGTTGCATGCTGCCCGCAATTTAGTTCGACGCGCGCTAATGAGCGGATTGAGGGGTTTGGCTGAAATACAGTTTTATATCTGTACATGTCTAAGGAAAGTTTTACTGTTGAATTGAAAATTATTTTCAACGAACAAAAAGCGGATGGTTCACATCACGGCGAAGCGAAAGACTGCAACTCTGTGAGATACGAACGAAAGTTCATAATGCGTTTTAAATGGTCGGGGTTTTTTGATTTAGAGATAAAACCATGGGAAAAACTGCCCGTTAGCAGTGAGCATTGCGCACCACATCATGCCACTTCAGCTTCGTGAGAGAAATTACCACGGTGCGTGGTTAATGTCGATCTGTGTTTAGATGTGACATCTGAATTGAAAACCATATAGGGTTGGTAAAACTTGGTGAATGGAACGAACGGATTTCAGTGTGTTTTTTTTTAAATTTTGTTTGAATTTAATAAGGTTTGTTAGAATTAATGCATTTTGAGCTTGCTCTCTCTAAGTAAGCTTATGCAACTCTTAATTATCGACTTTTTTTAGGTTCTTATTCTCCAAAATAAAAATTAAATCTTTTATTTGTTTGACTTAAGTACAAGAAATTCTTGTATTAAGCCTGTATGAATATTTTGTCCCATAATACGACTTGGTGTGGTAGCTGTGGCGAAATGGGTAAGTGCGTCGACTCATACGTCGAAGGGCCCAGGTTTGATTTCCTACTGATCACCTTCTTGAATTTTATGTAGGTTGTGTGCTTTTCGTAACAAAGTTTAAGGTAGCACGTCATAGATAAGAAAAGCAGACGCGACACGTTGTTTGTGTTCAAATTAAAACCTATTCTTAAATTCATAGTTTAAGAAATTAAGTGAATTGCGTTCTTAAGTAAATTTTTCTCAACGCTCTCTTTTTATTTCCTGTAGGTTCTTATATACTTGACAAAAGGTTCAACAACACTTTTGTTTTTTGAGTAATTGGGAGTTTTCTAGATCTCAGTATGTAAAAATATTTTGCACAAATGTAAAAGTCTTAAGAGAATAAGAATTGCGCAATAAAATTTTAATTCATTCTTAGGCCAAAAGTTGTCAAAAAACTTCAAGACTTTGCCAAACGGATTTGTCATAAAGAACAGAGAAACTGTTTGCAAAGATTTAAAAGTTCGAAAAGTTTCAAAAGGACTGATAAATAAATTTATGAAATAAAGTAGGAATGTGCACTTGGAGATAAGATAAATTTGTGAATTTCCATCTTCAACTAGAATTAAATTTTCCGCCACTGGACACATGTGTCAACATGTTCAGCCGCCAAATGATCAAAAGCGACTGTAATCAATTCGCAAATAAACGTCCACTAATCCCCTGGCGACACTCTTCACAACATATACCCGTGACAGCATTCAATCCAGAAATTTCACGATAGTAGTTGCTGCTAGTCATTAACATGATTTCCTTTTGCGACTGTTTTCTTCCCATAGACCAGTCGCTGGTCCAGCATTCACGGTGACATCGAATTAGATGTAGCAGCAAAGACGCTTAACTACCGACAACCGCCTACTTTATTACACAAATTTATATTAATTGTGAATGAATAATTGTGCACTTGGAGACTATTGCGACACTCTTAAGTTGGTGTCGATCGGTTGATATTTCTCCACAGTATGAGAGGAAATTTTCCATGTGAAGTCATTATCTGGGAAGCACTTCCTTTTCTTCCTTAAACTTCCTTTATTATTTTAAAGTATTTATTTGTGTTGCCGTAGGTATTGCTATAAGAAAGTTTTTCAAAAAAAAATATATAAAATTCAGAAAAATGCATGAAATCTTTGTTTGAATCGATAGTACGGTTCATATAATTTAATGTTTGAAGATAATTTCATGCAAATGTTGACCTTGACTGCGCCTCAAATGGTCCATCCGCTTAGTCCAACACCAACATTTCGGCCGGTATTTCACGAATAAATGCTTCAACGTTGTCTTCCAATGCGTCGATTGAAGCTGTCTTGTCTGTATAGACATGAGCTTCAACATAGCCCCACAAAAAAGTCTAAAGGCGTTTAATCGCACGATCTAGGCGGTCAATTGAACTCGCTTCTCTATAAGTCCATTCTTGCGCATGCTGTGTGGCATGTGGAACGTCTTGTTCAAACCACATGTCATGAAAGTCAAGCTCTTGAATTTTCGGCAAAAAAAAGTTGGATAGCATCTCACAGTAGCGCTCTCACAGTTACGTTACGATTCGCATCATCTTTGAAGAAGTACCATCCAATGATGCCACCAGCCCAAAAACCGCAATAAACTGTGACTTTTTCTAAATGCATTGGTATGTAGCTCTTGCAATGCTTCTGGCTGATATTCACTCCAAAATCGTGCCACAAGCAATAAATAGGAATTTTGTCGATTTTCCTATATATCCGTCCCACTGTGCGACGGCCACGATTTCATATTTTTTATTTACTACAAACATATATCAATGTAATTAAGCCTTAAGAAAATTTACTTGTCTTGCTGTGACATTTTTCTTAATTACAGTAACGACTCCAAGGATAATCTTAAATATATTTGTTATGACTTAAGAAAAATACTGAAAACTCAAGGTTACTAAGATAGCAGAAATCCCTACACAAACAGCGATAATGTAAGCAACTACGGTGGAGAAATCCCTTGCCTTGATGTCTTTCAAGAACCTGTTCCGAGGTGAAAAAATCCCCTTTCGACATCTTTCGGTTTGAATTCGTACATCACCCGATTTCCTTGGTTTTGAATAAATCCAAATTTCTTTAACTAAACCGAAATGATTCGCTGAGTCACTCACAACAAAAGTCACACCAGGCCAATGAAGTAGATAATGACTTTCAAAATCAGCCACAACTTGCAGGTTGCGCCATCTTAACAAATTAATAATAATAATAAAAACAAATTAACTTATGCCCCAGTAAAAAAGCAGTTCGTAGGGAAAATGGGTAAAATTTGTATTTAGCGAATTTGTGTATATGTGTATGACTGTTGTTCGAATTTTATATCACGTTTGTCTCCAAAAAATCTAAGCCGATTTGAAATAAAAGAACGACCACATGGTGTAACCTGTCATCACGAATGTGTAGCACCAAGATCGACTGACAAGACAAATCAAACTCAACTCTTACACATTTGTTGATTCAATTCAGGACACGGGTTGCATACATTTCACAATCAGCCTTCATCCGAACATGAATTTGAAGCTGTATAATTTAGGAATATTACTCACGTGCCTGAAAGTGGACACTTTGCATTCAAAATTAGACCTACATTCGTACACAGGCATATGAGTTATATCCAGGACAGGCTTTTAGCCAGAAAGGGAATGTTATCGGATTTTCACGAACTAAGAAGCACAACCAGTGAAGGCATGACTCTCCAGGATACAGGCAGTGCATATCATCAAACGTGAGCAAGAAATTGGCTTCACCTCCATTATCTCTAAACAGGAAAGACAGCAGACGACTTGTTGGCGTACATTTCATTTAAGTGTGCCTGGGCTTAGTAATAAAACCTTCTGCGATGCCTGTAGAAAAGGTGAGGACACTGCAGAGCCCTTCATCTGCCAATGTCCCGCCGTTGCTCGGATCAGGTGGCGGCTGTTTGGGGCTGATGTGGTTGAAGCTGAAAACCTAGCCTCTTTACCAAGAAAGTATATTAAATGTAGGCTACTGCCTGGTAGTACAATGGACCTCCCTTTGAGTACTCCAATGCCGTGTTTCCAACACTCCGACAAAGAAAGGAATTATATGTGAACTTTATTTAGGCAACGGAGTTCAGTTTCACTAAAAATAATAATAATTGAGTGGCACTACAGCCCATAACGGACCAGGGCCTAGCTTCTACAACAACTACTCGTGTTGTGCATGCTATTGTTCTTCACGAGTAGAAGGGACCTACAGTGTTTTGCCGCTTCCGAACGGCGAGATTTGAGAAGCTTTCTATAGACAATTAATACTCTTTGAGTGTTATCAGCAACTCGAAAGAGGTGGTGCCGTGAAAAAATGCTAGGTGTCCCGCCCGGGAATCGAACCCAGACTTTCTCCGGCGCAGTCGATGCACTTACCACTGCGCCACGGCGACCAGTTCAGTTTCACTATTGAAAACTAAAAGAAGTATTTCTCGTATCTAAACTCTAACGGTTAGTCCAGTTAAATCAATCTCTGAGCTCAGTAGATATTTTCAAACACACTAATCAAAATCTAGATGATTTGGTAAAATATAAAATTTTCAATTTCTCCAACTCAGCAACCAGGAACAATCTTACAGAAGCAATATTAACAAATCATGCTATGACATAATGTTTTTGTCTACTACACGCTTTTCAATCAGTCTAATAGAAGAATACGTGGTAAGAAAAAAAACGAACCACAGGACAGGCTAAGAGCGACAAAACTCAAACAACAATGCTCAAAAGAATACGAATGATGTCATCGTCGCACACGACCTGCTAACAATCACTTCAGACACCAGTCCTCAAGCACAATTGCGTGTAATGCCATATCAATAACGCCATTCTTCGACAGTCAATTAAAAAATATTATTCTTCTACTAATCCACCATAATCTCAGCCTTGAACGCAATTTTCTGTTCTTCTGAGTTTCAGATTTGATCGGAAGACAGATCGTCAGAAAACGAAAAAAAAAACTAAATAACATTGTTGCGAAGATAATTCAATGACTTTTCGAATTCGCTGCTTCACAGTTGTCGGTCTACCTCGTGTCCGTCAGAGATCGATGCACAGACCATGCCCACGTAAGTCTGCCCGGCACGCGTTATAATAAGGCACTTTCATTGCTCTAAGCAATTATTCATCACCCGTCAGAGATATGCACACAATAGACGCAGAGATATGCCATTTGGCTCATTGTCATGATATTCATGTATGCCGTACCTGAAATCGTATCTCTGAATCAGACTTGGAATATCTTACCCAAGTCTCCGGGTTCGGTTCGGTTCGGTTCGGTTCGGTTCAGAGCTTCGGATTCAATGCCATGAAGTTGTATTACAAACAAACCAAATCACACACCAGCCATCTACTGCTGACAGAAATGAACACACTTCGGATATGAGATCATTCGCAATTTAGGAGAATTGCATTCCTGGAACTAATGAACTCAAGCCCCTCTCCCTCAACAATTAATGCCTCCTGCCCACAGTCCACTCGCAGCCCTACCACCGTACCGCATGCTCATGTTGTTCGTACTCGTGATTGAGTGTATTTATCTTATCGATTTTTTACTTGTCGATTTCTATTCAAATGAACAATTGTCAATTGTCGTCGTGTCGCCCATCCCCGGGGCCCCAAACCGAACTGACCACATTCTGGCGGTCCACTTGACATTGACATTGGACTGGAGGCTGGTTTAGAGCTCTTGTAGTGTCGCTCTTTTTCATTTTTGTCTTTTTTTGTGATTCGTGCTCGATTTCTTCGACCATTACCAGAGTGGCAATTCCCTCCTCTATTGTCGGAGTCTTCGTGCAGGTAAATTCCCCCCGGGACACATTTGGGTCTGGTCGTGCGAGAAACATACCACAAATTCACATGAAATGTGACTTTTGAATGGAATTAAAGCTCTGTACAGCATCCGTACATTTCGGTGACTGCATGAAAACGGCATCCGCCTGCGATACTTATGGGGGAGGAGGGAAAAAGTACTCGTGTCTTTTGTATCTGGCTAGTAGCTGAATGTGGGATAATGAACTTAGCTGCGTTCTTGAACGTGCAAGTGCTAGATGCACACGAGAAATTGTGTTATGCAACGTTGAGATGTTTATTCTTTGTGCTTCAGGGGTGAGTCAAGTGCGAGAGCAGGGATGCGCATTCAGTGCATGCATGCTGACCTTGTTGCGACTGCTGTATTAAAGTTGTACCTTGGAGTGTTTTGACGCGTGAAATGCACACAGTGCCGCATTGTAGGTGAGAGTTCTGCGAACCAAGTCAAGACACTTATCGTGAATAATGTGATAATTGATGGTGGGCAATGTAGCAGAAGATGCAAATGTGGTCTGGCAACGCAGTGCAGTTGCACCAGTGACAATTAGAGGCATTTTCAATGGAACACTTGCTCTTTGTACCTTTGCTGACTAACGCCAGCGGATGTGACAGATTACAATAGCCTGAATCTGCGGGAGGTTGAAAGCGATGATGACATGCTTTGCTGAACATCCACTGACTCACTGAAACCTTCAGAGGTAGTGCTTTCATAGAAGTGGGCAGTATTGGCTTAGTGACTGAACCATGAAAAACCACCACGGTGTGTTTTTTGTTTCGTGTTTGTGTGTTTTTTGTTATTCGTTTTTAATTAGGATAAGCTGTGTAGGTACACACAGATTAAAATGAAGGTATTGACCAGATAATGATTAAGTAGGCTATTTTTGTTGTTGTTGTCAATTGTTAGACAAAGATCAGAGGAGCATTTTGCTACTGCTTTGAACCGGATATTTGTAACTGAAATGAAGTAAACTATGAAAGGGGTATGCAATTCATAGTCTAGAAGAAGTGATTGCTGATGAATCAATTTCGTTACCTGTAGAGCGAATAAAACTTTTTTAAGCCAAATGCATGAAGTGAACACAAAAAGCAGCTTTTGAATGGACAGTTTTTACTGCTAGAGAGAGGCGATTCTCAAATGTTGAATCCTTGATGCCAATTGCTATTCCTATGAGGAATAGATGAACCGGACTTAATTTAACTAGTTCTAACCCCTTTTCACTTGTTTCCTAAATAAGGAGATCTGGTCTGCATTTCTCAGAGCCACATACGCACATTACTTTCCTCCTTCCTTCCTCACATGCGGCAATATGTCATCACCCAACTCGCACTTAAAGGTGTTTCACAACCCAACCCCACGGAAAACAAACAGTAGCTACCAGAAACAAAATTGAATTTCCGCGCCAGCACCTCAATCCTCTAATCGGGTAATCGATACGTTTTCAAGGTGATTTCCAACTCGTGGCAATCGCTTTCATTACTCACCAATTCAACGGAACACATTTAGCGTTGCCCTGTTTTAGATTCAATAGTCAATTATATGAAAATTAATGACACCTGAGCCGAGGTGTGACTTGCCTCAGCACGTAGTATTCGCACCCATGTACGGATTCATCGCAAAAGCACTGACACCTGTCGCAATCGAAGGCCTGAACACGGACCCCAGATTCGTCTTCGCACAACCTAAAATCGCAAAGTTTCGATCATAAATCACCACAATGTGAAACTCTCCATCAGCAAACCGCCTCGCCCTCGCTCCCCTTTCGAAATCAGTTGAACCATCGCTTCAACAAAACCATCGCTTCGGTATTACAATCGGCCGGCAGCGATGGGGAGACGCCATCAAGTTAAAAGTTGCAAGAAAATTGAATTCTCCCTCTCTCGAACTTTCCCCCATACCTTCGGCAAGATTGTCGAATGGTGCTCTGGTGAGGCCATAAATTACACGCAGTAAGTGATATGACTGACTGAGATGATGACAGTGACGACGTCTTAGTCAAAGTTGAGACCGACTCTCTCCAATGAGTCAGAGAGTACTCAATTATGTAATTTTCGCGCAATTTATCAAAAACCAAACGCCATTCACTGCGAGTGTTCGTGTGCACGAATGTGGATACATTTTGAGAGTCATGCACACATGTACGCAGCTTCACTTTGCGAATCTGTTTGCTCCACAGCCATCAGCAAAACAAACACACAAAGTTCATAGATACTCATAAATACAAAATCAATTTGTCATCGTCGGATGCTCTGCGCTGTGTGTGGCTTGTGTGGAAAGGACCAGCCTCTAGAATTCGGTTGCATACGGCTGCCGGTTTGCCGTGTGATTTGCAAGCAGTTCACTTCTGTGATGAGTGTTGATTATGGATATGAAATATGCATATTTCAAGGGTGGTGGCGATGATTGAAGTCGATGTAAATGAGGAAATTTTTAAGATATAAATAAACAAACCTCCTAATCTGACGGTACACGTAAAAGTGATAAGGTGCCGCGGGCCCGGCGACGTCGGTGACTCTGTAAGTGGGTCCGACTTGAAACGAAGTGCACTAAAGTTTGTTTGTTCTCAACATGGGGTGTATAAATGATGAGGACTTCAAAAGATTTGCACAAGTGTTTCAAAGTCAAAGCCGATGTCAACTATGTATGATTTTTATTGACAGCTGCCACTACAAGATGTTTGCGGCCTCGAATAAGTGTCATACCTCTTCCTTTGATATTGCAATTTAAGTTTAAGCGACATGGCCATCTTTGATGTCGGTATATAATCAATGAGCAGCTTTCAAATGTGTCAATTGACTGATTGGCATAGATATTTTTGAGAAAAAAAAATGCAACCATACCCAAATTTTCTGCTTACTGACATTTTGGATCACTTGTTCTTCTCTCTTTCGATGAAATATAATAGGTAAAGCGATATGGGAGTGTGCTGCACTTTGGTGGAAATGAAACCTGTTTGCAGAAAGGCACAGACAGCTTAAGACATTATCGATGAATAGGATTTACGTATATCCTTCTAAGGCTGAAGATGTTCTCTGCACTAGGAGTATCTGAGTGTTATTTCGGATATACAATTTGTCTTAAAAAAACATACAAATAACATACGCTTTCTGGCAGCATAAGAAAGTTTTTTTTTTGAAAAGCTAGGAAAAAGAGTTGCCACATTTAAGTAGCAAGTGAAACCACCTTGGACTACATTTTGCGTTATTAAATGTTTAACTGCGTGGTCGCCATGGCGTAGTTGGTAAGTGCGTCGACTCACACGCAAAAGATCTAGGTTCGATTCCCGGGAGGAACACCTTCCACCTTTTCACGGCATCACCTCTTTCAAGTTGCTGATAACACTCAATTGTCTATGAAAAGCTTATCAAATCTCGCCGTTCGGAGCTGGCAAACAACCATAGGTCCCTTCTACTCGTGAGAAAACAGTAGCACGCACAACATGAGTATTTGTTGCAGAAGCTAGGTCCTGGTCCCTTGGGGGCTGTAGTGCCATTCAAAACAAAAAAAATGGTTAACTCTTACAATTGATGTGGGAACCCTTGCTATGTTTTGGTTACGAAGAAAAAAAAAGACAAAACACCTTTGGTGCTGACAACCAGTCTTGATAAGGATGGGTGTTGCGTCATTTCATTCGCAACATTCACGTCAATCATTAACACAGTGACACTTCCTTTTGAAGATGTTTTTAAGACCCCAATTGAGACATAAGCAGACTCTGGCTGATTTGCTTACGAGTGTTTTTTTTATATTTATCTATTCCCCTATTTCTTTCTTTCTTTCCACATTTATATTTTTATTGATCATTTTTTCTTAATTTATATAGATCTCAGTCTACACCTATTCTAACTAACATAACTACCTAACGCTAACTTAACACTAATTTTTTTTTAACTTTTTGTTTATATTTTATTGTTACAAACAATCCTATTCTAAATTATCCTAAATGTATATTGGCTGTAGGGGACCAACAACGTTAGCCTGACAAGCCGACGACAACTGGGGCTTGATGGGCTTATAGCCACAATTGAAACCCTCGATCCATATCACTTTCTATTCAATCGCGAACATTGATGGATGTACTTAACCGAAAATCACCGCTTATCCTCTGTCCTTCTTACCAAGTGATAAATAAGTGGATATCCCTTCTAATGTTCGATTGAACCGGTGGAACTCCGGCGTGCGCTCTCGTGATCCAATGTCATTGCTCGTGCAACATGCATTCGAATCAGCTTAATAATGAAATTACCCACCCTATTCACTTTGGCTTCGTTACACATAACTTCATTGCGATAGAATTTCAAATTCGAAGGCATTGCCTCTCGAACATCCTTATCTTTTCCATTAGGGAAGGACTCACGCCAGACACAGTCGTCGCAAAATCGCTGAATCTTTTCAAAGTCACTTTGCAAAAGGATGTTAATGACGTCAATCTCTGTCGCTGTGACTATTCCCCTATATCGTAAGAAATAAGAAAGATATTCAGACTAATGCTTGTCGGGTTTTGCAGATATATGAACGCACTTTAAATTGAGCAAACTGAATGAAGTAAGAAATAAAGAAATGCATCCATAGTTTCAAATGACATTTCAAAATAACTTCTTTATTCTATCCGACACCAGAAGCTTTCAAGGCCTTCAAGGCCTTCAAAAGAGTCTAAGAAGTTGCACGTTGATTTTCTTAACGAAGATGTGTTTGACAGACCTATCCGTCTTTTGACTGATTTGGTGGTGCCGTCGGAACCATATCGCCATAGTTTGACCTCTAGAGGTTTGTTTTTCTCGACTTGTAGTTAATTCATGACTCATATGTATCCGAAATGAGTAAACTTCAGAACTGCGGCGGCCTATTAAAGACCTCACAGCAGAAATTCTATTGGCATGAAAATTAATGTTCTCTCCATGGGGCATCGTTTCCGAAACTCTGAGCACACCGGCTGTATGAAACACAATCCAAGTTAGTGTCAGTTGCTTATTTCATACATACGCGATCAATCTCCATTCACTTTGACACTCATATCCATCTTAAATGACCTTCTCACCCTCTTTAACCTGGACACACGCATACACGTCCTTCAGCAAACAATCTCATTACTCACTCAAATATTCTTTCACCACCGACCATATGTGTATCTCTTACATAACATCTGCTGAGGAGCAATCTAATTACTCACCTTGCCTGTCCTTGTGCACGAATATCTGTGCCAAAAGTCCAACATTCAGTCAATCATAGAGACCTGACACTGAAAGTCAGCCCGTATCTCATAGTTTGAATTACGAATCCATCCCCCATAGCGTGCGCTCATGAACAGCATTCAGCTTGATGTGCTGCACTCCGACGGGACTGATTGATTTCGGTGTTAGAACAATAACCGCGTAAAATATCCATACGATAGATACGTGATATTGTCCAGAACAAAATTTGCAATTTTGGTGCATCTGGCTCATCAGACAAAAACCGGGTCACGTCTGCACTGCATCAGGTACCGAGAAATGGAACCGCCAATCGATGACAAGCTTACTCGATGGTCGCTGTTGTTTACGTTTGGCTCTAAACAATTATGTTCGGCCTTCGAGTGCGTATAAGTTTTGTGTGCGTGTGTGTGTACTGACAATTCGCTTCAAGAGCACTCGCCGTCCATTTATATTCCCAACACAGTTTCAATTGAATTGACATCTTTTGTCGAGCATGTTCGCTGGAGTTTTACAAGACGAATCAATCAAGGTACAAGTATGCTTCTATCTATGGCGCTGCCGGTATCCACCCCAAGCGGAGAAGTGTCAAAGTCCATGTCTGCCGTAACTAATTTGTTTATGATTTCAAATGGACTGACGATGTTATCCCACTGTCGCCACCTTTTTGCGTGCCATAGAGTGGAAATGTCAATTATGACAGAATGACAGTAGCGGGCAGAGAAATATAGACACAAACAACCGAGAAACACTAGACTGGCGCCGATAGCATAAGTGTCGGTTGTCTTGTCTTCCTCTCAAAATTGTCAATTTCACGCAGCGGACGGTGTAATTAATTTTTTTTTCCATTGTTTTTCTTGTCGCTGAATGCTTAGCAGTGGCATTGGTGGCTTTCGTTGTGCGGATTTGTCTTGTGTTTTTTTATTTCTTGCATAATAGCACACCTCATCAACCGGGGAACCGGTTGGTGTGACTTAGGAACTCCACTAGGCGTTACGCTGTACTGAAAACACAAGGCATAAGAGAAAGGTCATGCAGAAAAGGTTCGGGATTTCGACTGTGACCGGGGTCAGCCCGGCAATAAAACTTTATTCCGTGCTCAATTAAGATACGCCGCACGAGATAAGAGGGATTCTTAATTAGCTCAGAGTCATAATGAGCGGATGCAAATGACATTCTGATTTCGAAATTAGGGGGGGTTCATGGGATGTGCTTGCTTGTGTTATCTTATGCGGTTATAGCTAGGCAGAGCTTGTACTCGAGTGTGCGACGAACCAGATCTTGAGCAAGATGCCACAGAATTCCTGATAAATGCAAGAAGTTGAAAATGGGATAATTGCTCTTTGAAGTGAGATAACCACAGGGTTGCCTTGGGATGCATATGAATATCGATTTCAGGGGCAACAAATCCGATTCGAATCAATAAACGAGCCGGGAGTACTTAAGTAATTGAAATTTACAATCCAGAACGCAAATATCAATTTCTGGCGTCGAGTGACATTACCACATCCATTATCGAAGCATGTAAGTCCGGCCCTGCTGGCAGACAACCTACAGATGCGTGCAGCCGCATAAGCTATGTCGGATGGGCAACATTGTAGCAACTTTGGTTAGTGATGAAATTCGATCTTTGCCTGGAGCATGAACATTCGCTCTTGGCATTGATTTTGATTTCTGGTGTTTTCTTTTCTTGGGCTTATTTCCGAGGGTGTACACTTGCAACCGGCAGCTGTTAAATGTTCAATAATCTTGCGCGTGTCGTATGTAAGTAAGTTCAATGTCCCTCGAGAGTACTGTGGTTGGAGGCACAAAAGAAGAATAAATACCGAATTTGGAACAGGGCGGGAATGCAGATTTCAACGAACTACGCAAACTACAGTATGCGTTTGATCAGAAAATTGTTGGCAGCTTGGGTAATGGTAATGGTAGTCAATGGTAATGTTAAGTAAACCAAATTCCCCCATCCAAGCCAAGCCCCATCGAGGCTGTGTAAATCATAAGTGCCTACTTTTTTGTGTGGGCCTGTACTGTACTGAAAGGAAGTGTCTGCCGTGTCGTCGAACAGTTCTGTTTTTTTTTTTCATGATTCAACTTCTTTTTAGTTGTTGACAATATTTAATGAAGAACTTCTCAAAACTCGCCGTACTGAAGAGACCCCTCTGCTCCTGCAAGTATTAGAAGCTATTGTAGAACCTGGTTCATTGCTGACTGTAGATCAACCGAAACATTTAAGTTATTTAACAATATAGCTTTTGTAGATACATACATGCAGAAAATTTGCATTAAAAAATAAAATGAATAAATACGCCGAAGGGTGATGTCCACACGAGGACATTTCGCCACACTTCTATTCGTCCTAGCTCATGGCTAGTTAAAGTACAACTGCATGCGATGAATCACCATTTTCTTACCTAGTAGATGGCTATGCCGAACGTACTTTGACCAGTATTAGTTTATTCTACAGTCAGGCACGTTGACTAAATTTTTTAATGCAGCAATGCTTTATTCCATACGAAAAGGAGTAGTTTTCACAGTAAAAAGCTTGGTGAGTTGCAAGGAATTCGTATCCAGTCGGAGCCGCAGTCTGTGCAATGAAGACCTTTATCCTTGTACAGAAAGTCCAGTTTACTGATACACCATGCAATATGAGCAATATGAGCGAATGGTGTGGGAAATCTAGTTTTTATTGAAACTAGGAGGAACAAGCACATGTATCTACGAATACTCTCAGAAAACTTAAAGGCAAGTTCATTATGCAATTAAAATAGGCTTGCAGGGTGATTTCGCATTAGTTCAGGACAACGACTCCAAAACTTTATCTATGCTAGTGAGAGAATGGTTGCTATATAATGTAAAGTCTGTGTTGCCCCATCCGCCCCAATCCCCGGACCTTACTATCGAGTAGTTATGGGATATTTTGAAAAAGAAATTACGAGAAAGCCTATTGACCAGTAAAAGTCATCGTAAGGAAATTTTTACACATGAATGGAACAAAATATTACCCGAAGTCACCAGCAATCTCGTGTTTTCAACGAAAAATAGATTATGAGGTGTAATTAAAGCAAAAAGTTATCATACACGTTATTTAACCAGATAAAAAGCCTATATTTGTAGAGTGTATGTGCAATTGTTTGATGCAAGTGCAATTTTTTTGAGTTTGTTGTAGTTGAACTTAAATACAATTTGTTTTTTTATTTATAGCTTATTTTATGGGGAATTAAAAATGAAATAATCTTTTACGAAAACATAGTTTAAGGTTACTAAAAATGATAAAAAATACAAATTCTTTTAAATAAATTTGCTGTATGTGCAATTTTTTTTATGTATTGTATGTACCCTGATCAGGAAGCGCACCGTGACGTCAACGATTACAAAGTTGATTCGTATTCTGATGTGAAAGATCAAATCTTTGGCTCATTTTGGATCAATAGGAAGTCGCCAGATCCTATTGCCCTTTGTTCTTTAGATGTGTTCCTTGTTTGCTTCTTTCCAAGTGGATATTGGCATGTTTAAGTCAAAAAATTGAAATCAGACCGGTATATAAATAAATTGCGGAACAGAGCACCTGGTGCAAGTGAAAATTATTCCTTCCTTTATATATGCATATATATCAAATATAAAAACTCTTAATAAAATCTTAAGTATCGCATAACAAGTTCTATGTGTAAAACTTGTGTACATGTACATATAGCCACTTATAATGACCTCATTGCATTTCACACATCACTCAGATCTTAATCTCCTCAAGTAGCCGTCATTGTGTAACGTGTGAGAGAATATCGTGTTGCCGCACTCAACTTTCCAATTCCACAATTGACATTAATTTATCGCAGTAAGCACGCGATCTTTACAGAGGAAAAGGAATGACTCTCCAGATATCTCACTTCAGTTGCACCGCCACTGCAGTGGTCATTCCCGTCAAACATGTTAGCTGCTGTCAATTCATAAAAATTAATTCTTCTAATTGATTGCATACTCGTACTCAGAGATTTAATCATACAATCAATCAGTTTGTAGTTTGCGACAATCGTGTTTGCCACAACGTCCACTGCAAAATATTCCTTAAGTCGTATAATCTTTGCGATTGTGTACTAGCACGCTCGATTGAATGTGAAACGTCTTAGTTGAAATCATTTTCAATTGTTCTTGTTGCGGTAAGGTTTTCATAAGAATTGTAAATCAAATGAGGTAATGTTGGACTATTGTGAGTGGCTTGTAAGGCTATTTGTCTTGGATTATGATGTTCGGGAAGATGTTTGCAAATTAAGACGTCTGTTGGGTTTTCTCGGAAACAATTGTGATTTGTGCGGAATCGATTCTTTCTCATACATGGCATTATTTAGAGGCAAGACAGACTATTACTGCAAGACATCTGTTATGTCGTTGAATTAAGCTGTGGTGTCTACACACCGCTCACAGTCATTAAGAGGGATATATTCAAACAAATCTATATCTGTATATCTACACTCATAGCGCAGTGATGATTGTAGATGTAGTATGCATAAGCGGACAGAAAAGGTAGCTGGATTTTTTTTTTTCATTTTGGAAGATGTCCCCTCAAGAGGAAAAGAAAGAAAAGAAAGCTACACATACTGGAAAGTTATATTTGAAGGTACATTCGAATTTTAATTTTGAAAACAGATCATGGAGATGTTTAACAACCTTCATAACCTTCTCGAAATATCTGGTTTATTCATCCAGTTACCAGAAGTTTGTCTTTCATTTCTGCAAGTTGTTGTCAACATTGTTTTACATTAGCATATGTCAACTTAGCATAAGCTTATTTTGAACCTATTTAACAGCGGCCAGTGGTCTTTTGAAAATAGATTTATCTAAGTTTCTCAAGTATAAAATTGACAAGTAGAGACCCAGAATATGGTACGTGTAGAAAAACGTATATTCCTGCCAAATGTGTGGTTTCAACAGTTTTGTTTTCACCTTAAATCACACAAGTGACATATGTATAAGCAATTGACAAAGGTTATCTTCTTCTTCTTCTTCTTCTTCTTCTTCTTCTCGTGGCGCTATAGTCCGACGTCGACCTGGCCCTCAACAAACATGCCTCTCCATCCAGCACTATTTTTCGTGAGCTGCCGTCAGTTGCGCATTCCAAGTTGGTTGAGGTCATTCTCCACTTGTGTGCGCCACCTTAGCCTGGGCCGTCCTCTGTTGCGTTATCCCAATGGCTCATATTCGAAAAACTTTCGGGCCAGAGCTGTGGTGTCCATACGCTCTACATGGCCTAGCAATCTTATGGGGATCTATTCCACAAATTAACAAGAGTCTAGACACTTACACTGCTGATATATCCGTTGTTGCTCATCGAGCTACAGTTTGAATGAATAAGTGTTCTTCTTCCATTTCTCAACTCTACTCGGTTAAACTTGTATTAAAATCAAGCCGACGGTAGCGCTCTTACATGCCAAAAATCGCTGTTGAACTAACCAGTTAAAAGCTGCACTTTTTATCAACTCACCACCAAGCCAAACTCAAGTGCCAGTGCAAAAACGAAAACATCTCCTCCCCTCATTCCACCGCCAATGTCGCATACAGTCGATTAAAGTGTAGCAACATTATCAAGTTTAATAATTAATTAAAAAAGCATTTTAACGCAGAAAGCAATTAGACTTAGCGCCCGGAGAGCAACATAAAGTTTCCACTTAATATGCTGCTTTCGGTGGGACATAAATATTGATGAATTAATTGTGCCTAGGTGCAGGATTTGTTTAAACTTGTCCAACCGGCCTAGTCGATGAAAAGTGTCTTTGAATTCTTCCCTACCTCTGAGTTCTCAACCGGTTAACTGTCAGAGCTACTACTCGTTTCCTGTTCTCATAAATGCGCTGATAAACATTTACAAACATCCACTAACTGATTTACTTCCATTCCCAGTTCCAACCATTTCGCCAATTACGCACAACCATCAATCTTAATTTACGGCACTTCAATAATATCCGACATTTAAAATCGCATAATCGCCTTGAACGATTAATTAACCAGTCGCTAAACTTGTCACAAATAACTGCATGCCCGGCTCAAGATGAATCTCCCAATCAACATGTCCATTTAATGGTCTTCCATCCGCAGGAGATCACACGTCATCTTATCCTACCTTATCGCCCCTTGAATGGAAGTGGTTCGACAGGAAGAGCTGTACACCATACACACACTTAGGTCTCAATTAAACTCTACATAGGACTGGTTTGGTTGAGGAGTTATGGATCCTAGACCTAATCAAAATAATTACGCATACACTTCATTCCCACTTTAGTTCATTTCAAGTAGATACGCAAGTCTAGCTGCAAATCCCATCCTGTCTGTCGATTAATCTCTTCAAAATGTCCGACAAATAAACACTTAAGACGGACATATGATACGAGCAGAAATCCAAACTGAAGAACACACGATTCTAGACGGTAGTATGCAGGAAGCTGCGGTTCAAATGGCGTGTCGTGTATTGTCATGACACAATGAACACATACGACATGAGCAATAAATTAAATCTCATCACTGAACGACTCGGCTTGGTGATCGCTGAGTCTTTAAAGCCCATCTGCGCACGATGTGATGGGATTAGGCGAAGACGCATGAGATTAATTTACAAGGGGATCGGTATAGGGTGGGATGTTCAAATGAATCTCGGTGACATGGTTATTGAAATATTTCGAAGGCAACAGATTAGAAAATGTGATAAATTGTTTGCGGAATAGTGCATTTGTATTCAATTATGGATTAAAAAAACTAATTTCACCACTCAGGGTCAGTGTCAAATTTTCAAAATTTAAAACAGTGGCTAGAGCAAACGTCAAACAACAATGAACATTTTTTCCGAGAAACTCACTGATTCTTGATCTGGTTTGTTGTGATATTTCCTTCAAGGTAACATACCAGTGTGGTCCGATCAGTAATTAGGTTTACCGCCAGTGGTACCACAATTGCAAAAAATAAGAAAAAAAAACCTAACATTCAGTACATTCTTTTCCGACACTATTTTGTACATTTTGGGAGTGGAATTCAAATTTGACGCGTTGTATTGGGCGATCTTTCGATCTTTTCTGACAGTTTTTCACGCAATGCAAGGCTCGTTGGCATTAGTTGGAGTCGATAACGTTTCCTATAAATGGTTTCGCAGCTCATAGTACTTCACACACATCTGGTCATATCAAATGCAGTCCTTTGAAACGTGGATGTTGTTCTTTGGCATCAATGTAGACAATAATAGAACGGGTTCACGGAGCTGCGCATAATATATCACCTTTTCATTTCCTCTCATAATCCGGTGCAAAAATCCCTTCCTTAGATGTATTTCAGGAAGCAGTTGACAACCCTTTTGAAGCGTCGAAAGCAATCACTTCCACAAGCATACGAGTTACTTTAGCTGAACTTTTCTTAAAATTTAAAGAAAATATTATAACTTACCACAAATGCTGTTTTTTGAAGAGGCAAAAAGCAATGTTGGTGTCTTGTCATTCGAGTCGACCTTTGCAGAATTACAATAAAAACAGCCTCACTTGGGATCCGTGTGTAGGAGGAGAAATTTAAAGAGAAGAGAAACCGAAACGTCAGAGTCTGTTTTCATGTGTCGTTCTTTATTTTCCGAGCCCTTTTATACAATTTCTCTTGACAGTTAGTGGAGAGTTCTCGGTTAATGACCTGGCCAGATGATCGAACTTACACAAAAGTTTATCGCAGTTATTCAAGTAATGTTAACGTTGCACAGTGGTGCACAAAAGTAATAATCTGTAATTTCCTACAATTCGACCATCCTGACCAAGTAATCGCCCCGATTACAATTCATTTAAGGTAATATAGAGAACAACAATTCATTTTACAAACAATTATACAATAATGTGTATTTAAGCAAACTACGATTTCATTAATAATTCAATTGTCAAAAATAAATGTTTAAATTAATGAGATACATTGGAAAAGCAGGCTTGAAATTGATATAAAACATTATGCAGTAGTTAGTCTTCTCCGCACGTACCGGAATCCTCCAGATCCTCTTCGGCAACTCCAACGTCATCTGCATTTTCCGGATGTGCTATGTTGACATTATATGGTCGCATGTTACCTGGAGAGACTATGCCTTTGTATGGTAATCTGGTAAGCTGCAAGCCTTCAATGTCAGAAATTAAATACCTATCATTCGGCAATATCTTTTTTACTTCATATGGCCCGCGGTATTTTGCCAAAAGTTTCCTATTTACCCCGGGTACCGTCGATGTATTTTTTACCATCACATATTGGCCTAGTCGGTATTTCGTAGGATTTTTATGCCGATTATCATAATAAATCTTTTTCGACCTTTGAGTACTTTCAATACACTTGACAGCGCTTTCTCTTACCTCATTCAAACTAGCTCGTTCTTTTGTGAATTTTTCGGCGAGAAACTCTTTGACACGGTCAGAAAAATCGCCCTTTTGGTGTACACCGAATAAAAGGACACTTGGTGTAAAACCAGTGCTTCTATTTACCGTGTTGTTAAGAGCGAATTCAGTCTTTACCAAATGCTTATCCCAATCACTGGTCGTATGTGATTCGCATTCCTTGGCAAGCATAGGTACTAGAACTCGGTTCATGCGTTCTACCTGTCCATTAGACTGGGGTGAACACGTTGCAACTTTAATGTGCTTAATATTGTTCTCTTCCATGAAGTCACTGAATTCTTTAGACGTGAAACAAGTTCCACGGTCTGATATGATCTGATCGGGTCGCGAATAGTTTTGGAAAAAGGAAGTTAAGCACTTGATTGCCTCTTCGCTTTGTGTCGATTTGACGGGATAGAGCTTAACAAACTTTGTAAAGCCATCAACAACAAGCAAAACATGTCTTTTTCTCGTATTTGAATTTGGCAAGGGGCCCAGGTGATCGATGTGCAAGGTGTGAAAGGGAAGATCGCCCTTTGGAATGGAGTGCAAACTTGCTTCGGTCTTACCGGAGTTGGGCGAATAATACATACACTTTAAGCACTTCTGTATATAAACCTTAATCTTATTTTTCATTCCTGGGAACCAGTAGCTCTCGGATAGGTATTGAAAGCATTTTTCCGCACCTAGGTGGCACAACGCCTCGTGGTGTGTGCGTATGACTTGTTCCTCCATATGAGATGGAACGAAAAAGAGGACTTTGTTTTTCTTTTTCCTGTAAATTAGACCATCTATCATTTCGTACAGACTACTTTGGTTTTTTTCTAAGTCGGCAACTATTGAAATAATTTTAGGGTCCTGTTTTTGCGCGGCCGCTAAAACAAACTCGAATGATTCATCGACAACGTGCAGCACATTGAAAGATCGACTCAATGCGTCGACGTGAGTCATTTTTTCACTCTTTCGATGTTCAACAACGTAATCGAAACTCTGTAGCTCAAGAGCCCATCGAGATATTCGCGGATTCAACATTTTTTTCCCGAGGGTCAAGGCCAGTGCTTGACAATCAGTAACGATTTTGAAGGACAATCCTGTTAAATAAATTCGGAATCTTCGAAGCGCATAGATTATGGAAAGAGTTTCAAGCTCGTAACTGTGGTACCTGCTTTCGGTTTCGGTTGCACGTTTCGAAAAGTAAAATATGGGATGAAATTTCCCATCTAATTGCTTTTGCAACAGGACTGATCCGAACCCGATTGTGCTGGCATCACAATGAAGTTCAGTCACACTGTGTGGACTGTATATAGCCAAAACAGGCGAAGCTACAAGTTTGCCTTTTAGGATATTAAAAGTCTCTCTTTCAGTTATTCCGAATACAAATGGGGCATTTCTTTTCAGTAGATCGTAGAGAGGCTTCGATACCAACGCGAAATTCTTTATGAATTTTCTAAAATAGGAACAGAGTCCTAGGAAGCTATGTACATCCTTAGTACATGTCGGCGTAGGAAAATCTCGTATTGCTTTTAAATTGCTTTCATTCGGCCGTATTCCTGCTTCTGTAACTTTATATCCTAAGTAAACAATTTCTGATTGTAAAAACTGGCACTTATCGCATCTTAGGACCAATCCATTCTCAACGATTATTTGGATGACTAACTTTAGGATTTCTAAGTGTTCCTCCAGAGTGACTGTAGCAATTAGGAGGTCATCCAAATATGTTAGAATTTTTCCTTTCGAGATCAGACAGCCGAAGACACGCTTCATAAATCGTTCAAAGACCGATGGAGCATTTTTTAAGCCAAACGGCATTCGCGTATACTCATATTGCCCCATAGGGGTAATAAATGACGTGTATTTAATGGATTCCTCGTCCACCTTAACGTGGTAAAATCCATTTTTGAGGTCTAGCGTAGTGAAATACTTTTTGTTTCTTAGACGATCTATATGATCTTCTATTAGAGGTAGAGGATAATTATCACGTAGAGTGATCTTGTTGAGTTCCCGAAAATCAACGCAGAGCCTCAATTCTTTATTTTTCTTTTGAACGAGAACTATGGGAGAAACGTACGGGGAATTCGACTCGCGTATAATACCTTTTTTAAGAAGATCATCTAAAATATTTTGGAGTTCTACCTTATGTGCGTACGGAAGTCTTCGCGGGGTACAACGAAAGGGAATGTCTTTTGACAATTCGATTTTCATGGAAAAGTCCGTTGGTGAAAACTTATTTGCGGAATTGAGAAAAGCCGGTCTAACTATATCTTTAACATTTTCCTTAATTGTATCACATATATTATCATTAATGTTCCATTCAAACTCACCCTCATCTATTACTTTGATGTTGAGAATTTGTTGGGTTTCCTCGATTTCGGCAGTATGTGATGTATGCATAACGGACGCGTGATGATCCTTGGAGTTGCACGTAATCTGGGGATCCTGATTATCACTTGCGAGATTTGCTTTACGAAGAGTCAAGCCTGTTTTTCCTATGTAGTCTCTGCCTAAAACAATAGGATACGTCATTGAAAAGTTTTTAACAACAAAAATATTCAAAAATGTTACTGAACTTTCGGATTCGACATTCGTAACTATACTTCCAATAACTTCCAAGGGACTAGCGTTGACTCCACAGTAGGTCTGCTGGCTTTTCTTTACAGTTGATAATAAAGCTGATGGCAAGAATCTTTCCTGTATGAAGCTGATGGGACTCCCCGAGTCCAAGAGAGTTAGCAAGTTGATGGACATTTCCAAGTCATTACTTTTCCATCTGTAGAGGACGTTGCGCTCGAAATCATTTTCACCGTTTCTCACTTCACTTGGTGGATGATCAGGCAGGTTGATTTTTCTCTTTGTGCGTGAGTGTTGTTGTAGCATCAGAACTGTGTTTTCTGCTCCGCATTTCGTCGCTATGTGTCCGGACTGTCCGCATTTAAAGCAAATAACCGAACTTTTTGGCGGCTGGTTTTTCACGGGCTTAGAATCAGTTTGTTGAGTTGTTTTTGGTTTACTCAAAGGAAAAAAACGATTTGGTTGAGAAACATGTACTGAGGCTCTATTAAAATTATTATCACGATGGTTACTTTTAAACTTAGCGTATTTCCGCAAAAGTGCTTTTAGTTCATCGAGATTGTTAGCGCTATATAAAATGGTTTTATTTACCTCAGAGTCGGGAATACCTTTAATAATGAATTGAATGATATCCTCTTCTTCGACGTTAGTGTGTGAAGCTATCTCCTGCATATGGAGCACGTACTGCTGCATGGTTTCGTCGCGAAGTTTTTTCCTTCCTCGGAGTTCATTGTAGATGTCCGATTTAGTGACCGCTTTATGAAACTCATTCTTCAACGCTTCTTTCAATTCAGACCAGCTTCGAATCTTAACGGTTCTAACGAATAACTTAGCGGTACCTTGTAGAAGTCTTTTCCCGTAGATGAATTTGTTACGGTCACTGAGACCCAAAACCTCAGCGCTTTCCTCGAACTGTTCCAGCCACCGTTGGATCGGGAAGTTGTCATCTCCGCTAAATGATGACAGCGACTCTTCGATGTCCTTAAATCCACAACTTGAATTCGATCGCATATTCGAATCCACTTCATCTAGTTCTAGCTCGCGAAGTTGCAGCCTGAGTCTTTTGATCTCCTCCTTCTTTTTGCATAGTCTCCGCAGCTTCGTTATTTCAGCATCCAACTCCTCCTCATCTTCACTGCTCGAATCATCGGTTGGTTCACGATCACCGCGTGGGAAAGAATCATCCACACTAAGGTCCTTGCTTGTCGATGGAACTTCTTGGAGCAAGCTTAAAAAATTTTCAGTTGTGAAGCCTTGTACAGCATCTTGAAGGCGGACTTTTAATTCTGCTTTAGTGCCCGTCGATTGGCATTTTAATATTCTGAGTGCACTTTTGAGTTTGGACACTGTTGCATTTTCAACAAATTTGCTCCACTCTTCACTCATAATTTATATTGTCTAAAGCACTTAAAATCCGCTATCACTCGCTTTAATACTTCGCAAAAAAATTACTTTAAACACTTAACTCAGAAATTAACTTTTGACTAGCGCTCGCACTTAGTACAGCTGATCTGTCTGTCAAATCCCACTTCTGAGAGTTGTAGGAGGAGAAATTTAAAGAGAAGAGAAACCGAAACGTCAGAATCTGTTTTCATGTGTCGTTCTTTATTTTCCGAGCCCTTTTATACAATTTCTCTTGACAGTTAGTGGAGAGTTCTCGGTTAATGACCTGGCCAGATGATCGAACTTACACAAAAGTTTATCGCAGTTATTCAAGTAATGTTAACGTTGCACAGTGGTGCACAAAAGTAATAATCTGTAATTTCCTACACGTGTAACTTCTTTTATGTTCATAACCACGGAAAAGTTAGTCGCCGGTCAGAAATTTGAATCGAATATGGGTGTACTGTGGTCGAAATGGCATAGTAGGTAAGCACTACTGTAAGTCCCCGGGTTCGATTCCGGGACTAAATTATTAGAAAACTTTTACGGTACCTCCTATTCTTAAATTTCGCCGTTCGCAGTCGGCTCAACTGAAAGTCATCTTTAACTGTTGTAGAAGAAAAAGAAGCACAACATAAGTAGTTCTTGGAGAAGCAAGACAAACAGACAGTCCCTTATGGTCGCCAACGAGTTTATTTTGTTGTTTTGTTTTTTTTAGAAAAGTTCAGAGAGAACGAAATTATAAGTTAAAGAATTCTTTTTTGACGAAACTCATTTTGCTTTCATTTGATGTTCGAGTTTCACCCAACGTTTGTTACCTGGAATGCGGAAACCAAAGGGCAGCATACTTGATTGATTCCATTTCCTAGCCAAATCCTATGTATCTGTGGCCAGGCAGAAGGGTTGCGTAGGTACTACTCCCTATATTTACGTCTTTGCTTCAACTCCTCCTTGGTCAACAAATACGCAAATCGCCCTTTTCCGGGAGCTACTGCGATTTTTTGCTTTACATGCAATGTTTCAATGAATAAGAGGTGCGAGTACCGCGTCGGAGTTTCAATTCCAAAGCAAATCCAACATTTTGTGTCTGTCACGTCTCAATTTGAAAACATGTAAAATTTCGAAAAAGAAATTAATTTTGCTCCGCAAACTGTGACACGAAATTTTAAGAAATTTTTGCGGAATCCGGATTTCCAGCAAATGCAAGTGCTCAAGAGGGCCAAACAAGACCACTCGACGAAGATCGATTTTTGGTGTTGTACAACCGTCCGCATCGGTCTTAAACTTCGGCAGATCTTAAAAATGTACTTACCTGCAGAAAAAATGTCCATCAAGTTAAGTGAGAAAAAAGACTAGAGACTAGGACTTAGAGCAACCAAGTCAGTACTGAAGTCAGAAGTCAGAAAAAAAACAACTGGTCTTTCCTTAAAAGATACCCCATCGGTCTCAAGACCACTTCTTTTCATACAGGCAAAATTGTAAGTATTAATTTGTTATTTTTTTGAATACAATTCTTATGGCCAACTACTTAAACTTTTGTGACTTAAAGTAGAGAAATTATACCCATGACGTTATTTGGCTCCAACTTTTTAACACCAACCAACTAACACTGATCAAGATCATGTATTGAACGAAAAAAAGAAAATAAATTACCTGTCAGCGCTAGATTTTGAAAAATGTACTTTTGAACGGGCTTTAACACCAATACCTGAACGTGTGACGTAGCTTTCCTAAATTTGACAGTTGTTAACTACTAAAAATTTATAAAGCTGCCTTTCAAAACTAGATCTGACGAAAGTCCTGCCTTAGTGCACAAGAGATCATTTAGCAAGCTGAGGTCGATGCTCTATTACAATGCAACCGAGTCTATATAAGACTCTCTCCTTGTTTCGTTAGGCTGAGGTCATAATGCATGTCAATCATAAGAAATAAACCTGACAACAATCATAACATAAATTATCTCTAGCAGTATCCAAAACGAAGTTATATCATTCTTTCCATGGTGAAATCCAAAAAATGAGGTTATACGTGACTAAGATTGAGATGATTTGAGTGTGTCACACCACAAAATTGCTCATCTTCGTGAAGACATTTTTCCATATTTCAAATTCTATGAAAAAAGTAAACGTATCTAGCTACCTGACTGATATCTATCTTAACAATCGGTAGCTTACGATCTCCAAAGCGCCACTTACTCCCAACGACAAATGCGCGACGCGGCGTGGGCAACATTTTCAGTGTAACTCTAATAAAAATACATGTGTGTGGTCTACACATCAAGTGTTTCTGCTGTCAGAGCCATTAAATCCGCGCGGTTAACACACTTGAATGCGCGAGTAAGCTACTGAACAATTGACTGGCCAGCCATCCCAAGTACAACGATTTCAAGACAACCCACGATGCCGATCTCCCTCTCTGCTGGCTCGAATGATGATGTCTGTCTGTGATGAGTCCAGAGATACACGTCAATGTTATGGGTCTTTACTGTCAGCGTGCCAAACACCAAATCTCTTAATCCCTTTCGCTAAGTATGGGGCTTCTGGACTGATGTTGTCTGTGACTTTTTAACTTCTTGTCATCGCAGCATCTCGTTTGACTGGATGATGTTTCTTTTTGCGTGAACTGAAGTCGGCCGGTCCATGTCCGTTCACCGCATTCGTCTCGCTACAACTTCACCCCAGCGAACACAGGTTTCGAAGCGGTATCGTTGCCGCGGTAGATCTTGTTCGCAGATCGTGCCGAAGTTGATTCTCTTTTTGTCTTTCGCTTATTTTCTGCCCTGACTTTGGCGGTTTGAAGATCAAAAGATTGCGGCGATAAATTGATCGTTGCTTCATATTTAAAGTAGCGTAACAGATCGTTTGACTTTGATTGCATTCCCTCTGTATGTCTAGCTCAGTTTCTTTCTCCTTCTGCCTGCCCGATTGGTGCGCTTTCTCTTTTGCGCTGTGGACCGATTGTCGTACACACGGTCACGAAGTGTTGTAAAATTTGTTGCAATTTGAAAACGCGCAAGATGACCCCAACGATGGCACGATATACATAAATGCCATCATGTACTCAAATTGGCACGAGGGCTGAGTCAAGACCATCCATACAAACTGTTGCCTGGGGGGGACAATGTGATCGCTGAGAATTAAAGAATAGTTTGAATAGGAACTGATTGATTTGGGTCATGGTGTGTATGACATGTTATTGGCATTTGGACTGAACTTGTTGAGGCTTACAATTGTGTAAATTAACAAAAGAAGTGCCGACCGTGATTGGGGTATTTTCCTTGTGAATGTTAAGAAAGTGAAGGAGTGTTAAGAGTCTCAACAAAAACACGTTCCAACACAGCCGAAAGTGTAAAAAAATACTTGTCCAAGTCAATCAAAAATTAAACTTTTTGTGACAGGTCCCTTTTCAATTCAATTTGTTGTAATACACTAAAAAAATCATGCCAAAAGCAGACACAGTAGATACCATAAACATACATATGTATGTATCTGTGTTCTTGAATTTAAATTTACGTGCATAGTTATCAAGAAGTCACAGCAACGATAAAGTTTCGACGTGGCTTGCATTGATTTTCTTATTAAATTCTAGTTACTCATGTATTCCTGGATGTACATATTTTGGCTATGACAAGAACTTCTGCGTGTACTAAGGTAACTTCAGTCCTGTTTCTAAAGTTTAGCGTTACTATAAATTGAATAAAGTTGTAAGGTGCACATAGTTTCTCCAATAAACTGACACAAGTGTAGCTCCCGTGAGGTTGGGGTTAAAGTTTCGTTGCCCTTACTTATTGCTTCAGGAGAATCGATAAAAGGAAGCGCTTTAACTTGAGTCGTATCACATCTCTGATTTGTTTTTTAATAAAAAGGTTTCCCAAAGATTAAATTCATCAGTCACAGAAACAGGTTTGCCGCATTTTCTTAGAAAACTTATCCTTTGAAATAACCCTCGTGCATACCCGAGAAACAATCGTAAATGTAAGTACTGACAGTTGCTTGGGAATCTACCTTTGAATTGTGCACAGCATCAATTCCTCGCACAGCTATACACGATTATTAGTTTGAGTTGCTACCTACACATACATACATATGTATGTAGACAGCATTCCATTCTTAAATTAAGACATCACCAATGGATACATGCTTCCTAATTAGTGCCCATTAAGTCAAAAGTATTCTCGTCAAACCCGTCGGTGCCTTCTCAAAGAGAAAACGTGTCTACTCTCCAACTACCATGTCCATCTGAAGTGCCTATGAATCTTCTTAGTGGATCGACCATGAAGCATAAAGGAGAATCGCTTCAACTAATACATACACATTACACGGCTTCCACTAACTTTTACAAGAGATCACAAATCGCGAATTCATTCTGTGTCACCACCGGGGCGTACCACGATTATTTACGTTAGAATCAGATACGGGGTACACTACACATTCACAATACAATGAGATGCACACACAGTCGCTCGGAGTTGTAGGCAACTGCCTCTTGGAAATCAGATACCGTACAATGACCATAATTGCCCTCATGTACCTTGGTAATTTTTGTTTTGCTGTTGCTGAATGTATCGCTGCTGCAGCAAGAACTGCCGCCACCACTGCTGCCGCGGACATTGCAAGCGAAACGCTGCCGGTCTCGTCTCTGACAAATTGCTTCCAAATACCAATTACATGGATACACGATACTGTAGACACCGTCAACTGGCCTTTTGGATGTGGTTACGCTTTCAAACTTTTCGTGCGAGTGACACAGTGAGCGGTCAAAAGCGGGATGCTAAATATTTCATAGATACTTTTTCCTTTTCGTCTCTCAAAGCAGGATAAACGTATCTTTACATCTCAAAAATTTAAAATGCAGAACATGTGTGATCTTAAATTATGTGGATAGTATGCAAGCACGGAGAAACGTTTCAGGAAGTCTTAGCGAGAGTAACTATCTGTCCGTGCAATCTCTTGTGGATATTGAGTGTGGGTTGTGCTTCAGGGAACAGCTGGTGGCAGTTGCCAGAGTGCTTAGTGTTTAACCAGTCATCCTTGTTGCGGTGGTCAACCATGGCAGGGAGTGCTCTCGTGTACATACCCATTTTCAAGTGCAGCCCCTCCGCTCACAAGTGAACATAATGATGTATGTATCGGCGAGTACAGACAACTGTAGCACCTAACATGCCATTTGACTTGTAATTCGATTTGCTACATCCGGGCAGGTAAGGCGAGGTGAAGTGAAAAATTAACAGCACACCAACCTTGCCGCACAAGTGCATCGAAATTTTCACCTTAATGGGGTGTCGAATACTATCGATTCACACACACTCCCTGCTGATTGGCCTCAATTGAGAAGGGGACTCCGGCAAGACTCATCAATAAGTGACAAATCGCCCTGATGTGCACGCTGTTTCTGTGACTGTAACCTAATTTGATTATTTTCAGTTTTTTTTTTCAGTCGATAGGAAGTGCTTCCCTTTGTGTGTCTAATGGCAATCAAATGAAATGGGATACCTCGCACTAGGCGGCATTGTTACTGGAAACTGTATCATAATATAATAATTAGCTCTGTAAATTATGTGTAATTTGAGGCTACCCATCTGTAACTGATGAGTTTTGGTTTTTGCGCTTTGTACGGAAGTGGTGGGGAGGTGAACTTTCGGCAGGGTAAACGTATCTCTGTTTCGCTCTGAAAACGTACTGACTCATTTGCGGCACACTTTTCTGTGCTGTGGTCTCTCCGTTGACTCGGCTTTGAGATAATCTTTTCGAAAATGGGGAAAATTATGAATATTTTAGGAAATAAATGGCTGCGTCCGTAATCCACTTCGTACTCGTAAACCTCTTTTCTACTTTTCCCGACAATGGAAGTTTCAAACAGCATACTGCTGATTTTGCAAAGTAGTTTAGTATAGTGCAGCGCAAGGGTAGTCATTTGAAATTTGTATTTTCAGAGCAAAGTTTTTGAACTCACCGAAAACCTTTTCTGATGAAGAAAGAGATACTAGCCAAAAACGAGAAGCAAGTCTTTCAGCTACAGCGGAACGAAGGAATTTAAAAAGTGACGACATATTTGTGACGGTTTTTTTTTTAAATCATTGGAGACTTTTCTGTTGACGTTTACATGCATTATCATTGCTTTCATTCGATGAAAAAACGAAAAATGTGCCAAAAATTGTTGGATAAATCATAGTTTGAGATTTAAGTTTATCTTAAGTGATTATTGACTATACTCGTGGCTTAATAGAATCATACGATGGGTATTGATTCGAACTATACAAAACTTGTAATATTTTCATACAAGTCTGCAATTTAAAGAAGATTTATAGCCAAAGACAAGAAATTTGATTAAACAAGTGAAGGCACAGTCCACAAAGGACCAGGGCCTAACTTCTCCACTGACAACGAGTGTTATGCGTACCCACAATTTATTACCGATTTTGAACGGCTAAGTTCAAAAAAGAAAAAAAGGTTTTCACAATTTATACCCTTTTGATGTTGAAAGCAATTTAAATGAAGAGGTGCTGCAAAAATTCGCGCATCCACAAAGCACCAGTGCCTAACTTTTCCAGTGACTACGAATGTTATGCGCGCCATGATTCTCTCACGAGTGAAGAGGTCCCACGGTTTATAGCCGACTCCGAACCACGAGATCTAGAAAAGTATCTTTTACAAAAATACTCATGTAATCTTGTAAATAATTGAAGTGATGAGGTGCTATAAAAATATGCGAGACGAACAGGTGGGACCCACTAAACGTTTGGGGTGTCCACTACACCGCGGTGGTACACACATAGGCTCCTATAATTTCATAGACTCATATAATGGGATAAATGATTCAACGAACTAATTTATAAATTAAGTCATCGTGTGATGTGTGATTTGTAGCGCATCTCTTGCTTAAGACTCACATTGAAGCTGGAAATACTTTTCTCTCCGACACCTTTGCAAAAATTCGCCAACTGAAATCGTATTACACATCTAGGTCCTGCTTGCACTTGGTTTGTTTATATGAACAACAATGTACAATATGTGTTTGAAAATCACACTAAGTGGTGTATTTTCCCTTTGCGGACTTAAGATGTAGACCCGGATCTTTAAGATTGCCATTTATTGCAAATTTGGTATTGGGTTCGGTTATTGTTCAGTCTTAGTTCTTACGTGGTCTGCGAACATAGTACGAATACGCATTGATATGTGACTTAAGAAAAACCGACAAGGTAAGTGTAACATTGGTCAAATCACATCGTCTCCAATTAAGATGGGCATGACTTTAGGCCTCCATGCAGAATGTCCAATCTTCCATAGATATTCTGATATGTAGCGACGTTTTGTTGAAACCCAATATCAGTGCTCCAGTTAGTTACTGAACCTGTGGAATAATTATAAGCATTCCGTCTCTCGTAGTTTCGTAGGTAGGATACTTATAGCGAAGACCTTGACGGATCCACACTCATTTTGAAAAAAAAAGTATTACCACCTGAAAGAATGAACATTGTATCTTTCCGCTCGACTTAAAAGCAGCCAATTTCACGGATTTCACTTCAACACTATGGCCGTCAAGTGTCAAGTTGGGATGTACAATGGGAGTGGTTGCTGAAGAGAATAATCCTTGCTTCTCAAGAAATTCTAGCACCACCCAATATGCAAAAACTGATCTTGAATTACTTTAAAGTACGGCTGGTAGCAAAGAAGTGATTGATGGGAATAGAAGATGGTCGATTATGTACTATTGCGACCATTGTCAGCAAGTCTGGTCTTTACACGGTCTTATAATTTTTTCAGTCTCTGTGGAAATTACATAACCAACAATTTGCAATAATTTTTATTTTAATTAAAATTTATTTTATTTTTGTGTCTGCATTAGGTAACACTGAATTATGGTTACCCTTTGAATGAAATATTTAGGCTGTTGTCAATGCTGTCTGGTTTCGTGATCCTCTTTATTAGATGGGATATATCACTTTCGTTTTGAACTTCATTGTACGAAGTTGCATGAAAGAGACTGTCAATGAAATAAAATTGAGTTGCCCAACTTTTTCACATTATGAATAAAATATCAAAACATTTCGCATCTGAATATTTTTAGAACACAAACAAAGCCAAAGGTACCACATTACACAGTGGTTTGATTAAGCTTGCTTAAAAAATATCTATGAAGCCATCCAAAGTTTTAACCATAATTCGGCTCATCGCTGTCACGGTCCCAAAAAAAATTGCTCCCCATACTGCAATGATGTGTGAACATTACCCATCGACCTCTTCCATTTTGATCAGTTTTCCCCGAAGATAATTTACTACCAAAAATCTTGCATTTTGGAGAATCTTAGTTCTGTTGACTCTTGCAAATTATTTTCGAGAAAAATACTCAGCGTACATACATATGACTAGAAACAGAATCAAGCCACAAAAATGCAATTTTTTGCCAAAACCTATTTTATGCAAGAAATGCCCGCTTCAATGCATTCCTTGCTCTGGCCAACACCTTATCTTGCTGCGATCGCATTTCATTAAACATATCTGTTTGTTGTGGAAAAAATTCAAATTTCCCTCGAAACGGAAAATGCGCTCTCCGATTCAGGTGTATTCACATTTTGACATTAAGAACGACAACTGCAAACGTCATAATTCCCACGAATTCTACACACATAAGAGAAACGACAGACGGTCGGAATTCTGGAGAAACAAAACCCCACAATTTGAACTTTGCGCTCACAACAATTGTGATAATTACATAAATACTAGCCTCGAGTCTAGTACAGCTCTTACCTCGCGAGACCGCACCTTAAATACGATGCAGCGTGCTGCATTTGAAGCCAAAAAACGTATCACGTTACCCCTCCAATGGTATTTGGACTAACCGCCGTCGGTGAATTGGAACGTTCACAATAGTGCCACATGATAATATTTGTAATTGGAGAACCTATATACCCGAATGTATGTTCATCTATGTACCCAAAAATCAGGTTATCGTTTCACATGCACTCCAAGCGACGTCAAATAATGCGCTCGTATGGACGAGTACGTATGAAATCGTACTACAATCGAAAAGAACGTAATGCACATTTGCGTAGCCGTTGTGGAGAAGCAGAAAAAAAACAATCAATTAAAAATGTCACCCAAACTAAACGACATCGACGAAATTGCAATTTGTTGCTATCAAGTCCATTGCACCCCACTGGCACAAAGTGTGTAGTGACAGCACAAGTTCAAAGCCGTTCTGATGAGGTTCGCAAAAAGATACTCGTTTGGCGTTGCAATTTTTTTTTTTTCATTTGATTACGACTAATGGTGCAATCAACCGCAGTGTGTTGTTATTTAATTGCGTCCGACTGTGCTCTCTAATTGAGCTATTATTTTGTGTCTATATACATACGTGTATCTTAAGGGTGGGAGTGGGAGTGGTGTGTAGACCTATTGCATTGAACGCAATCCGGCATCGTGATGAGGATATCGTACAGAAAACGCTCTCTATAAGCGGAAGAGAATCTCAACATTCAAATTCCGTTATGCGCTTTTGGCGCTGAACACCCAACTCACAATCAAATTTGCTCCCAGACTGTGAACTACATACATATGGATGTATCTATGATGCAGAGAGCTGATCTTGCTTGATGGTGTGTATCTTGAGAGCGGCTTTTGTGCTGCATCGAGCATGTGTGTGAATGTGCGGCCTGGCAGTCGAACACAATATCTTCGTGATTTGGCTTTTGCAAGATGTAGCCCTTTTTAGCCGAAAGCGGTGATGTTAAAGTGAATATGTCGAGGGGGTTATAAAGTACACAGACACAGCCACAAAGAGAAAGGGATTTTTGCATTATTAGTTTGTGATAGATGATACTCCATTGAATCTCAGGATATGGGGCTGGGGTAACAACAAATGGTTAACGTTTGCGGTGGTACGGTATCTGTAATCGAAGGAGTGTGTGGTTTTGTTCGGGTAAATATTTGTGGTTGCCTGTTGAGAGAGCAGTCTTTCATCATAGCGCTGAACGAACTCCAAATGGATTGCTATTTACCCATTAGCTGTGGTTGCTTTGTCTTTGTTACTTAACATTTATCTTTGTGTCGTGAGAGCGGAGAAATGTCAGAATGCCAGCGAAATGACGGTACACTGTGGCATTCATGCATCCGTCAAGCACTCTCTCCGCTGGAAGATGAAGTGGATCATTTACAGATAACTGATGATTAGACTGTAAAGGGAAATTTCCATTAAAAGGTATTTGAAAATTTTGAAAAATGTTTTGTGAATAAAGTGACTTTTTTTAAATAGCTTTAGTCATCAAAAACTAAAGTATTCATCGGTAATAAGAAGGGAAGTTTAATTTTCGTCAATTTTGAAATAAGGCGGTCAGTGAAATATGCAAGTCGGGTAAATTCTGGTCTTTAACCTATGAAAATGGGGAATGAATTTGAAGCGGCAACACGAAAATTTTTGAATTGTCATGGCCAAGAGGAAAGCGACGTCAAGGCTATACTAGTCGAAAGACGTTTATAATCTGGTCAGTGATGTAAGATCACCACAAAAAATTAACAAACACCTGCAACTAATTATAATAATAATTGGGTGGCCTACAGCCCACAAGGGACCAGGGCCTAGCTTCTACACTAACTACTCGTGGTGTGCGTTCTACTGTTCTCTCGCAAGTAGGAGGGACCTACAGTTTTTTGCCGACTCCGAACGGCGACATTTGAGAAGCTTTTCATAGGCAATAAGTACTCTTTGAGTGTTGTCAGCAACTCGAAAGAGGTGGTGCCGTGAAAAAAATCAATTGACGCACTTACCACAATGCTACGGCGACCACTAACTAATTACATTTTTTAAAGAAATTCATTGTGTCGGAATCTAAGATTTTTTACTTCCTGTCAAAAGGAGAAAGTGGATGAAATCAGAAAACTAGCCTTGTTTGGAGGCTGTCTCTATCTGTTTGGTTCAACTTGCATGGGCAGTTATTTCATTTGAAAAAAGGAAAAATAAGAATTTCTGCCCAATTTGGGAGTTCTCTCGAAGTAGGCAGGACCTACAGTTTTATTACCGACTCTAAACGGCCAAATTTGAGAAGCTTTTAAACTCATAACTAGCAAGCAAAAAAAATATTAGTACTCTTTTTTATGCTCTCAGTTTCAAGTCGAGCAGTACTTGTGATTTTCTGCTTTGTTTCCTGACAGTTGGCAAAACATGGGTCTCCCCAAGGAAAAAGGTGACCAGGCGAAAACGCGAATGTTTTCTGAAATTTAGAAGGTGTGACATTGACTATTTTGGAACGGACGAAATGGTTACAGCACTCTCCATTGCGGAACTATTTGCCGATTTGACGCGATTGTTGAAAAAGTGCTGTTCTGTTCAGCATGACAAACCAATGTTGTCACTCAGCTCAAAAAAAAAAATCCACCATATTCTCCTGACTTGAGTAAGACTACATCTTTTTGTTTTCAAATTTCGAAAAGTCGACCGGTCTTTAATGTGATTGGAATGAGCGGACACGGTGCCCAGAACCCATATAAAACCTATTTTTCAGACTTAAAAAGATTGACAAACGCATACTATGCTGAAAAATACTAAAACAGTCTTTTTTTCAAAATGCTTAATAATAATAATTGAGTGACACTACAGCTCACAAGGGATCAGGGCCTACCTTCTACAACAACTACTCGTGTTGTGCGTGCTACGGTTCTCTCACGAGTAGAAAGGACCTACAGTTTTTTGCAAACTCCGAAATGCGAGATTTGAGAAGCTTTTGATAGACAATTGATACTCTTTGAGTGTTGTCAGCAACTCGAAAGAAGTGGTGCCGTGTAAAAATGCGATGTATCCCATCCAGGAATCGAACCCAAACCTTTTGCATGTGGGTCGACGCACTTAGCCACTACCCAACAGCGACCACTTTTCAAAATTCTGTTGGATCTTTTTCAAGTTTTCAACATCCCTCGACAGGTACCATGACCTCGCGCCAATTAAATTGCACACACCAAGCTTTTTATTCTCCTTTTCCAATTGTGTGCGCATCTTGGGCGCTCAATAGCCTTTTCTGTTGCATTGTTTCAATAGCTTAAGTGTTGTATTCCCTGTCTCCGTCTTTTAGTCCTCTCAAAAATTAATAAAACCAATCAATTAAATTACGAACACATGTAAGACCTTCTCCTCGAAAAGAGAAGGAGCTTAATACAATTTCAATAACGTCGCGTTTCAGAACAGGACAGGATGATCAAGGTTTTTTACAAAGCCAACTTGGTCTTTTGAGAAACGTCTTATTCGAATGCCGCTTGAGCTCAATGCACTAGCAAGAGTAATTCTGGGTTTGATTTCAGTACTTATGACCACCACGCACAACTTTTCTCGAAAAAACCGATGTGAAAACAAAGAGAAGTGCCTAATTTTGGACAGCGCGTCACATCGGCAGAGAGACATTGAAATATTTACTACCATTTCTGGCGTTACTGACACGACTCCTTTATAACACAGTTGCAACAAAACAGAACATTATAACGACATATACTCGATCAAAACGAAACACAAAAAGTGGATGCATAGCTTCCAAGGAGGACAGTTATAAACATTTAACTCGCAAATTTATCGTAAAAAATTTTATTGTACTTACAAAGTTCCCTTAACGCTAGCCAATTTAATGGGTATTTACCTGAAATGAAAAAACACAAAGAAAAAATGTATTAATATCACCTATGAAATACTTCCTAAAACAACGTGAAAAAATAACACAACAATCCGGCTTTATTTATGTCAATCACACTCACATTCGACACAAGAGACAAACATAAAAATCTCATCGATTGCACACAATCAATGAATTTAAAGCTCATCGATTTCAAAACACTGCCAGCGCAGTTGAAAACATTTCATCACCTCCCCACCCATTCCACTCTTATTCCCTATCGCTGCCGAGTCCCCCGATAAAAGATCACCTGCAATAAAATGAACATAAACAATAAATAAACACACAAAACCAATCGCAAGCTGAAGGGATTTCATTTCGATGGGAAGAGCTGAGAGGAGCAAAAAGAAAATAAATCAAACAGCTCAGGAAGACGGCACAAAAAATAACGTATCCAAACAAAATTGCATCCTTGGGCTATGGCATCAGTCGATGAAAGGAAAATAATCATCCGCAGCATCGGTTACATCACTCTTTGTGTTCACGACAAGGAATTTCAATGGAAACACCTTCACAGGTTAAAATAGATTTAGAGTACGACACGACACGGTGCGGTGGTAGGGGAGGACAAGAGAAGCACAAAAATCCAATTTTGACAGTCAAAATCATTTAAGCGGAACCGTGAAGAGGTAAACACAAAATTTTTCTGCATCGTCAAACTACCTCACGCACACACTATACACGAATCTGTTGACAGGAAATTCTCCGACAAACAAAGATTGAGATGAAAATCATAAACAAAAGCATCTGGTTCTGCACACAGGAATCTCTGCGGCTAAATTCCGATACAGAAGTGCTGTTGAAATACGAACGCAATTTTCGTTGGGGCGAAACCTGAGGCGTATGGGTAACCATTTGAAGAATTTTCTGGTTGTTTGTGCACCGTGAGCGGAATGAGTGGTGTGGGATTGGCCTTGGAAAGTGAGCAAATTACATTCTTCTGATGGAAGTGAAAATTTACTTTGCACAAGCGGGAAAGGAAAAAAATAACAAATGAACAATTTGTCAATAACATACCTTGCCATTTGCATTATTTGATGCATTAAGTGTCATTCGTGAATTTGAAAAAATGGTGTACTTGATCATTTTTATATGTATATGGCGTTAACTTGTGCCGTGGCACGAAATCGCTTCTAAAGCGATTTGGAGAAAAGTGATTTTCGTCGAGAAGGAAGCGTAAGAATGTGACAAAAAATACAAACTGATGCGTATGCTTACGATGAAGACGGTGGAAACAGGGTTAACAAGTGATAGACCTCCGTATTTTGCCTGTGAGCCTTGTACTTGACAAATTCGCAACCCATCAAAATCCACAGAGACAAATTAAAACATTACAGACTTAGTAATCATGCCATTCATTACAGACAGGAAGAATGTTTAAGGAATTCGAAGTATAAAGAGTACGCTGATTGAGCGTACTAATGCTGCCATTTCCACAGAAAATATTAGATAACACACTACTACGCTGCTATTTCTTGAATAGTAGACTTTCAGGGTGATGACTTCAACAAACTAACAGCCTATATAGACAGGCTGTTGGCGGTGTAGGGCACTATCTTAATTGACGACAGTACTTAACTGAGTCCAGCAAATGGAACAGGGGAATGGGGAAAGTTGTTCAATAGTGGGCGAAGCAAGGATACAAAACTGCGAATCGAAGCCATGGGGACAACAGTGTAATATGGCGTCAAAAAGTTAAGAAAGACCCCTTCCAACTTAATATTTGAAATAAGACACAAATGGCGAGTGACCGTTTCAGAGGAAAAGACACGTTTATTTGAGCCCATGTCAATCCCGCCCTATTGCAGATGAAGCATCCAATACACACATTCCATTCTGTTGAGTACTTAGACAGTAATCACTGTTATCGCAAGACGAGTGCTCACCTTCGCTTAGAGCTGCATACGTATCATCTTGGGGATTTTCTGGTAAAATGACAAACAAACGAACCCACGGTTATGAACTAACAACGATGAGAGCGGTAATGGGTTAGTAATGCAAGGCAACTAAGCCCGCAAACGCAGGATTGAAAAATACGTGGCAGACCCAAAAATACATGACATCAAACATACATAGGCGAAGAAAGCACGGCAACTGAGAAATGGTTGAGGAGAATTGAGACACTTTGAATAAAAATGCACACGATTTATGTAGATTTCTAGGAATCTCAAGAAGCCATAAAAAGTTTAAAAATATGACAAAAACAAAAGAATTTATTTTTTTGTAAGATATGCGCTCTGAACATGTACCTATTGAGTGCCCCAAAAATGTCTGAAAGTGTGTATGAAATGTGTGAACAGTCAACAGTTAGAGTATTTTTGAGAAGACTCTATTAAAACAGCAACTTTGGTGAAAAGTTGTTTACACTTAACAATCAGCGAAAACTTAAAACAGTCACATCATGTGGTGATATCATACCTTCCGCGGATTTTTGTCACAAGATTGTGTCGAAGTTTGAAAGGTCAGGCTAAATTCCTTGTGGAGACAATTGTGTGGTTAGTGGATCGAATTAAAAGTTACACTAATTTGAGAATACACAATGTGATCTTTTCTTAATATAAGAGAGGAAAAACGCGGCGGGAACATGGCGAAAAATGTTTTTGACTTGAGGTGAGAATACCAAGATTCCGATATTCGGCCTGTCACTGAAAAAAGACGATGGTGTCTTGTATGTAATGGATTGAGACTGGCATAAAAATTGTAACGAGATAGAGGAAGCACTAAACATCCACCGTGTGAAAATTTGGAAACATCAATAAGGAGCAGGACATTTAAAAAAGATCAATGTTTAGGAACAACATGAATTTAAGCAAAGGAAATTAATTGACCAGTGGTCGCCGTGGCGTAGTGGGAAAGTGCATCGACTCACACGCCGAAGGTCTGGTTCGATTCCCGGAAAGAACACCTTAAATTTCTCACGGCACCACCTCTTTCGAGTTGCTGACAACGCTCAAAGAGTATCAATTGTCTATGAAAAGCTTCTCAAATCCCGCCGTATGAAATCGGCAAAAAACTGTAGTTCCCCTCTACTGGTGAGAGAACAATAGCACGCACAACACGACTAGTTTTTGTAGAAGCTTGGCCCTCGTTCCCTGTGCAAGGGACACAGGTGCCATTCAATTAATTAATTAGTTGACCAAATAACCATCCACGACCACCATTTGTTGAAAAGTTACGAAATGGAAAAAAATGTCTAAAGAGATTTATTATGGGCGATTAAAAATGAAAAATCTCAGGCAAGTGGCCGGTGAGCGATCACAAACGACTTTAAAGCCTGGACTGACGACAAACAATGTTGAAAGAGAATTGTCTATTATGTGTCCTACTGTTCGTTTGAATAAAACACTTAACAAAGAGTGACCAGAATTGATCCACAGAAAGAGAGTTGTCTTCCATCCAGATTTCAAGACCCGAAAAAAATTTAATGGAGCTGTGCTGAAAAGATTTAACGCATCTGCTATATAGCATAGAACTTATACCCTCTTATAACCATTTACTTCAGTCTCTGCAATATTGACCGACCTAAGTGCGGCCAGTGACCGACAACAAACGACTTTAAGCCCTGGATTGACGGCAAACAAAGTTCTGTTGGTTCTGTTGACAACTCGATTCTCTACCTTCGTTTGAAAACAGCAATTAACAAAAAGTGACCAAAAAGAAAGAAAGTTATCTTCCATCGTGTCAACACAAGCTCACATACCTATTTTATAACCCGGAACAAATTAAAGGAGCTGGGTTGGAAAGTTTTGATGCACCTACCGTATGGAATTCAGCTTATAATAACCATTTATTTTGGTCTCTTCAAAAATCATCTGGGTGTATAGATATTATACGACCGAGGAGCATCGAAAAATCACTAGGCTGAAAAACCACCGAATTTTGACACCGATGGAATTATGAAGCTACTCGACAAATGGCCAAAAGTCATACATGAGAAGTTGTCATTCTCATTTCTATTTCCACTGGAAATAAATTGAATTTGAATTAAAAATTTATTTAAGAATGTACCAGGAAACCATGAAGACTTTTTGATATATTTTATATTATTTTATAATATTTTGAGCGTCGTTAGTAGAAAATATGTGAAGTTTAAAGAGACGATACCGCAAGTAAAAAAAAAAAATATCAACGAAACCTTTTGCTAGTTTCCGATCTAGGAACTTTAATGTAAAAATTTCAAATAAATTACTGGACCCCCACAAGACCCTCCCATAAGAATCCTAAACGTTGTTAGAGAACCGGTTATCTATCACTAAACACCTACCATTTAAAGAAATTCATTTGTTTTAATACCATCAGCGGTCTTTTCTTTATCGGATAAAAGGAGAAAATGTTTTTCCGAACAAAAAAAAAACCATCACGACTTATTCTCTAACTTTTAAGCCATCTTTGTTCAAAAAAAACAATTGAATGATATAGTGACTGTCCATATTGACGGCGCCAGACATGTGGTTGACCATGATTCTTAAAACTTAAATGTTTACCTTGGCATAGCGCTGAACCTGTTCGTCTTCAAATTCCTTCTTTACAACAATTACCACAATCCTGACCATCGTCTGTCTAACAAGTTCCAAGAAAACGTTAGTGCAAATACAATTAATAGTGTTTACACACTTGAGGTGAGATTTGTTTGCCCAATGGCCTAGGAACAACTTGGATTTTCCAGTACATACTCTATTTTGAGCGAATCTCTCGACAAACAAGTGGTGATCATGTCTTGGCAAACACTTAATTGAATAAAACCCATCCAACTTAATGGAATTGCCAATGTGCTATGTCTTAAATAAATTATGGCCTAAAGTTAGTCGTCCGCTATAAGTGGACGCCAAGACGGGTGGCATTATCACAAAACGTAATTTTCATCGGGAAAGGACTAAAAATATCGAACGCCAAGCTAAAAATATATGTGTCAGCAGAAGCCACCGTTAACTCTTTTTTTATTTGCTACTCAATTCCACTTGTGCTCTTTTCCTCTATTTTTACACCGATGAACTGATGGGATAACTTCTCATCTCTATATCAATTTACTTGTATCTTTATCTTTATTCGCAATTTTTATTTCCCATTTATGTCTTCATTACGTGTTATGGGGCGCTGGATTCAATCCGTGGGCCTCCGTTCGCTTCAACATTTTCAAGATCTTCGATAGTGGTTTTCACTTTCACGTTTGTTTACCTTTTTGGCACACTATCTATTGCTGGCATATTGCGCGGTATTGCGTCTTCCTTGTCTTCATCTCATTTCTCCGTCGTGATTTTCGATTCGTTTTGCTCTTGCTCGTTCGCTTATTTTCGCCGATGGCAAATATTTTCAAGCGGCAAATACACGGATATATTTTTGTTTTCTTTTTGTCTGCAAATGCATATCGTACCTCATTTTGATCTGCACTCTATGGTTTGTAATTTATTTGCTTTGTAATTGCTGTGCAAATAGAAATATGTATGAACAACAAACCTGGGAAAATATAAAGAAAAATACGTTAACTGAAAAATTTGCCAAAATGTAAACAACCTACAGATACTTGACGATGAGAATATACGTCATAGAAACGTGGACACACAAATCAATGGTCGGCCGTGAACTCCGAGAATTGTAGGTTGGATCGACCACCGTGTTGTGTTGAATTTGAACAGCGATGGGGGAGGTGTTCTTTCTTTAGCCGCACAGTCACACTTAATTTTATTTTGTGTGTTGAATATGTGTTTTGAGCTTCTGAATTAATTGCTTGCCTGCTACAGTTAATTTGGATATTTTAATCCTATTTTGAATTTCACAAGATCAATGTTGAGGGTGAAGCCAATTTCTAAAGTTCACCTGTGGATTTTGTCACCATGGAATATTGCGTGGAATTGTGGAATATTCTGTGGTTACAATCTCTATTTTGCATTTGTGGTTGGTGGTAAGAGAGATAGATGGAATACCATCACCAAAGAAGTTTCCCACATCTAGATGAACACCAAAGCGATTCGGTGGTTTATTGGACTGAAAACCTCAATTTGCACTTACCTACTGCTCGAAGTGTTCTATTTTTAGACAACGAGTGCGTAATTCGTGATGCATGTAATTGAGACATATAGGGTTACACTAAAACACGGTTTATTTGTAATTGGATTCTTGCTTAAACTTCGCCCTCAATAGAAACTGAAGGTGTCGAAGCCGTTGACAAGGATATATTGATTTGCTTAATTCGATTACATTTCCCAACTTGTTCCACGCCTGAAGAGAAAAATCGCACTTACAAGAATAACGTTTTTTTCCTACAAACTTAAAAATGGATTATTGATTCTACAATGCAAAAACAGTATCAACAATAATTACAACTCGTAATCGATGCCATCTCGAATAAATTAAAAACAAATTACCAGCCATGCGAAAAATTGTTTTTCTCCTACACACACTCCATTATCATCCTGTTCACATTCTGTGCTCGATCCTCAACAGCAACAGCAATGGATTTTAAATTTTGGGCAAATCTACTACTACTTGCAGTAATCTGCATATTATCCGCATCTGCCGCAAGGGTAAACCTTCCACATTGATTCTACTTCAAGTCTAATCAATTCATTTTGTTGTATAGAGAAATTTTGATTTGATATTCACTGATATAAAGTGCTCAGCGAATCCAACCTTCCTCGTGGACACGTCCTGCGCTTTGGACTCAGCACCTATTCCCAGGCTCAACATCGAGGGATATCTGGTGAAGGAGATTACAGATCTGCGATTGACATTCATTGTTGACTTGCAGCGATCAAATAACGAAAACATTAATCTGATTAGAATTTCCAACCTGGGCTCATGCAAATTGTTAAGTGGCAATACAACACAACCGCTGCTGAAAATATACATGGACGTTCTTCGCAAAGCCGGCACATTGCCCGAAGGATGTCCAATTCCGGTTGTACGTACAGTCGATATAAATATTTCCTGCTTTCTAAATAATGCCTACTTTCAAGGGATTTCACTACAAATTTGAAAATGTAACACTGAAGCCGGAATATCTCCCGCCTTATGTCCCTGAAAGTACCTTTAAAGTTGCGGTTGAGTTGAATGAGGGACCAATCGGAATCTGGAACATAACCACTTTTGGAAAAGTTCAAAACAAGAAAAGCCAGAAGGGGCTGTTCAAATAATATGCTTCAGCACTTTTGCGGCTTTTGGTTGCATGCTGCATGACTATATGAATCATTTGACATGAAAAATCAAAATTCAAAATTCTTTAAAACTGCATTTTACTAATTCTCAACAAATATTCTAGTTCCTAAAGACAATGTTTGGTAATAAAATTTGATGAATATATGATACTCACTGATTTAGCGATCTGCAACTTGTGCACATTTGGCTTATTGAAAATCTTACCTTGTCCTCATAGTTCTTTGGATAGTTAAGTCCAAAAAAGCCATTCAGGTAAAAGACACGGGTGACAAAAGCTTTGTCATAATAATGGCCTTAGGGTTGATGTTGCCAAATTAAAAGACGCCAATATATGTGACTCAAAAGGAGCACATCCACCGACTACACATTGAATAGATGATACTGTTGCATCGAAGGGAACGCTTGAATTGCAGGCCAGATCTAAAAGGTGATTGAGGTCGAACCTAAAGCTAGAACGTTGAGGTAAGTGGCAGCGATGGAGCTTGTGGTTTTCCTTCAGATGTAGAAACATAAGCAAATAAGTCATAAGTTCACAATGGTTTTATGACCCACTTGAGGGGCATATACGAAGTAGTCAAAGACTTCGTACTACCTCGGCTCCGCGGTAAATAGTGACAATGACACCAGTACTAAAATCAAACGCAGAATCGTTCTTTCTTTGGGCTTAACAGGCACTACCCCCCGGCCCAAAAAGTTTTCAAATACAAGCCGTTGGGACAACGCAATGGAAGACGACCTAGTGGCGAAGGACCTCAACTAACTTGGGGTGCGCAACTGTAGATAGCTGGCGAGAGACCTGGTTGTCCGAAGAGGCATGTTGGTTGATGCTCAGGTTCACCCCGGACTAAAGGGCCATTAAAAGAAGAAGAAGAAGTACGAACACAAATGACTTGAATGAATGAAATGAAACGAACAGTTGTAATATATGTAGAAACGGGCGAAAGGTGAGTTAGGTATAAGGGGCATCATCACCCCCATCAAATCACCCTGCTTGACCACAATTAGTAGATACGACGTTTGATGAAGTTACTTGTCATATTTGAAAAGGGTCTAAGAAAATAACACACACACATTTTTGCATTTACCCCGAGATCCTGCTCATTGGTAGGCAGGCGAGTTGCATGGAAACAAATTAGATGGGACATATTCGTACGAACGTCACCATTCACCCAATTGAGTCATAATTCTATAACTGACTTATGGTTTGTGGTTTTCTACTCACTTATGATAAGAACAACCATAAGGCCCCTACTGTACTGTCTCTGCGAAAATTGGGTGGCACTACACCTCAAAGCAAGCACCTTGTATAATCCCCAATCATTTAAGCTGCTCCCCACTAGCTTCTCATAAATGGTCAACTGACAAAACGATGCACCCGTCGGATGATTTCAGTGTCATCAGCAAATGCAAGCAAATGTGAAAACATTCAAAAGTGTTACAAACGATTGCTTAGAGAATTTTGAAAAATTGGATTGTGAAAAAGTTGAACATATTAATTGATATCAAAGATGGAGGATATGAGTGTCACAGAATGAATATCACTTAAATTGCACGGTTCACTCATGCTTAGTCATGCGTAGTCTTGTCCTTTCAGCAGTGGAAAGGACCACAATAGTTTTATATCGACAGTAACAGTCGGAGAGAGATGAAATCATAGAGCCTAAGAAGTGCACAAAAGCTCAATTCAGGACTCAAATTTAAATCTTCAAGGTAGGTCGAGACATGTGAATTTTCCCCTATATTATGGCAACCAACGAATGCGTTACGTCGACGTTGGGTTATGGCATCATTGGGGGGAGTTTACACCAAGTTTACATCCAAAAAGTCTAAGTATGTGAAATGCTCAGAAAAAACAACTTTTGGAAAATGTTTTTAGAGCCTTAGTGCTGCTATGAATCAAAAATATGTTTTCTGTCGGCCTAATTGGAATACCGGCGTCAATGAGAACCGTAAAAGGAGTCCTTTGGAGTGCTAGAAATGTCAATTTTTCCATAAAAATGAAAATCATAAGGCATGAGAACACACATTAAATATGAATATCTCATCTTCTGTGTTTACCATAAAACAGTACCTACATCTCTTCAGTTGGCTTTCGGTAATCTAAGCTTATTATAAAATCACAGTCTCATTAACCTTTAGCATTACGTTCAGGAAGTAAATATAGATTTTAACGATTTCTTGACTTCGGATTTATTATTCAATTTCGGAAAACATCATTTTCCTTGTTGGATACGTTCGTGGAAACGTGCTTAACATGCAGGATGCTCGGATCATTAAATCATATTGTGTCTCAGAAACTGCCCACGTGCGTCTTCCCACATCTACCATGCTCTCTGAGCCGTACGCAATACTCCCCTGCCTGACCTTGAGCCCGTAGTACACTGGTATGTACATATTATGTGTATGTAAGCAGTTTGATTGTATGATGCGTATCCTGAGTGGGTTGTGCAGCAAGTTCCAAAGTTCTCTGGCTAATTTGTTTTTGTTTATTGGCTTAAATTGTAGCAAAATCAAATGTCGGACTTTTCGAAACGCTTCGCTCATTAGGTGAACAAGATTCAATATAACCATGCAAATATGCAAGCTAGTATTGGTATCACGAACTATTGAGTAATTTGGCAATCATATCGCTCGTTTAATCTTAATGCAAAATTGATTACCACGTAGAAGTTCGTTCACCAATTTTAATGGAGCAGTTAGTTCTAATTGAAATGGCGCACGGCAGACACTTGCTTGTCATCGCATTATTTTCTTCACTTTCCATTGCCTCTTCAGCAAAGGTATTGTCTGATTGGTTGAAGTCCCTTCTTACAGAGTTTTTCTTTTTTTTAGCAAAGTTTTAAGCTTGTTTTCAGCGACATAAAATGCACCGTCAACGACAACTATGTCCGTTCCAAGTCGTGTATTTTGGAAAAATCTGCGAACGATGACGCCAAGCTGAATATCGAGGCGCAGATGCAAAAGAGATTGCAACAAATGCGCTTAGACTACTCTGTCAACTTGGATCGTCTGAATAAGGACACAATTTCTATATATAAGATTACGAATATGGATGGCTGCACGGCAATGTTTAAGAACATCACGTCACCGCTTCTGAAGATGCTAAGGGATCTGTTGTTAAGATATGGAGACTGGCCAGCTAAATGTCCAACGGATGAGGTACGTTTTGAATGGACAGGTTGTAATTATTTTTGCTGAGTTTTGTTTTCTGATAGGACTACCTCTTCAAGTTCACGGGAATAACATTAGACACAAGTTATCTGCCGTCGTTTCTACCCGAGGCTGATTTTAGGGTGCTCCTCACGCTGCATGATCGTTCTGTAAGAATTTGGCACGTTCAAATTTTCGGCCGAGTGACTCACCAACGAAAGTTCAAACCCAAACAGCAGGAAGCGGCGATTCATGGAAACGCACTTTTTCTCCTCGACCACCATCGTGCGCATGAAGAAGAGATGAATCAAAGGTTGCGCTAATTATCCAAATTTGTAAGCAAATATTCGCAACACAGACTTTGTAAGATGTTGCCAAAAATAATTACTCGTACCAGGCGACATAGTGAGATTGTACGTGATTTTTATCTCTCTTTTGTTATTAGTGTGATTGTGGCGGACATGCATGTGTCAGAGGTGTTTGCACACTCAACTGTTTTATCCAGTAGGTTAAGTCTGGCTATAAGGAGGCGTTGTTAAGCCCGCAAAAGATTTCGGTCTTTACAAACAAGTTTTTTTTGCGGGAATGATAAATACGCACAGGCGCAGGGACTTTAGTTTGAAGTCTCAAGTTTTTATGGACTTAACAGGTACAGCAGGGCAGGGGCTAGCTTCTGTACTTCTGTACTACTCGCTTTGTTCGTGCTATTTTTTCCTCGCGAGTCGAAGGGACCTACAGTTTCTTGTCGACTCCGAACGGTGAGATTTGAGAAGCTTTTTCATAGAAATTTAGTACTCCTTGAGTGGTATCAGCAACTCGAAAATGGTGGTGCCGTGAAAAATGTGAGCTGGTCGGTTTGGAAATTGAACCTGAGCCCTAGGCTTTCGGGTATTTGAAACTTTCAATTTCAGACGTTTTGTTGCTTTGAGATGCGAACTTTTCCTTCATAGGCAACAAGAATTAAGAGAACTGCTGGAGTTCGCTTCAAATTTAGGCCAAAAACAATTAATCCCGTAAAAATGTTTCAGTCACGAAGAGGATTTAGTGGAGAGATTCGTGAGCAGGGACTCGCTATGATTTGACTAGAACACATAAGGCTTAAATTCGCCATAAGGCTAGATAATTTTGAGTGTTGGGTAACAGTGAAACGTCATACTATTCCTTCACTGATTTTGAACAAGTATAAAGCAGGATTCTTTTAAAGGCCAGAACTCGACTCCGTTTGTTGCGCACCACGCTAAAAATTGCGGGATGCATCGCGCGCCTCGGTTAAAGATTTTCGAGTCGTTTGAAAACTGCACCGGATTTCAATTTAGTACTGAAAGAGTTAGCTATACTCGGCTTAGCTATTGAGATGATATCGATTTGATAGAGTGCTTCCAACATACCGTAGTAGGAGCATTGACAGCAATTCAAGACGATTCGAAGCGAGCTGGTCTGAAGGCTAATGACGGCAGAAAAAAAAAGTGTGTATGCTGTCGACCAAAAAACGTTCCGTCACAAACCACCTATCACAAAATTTCATGATCGACAGCTACAATTTAGAAGTATTAAAGGAGGGTATCTGCCTTGGAGCTATTCGATGTAGAACCACCCACGATATTCGGTGTAACTTCGTTCCGTCGAAACAGCTGGTGGTAAAAGTCCTTCTCAAAAAAAAACTTTTATTTTATCAGACCGGCATTATGGAGCCAAAATTTGAATGAAAATTAAGTTTGTGCAGATAATACCTTTTGTCTTCAAAAGAAAAATTTTTCGAGGAAGGTGAATGGGGAAGAGGACACAGCCACGAACTTTAAGAGCTCTACCAGGATGTGGTTGTAGTCGGGAAGGTAAAAATCTCTTGACTCCACTCGACCACATGGATACCAACCCATATTTGAATACGAGCCTTCTGGCCAGAGAAGAGAGGAAAGACCAAACCTCTGCTAGGAGATTAAGTAAACGTGCATGCAAGAGAATTTGAACTTGCTAACAGAATGGAGAGTGCTCAGGATCTTCACTGACGGAAGCCAACAGTTGGTGAGACTTGAGCTTTCTATGGGTCTATGGCCTCACAAATAAGTAGGTAATACACTCTGAGCCTCGTCAACAACTTAAGAGATGAAGCCGTGAAAAATATACTCGTAATAGACGTGTTTTTTATTTGGAAACCTAGGAGGCAAGAGGGAGGGTAGGAGCCCAGAGGGATGGTAGGAGCCTAGAGTAAGGGTAGGAACCTAGAAGGAGGTTGCGGCTATGCGTTTTGTTAAAATAAATAAATAAATTCTGCGACCAATGGCTTCATAGACAATTTTTACTCTTCGAATGTTGTCATTAACTCAGAAGAGGTAGTGCCATGAAAAAATGAAAGATATTCAGTCTCAGATTCAAATTTGGAACCCTAAGCGTGAAAGACGACACACTTACCCCTTACACTCAGGCAACCACTATGCTTTTAGGTACCTATCATTAACTAATTATAAAGAAACAGTACTGTGAGTGTAAACTCGAAGGCTTCTGGAGACCTGCTTCTAAGGCGTCACCAGTCGTGTTATCAACCATGGCGTGTGTTGCTTCCAAATGCTGATTGTAAAAAATTTGGTAGTACTTTAAATTTCTTAGCAAGTGGGAGAGAATGAAATTCAGCGTGAGATTAAAGCGGAGAACCTTCGGTGTAAAGAGCATGCGTTATTTAAGAAAACGGCACTAGTATGGCAACTGATGAATTAGAAAAATCTCTAGATCGGATTTCTTGGAAGAATTTCCTTGTTGTGGTTGATTTATATATCATTCTGAAATTTCCTCGGGTATGACCTGAACAGTTGACCATAAATGTATGTTACCAACGTAAAAACAACGTATCGTAAGTCAATCAATGATCCGTAGCGCAAAAAAAAATAGTCATCAACAGAAGTCACAAGTTCAAGGTCTTAAATGAATAATGCTTATCTTTTATAATTTTTTCCTCCTGATTATTATTCAAACCAAATAGAACACTATGCTCACAGTGCATTTAACAAATAAAGCCATTATGCCAGTTATCATTAAATATTGCGAGTTTAATATGTTTTAAAATATGTTAATAGAACAATGCTTCGATGGGCAAAATACTGACACATAGCGGTTTGGTTAACTAAGCTCATTAAAATCGCTTGGACTTGTCACTCGATGAACTAGAGTCTTCGTTAGATTTATTCAAACACGTTAAAAAGCCACTGAATGGCCACAACAATGTAATATATCGGATATTCACAGAACGACTGAACACAGAAAACATATTTTTTAATCTCGAATACTACAAAAAAAATGTCCCACAGAACAGATTATGCAAACTTTGCTTACATATATGTGAAGCATCAACAAATTAATTGCTAGAGAGATAAACGTCATCATTAAAAGCCACAACTAATTGACATTTGTGAACAGAATCCAGCAATTAATAGTTAATCAGATAAATTCGCGTAGACGAAATTGTTTCCGCTAGGAAATTATTTAAAAAATCATTGACGCAGTTGACATTACCCTCAGCCTTAATTTTTTCAACCATTTCATTTAAACACAGTTAAGCCATCGGAAATGCACGCTCTACAGAAACTGTACTTGATCCCAATGGTACTGATTATTGTATCGACACTCATTTGGGGTAAGGTAAGGTGCTTAATTATATGTTTGTTTGGAAATAATTTTTTCTCCCATCAGCGTCCATTCGACGTGCAGCTGGACGCGTGTGAGTGCTCCTCAAATCCTGTTTATGTGAAGTATATGATCTGTACTACCGACCGCAAATTGAATATGGCGAACGTCTCTATCCGATTGGAGCGTGACATAACTGATGTTAAGTTTTCTTTCGATGTTGTTCTCTACAAAAGGAACGCCGAAAACTTCACATTACTTGCCACTACAAATAATGATGGATGTGCATTTTTGGAGGGAAAAATTCGAATGACGCTACTGAACATAGCCAGAGAAACCTTAGCTAAGGCTGGACCTCTGCCTTCAAAATGTCCCATTTCAAAAGTAAGTGCATTCTTTCTCAAAACCAAATTTGGAAGACATTATCATTTTAAATCTACAGGACTTCGAATTCGAATTCAAGAATCTGTCGATAGATGTGGAACAATTTCCCCTATACGTCCCGGAAAGAAAATTTCGCGCAACTTTAGTTAGCACACAGAATGATAACTTCCTTTTTAGTGTACAAATACGCGGAGAGGTTGTGCAGAAATCAAAGAAAATGTGGGGTTGAATATTTACCCAGATGAAAGCTTATATTTGGAATTAGAATTAAAATGTTTTGGGATGGAAAGATAAGAAATTCGCAGATGACATAAATTGCGATACCTCATTAAAATATATGTGAGAGTAAGAAATAAAATATTGTGTGGAATGAGAACCTGTTTGTATTGTTTTACCGAATAGTTTAGTGCTGACGGAGGGTCACAGTGTTAGACACCTCTAATTAATTTCAGCCTTTACAGGGAATCGTTACTACTAAAAAGAATCTCAGTGTATCTGTTTTTAGATTTCTTTGTGCCAGAAGAGAAGGGATCATTCTTTTCGTGTGTTTTAGTTAGTAGCACCGTTCATACAACTAGCACTTAAAGTCTCTCAATATTAGTTGAAAGTTTGCCACTTAAGATATTTGACCGAACGAACGCGCTAAAATTTTAAAAACTCGCTACAAAAGTCTTGATTCAAACACAGTTACTTTTCGGGCATTACATGCTCATAATCGACCGACTTCGTAAAACTGTGAAGGGATTTTAAAAAAGAAGAAGCGTTACTGATGTCGTAATGCTCGTGAATATGGTAGAGTCAGTCAAAAATATTTCTATCGCATGTGCAAGTATTGCTAAAGGTCCGAATTTATCTATTTTGTCCATATTTTACATTTGAATTTGTATCGCCATTTTTACAGAGTTCAACTTGGAGCTTGCTGACCACAACGCTGTGAATGCGATTCTTAGGTGTTCGAACAATACAGAACAATACCTAGCATGCAGGCAAAGTGACTGGTCTGCTCTATGTTCTAAAGGTGTTATTGGCCCATATTTCTTCGAAGATGCCAATTGGCGGACGGTTACAGTTGCTATCGTCAAATGCTTACCGATTTTTGGTCGTTGATTAAAGATTGTGACTTGGATTATCTGTGGTACCAACAAGACTAGGCAACAAGTGGAGTAATTTTACGTTTTCGCGATGTCTATTGGTTACCGAGAACATGTGAGTTAACACAGTTAGGCTACCCAAAAACGTGATTAGCGAATAATCCCGGCGTTAAAATTCAACTTTACTCAAGGATTGACTGAGCCAGCGCACGAAATGTAGGAAAAAGTGTTAATTATAACATTGACAGGGAATGTTGTACACAAACTTCTGTCCTCAATCCGCAATATATAGAGTACCGATGGCGTCATGACTTCAGAATGAATTCCAGTTTAACTTTAACGTTTTTATGGTTTTAACGTAAGGCGGATGGACTGCAGAAGTCAGGGTGTGGCATCTGTGCAAAGTCAATAACAAATGAGCTCAATCGTCCTCTTAAGACTACTTTTTCAAACATATCTGCCCTAATGCACGAAACGTCGGATTTGCTCTTTTAATGACATATGAAAATAGTTTGATGTCAATTACTTGAATTGGAGAGTAAGACATACTGCAGTTGGCTGTAATCGGCCGCACTCATTCTTAGTACCGGCGCATAGTAAGATAAAGAAAAGAAACGATTTCTCTGCTGCTGTATTTTGTAGATCGAATTTTTGACGGTTTAGTTTTCGACGTTCTGCACTCCTCTATGTGTCAGACTAACCGTCAGGTATGAGAACACTTACGTTTAGAGTAAAAAAACAACATCCCTCATGCTTTCAACAGCCACATAGTCAATCAGAGTCACTTACCTCTAGATTATGAAAACACTCAGAATTAGGCTCCTTTCCACTATTAAGGGAGTAACATACATGGCATGAACTGTTGGTGAAGAATTAAGGATCCAAGTACCATCATGTATACAAAACAAAAAATAAATTTATGAGGATATCTTTATTTTTCACATGTATGTTTTTTTACAACAATAAATCTGAGAAGTGAAATTAAAATTTTTTTGATATACTCCTTGGTTCAATGATCCCATTAATGGAAAGATTTAAAAGGAAAGCGGCCTCATTACGCAGTTCAATGTTAAAATAAAAAGCTGCCTCTGGAGTATAGGCAGGAAGTCTTTCCGAATCGATGTAAAAATTGGTGAGAGAGTAATTATTACCCTGAAACGACACGTCGATAATTAATTTGCTCCTTTCTAATTTTCCATTTTCACTTACGGCCAATAACGGACATTTATTTGGAAATGTACTAAAATCTCGGAATATTTTATAGATCATCAACACCACAGCCTCATCTGATACCCCTTGAAGAAATTTGCACCCATCAACGTAAAAATCAAAGAGTCGCACGTTCTTGAATTTTTGCCGTATGATGTCGACAATAACGTGTCCTTGAGCTGACTCCACATTCTTCAGAAGGTGTGACACAATGTTAACAACCATTTTGCCCTCATGTTTTGCAGTTTCACACGTCACTACAGCTACATCTGGGTTGTTGATGCAAGTTACATTCGTCAAGACAACATTAAACGATCGCTACAGAGAATACGTTTTGAGAGCAAATGTATTTATTTTTTAAATCAAAGGTTACCTTGGCCGTTGTTGTATATAATGCAGAAAATAACAAAAATAGCGGCAGTAGTTTTTGAAACATTATTTTGCATTCGTTAAAACTGTACTGGAGTATAGTGGTAGGGCCTTACGTTGGCGTCCTTCTTTTAGAAGCCAAGTTTGACGATAACTATCGGTTTTGTGGTCAGTGTCAGTAATTTATGTGAATATTGCAACCAACCAACCAGAACTCAACATTTATGTCATTAGGGAAACAATCTATCACTTAAAACTAGAACGCAAGTAATGACTTAATAATTGGTAAGCCATTGACAATTCTTTCATATTTTGACAAATCGGACGTTGGAATGAGCCACATGTTCATTACTTAGTCATTTTTTAACCAATAGTCTATGACACAGTTCAATTTTTGATTAATGGACAACACCAGTGGAATAAAACATGGGGATACGTGCCTCTTTAAAATGTGACTTTTCCATAAATACATAAAGCCTTTGTTCAGAACTTAAACACAGTTCATTGCCTGCGTGTACCTTAAGCTATTATCTTTGAAATTATAGCCCCTATGCACATCTTACTTAAATTTGCCACACGAAATAAAAGAAAGACGCTATTTCTACATATAAATCAATAAATTCATTAACTGTCAATAATCCGGCGGATATCTCTACTGGCATTTTATCATTTGGGAGTAATTTTTTCCCTACTTTATTTTGGCGCTACAAGTAGAGCTAAAGTCTCATGCTAGCACAACAGAGTGGCTGACGTCTTTCTCACTTGTGTGCGGCTACTCCGTTGCATAGGCCCAGTAGCTCGGAATCGAAAACTCTTTGGGCCGAAGCTATTTTCTCCATACGCTCTGAATACCTCTACATAGCCTGGCCTAAAGTTATAACTGTGGACGCTTGACTTGGCGTAGGCATTTAAAAGTGACATATGTTTATATTTGCTAATCATATATGACCTGTTCATGTAAATAATTTAATTTTAATGATGTCAATTCATGGCGTATTCGAGATTGTTATCTAAAGCTGGTCAACCCTCTTTCTGAGGTTTTCGATTTGTTCTGAATCCTTATGTCACCTGACTCGGCGAAAAGTTAATCCTCTAACGGGTACGTCCTTAAGATATACATTGGAAGATCTTATAAGCTCTATTTTGTAGATGGCATTGCACTCTATGACTGGCTTGACTGATTCTCTACGATTTCTCTATGGCAATGGCCAGACTTTATGCCGATGTTATTTTGAAAGTAGACTGCGTCTGCTTTGAGTATGACGTTCCTTTTGAAAGGCAGCCCCATACTATATATTAATTTAACTTGAAATGCATTTCTTTGTAAAGTATATTCTTGGAAAATAAAAATATCAAATAATAGTAATGCAATTAATTGATACAGTCATATGAGAACTCAACTAGTTTCGGAGTTTAATGCTGAAATAGAAATTTGCTTCTGGAGAGTAAATTGGGAATTTTTCTGAATCAGTGTAGCGATTTGACAGAGTGCAGTTCTATCAACTTTTTTTTTACTTAATGCTGGTCATCGACATTTGTTTGAAACTGTGCTACAATCTCTGTATATTTTGGAAATCATAAACAATACAGTATCGAATGATAGCAGAACCAGAGATGGCATGATCCTCCAGGATGCAGGCTGACCAAGTGCATGCTCCCGAACGTCAGAAAAAAATCCGCGGCTTTTCTGTTATCTCTAGACAAAAAAGTGCAGAAAACTTGTCGACGTACAAACGGTACACTTTTCCTTCGCTAAGTACCTAAGTCTACCTGGGGTTAGTGAAGACACCCTTTGCGACGCCTATGGCGAAGGTGAAGACACTTCAGAGCACTTTCTCTGTCAATGTCTCGCCTTTGCTCGTATCTCGTGGCGGCTGTTTGGTGCCGATGTGGTGGGAGCTCTTCATCACAGAAGCGCCTGTTGGTCTTTCTTCGGAAAACCAAAAAATTACAGTGAATTAAGGTTAGTGCCTGGTGATACAATGTACCAGCTTTTGAGTCTGAGCGCTCCAGTCCAGTGTATCCCAACTTCCAACAAAAAATCGAATGATATTCCCTAGAAATCATAGATTCGAACTTTTTTGAACTTTATCCGTCTTATATCAACAATGATGTATCCTTGAGGTAACAACACAAGACTTTGAAAACATGATGGGGACATCTCAAAAAAGGAACCATTTTGCCATCGTTTTGTACAACAGACGTCCTGAGTATTTACTTTAAATCCATAAATTAGAGAGACTCTCAACAAAATTGTTTCAAATTGTTTGCATTTAACTGTACAGCATTTGAAGATAACAATATCAGTTTTTTTTGGCTCAGCTATTTCATTAATTACCAAAGTCAATGACCAGAACTGAGTATTAATGCCGTAAAAAATACATTTTCGCACTCAAAACTGAATCGCAAATAATGACTTAATAATTGACAGTAAAGTCATTGCCAATTAACTTAAATTTTGATAGCTGATCAAAGTTAAATCGTGCTTCGGAAATGAAACGAAAATTCTTTATTCACTCAGTTTTGGACTAGACTAGGTTAAGGACCATTGAAAAAGTTCGTTAATTGTGATTTGCTCTTTGTTCCGAGCTTAAAACATCATGCAGATAGTCTCATTAGGTTTAGTCAGACCAGTGAGAATAGGATGTGTGAACAAAATAATAATATAAAGTCAGTGTTCTGCTCAAATTGTACGTTCGAACTTCATCCAACTACAAGTCTCTTAGAGTACGTCAAACCCTGTCTGCGTTCTTTACAAAAGTGAATAGGCAAAGATTTTCATTAAAAGGAGTGCTTGAGAGAGAGTCACTAATGTTCACAGGATGCCACGATTTGGTAGATATCTGTCAAAAGTGTATGTTGTGTGAATTTTCCTTCTTCTACTTTTTCGCTATTTTCATACATTTTGGCAGCATTTCTAAATTTTAAAGAAAACATCAGTGTACACGAACAGACACTACAATCACATGAAACTTAAGAATGTGGCATCCGAGGCAAATCATTCCACTCGTGAGCTGTATTTGATGCTTTACTCGATATCAGCAGCGCTTACGAGCGGTCCGTTTTATGACCAGATACGACGGATGTAGTTGGATCCATTTTATTCGTACATTCATAAACCTTTTCAAACGTTAAAAGGAGATTTCACTCCTGCAAACCTTGGAACATTCTCATTAATGCTGTAGTAGGAAGCAGCATGGAGATTATGATAAACAGAGATCACATGTTCATTAATTCAAAAGAATGTACTTATGGAAGACAATTATTCACACTCCAAGCATTTTGTTCTTCTGTGATAAAGAGCCAGCTTCAACCACACCACTGCCAGACAACCGCCACCTGATCCGAGCAAAGGTGCAACATTGACAGAGGAAGTGCTCAGCAGTGATTTCACCATCCTACAGATGTCGCATGGCCGCAGATTTCTTGCTGATGTTTGCATGCATGCAATTGGTCAGCCTGCATCCTGAAGAGCCATGCCATCTCTGATCCAACCGTCGACGGAAGCCCTAACTAAGGAAGCAGGCAGTGTCCAGGTGGGCTCCGGCCATATGAATGCCTCTCTTGATCCTTGCCGGATCCCATGAAAGTTTCTCCAAGCATGCGAACAGCAATTTGATTTTTTCAAACATTTGCAGCAAATAAGCCCATTTGCATTTACTACTCCGTATCATGCAACACCGTTCTATGAAGAGAACAAGTTCTGTTCCAAATTCCTTGAAAACCTTGAAATTACATCATCAGTTCAGAGTATCACGATCCTTTTTTGTAAATAATTCCATTAAATCTTACGCAACGACTTTCTGGTGCCAGTCACAATTTCAACGTTCGGTCCCCCTGCTGTGTACCTAACTGTCTTATCTTTCGAGTACTTCCCTCGCTTGGGTCAATACATGCCCGAAATGTGACCAAAGCCTTGCACAACAATAAACGGCGACGTCTCGATCGACCAAAGCCCCAAGAAAAAAATATGTAATAAAATACAACAATTGCACAATACCAGTTCTATTGATAAGCCTTCAATATCAATAGGCCTAGACCTGACAAAGTGTATCAATACACACGAACGAAAGAAAACAAAATAAGTAAGCAGCCGAAAAGAAAAGCAAAATCCAATTCATGTGCATGTAACGAGATAACGAAACCTTAACCAACTCACACCTATGAACGCATTGAGGGACTTTGGCGCGAGACTTTAAGTTATCTCCTTACAGTGTAACCGAAGCCAGGGACGGGCCAATTTATAGTGGGGATGTGACAACCCAAAAGAGAAGGCCAATACACAAGTTGTTTAATTAAAAGTGTTGACAAGGGAAATTACGCAAAGAAGAAAAAAAAATGTGTTCACTTTTAAAGCAGGTAATTTTCGGTCGAATTTTGTAGTTTGTCCGCCCGCATAGAGGTACTAAGTAAGCTTCTTATGTTTTGTATCTATTTGTGTAGAGGAGGGCGGATGAAAGACAGAGGTGAGTATTTAGGTATCTATGTCATTTTTGGTCGACCACAAGGGCATATTGGTTGTCTGTTACACAATTGTATCTTCACACAAGAAAAAAAAATTGTTTGGTATCGTTTGTGGCATAGATAAACAAACAAGATAAGATTTGGTCTGTCTGGAACAGAGTGACATTACGTTTCGATTTTTACTTCCCCATCTAGAGCGGGTAATCGATAGCACTATGTAGGCACACTTAGAGATTCATTGCCGGGTAATTGATTGGCAAATATTGAAACAGTTTGAAGTTGTATTCATAGAAGCTGGCAAAAAATTACCTTAACGCTGGATGGAATGCCTGGTGTGATACTCTATCGGTTTATTTCCTGGTTAATACTTGGGGATTTAAAAGATAAGATTGATAGGGATGGGGGTTTGATTTACTTATTTGACGTGAATTTACTACTTAAGGAATTTAGTATGTCCGTCATACATGAATGTGTTACCAAGAGGTGAGGGGGTTAGGACGAAGCGATAATCGAAAGTGATGATAAAATAAGAGTGACGTCGATGGTATGTTTTGAGGCATGTCATTTTATTATTGCATTCAACTTCTAAATTTGACCGGTACCGAGATGGAGTTTTGTCACAAATCGTTTCCTTACATCAGTGTTAAGACATAACCAAAATATCACGCTTCAAAAAACAAAACTTTTTCAATCCCTTAGTCGAGGCAGGCATTGAGCACAAGGTCTCCTCAACATTTAAAAGCTGCAGGTACTGTTGCACATCTGCACATACAATGCGAATCGTTTCTGTTCAGAATGAGCCGTACTCACACAGGTTTGACACATACTCTGTAAACTGCTGACGCAAACAGGAGCAAACCCAACTTGTATGTTGTAAACAAAGAGTCGTTAGAGGCTCTATTTACATCAAATAGTGCATCCTACGAATGACAACGTCGAGGAACCTTTTCTTAATACACCTTGAGTGCGTTCTTTGAATATAAATTCGGAATAAATAATGTGGGCACTACTGCCCACAAGGGACCAGATCCTAGCTTCTACAACAACCACTTCTGCTGTGGTTTTATTTGGTACCCTTAAGAGGAAGGCAGCGAGATGAGATACTTTTACAGATCGGTTTTAAATGTCTGTTGATTGTAATGAGGGGGGAACGTTGAAAGAGCCTTCCAAAAGAACGAGTCTCTAAACCTAACTATACGTCGCAAAGTGGGTTTAAAGGCGAACCGAAGGGCATTCCTGGCGAGGTATGTATTGCAGGTAAACTCTTGAAGGGGATAAATATAGGGTCCCCTTTCGGGTTAAGTTGTTGTGTAATTTACATGAAGAATCAGTTATCACTGTTTTCCTTATCGCATTTATGTTTGTTCGAAGTGCACTATACAATGGAGAATCAAGAATGTTCTTATATCCCAGACAACTATTCCAGTTCTTTACTTCTATGGATTGCCTCCATGTATGTACAAGGTATTTATGAATTTCGATAAACCGTCGAACTTGTTATAAACGATTTGAATAGAAATCCATACCCCCTTAGCGTGCCTTTCATCTGCCACCAATCCAACATATCGTGTTCATATCTAAATTCATTTTGTCGCCTATTCCTTACACGCCAAAGCTCAATCAAATCAATAAAGGGCATTTTGTTCGACATGACGGTCACTTTATCACAAAATCAAGGGAAGAGCTAATTTAATTCTACATCTTGATATGAGCTTTTAATTATACCCAATCATGCATAAAACCTATTGCCCCTGCATAATTAACCTTCTGTTTAACTGGATTGGAATCGAGCTTCTGGGAAATCAATTTATCTACTTATCAGCTTATCTGATGTGTTTATGAGTTGAATGAGTTGGAGCTACTCCCGAAGAGGAAGGCATCTCATAAATAATTATTGAGGCGAACGCGGTACGAAAATAAAATATGTAACATTTTAATGGGATTAACATTTATTTACATTGATATATACAAATTGGCAGAATTCACATAATGAGCAAAATAATTTTTAAGAATGAAGAAACAACAAAACTATTCATTAATGAGTTATTAATAATCGCTTCGGTCAACGACTTCATTAATCATTTAATTAATGATCAACATATGAATTCGAAACCGTAATTTTTGAATTATGTCATTTAGACACACAATAGTTGATACATTTTGTATTTTGTGTATTGTTAACAATGTTGAGTTATTCATAGCAGCAGTTTGACTCAGTTTAGAGCAATTGACCAGAACTGAAGATGAGCTACATGACATATAAACGATCAATGTATAGAAGGCGAATTCCGCTAAAGGCATTACAATTGTTACAATAGGTTTATAGCACAAAAAGTTGTAATTGAAAAATGCGAAAAGTAGGGAATGCGCTCCGGATTTCAATGTCTGATAATGATTCCCGATTTATGTTTGCCAATTTAGAATTGTAGTGGGTCAGTGCGTTGAGCCACACGCCGAAGGTCTAGGTTCGATTCCCGGACGTAATACCTCGAATTTTTCACGGCACCACCTCTTTCGAGCTGCTGGCAACACTCAACGAGTACCAATTATCTATGTCAAAGCTTTTAAAGCTTCTCAAATCTATAAGAAAAGAAAACAATAGCGAGTAGAACACGAGTAGTTGTTGTAGAGACTAAAGTCCTGGTCTTGTTATTTAGAATTCTATACAGGTAAAATAAGACGAAAAACAACGCGAACATCAATAATTTCCCAACATAGCCTAATTTTTTCAATTTCCAAATCTGCTCAATATCGTTGGAGTTTTAGTAGAACACAATTTGAATACATCCATTTTTAGTTTTTCGAAGTTCTTAAACGGCTTTCAATCTCATTTCGTCAAAACTTAAGGATGGAGGCTTGACAATAGATGGATGCTAAGGATGCGAAAAAAAAATATCATCATCTACAGAGGCCATGACGATAAAAATACCACTTTCCAGTAGAAGGAATTTGAACGAAACGGCGTGACTTCTTGCCATGTCTCTCAAACAATTCTCGAAAACAACCTTCGTGATTTAAACTACAAAAGTGCTGACATTGACATCATTGAAATGTTCATTGGCAATCGGCTGTCATTGAGGCATTCGTGAGCATAGGAAAAGAAGTGGCTAAGATGGGTATTGCAGTAATGTTGCGTCTTCGAGCTGAATAATAACGACAAAGACGAAGGGTCTTCGAATATAAATGTTCTTCATACATAGTAACGCCTGTGACACAGAGTGGTGGCTAACTAGAGCAAAGTGAAAGATTTAAGGTCACATTGAGACAAACGTCGTTATTTTTGGAACTGTATTCCAAAATAATATTTAAATGAGGAGACTACGGCAAATCTTAAGGAATTTACAATAACGAAAGACGTACAGTAATTTGGCTGAGAAAGCAAGGGAGATTATAAAGCTCGGACAGTCATCAGATACAACCCAAGGGGCTATGTTGTAAAGGAGGCTGATGGTGTACGCTGCTAAAAAATTGCGTCAATCAACCGAACGTATGCAACTGGAAGCAATTAGCATAAGACCGCGTAAGGTAAAGAAACTGAATCTTAATCTCCAAACAGTGGCACCAGTCGCAAAAAAAGAAAAAAAACCGTGAACGGTGTTCGAAAAAAGTGTATAGATAGAACAGAAACAAAAGTCTGTCAGTTTTCTTTTGCCTCTAAAAGTGCCCTCAATACAGGGCATAGATATCGCTTAAGACATGTGCTTTTTGACAGAGCGCATACAAAAGTAAATCACTTACCATTTTCCACATTTTTTATTTTTTTAAAATTTAGTTGCTAATATCTAAACAAAATTCTATTTCAAATAAATAATAATAGTGATAAGTCAAAACAAAAAGCAGCAAGTAAGTAAGTCAAGAACTTGTATATCATATAATGCGGGTGGACGTATAATTCATTTAACAGTTGACATTTTAATGTTTGTTTACTATAACATTTTTGCGGAATGTAAAACTACCAGGGAGCTTTTAATTCCCTAACTCCAGACGACTTTTAGAAACTGATCTCTACAGAATCTCTGGTATTCTTGTCAACAAAACCTAGTGTCATATGAAGCACCAGCGTATAATGTCACTTAACGCATCTGGCAAGACTTCGATTAGTACTAATAATAATTGAATGGCGCTACAGCCCACAAAGGACCAAGGCCTAGCTTCTACAACAACTACTCGTGGTGTGCGTGCTATTGTTCTTTCACGATTAGAAGGGACCTACAGTTTATTGCACACAAACAGCGAGATTTGAGAAGCTGTTCATAGACAATTGGTACTCTTTAGGTGTTGTCTGCAACTCGAAAGAGGTGGCGCCGTGAAAAAATGCGAAGTGTCCCGTCCGAGAATCGAACCTAGACTTTCTGCGTGGCGGTCGACGCACTTACCACTACGCCACGGCGACCACCAAAACTTTGATTCCCAATGTCAAAAACTACAATACTTAATTGTCCTAGATGCAATTTAGAATTGTGGTTGGTAAAACCATTTCAAAATCTCCAAATATCTGCAGAAACTGTATGTTGTGATCGGAGAAATTATAGAATTCGAACTCGGTGATTACCAGAATCTAGACTCAACTAAATTCAAATCACTTAGTGATTTAGCTGCTTTCCAGTTAAGTCATCTTACTGTTTACAGTGGCATCTATTTCAAAGTTAATGCAAATTAGACTGACGCCATAATTCCAAACTAAGAATATTTCACCTTAATTACTCCATAAAATGTTAGGCTTCCGAGAAAACACCATTCATAGTGGACGCCTTAAATTTTTCTTGTATTGCCTTTCCCATCACAAGAACTGGCGTTCAGAAAAATAAATAAAACGAAGTGGGATGTAAAATTCTTTTCCTACTCAAAAACTCGATAAAAAATGTATCTGTCCTTTTTACCAATTTATTTTATTGGTATTTTATATTTAAATTCCTCTTAACTCGAAACAGTAGCAATAAACTGCCGAGAACTACCAATTCAAATAACAGAACACACCGAATCTGCTTCCACACACAGAAGGTTTCTTTTAGTGAGCGGCCATCATTAAAAACAAATAAATAAGAATAACATAAATTGAAGAGGGGCTAACAAAGGTACATTATACAGCGGGTTGAAGTTTTTATAATTTACATGGATATTTATATGCAAGTAAATTTTGTGTGACAATCAAGTTCAATGCCAATCTGCATGGTATGTGCATTGTGCACAAGGTCAGACAATCAAATCCTGCTTGGAAGATTTTCTCAAACTTCGTTAGTGATCATTAAACATTGAGTCTGCAGGAAGAATAGCTGAATGGTAGTCTTAGAAATAAACTTCCAATCCGCAAGAAAGTGTTACCACGCAAATGTGAAAAACAAATAAATACCTCGTGCTTCACACTTAAGCCTTACCGAAGTCAAGGAAATGTAGATGTCGAGAACAACTGTTAGCCTTCCAGGAAAATATTTATTAATCCGTAAATATAAATTGAATTATTTAAGCAAATATCGTGCTTGACTCTAAACTTCATCTGTCACACACTTGGCTCACTTGTTAACAACTTAATATGCAAGGCCACACAACACATGTTGCAACGTCTGGCTTAAACAACCACCTACGTGGAAAGGATTTATCTCAAATCACTTCCAGCATACCATTCCCACCAGTTAAGAGCAGAATATTTTAAATTCTTCCCGAGGCGTTATTCAGTGCCAACCCCAATCGAAATTGTTTCTATCAACATTCCATTTAACAGATATTGAATACACGCCAAAGGAGCAACCACTCTGCTCCCTATATCGAAGATTCAGGATATTGTTAACAACGAAACCTTCGCCATGTGTTCCACTTCAGCAAAAATAACACAAATATTTCCCCCTACTGTTGAAATGTCATTACAAGGCAAACTTTCAACCCCGTACCCACATCAGGAACTACTCCGCATTCTTAGCTTACGAAGATATGCAAAAGAACATCCCCAAAGGACAGGCAAACTCTAAACTTTTTGACACCTTTATCCCGAAGTGTTTGGGACCGGGAAGTATACACAGCGAACCACTCAGCGTCGGCTAACAATTCCATAATGTATCCTACAGCAAAAGGATCTCAAGAATCAATTTCAACATATTAACCCTAAAGTGTTCCGATGACGCATGAATAATTTTCTCTTCTGTCCCCTTTTTTTTGCTTTTTCTGCTGTTTGCAACAAAACTTATCCGTTTGGGATTTGGGTCTCCTCCGTTTTGTTATTCCTTTCGCATGCTAAGGGTCACGTTAAGAGCTGAATACGTTATCAAATGTGTCGGACTAAGAAATACATCACAGGCCGATATAATCTAGAGATCTATCAATTTTCAAAACGCACTAAAAAGGAGACGCAACCAAAGGAAGGAAGCAAACTTCAACAAAGTTGGTTTTCCAGACTTAAATCGATAACCGGAACGAGGATTGGGTTTTTTTTTCGTATTTTTAATTGTCTGCGAGGGCAATCCTTATTAGATGACTTTCATCCTTCATTCGCCACAGCCACCATGGTCATCAGAGTTTCTGCTTTGAAACACCGGAGGCTACGGAAACTGTCTGCTCGTCTGACATAATTCAGTATCAATTTGGAAGATAATAGCTGCAGGGCCTTAACCAGAAACTGCTGTATCTGGAATACTCAATCTAAGGTCGGCACTGGCCGTAGTTCCTGTTCCCTTCCCTCTGGAAAAGAATGAGAGCACGAGATGAATCAGGAGAAAAAATGTAAAAGCAACGCCAACAGAAACAACATGAGCTACGAGTCTTCTTGTGTAGCCACCTGAGGATGGCAACAGATAAGGGGCAGAAAAAAGTGAAACGAAAGGAGCACCCAAAAAATGATCCAACGAATGCATGTATACATGCAGTTGGCTTGTCATATGCTAAAAATAGACTGAAGCGGCAAAGAATTCCGGAGAAAAAGAGGTTGTTGGTTTGCTTTTTTTGTCTGCCTTCGCTGGCATCTGTTGGATTTAAAGAGACGTAAAGTCTAGTGAATGCAAATAGGGATGAGATTCAGAGAAGTCGTTGAGCTCCGGGTTCGTCACAGGTGATGGAAATGTTTTCTGAGTTACTTGTTGGCAGGGATTGCAGTGCCAAAAGGGCAGTAAGTAGAATTGTTGACTTTCTAAGAAATATTTGCTGGCAACAGAAACATACTCGTTACTGAGACCTTGAGTTTTGTGGACATGTCATCTGTTTAGTTCAGAGAAAATTGAGTTTCCACTTCCGTTCACGTATTTCTCTGAATTTCCACGTTTTACCCTTCAACGAAACACTTTTGCCACCAACTGGCATTACTTCGCTAATTAAACCGTAAAGCAATATTTTCATACTGTAGACTATATTTACTTCAGTTAGCCCCATACGCCTCGGATGCTACCTTGTTGTTTTCGAGAGGAACAAATACCTGCGCTCGGCCGTCAAATGAGTCAAATATTGATATCATTTTCACGCCATTAACACACCAGACCTGGTGATAAGGCCCCAAGGTGATGGCTTTTTTAAAAATTTATCACGGTTTCCTTGTCTCAGTCTGTCGGCGGGAACCCCGTTACCAAACAAGCTTCTTCGCAAGCCCCCCTCATCGAAACGGGTATAATATTTCATTATGTACGTCGTCACACTGTGTTCACTAATTAGTCATCTTAATGTGAACACACTGAATCGGACCTTAAGCCGTCGCTCGTCTAGCTGTAGCGAGATTTTCGTTTGGACGGTAAGGTAATTATGGCAAATTCGCTCGTAAATTTGAAGTAATTAGTTAGAAAAAAACAATTTGAAGTTTGTGGGATAATTAAAAGCGGAACAGCGGTTATAAAATAGACCGAAGCACAGCGGACACGTCGCGGTGATTATCTCCAATCAGCGCCAAATTACATCCTATTGGAAAAAAGTGGAACATCGGAGGCATGGGACGATAGTATTACACTAAATGTCGTGTATAATTAATTTAACTTGTAAAATTTTAGATACACCATTTAATGTATGCGAAAATCACACTAGTACTTAATTATGATTTGGTTACATAATTGAATGTTCGGCTTTGAAAAATCCCTCTAACTGTCAACATGAAGAGTAATCAGTAGGTTTCATGAAATAATGCAAATGAACACGCAATTTGATATCATCGAAAGTTTGTTTGCATTAGGTGGGACCGCAACCTAGTGCTCGGAGTGCTTTTGATCTGTCATAATTAGGGGAAACCTACAGTACTCCGCCGCTGTAGAAGCTGAATACTGAAGAAATCATGCATATTGTTCAAAGACTACTGAATGACACCACAGGGAAAATCGCGTAGAGCAGCACAACTGGGTCCCTTTTTTACGACATCACAAATTCCATAATTGTGCAATACAAAAATGTCATTTACAGTGAATACTGTCGTATATGTACCTCTCTTAACTCTTTAAATAGACGATTGTTATCGAATTGAAGCTCGCTAAAGTTTTCCATGATTTCCTCTAGTATAAAGATTTGTCGATTCTCTGCACACGAAATTAGTTGAGTCGACTGTTTCAAGCTGAACAGTGATGGTACCACGTAAACATGTTTGATGCAGCCGCACTAAATAGAGAACGCCGATGATCTGCTAAAGTACAGAGTAGGCCCAAAAGTCGAATCAACAATTAAATTCAGCAATTTTGCGATGACTGTAAATCAAAATTCAACTTCCGAAATTGCGAAACTATTGTCTTTAGAATCCCACTATCCAATGCCTGCCGATAAAAACTGTCGTTCGCTATGAAAAATCTAATCAGATATCTTTGCATTTGGTTGAAGCTGTGTCTTTACTAAGGTAAGGATGCGCTACGCACTAACAAACGCTAAAAAAAGTATTTTATCCCTGCAAACTGTTTGTTTTACAGCAGCCAACTTGATTCCAGGCGGACACCGTGGCGTATTGGGTAAGAGCGTCGACCCACACGCCGAAAGTCTATTCCCGCGATACCCACACCTTGCATTTTTCACATTTCGAGTTTCCGACAACACTCAAAGAGTATCAATTGTCAACGAAAAGCTTCTCAAATCTGGCCGTTCGGAGTCGGCAAAAGACTGTAGATCCCTCATGAGAGAGCAGTAGCACACACAATGCGAGTAGTTGTTGAAGAAGCAAGTCCTTGGTTTCTTTAAGGCTGTAGTGCTACTCAATTATTAATTATTACTTTGATTCCATTGTGAAAGTAATCTGCTACAGGGTCTTCATCCGACTATTTATCGCGGTTGTCCAGTGTGGTTCACTTTGAGTCCTTCCCAGATGGAAAAGATGAGGGTGTTTGAGAGGCAATGTCTTCGGGCATGCCACCGGTTGTACGCACACCTGTATCTGATCCAAAAATTGTATGCCAACGAGGTCTTGTACAACGACGCAAACCCAATCAGGGTAGATAATTTTATTATAAAGCTGACTCACGGGAACATTGCACTAGCGATGACTTCGTCCAACAGTCTGATCTTTGGGGCTTATTACCCTAACATTATGTAAGTTGAGTTTACACGGCTCTGTACCCCTAAAGTATTTCTCTATGTAGACTCCAAGGGGTTGATAACAGATACGGAAGCATTCCAAACCATTTCCTATGTCGTACACCAAACAGTGGACAGGGGACTTCAATACGAATCGGACACCGCTTATAGCCAAAAGGCACTTCTTCTAATGGCTGCATCAAAACCAGGCCTTGCACGCGGTTTAAATTCACTTAAATTGAAAATTGACCTTGTGGTCTTATATATTTTTTGAGGTTGTATATTTTGAAAGTTAGTCGAGAAAAAATATGTACAGCTCTAGAACGGACCACCGACACCTTAACATAGACCTTACCAGGGAGACTTAAAAGAGAGCTGTCCCTGAAATTGTCAAGGACAATCAATCTAGTCTACAGATCGTCAGGTGTCTCGCCACATTCCCAGGCCACTTTTATGACACGAGCGAGACACAAAACTCCCTCTTTAAAACAAGACTGCCTCTTGGCCTTCAGCATATCTGGTCGGATTTCATTCACATCGCCGGGCTAGCCAACTTTTAGTGATTTAATCGCTACACTGGCTTGCTTCAACGTCCGTTCCACTTACTCGTAAGACAAGATCTATCGCCTTCAGAGCAACTCCGAAAAGTGCTCGCTCCATCTGCGCAAGATGTCCACCTCTTTGGAAAGAAGCTCACCATCTTTTTTTCTTTTATTGACACAATTTCAATATTTCTATATAAATATTTATAAAATAACCGCGTTTCTTAAACCTAAACTCGTTTTCAAACAACGGACAAGAGAATCCACTCTCGCGCTGTTCTCATCAATTTCCTATCGATTAAGATATCTGCACTGCTATTTCCTACCCCTGTCTCGTTCAAGTTTAATCAACTGCAGAATCATCCACCAAGGTGCATATATCATTGCGACATCTCAGGGAAGCGACTGTGGATCTCTGGTCTACCAACCCATTTCGTGCAATGATACGCTTTTTCCTCCTCACGGCATTCTTGTCAAATTTTCGTCTCACGAATCCTCTTCCGACAGCGGGAAGTAATTTTTCATGCAATTAGACAAGATGAAGTATTTCGAAATGAGAACTAACTCCCATCTGCAGGAAAACCGAGGAGAACGCACACGTCACCAATCAGCCGCAGTCTCTAGCGTTCCGCATCCAACATACGGATTCTCTAATTACTCGCCTCATTACATTAATTATGCACCCACTGAGGAAACAAAGGGATTTTCCACTAAGCAGGAGAGATTTCCCTCTTCATTTTCTCCTACGCGCTTTGCTCTCCATTAGAAAGACACGAGAAAACACGGCTCTACGCGGGACGTTGGGTTGCAAATGCAAAATTGCGTTCCAGATGCTTTGAGGTGTCTCCTTCTATTAAAATTTGTATTTGTGTCCTAAAGTATTTTTTTTACGGATTCAGTGTTTTAATAAATTGTAATTTGAAGGGATGAATGACTTATGAGTGCGGCGATTTCACACAAACATGTGTTCATCTCTGTCTGATGGATTCTTGTTGGACCGTTAGAAGATCGCGGCACATTCAACGTGTGCTGTCGTCTGTAAATAATTCCTGGCGACGGGGTGTAATTTGTCAAATGAAATGTCAGAATAAATGGGGCAGGGATTACGCGAAGGGTGAATAAAATGCAACCGAAGTGATTTTTAATGGGCACAGGCTTGTGAATGGAGCGACATGACGGCGACGACGATGCGCTGCTGTTTACAAGACTGGCCACGATGATGGAGAAGTGCTGAGAAATATAGAGGCCATGCACTCAAGTTAGCGATACGACAAGAGATGATATAAATAAACCTCAGAAGCTGGCGATAAATTACTCACAATGATTAGTGGTATTAATTGTGACGCCCTGGTTGTTTCGATGGAATTCGATATTTTTTGGAGAGGGCAATTTATTGGTGATCAAATGACTTAAACGGTCCTCTTTGGTTGAAGATTTCCATATGGGAAGCGAAGAAGTACGCGTTAAAAGGTTGGATCAAAATTTAAAAGAAAACTGTTCAGAATTTTTTTCTTCGAGTTATATATTATTTGTATTATGTTATTAGATATTTAAGGGGATGTGAACATTTACTAATATTTTTCAACAAGTAAACTTTGTACACATCTTACTGGTCAATGAAGACATTCTGGCATTCTTCCGATGATGGACATAACTACTTGCAAACTGTGGCAGTCACATGACACTTCGATGAGCTTAGGGATGAGGATGCTCATATTTTCTAATAGGTTTTTTTCCTTTTCAAAAATTGCATGACTAATTTATACTCGAAAGCAACTTATTACTTGAATATCTGAAGTGCTGGAAAGCTTAAAGATGCAGATTATTCACAAATCTAAAGTTTTGTTTCAGACTCAGATTCGGCAGCATTTTCTTAATTTGTACTTCATACCTTCAGAAATTTGTATGTTTAACGATACTTAAATCCATATACAGTTACGGACAAAACAATAGCACTCAATGCTAAATAAAATTTCTAGTATTTATTAGATTGAAATGAATTTTATTTCATAAGCCTAGATAAAAAATAGGTTTTGAAAAATCAAAAAACAAATGATGCTACTTCAAATTTAAAGAAAACTACATTGTCAAAATATATGCGATACATCATTCCGCAATATCCCGTATAATAGGCCGGTTTCGCAATTCAGGATGCCTTGATACAATCTACCGACGCGGAAGACCTCGGAAAACAAATGTACGGGAGGATCGCGCAATAGTTCGTATAGTTAAAAATAATCCATTCATATCTGCAAGGGCTATAGGGATTGAATTAAACTTGGATATACCTACAAAATCTATCGAGCGAAGCATGGTGGAAGCAGGTTTTCTTACTTATCGGGTTCTAAAGCACCATTTATTTCACCGGAAAACCAAAGAACAAGACTTGCTCTTGCAAAGGCGCATAACTGGACAACTGGCAAATGTAAGACAGTTTGCCATTGAGCGCTATTCTGAGATGAATCCAACTTTATTCTGATGGACTGGCTATACAAACGTTTAACAAGAAGTACTATAACTCACGATGGAGGCAATATTTTGGTCTAGGGATGTTTGTCTAGTCAGTGGATTGGACTGATTTATAGAATAAACAGAATAATGGATCGTTTCATGTATAAGGATATCCTCATGCTGCCATATACTGAAGAAGAGATGAATATATATCAACATGATAACGATCAAAAGTACACCGCTAAAATTGTGACTGGCTTTCAGAAGATGAAGTCATAGTTTTGAAATGGCCAACACAATCACCAGACCTGAATCCTAAAAAGCATCTATGGAATATTGTACATCGACGGATTCAGCGTAAAAAATGCAATAACAATGATTCTCTTTTTGCTCAAATGTAAATTGCTTGGAAAAATATACCTGCGGAAATCATAAACAATGAAATTAAATCGAAGCCTTGCAGATGTGAAGCAGTTATAGAAAATAATGGATTCGCCACGAAATATTGAAAAAAAAAATGTTTAAGGACTTAAAAGAAAATCATGCTTTAGTTTTGTCGCAACTGTTTTTATTGAATTGCTCTAAATTATGTTATATTTTCTAAACTGTTGAAGTAGCATTATTTGGTTTTGAGCAAGTTAGTGTCTTTCCGGGTTTATTTATGTTACGCAAATAATGTTAATTTCAATTTAATAAAATTTCGCAGTTTTTGGCAAAATTAAACCAAGTGCCATTGAGTGCTATTGTTTTGTTCGACACGGTATATGTGCAATTGTATTGCTGGTACATCTCATCCGTACCGTTGTTCTGACAATACCATTAAGCGAAGCGGAATATTTTATGTAGTACCAAAAAGAAACCAAACTCTTTATTTTTTAATTTAACTTTTGAATAAAAAGCATCCAATACCTTTTAAACTCTCCACCAAAACTTATACATCTTCCGAACTTTTTTCCCATTAATCAAAACGTTTCTTTATGCAATATCAAAATGTTCACAAATTAACACACAGCACTCATGATGACACACACACGCATGACTTTGGCAGGCTTCCTTTTCAGTCTTAAATCTTGCTTTAGGATACGCCGAAGTCCACTTCAAGCAATTCTACATAGCTCCAAAATTGTCTTGTGTAGTTTGTAATCGATCTAATAAGTTGATTGCGGGAATTTTTTTTTTCATTTTTTTTATTATTTCGAGCCGGGAAAGGACTAAGGGGCGAATGTTGTTGTCTGTTGACATTTCTTGACGATGGTCGTTCATTGAAATTTCTTTTTCAAAAGTTCCGTGTTTTCAAAATCCAATAGTTAGGCTCTATTTATGGGAGTTTAGAATTGCAAAAACGATGAACATAGAGAATAACTTTTACTTAAAAAGTTAAACGGAACAGTATTTGGCGATGACGCCTAATTAAATCACGTAAACCACTGGAAGAAGAGTGCAGTACTACAAAAACTTTTCCCACCATAACATCAGTATGATTTATTTTGGGTTACCTATCGTTTTGAAGCTAAACATCAAAGTGGTCGGTTCGTTAATTCAGTCAAGAAATTCGCTGACACGTCAACACCAACTTCATTGATCATCCAGCCTTTTCTTTTTTGCACAGGGCTAGAATAAGGCCTATGTCGATCTTTGTTCCTCATTGCGTTAAGGGGCTAATTGAATTCAAGCTTTAGCCGATGATGACTTCAGCAGCACTTCAAACGAAGATTCTCTGGATACCACAAGACAAGAAGTAAAAAAAGAGAGACAGAAGTTTCGCAATAAAATTTGAAAATGAAGGTAAATAAGTAAAAACGTAACGAACCCAAAGCGATATATTCTTGGTTTTCCTGTCCTTCAGAGCACGAGTTAATGTCTTGCCAAAATGCAAACAATTTTTACTGCATACAAGGTACATTCAGTTATTCATCTCAAATGTGGGATTATATACCATCGCCATTATCTCATCGGAATTTTAAGTGCAGTCACTCGTCCAGCAATGCCTTTTATCACTTAATTGGTTCGTTGTATTTTTCTTTTTCAATAAAATGTGCTTGGGTGGCGTTTCTCTCATTACCCATATTCATTGCAAAAGAATGCACTTTTCGACAGATAAGGGCCCACACTCAGAAGGTTCTAAAAATAAATTTATCTACAGTGCCAAGCAAATAAATGTGCAAATGTTTGTTTATATTTTCCCTAGTGCTCTGAACAAAAGGATGAGATCACTTGTTTAGAATGCTGTGTACTTTGGGATTATGGTTTTATCTCCTTTTTACTACCGTGTCTCAGAAGTTTCGGCTTTTTGTGTTTTTTGTTTTGCGAACAACGAGCTTTTTTTATTTTTTATCACCTACTTCAATGTTTTTGAAGCGATATTTTTCACAATGCCTCCGATAATGACCGAGATCAAGTGCGACTTAGTGAGTTTCAAACGAGTCTTATGCACCGCTAATTCCTATGCGTTAATGACGGGTAATTAGGAATAGACAGATTGAGTTTTTATAGACTTTTTATGCGCGTTTTATATTTTCTTACATTGACTCTGATTAAGACTGGTGGATGTTGTGGGTGGGTAGGGATGACAGTATAAATTAAGTAAACCGCCGGACTCGTTATATGGCGCAGTCAGTGATGCAGGATCAGTCTCCTTAAACTACCCAATTAACACGAATAAACTACTTTCTGGCAGGAGACCCGAAGCAAATCGATATTATATAATTCTCCTTACCCACCCACATACGTACATAGTATATACGACCGACTTAATTGACTAGTGTGAGATTTTCATAGCAATCAGCCAAGTCAACGGAGAGAAGTTCACCCACAAACCGAAATCGTATCCTCTTGAAATGAGAAAGAGTGGCTGCATGCGAATTGGAAGTAATCGAATTACGGCCACGATAATTGTAGCCGATATCGATAATCGATAAGGATATAAGGATTCGGGCGACACCAAGTGGATATCCATTTTAATTTGGTTGTTTCTGTGTTTGTTGACTTAATGAAAACTGAATATTCTTCGCATCTCGATGTATGAATGTAGGTGACTGGTGTTGGGCTTAATGCTAATGGAACGCACACAGAATGAGGAAAATAAACCTGGATGTTCCGTCACACAATGCGACTTTTATGCCTGCAGACGTCAATATAGTTTCAGTTTGTACTTGCCAATTCAGAAGATAGTAGTCACATGGATGTATGGATGTATTAACCGTACCTGAAATGAATAGATGAATATATTAATATCCTAATCAAAACAAGGATATGGATATAAATTATGAAGCAAATCATGGAAATTTGGACATATTAGTGTAGATTACTATAACGGACTCATGTGTGATTTTAATATGTAGAGCTATTTGATGAACAAGACTACTGAATTTAGATCTCTCGCATAAATTAGTAAAATTTAAATTTAAAAGTAATTGTGCAGCCAATAGTAGAGTATTGCCCAAATGTTTATGATATACTCTCTGGAAGGTAGGTTACAATAAATAATTTCAGAAAGTCGCAATAACATGAACTCTATGTTTGAATGGAGTTTTTGTAGGATTTTTAAAAACGAGCTAAAAAGCTATAAAACTACGTTATAGGAAATATTCATAACACCGCTTCTTCATGAAGATATTGTTTCGCAGGTGTCGTCACCGGTTCTTCCATTACCCCCAAAACTATGCATTTCCACGACTATATCATTTGGGTACAGATTCGACAGAATAGAGTAAGAAATATTATCTTATTAAACTTTTTGAATGAACATGTAAAAGTTGTCAAAAAAGAAAATATTTTAGAAAGTCAATACATTTTTTCGATACGTAATATACGTGATACCATATTACGAGTATACCTTTTTTTTGTTGGACGTTGGGACACACTGCCCTGGAGCGCTCAGACTCAAAAACTGGTTCATTGAACTACCAGGCAGTAACCTTCATTTACTCTAGTTTTCTGGTTTTCCGAAGAAAGACCAGCAGGCGCTTCTGTGATGAAGAGCTTAACTTTTCAATTTCAACTCCCACCACATCAGCGCCAAACAGCCGCCACCTGATACGAGCAAAGATGGGACATTGACAGCGAAAGCGCTCCGAATTATCTTCACCTTCTTCACAGTCGTCGCAAAGGGTGTCTTTACTAAACCCAACTTAGCAAAGGTGAAGTATCCCGTTTGTATGCCAACAAGTTTTCTGCACTCTTTTCTGTCTAGAGATAACAGAAAAGCCGCGGATTTCTTGCTGACGTTCGGTAGCATGTACTTGGTCAGCCTGCATCCTGGAGAGTCACGCTTCTCTGGTTGTGCTTCTGGCACACCCAACCGGCGATGAAGCGGGTAGTCCCGAGGTGCTAGCAAGTTTATTAGTGATTTCGTTTCCCGTTATCCCATGATGTCCTGGGAGCCAGATAGGTCTGGGCGAAGGTGTTAGATCTTTGCAGGCTGAAAAGCAGAGGTTCGACCAGCATGAAACATAGGAGAGGTGACAGGATGCCACCCATGTTTACCTCCGACATTACATACTGGTCACACTCCGCCTCCGCGATTATAGTTCTATTCAGTAATATTGCTCTGGCCGCGTTGCACATGCCATCAAAAGGTGCATTGTCGAAAACACCCTCTATATCAATGAAAATGCTCAGAGCGTATTCTTTCCTGTCAAGTGCACTTTCAATTCTTCCAACGAGATTTTGTAGCGCAGTCTTGCAAAATTTTCCGTGTTGGTAAGCATGTTGCATCTGAGATAGAGGGTGTAATCCTAAAGTATTTTTGCGCAGATACAGTTCGACCAGCCCTTCCAAGTTTTTTAGCATGAAGAAAGTAAGACTAATAGGTCTGAGGTTTTTGGCGAGACTGTAATCTCCTTTACCAATTTTTGGTATGGAGGCTAACCTAACTGTGCGCCAGGAGTTTGGAATATATGCTAGGCCAAGGCTGACAGTGAAGTTTATTTTTAGAGATTGCAGTAATTGGTCTTTGCCCATTTGCAACAGGGCTTCGTATATAACATCGGTGCCAGGTGAAAGGACGCGATGGCGTTCTTGATAGCTTCATCTTTTACAGAGCTCACTGAGACCATTTGCTTGAATTTCAAGAAGAACATACTTCGATTAGGGACACCGGTGACGAATCGACCGATCATGGTTCTTGCGTTCCCTCTCAGCTACAGTTGTTTTCGTTTCTTTACTACGTTTTGGATGTGGTCAATGTTGTGGTGTGAGTTTTCCTAAACTTGCTAAATAACACTTCACCAAAATTAAAAAAAAACCGGTCGACAGAAGTCACAGTTATCTTAAAGAAAAAACTATTGGAAATAAAACTTTACCTGCAATCCCTATATATACAATTCTTTAGATTTCTAGAAGTTGTACAAAACAAAGAAGGCCTACTATAAGAAGTCTGATATAGCTTTTCTTCATATGATAAATAGAAACATTTGGTGAATGGCACCCCATTCAACTTATTATGTTGTTCATTGAACATAGCTCCCACTGACGGAGAGCAAAATTGAAGAGTTCTTAAACAATTCTACTCGAAATTGTTGAAGCACGTGTATCGTTTTAAAACATAACCAAGCCTATACAAATTTCCGATTAAATTTCCATTTCCTCGCAAAATTATTTCGTTTGATAAAAGCTGTACAGCAACAAATTATTACGAGTGTCGATACCCCCATCAAATGTAAGAAAGATTATTTAGCTGTTTCCGACTAATTCGACACGTCTCAAACCTTGGCTGTAAAAACTACCCACAAGTTTGTTTAATTTGTGATAAGGTGCAAGTGCCGCCGGATGTCGTTCGCTTTTGGTAAAAAATTTACGATAGCCCTCACTATATCCAACCATTTGATAATCAAAAACCTCACTTAGCACATGCATATGTACATGTGCCGGAAGTTTATTGCCGTTCTTCAGCCGCACAACACGAATATGGAATGCTCTTCCCTGCTCAATATACCCCTCTCATTACAATCTACAGACATTTAAAACCAATGTGCACCGGTACCTCCTCTCCCTCTCTTCCTCTATACCTTCGGCCCGTGCTGTGACTTAAATCCGGTCACTTAAGGGTAGTCGTAACCCCTTTAGCGCGCGCCAATTATAAAAAAAAAAAAAAAAAAAATTGCCAAAAATCATGTGTTTTGTGTTCCTATTTGAAATTCTATAATTGGACACATTAAGCGATTCGAATCCAATGTCACCACGTTCTCACGTGTCAAGTACTGCAAAAAAAATATACAAGTGTTTGATGACTAAATATAGAATGAATTCCACCACAGCCCTGGCTGCAGTCATCTTATGTTAGCCGCACCGAATAACTGACACTGACTTTGGCTTTCCACACATTCCGTCTAAAAATAGCGTCCGCATGTTTCCTGATAAATCGCAGCGTTTCTGCGAAAAAAAATCATAGCTTTGTTCCATTATCGTCGCCCTTAAATTCTCAATCCTGAGCGGCTGAAATTCCAAGAAGTAAAACACAATATCAAAGGAAACACATAATTAAAAATAATTCACCATAAAACGTGGAATGAGAAATGCAAACGTTTCACATTCATTCGTCCTACGTATACGCATTCCGATCGAGTCAGTCAGCTTGAATTACACCAACTTGTGCATCAGCACATTTCAACCCCCACCCCCCAGACCGACAACAAATTTAACAATAACCGCTCACTTACTTCGCATTTCGCAAAAATACTTAAAATTCAGATAAGCGATTTATACATCATGAATGGTTATTACTTTATTTCGCGTAAAGATTTAAGTTTCTGTTCTCTCTCCCTATCTCCCTCTATCGCGCTTTGTTTGTGCAGAGTGAAGGAGAAGTTTGGCGCCTAGGTACTCATAAAGTTTACGTCCTCTACGCATATGAACTAGATGATCGTTGGGTGAGGAATTTACTAATCACGAGAGTTAACTTGAAATTTTGTTTAGGTTACTGCCTCGCGGCGAACTCATTCGCATTCCGAAAATATCTACCGGTGTATTTTATTACGAAAGTCGATCCATTTATTTTTTTTTGCCTTGCCTTTCTAAACTAGATTGAAATTTGCATAAGATATACAGAAGAAGAAGCGCGCCGCGCTGTGGATTGTTGGGGTAGGTAAAGGCATGTATGTTGATTCATACATAAGTGGAGCTGTTGAGCAGCTGCTTCCATGAATTTTTAATTTGTCATCACATGCTTTCTGTAGACGGAGGTGCGAAGCATTTCCTTTTTTGGCCTCAGTCAGTCACGAGTGCGTTATGTGATTTTATTCATAATGAATGAAAGTTTTCATCACTTGAGGTATTGTGTGCACAGGAGATAAAATCTGTTCGGACTTTGTATCTGTGGTCTATTCTCTTTTGATTTGATTAAGATAAAGCTTCAGCACAAGTGATAGGAAGATTGTGAAGAGATAACACAGACGACTTGAAGTGAAACAAATGTCTTTTATGGCGGTTGTTTTTGTTGAATTGACAATGCATGGTTTAATAACCTCCTGATGCGTACGTGTTTTCACGCGATTCATTGTTTTCTGTAACATAGACGATTGTTTGCTCGCTGAATTTCACCATAAGAGAAAGGGGATAGGGTATCTTAACTTAAATTTGTATTGACGCAACATTGAACGCCTTTGCAAAAGTTTTAATAAAAGGAGTGACCATAAAGAATGGTACAGCAAGTAAGATCTGCTTAGACGTTTTATTGGTGAAAAATCAATTTTAAAATGAGCGAACTAGATAAACGTATCTGCTCTGCCAATATGCGTTATAAACTCACATGGACCTAAAATGTCAGAAACAGTTTTAGCAGAGAGACGCACTGTTATGTCCATTTTTCAAAATCACTCCTAAGAAGAACGTATGAAACTCACAAGTTAATACCAGAGGCACAATCTTTTAAATAACCGTTCAGCTGCTGGCTTATGTGGATGACATTGACGTTATTGGAGGAACACAGCATGTTAGTAATAAGCTTTTTTCTGGTTTTGAAACGAAAGGGGCTTAAATGGTTTTGTTGGTAATCGAGGGTAAGTCAAAGTACATGCTCTCAGTAAGGAAAGACGCATAACATAGACGTCTCGGACATTTTGATGCCCAGGAAAAACTTAGGGTATTCAAGGACTTCGTCAACTTCCACTTCGCTGTAAACAAGAACATCAGTACCGAGCTCAAGGGTAGATTCACTCTTGCCAATCTCCGTATCTTAACACTCAAGACGCAGTTCAGTCACAAGGCACGAAAAAGCAAGGTAGCTTTGTACAGCACCTTGATCATTCCCGTAATACTCCTTGACGCAAGATTTTGTCGTTATTAAAATCATATACGTTATTAATCGCTGATAAGTTTACCCGTAGTATGGGGAGAAGTTTTGTACGCAATTTTAAGTTAAGTTTATGGCAAACGAAGGAGATTCAGCAACGCAATTTATAAGCTGTACGACAGCATGCGTCCTGCGTCTCTACGATTAGCATGATTAAGATGGCTACGTCATACAGAGTAGATGGATAACACTGCCTTGGCAAGAGGAACCTTTGAATCAAAGTCATTTGCACAATGCAAGGTGGAGCCTGAGATGGAGCACACAAATAAAGAAGGACCTCAACCAACTTGGCGTGCAAATAGTGCTAAGTGTAAAGAAGTTTTGTTTGACGCTTAGGTCCTCCCTGGTCTATGATGCCAATCAAAGAAACCAGATATGAAATGTGAACATGCAACCTAAGCCTTTTGAAATTTTCAAGACTTCTTGACGGTGAAACAAGTAGATTGGTGGACGGAAGTTAACAAAATACAGACGTTCGTCTGCTTGTTTTTTGGTAAAATATTAAAAATAAAAAAAATAAAAATAAAAAACAATTTTTTATAAATTATATTTTAAAACTAATGTAAAACGAGATACTAAGATCCATTCTACATCTCAAGAAATATTTTAGTCCACAAATAAATAATGAAAAACAATAATTTTTAGGCGCCGAAAAAATCGAGTGAGTAGAGAGTAGGTTCACTAGATCGGCTTTGCGATGTTACCAATGCCAATGCGCGACCACGTATTTCTGAACTAAGGCATACGCCAAATGTATGTACATATAAGTATTTTACAGAAAGAGTCAAGCTGACGATTGATTGTAATGAATTATAACGATCAAAGGACTTTAAGTTCTTTATTAATAATAATAATAGGGTGACACTACAGCTCACAAGGGATCAGGGCCTACAACAACTACTTGTGTTGTGCGTGCTACCGTTCTCTCACGAGATTTGAGAAGCTTTTCATAGACAATTGATACTCTTTGAGTGTTGTCAGCAACTCGAAAGCGGTGGTACCGTGAAAAATTGTTAGATGTTCTGTCTTGGAATGGAACCTAGACTATCTGCGTGGCAGTCGATGCACTTACGGCTACGCCACGGAGACCACCAAATTCTTTACTAGCTTGAGCTAAATTGACTAGAAGAATGCACTAGTTAAATGAACAGATTTTAGTTAAAGGGAGCGCTTCCTGGACTGAATTAAAATACAGAAACTTAACTTATGCGACATCAGCTCTACGGAAAATACGAGTACGTCATTTCATTAAACATTCTACACCACACTGAGAGCAATCTCGACCTTCCTCGTTCTACTGGAAAAGGAGAATTTAAATTACTTTGCTAAATTGTTTATTCAAAACAAAGATGGAATCGAATTCATAATCTAGAAACACATGGCTACTTATTCTCCGATTTTACTAATCAGAAGACTATGATTTGAAGAAAACACGCAATTTCTTCGGCAGAGTTAGCGTCCTCAAGGATTTAAATTTCTGGACTAAATCGACATCGGGATTTACTGTGATAACATCGATGCATCATCCGTCAATGCATCCATCATTAGCCGCTATCGCAGAAAACGCAAAGTATCCAGCCATTTGGGTTTGTTAAAAACAAGGTGCATTTAAATTTGAATCGACACTTCTGTAATTCGCCAAGCGCAAATGATGGCAGTAGTTGGTAAAATCTTTCCTTTGCAACTCTTTGTGCAGTGGCAGTCCATGTTCTTAAAAGACTCTACTTAGTTTCATTTCACTTTTCTGCATCTAGCAAAAGGATTCCGGTGACACGAGAATTCAGCTGATATTGTGAGGAATTCAAAAGTCCTTGGCAAATTTGGCAGAGAAATAAAATGATTTAAACATCACCGAATGTCTTCCTTTAGAAGACAATAAAAAATGGAAAATATTTGAACAAGCCTAACAAAGAAATGATATGACCTAGAGATGGTATTGTTTTCATTGTAGACAACTTCTGTTGACGTATCATTCGCAAAATCAATGTTTTGTCAACAGAAATCCTGCAAGGGGGAACAATTCTGATTCAGCAACATCAGAGTCAATTCTTTTTCCAAAGTCAAACAAAGGAAGGCTTGAACTCACACATTTTGAATTTAATTGAAGGTTAAAAGAGTAACTTTTCCTTATACCAACAGCTTTCAATCGTTAACATTTGTAAAGCCTTGCAGCAAACAGGAATAAATCAATGTTCATGAACAAAAGAGAAGGTGAACATTTTTTTGAAAATAATTCACTTCGGAAGATTTATTATATTTTACATCAGAACATGTTTAAATGAAAAAAGAATTTAAAAATGAATGACGTACCTGGCTTAAAGTCAATTAAAGAAATGTGATTGATGTGTGCCAGACGAGTTGGGTCACACAGAGCATTGAATCATTCGTCTGATAGAGCCGGATATAAAGGTTACTAATGAGACTTATGGGCGAAGTCTTAAATCACATTATCACATTTTTCACTCCTAGCACTTTATCGAATACAAATGAAATGAACGGTAGACAAAGCTATATTGTTTACCTTTTTTTTGTCAAGTGCTCTTATGTATAAGATCTAGCAATGTTGTGATTCTTAAGCAACCACTTGGGTGGTGCGTGCTATTGTTAACTCACGAATGGATATACCTTCGGATTAACACCGACCTCAAACAGCGAAGCTTAAGAAGCCTTTTCTAAGATACTTATTGCACTCTGTGGCCGTCGTAGGATAAGTGGGACACACTTAAGGTCCCAGGTTAGATTCCTGCACTGTTCAACTAGCATTTTTCTCTTTACGGAACCACCACTTTCGAGCTGCTGAAAGGAATTGACAGAAAGATAAAAGCTTCATTAGTCTACCCTTTCGGAGTACGCTGTAAGCTGTACGCCCCTCTTTTTTAAAAAAGGAATATCGGCCTCCACAACGTGAACAGTTATTTGAAAAACTAGGACCTGGTCAGTTGTTTGCTGTAGGGTCATTCACTTTATTTATTAATTTACTTTAAGCTCGTAAGAGATAGGGCCCTAAAGAGTCTAAAAAAGAGGGCACCTAACGAACTATAAGCCCCTCATCCATGGCGATTTTGCTTTTAAGCTTGTTGACATTGTTTAAATATGCTCTAGTTTCGTGTGTACATTCATTGCATTTCAAGGGAGATACGCAATATATTGAAGAATACATTTGCCTTAATATTATTCAAGGTCCTTAAAACTAAAGAAAACTATTCAAAGAAAAAAAAAAAGGAAGCATATCAAAAGCACGGGGAAAATATATTTTCTTCTTCTTCTTCTTCTTCTGACTGTAGCAGTCCGGGTGAATCTGGGCCTCAAACAACATGCCTCTTCAGCCAACGCGATCTTTCGGTAGCTGCCTCCAATTGTGCACTCCAAGTTGGTTGATGTCCTTTTCCAATTGTGTGCGCCACCCTAACCTGGGTCGTCATTTGTTGCGTCGTCCCAACGGCTCAGATTCGAACACTTTTCGGACCGAAGCAGTGGAGTCTCTGCTCATCTTAAGCGTTGTAGCCAAAGACGCTTGACTAGGCGCGTGTCGCTTTACAGCCCATAGAGTTCGCCGTTAAATCCTCTCCTGCACATGCCATCAAAGCAAATAGTACAATAAATCGCACGCAAAACTTTTCTATCGAAAAGGTTACCGTGCCAAAAAGTAGGGCTGGGTAAAGCAAGCATAGTCCTTCGAGATAGGGCTTTATAAGGATATTGCCTTTTGAGCCCAAAGAAACTGAGATTGGCAAGAGCTTGGGTCTTTTCCATGATCTGCCGTAGTGTGAAGATATTTTCGATGGGGGACTTCCTTAGCCTAAGACCACACTGGTAAGGACCTATCAGGTTGTTGACTAACGGTTTCAGCCGTTCACACACTACTGTAGAGAGGATCTTGTACGCGATGTTAAGAAAACAAATCCCTCGATCGTTGGCGCAATCTCCTTCTTGTGGACTGAACAGACGACGCTGAGATTCGACTCATCAGGCATGCTGGTGCATGTGCCGAACTAGGTCATCTCCAGCTGCTTTAAACAGTTCTGCGGACAGTCCATCCGCTGCAGCAACTTTGTTCGACTTCAATCTCGATATTGCTATCTTGACCTCGTCTAAGTCGGGGGGACAGAATTCTTGCCTATCATCGTCCAAATTGAGAGAAATATTCTGCCCTGTGAGGATTTGGGCCATCATCGCCGTTTAAAAGTCTGCAGAAATGATCTTTCCAGATTCTCAGCATCGATTGCGACTCTACTACTAGTTGTCCGTTTCGGCTCCGGCAGGCTTTGGTTCAAACCCTATATCCACCGGTTAGGTGTTTCACCTTTTGCTAAAACTTTCGAACTTCATTCCTGCAAAAGCACCTCTATACTGCGCGCTCTCTTTTTCTTTCGGTTCTCTTCCCTTCAGAATGTTCGTAGAAAAATATTAGAAAATATATTTAATGCTCCCCAAATCTCATCCATTAAAAACCCTATTTGTGGCCAAGTAGGAGTGATGGGGGCAGCCGCAAGCCGTACTAGCAACTGTTTTTCGCAGTGAAGTACATGCAAAGTATAGGTATTCTGTGCATGAGTATATTGTGGTTGAGGATTTTGATTTTATAACTCGCGTGCCCAACATAAAAATTCATTTCCGTTTTCCCACAGTGCTTACAACCTTTATGCTGTACGGATAGAACAAAGATCTGCTTCTTACGGTCTGACAAACCAGTATCTTAATTACTTACAATTACTGCAGCTGATGAAAGATTTTGCCGTATTGATTACATTACTCGACGCAAAATCTTTGAATATGTGTTAAGCAGCTCGAGGAAAATTCAGACACGCATTTTTACACTCTTTCTTCACAGATTTGCATCAAATAGGCCATCTGTACACAACAAGTGACAATGACAGCCTGAAAGTTGTACAAATCGCCAGTAGCCAAGATGTTTGAAGAAATGGCTTCATGTCCAAAGGTTCTCCTGGTCAATAAATATGGTTTGCCAACAAAAGTGTGCAGAGTGTGATTGTTTTGTTAAATTTAAAGACAAAATACAGAATCAGTCATCCAGTCTAACCTACCCCTATAGCCTATTCCACCATTCTCGCTTTGCCCCATTCATCAATACCATATGTAAATTAGCTATAAAGACTGTCAGTTCCCATAATTTAGTTGGTATTTTAAATGCAAATGCAAAATTCAACAGCAGACGATAACAAATTTGGTGACAAACTAGAATAAATTTCGAACCGATTAATTTTCGCTCGAGAATCAAGTAATATCTATTTCTAGAATTTTTTTGTTTTGCTGAAGCAAGCACAAGCATCATTCACCAATACGTCACAATTCATGATCTGCAATCCTATGAACATGCTCCAGATCGAAACAGGAGATGTTAATTCAAATATTTACCAAAAGGCCAGGTAGATCAGACAGCTTATATTTGTATGCTGGTGGCGTGAAATACAATTCCTTTGCCTCTTGTAATTGCGAGAGAAATACGGCGCCGCAAGGGAAGCCAGATATACTGGTTTTTGATTTTATTTTTGACTGTCTTGATGTCATTCCACCATTGTCAAGGTCAGGCATTCCGTACAAAAAGAAAAAGCACACACCAATTTTATCGGGGCTCTAACAAACTGATAATTAATTGCAACATTTTTTTGTTGTTCTGGGTAGTGCTGAAATTAATTTGCGATGCAGAAATGTATTCAACTTTAATTGGTTTATGTCGATCGCTGCGCGAGTGTGAGCTGCCGTGTAATTTCATATTGGATTAATGGATACAGCTTACAGTCCTCATGTGAGTCACTTCGCGTGCTGTCTATCTACCCCGATACAAGGGCGATTGTGTTGAGCAAACTGAACAAATCCTCACACCTTTACGGCACACTACCTTCGGTTCTGTGCTCATGGTCGTTGTTAAGAAAAAAACGGTTTCTTGGATATGATAATGAAGTGCCTGTGCACGGTATAATGCGCAATAAACAATTATTTCATTAAAGAAGTCAACTTATTCAGTCAACATCAGTTTCTAACACGCGAGAGTTTCAGACAGCCTGATGGTGACAAGAGTTGGCTATCGCAGGCGAAATGGTGAAGCAAAAAGAGTCAAATCCCTTTTTATGCACAGACATATTAATTCCATGCAGATGCTATAAATCACAAACGTCAGCCCTTTATGATAAATGGGAAAGTCGTGTATATACATCTAGGGGGAGACGGGACAGTTTTTAGTCCACGTTAGCTGGAAAGGGTGAATTGGTAATAAGCCATCCTGAAACTGAATATTCAATAGCGTGCCATAGAGAAATAAAAACTCCTTTTTATGTGGGTATAGATTGGGTTTAAGTTAGTTAAGAGCTAAAAACGGCGAAAAGGAAGTTGCGTCTTCAATTCGAAACAAAAAAATGTGAACCTTTGTTAATTTCCAATAATACGTGAATTTTAATCTAAATAATTCCAAGTTGTGATCGGATTACTTCTGGTGTATGAATTCAGGAAGAAAAGTGCATCTGGAACATTATTTATATTCGAGTGAGATACAACGAATAAACACAGGGATTTCTAGGCAATAATACTTTCGAACATTGGCAGTAACTCACAGTCAGTGGAATCGTTGAAGATTGAACAATACCTCATTTTTCGAATTTGAAAATCGATCTTTGGATACACTTTATACGTATGGTAAAGGTCCTCTTAACGTCAACTGTTGAACCCACTGCACAGTACTCAGTCAGTGACTTCACTACACTGAGGAGGGCTTTTAGACCCTTAAAAACGGGAATTAAAAATTTGAACATTGGGGGCCACAGGCATTTCTGACAATCAGATGTAACTGTTGAGAAAGCGAAGTAAAGCGACAGAAGCCGAAGGTCCCAGGTTCAAATTCCGGTCTGAATACCTCACGCAGCAAGGTGCTTTGTCCCATCATTAAAAGTGAACTTGCCCAATGCGCAATTGACCCGAAACAGCCTTCAAAACTCTATACCAATCTTCATTTGAAAGTCAGTTACTAGTTATGCTAGGGTACAGGTTCAATATAAGCAATAAAGTGGGTCACCGCCGGATACGCAACTCAAAACCAAAGAGAGAAAAGTTCAGTGCAATGGGGGACATTATGGTTAGGTGGCACTGTTTCAGTAGGTAACTTGTTGTTCAATAATTAGACCAAGGGTACATATGTATATAATGGCATTCTAAACAGAACGATCTAGTAGTTTGAGCTAGGGTTCTTCGTCCAACAATATGACCTCTGAGCAATTTAGACAAATATTTTTCAAGTTGAGATCTAACCCATAACATATTTAAAAGGGTGTCAAGGTTGCTAGAATGCAAATCCTCATGAACCGCAGCCTGAAATTAAGGCCCCGTTGTAAGCTTTAGATCTGCGAAATGGTGCTACGATGCACAGACGATCACAATGAATTGAAACTTTTTTGGTCACTAGGTGTGGTCTTGATCTGTTTTTTTTAGATTGGCGAGTGGTAAAGAAAGTGCGAGTACCCTCAAATGATCAGACTCAAGTCACAACGCCAGCAGATGGTATATAGGAAAAGAGGAAAAGGACGTTCTAAAGCAAATGAGTTTTATATGCCAATGGGTTGTAATAAGGAAAAGTTATTGTAAGTTGGAAAGGGTACTTCATATTTATTTGTTGCGTTATAATAAAGAGCTTTAAAGCGTATGAGAACTGAAAGATGACTTTAAGGTGAACTAATAATTTCGGGCGAGGCGTTTATTGTGCTTCTTTGAGCATCTTTTTTTGAAATAACGACAAAAAGAGCAATAAATAAGAAAACAAAAAGATTCAATCACAAAATTATGTTTTCCTAGGTACTTAACCTTATTGCTCTTAAGTAGAAGGCAACAACGGCTTTGAAGTGGGAGCACACACACTAGCTAGTAAATTCAACCAATAAGGGAGGTCTAAGAAGATCCAAGCGAATATACAGGGATTTTTTAATCATTATCATCATTTTTGGTGACCCGCAGTTTGCAATGAAAGGGTCGAGGGGACAATGTACGAACGAGAAACCTAAAGGCTCATTGAGCTTCCGACATCAACTCTAACATGAGTTTTTGGACTTTATCCAACCACCCTGGGTCTGCCGAGCCGTTGCCTACCTGATGGAATCACTTTTAGGACAAGCCTCGGGCGTTACGATGAATAGGGCATCCATACTCTTTGGCCAAGCCCTTTCCATCCGAAGAAGAAGCTACTAATATTACGCTATTGTAGTAATATTAATTTAATACAACAATATTGTAGTTATAGTAGTCCACAAATTAACGGGTGATTACGATAGAAATTTAGCTAAAGCTTCAAAATATTTTATTTTTTATTTTATTTTTTTTTATTTTATTTATTTTATTTACTCCGTCTTTAAAGAGATTAATCTCGATATCAATTCTTCTTTTCCCACTAAACAATAGTTACACAGCAAAATTTTGCGTTAAATCAGGTTATTATTAAAAAACCGGGAACACTAGGTTGTTCACTCTTTTTCCATTCAAAGTCAAAGTCACTGTCTGACTAAACTGACAGCATTGAACTTTGTCTTTCAGTTCACTAGCATATGACTTCCTGTAAAAGCCTCACAACTTGATTACAATATCACGCGTAAAGACGTTTACGCTGAGATATCAGCCAAATCACACACGCACACACCGCAGTGCGTGCGAATTATCTCAAATTGTCGATTAAAAAGTCTCACATGAAAAGTTGTTATTTCTAACCAATTATTCACGATACAAAAGTGTGTGAGAGAAAAAAAGAATATCACACCTTTACTACTAATCCGTATCTGAAACACAAGATGACTCTCCGGGAAACAAGATTTCCAAAATAAAATTCCAAAATAATTAATAATTTCAAATTTTTTCACACACAGCAACACAACATACGGCCATGTGTATCGCTAAGACATCACCCGCTCATCATTTTTCCATCGCTTCACCTGACACAGCGACCGCGAACGCAAGACATAGCCATGAATGTATGCTAAGAGCAAGATTCATGAATGAAAATCCGATGAAAACAAACGAATCAGAGGCCAAATTTAGAATTTAAATACCACCGCGCTATACAAACACCCAGACAAGAGCACGGCAACAGATACGCAAAGCATAAGATCAAACCAGGCCAGCTGACTGTTGACGCTGTGAGTGTGGTTGGAGCGTAGGTGGCCCGCGGTTTTTCAAGGAATGACGCCGAAGAAATGGAAAGCAAACGACGCATCGACTCGAACAGACTATTTTCTCCTTTCTCATTTCACTGCATTTGTTCAATGTGATGAAGGGTGGAATGTATGTATGCTCACCTGATTTTATTGAAGCGACTCCGAGCAACAGTATGACTGCAATCACTGTTTTTATGTCGTAATACATTGTGATGGAATATTCTTGAGATTTTATCCTTGATGATTTATTAAACACTTATTTTTATTCAAATTCATTTGATGCGCTTTTTTTTTTAACAATTTGCACTTTTATATTTTTTTTCTTGTTGTTACAATTTCTTTAAAACTGATTTGTTGTTCTAAATAAAGGAAATAAATTTTATAAAAATTTCACAGGAATGATGCCGTTTATAATGGAGGATGGGGGATAACATTTTTTTCAAAATTTTACATTGTTAAGGTGTTAAGATTTGAGGCAAAAAGCTGACAACTGGGAAAATGTCTGAATCTTTACACAGAACCATCGTGCATGCACTGATTCAGAAGTGTATCACAGATCGAAGCTTGAGAACTAAAATGAAAATATGTAGGGTCAAGCATACCACGAGAAGGCTATCATTCACTGCCTTAGTTGATGCAAGTAAGTTACTGTAAGAATGCAGCACAAAGAACAATTGACTACTTGAAAGCGAAAGTTTGAATTTTCTCTAATAATTTATCCCCTATCAAAACGGATAATTAACCATCAACTGTGTCTAATTATCCTGAAAAAATAAATTATGCAGTAGAAACTGAATTTGAATGATCAATGCAGATAGCTCTTGCTGGATAAGGTCACGTTAAAATAATTGATCACGTTGATCACTACTATAAAATCGGAAGTTCTTAGTATGTCTAGATCCGCTAAGAAATGTATTTTTTTGTAAACATTTGCTTACAACATTCAAAGGAGAGAGAATTCACGCATCTAGTACTGGTCACTAGAACTTTATGTTGATCTTCCCAAAAAGACGGTTTGTAGGTGGGTATAGTCTGCTAAACAGTATAACCTTCATTCAAGACATCATTTGAATACATATCATTTCCGATTCAATGTCAATTGTAACATCCCAATCTAGACACTTCTACAGCAAAAACATGCCTACACAGATTTCTTTTCAATTCAAAGTTCACTGAACTACACTATCTGCGATATGATAAAAGCACACTGAATAAGACCTGAGAACTTTTGTGCAAGACGGCTTCCAGGATTTCATCAAAAAGGGAATTCAACAAGTCAAACTTTCACATATAGTAAAGATTTAATCACTCCTCTGACTGGTTTCAAAATCACAACAACATCAACACCGGCTACTGTATCACGATCGATATGTGTATTTGGCAACAATAAACAAATCCACAACAAACAATGAAGTTCGCCTTAATATTCATTGCACACTCTGAATTCACAAAAGCAGCAGGTGTGCAGCGATTCTCTAATTTAATTAGGTGAAATAAATCAAATTAAAAAGCCGTGATACATTTTCATGGGCACTAGCGAAGGAAAATTTCTCTCCGCCAACACCGCCTGGCTATTAAAAATGAATGAAATCTTTCAAGGCGTGTACACCTTTAACACCGGTGACGTTTTTGGGCAAAAAAAACACATAAAATCGAATCCGAGGGGTTTGTCTGAAACCAGAAAAAATGCCATCCACCAGCCTCCAAATAAGACACCAGCAAAATACAATGACAAAACAACACTTCACCAACCAGTAAATTCACAAGAGCAAAAGTCTAAACAAACAAACTTAATTTTTCACGCGTAAAATAATTTTTTTGTGTCTTGAATTTTGATTTTTATCTATGAGCCGTTAATGTGACATGATAAGATATACAGAATATGAAAACAAAAAAAAATAACAAAAACCGAAACCGCAAACAGATACACAAGACGTGAGAATCTATGACAATGATTTTACGATTTATTCCGCGAGAAGTACAATCAGAAATTAATTTGGACGACGAAAGTCCATCCACTTGCTTCGACGTTCAATGAGAAACTGTGAAACTCGGGTGTAAATTTGTTGAACGCGACCAAAGTTGAAAAACGTTTTGACTAGCAACATATGGAATGACAGCTGAGCCACCGGCGGCGTGTTGTTCTCGTTACTTTCCGTCACCCACATTTTTGCCAAATACACATAGATTCAACCCCCGGCACAACACACAACACAATCACAACAATAACGCTACGCAGTATCCACTGTCAATGTGAAGCTATCAAACTGCAGACACACAACCCCCCAAAAGCGGCAAATTAATACAAGCTCAGCCACAATCAGCTGGCTCGCCAGCTGACTCACGAACATCCAAACAAAGTGAAATGAAACGAACACAAAAAAAAACCTGAACATCGTGAACGCACATATCAACAGAGGGTGGGAGCTCAGAATGCCGCCGCCGGCTTAATGAATAGCATCGAAAGGAAATTAGCGAGTCGAACAGCAAGTGTCTCCGTTGAAGCATACATACATAAGTCACGTGACGAAATTAAAAAAATTGAGCAGAGCGCTGTGACGACATCACTGTGGAAAGAAGACCACCGCTGAACTTTGCCTTATCAGAGAGCTTTTTGTGTGAGAACTTTCGCGGCACATGTTAGCGGATCGCTGATGTTTGACGAATTCTCTTTCTTAGGATAGAATTTCAAAGAGAATTTCCGAAGAGAATGCCAACAAACACTGCCTACTGCAAATGAAATCACTCTCTTACCATGTTTTGCGATGTTTTTCTTATGCGAAGAGATAATGTGATCTAGAGGGCTCGAGTCGAAGAGCATCTCTCGAACAAAGCTCTCCGGTGTTGTTTTCATTTTCGCAGTGAGCAATAAACTTGTGGAAAAGTTAAACGGCGATGAGGAACCGGAAACCGCTATAAGGCAGAGAGTGACACTAAACCTGGCAGCGAGGGACAAACATTTCATCCTCCCGACTAACATGAATTCGAAGTGAAGATGTCAATACCTAGAATAAAATCGAAAAAGGCTGCTGGAGCTAGAGACGGACTTATCACAGAACTTTTTTGACTTTAAGTTAATTTTAATTAAAAATCCTCTTTTTAGCGTACGACAAGGAAGATAATAGGACATCCTTCTGTATTCTGTATCAACCTCTTAGAGAAATGCTTCAGGGGTATAAAGTCGTTTAGACACCCCTCTTCATGATACATAATGTTGGGGTAATAAGCCCCAAAGATCAGACTATTGGGCGAAGTCGTCGCTCGTGCAATGTCCCCTCGTGTAAGCTTAATAAAAAAAAATATTGCCTCATTGTACAAGACCTCATTAGTATTGAATTTTTGTAATTGAATTCAGGTGTGCAATACAACTGGCGGCAGGCCCAAAGACATTGCCTCTCGAACACTCTTATCTTTTCAATCTGGGAATGACTTAAATTGAACCACACTGGGCAGCCGTACGCCATAATTAGATGGAGGCCATGTAGCAGATCACCTTCACCCTGAAATCAAGTTGGTTGCTGTAAGACAACCAACTTGTCGCCATAAAGGCTTTCTTAGCTTGTGTCAGAACTGTAGCTGATTCAACCAAATGCCAACTATCTACATTTTTCACAGCTTACGGCTGGCCCGTGGGCCCAATGTGCTCAAGTTTTTATTTCGTGTCCACTGAGGCCCTGAATAGCGGGACTGTAAAAAGAATAGTTTCGTACTCCCGGGAGCTGATTCTTAACTTCCAGTCGTCGCAAGATCGCTGAATTTTGTTAATTACTTCGACTCTCGGGCCTGATCTGTACGCTGGTAGATCATCGGCGTATGCTACTAAGTGTGGCCGAAATATAGCAAACAGAATCAGCTAACCCACCACCCCCTTGTTGTAACCCATTTTTTATAAGGAATACTGTGGTTGGTGTTACATTGCCATTTTCCACAAGGAACTTCATATCATGTACAGCAGTGTTTTATGCCGAGTCGGACTAACTTGAGAAAAAGGCATTTTTACCAAACGGTGTCGAACACCTTATCCATGTCAATCATACATGCAGCTGTGCATTAATTTTGTTCTTAAAGGATTGAATGTCGGAGATCACTTTGTATGCGACATGTATGGTATCATGACCCCCCGGAAGGCGAAGTGGTTGTCCAGTAAAATCAGTTTTTGCTCTACCCATTCTTTCAGGGCTCTAGTGACTATCTTCTCAAAAACCTTTCTTATACACGGAAGAAGTCTCATAGATTAGAAATAAGTCGGGATGGAGGAAGAAGGTTCATCCGGCTATACCACAACTGTTTTCTATTGGGTAAAATGCATGTCGAAAAGGGTTGTGCATACATCCACCGCTTCAGAAGGGAGATGGCACAGAACAATATTCGGTATCCTATCGATTCCTACTGGCTTCTTCTTCTTCAGTGACTTGATGAACAAAGATCCCCTCGCTGCTTTGTGTGATTTCATATGGACTTACCAGTGTGGTTTCAAGCCAGGGACGACCAAACACTACCGTGAATTCTGCAAAAGATCCTAGAAGTAAAAATTGACACCCAACACCTATGTATCCACCGATGGGCGGATAATAATTGAGTTAACCAACTTCTACGACAACTACTTGTACTGTGCTTCTTAGTGTTTTCTCACGAGTAGAAGGGACCTACAGTTTTTTGCCGATTCAGAACAGCGAGATTGGAGAAGCTTTTTCCTAGACAATTGATACTCTTTGAGTGTTGTCAGCAGCCCGAAAGATGTAGTGCCGTGAAAAAACGCGAAGTGTCTCGTCCGGAATCGAACCCAGACCTTCTGAGTGGGTCGATGCACTTATCCACTACGCCACGCCGACCACAGCTAGTTATGGCTTTATTGCATGAGAAGTTTCCACTTCGACATCAACTGGCAACCAAGGTTATGAGTTTGACACCATTCGATTTTCCGTGCTCGCTTCGCGATAACGCAAATAATCCCCAAACTGTAGACGCATTGCAAACCAACATTACTAAAGATGACGAAAATACCGCCCGAAATGTACCAAAAGTGCTGACCTCAAAATAACCAATCTGCGAATCATCTCGAGGCGGGAATTCGAATAGTGGCAAAGTAAAGGTATTATAGAGTATTTAAACTGTGATTAAACGTTTGTATTGTTTATGTGTGCTTGTCAAGTTTTACTTTCGAAACCAAAAAATCAATTTCCCTTAAGTACGTTACACTTATTTTCGTCTAAGTCAATAATTAAACACTTAAAGTGGTGACCAAAACTTCGTCTTCCTCTTTAAGTGGAGCTCTTGTACGTGGTGAATCTGAGAATGGATTGACATGCCCTTCAAAGAAAAATTTAGCTTTGCCTGATTGAGTCGGATTGGACTTGATGCTGATGCACCCGTACAGATAGATGCCACATTATATCCGTGAGCTTGATTTTAAATTTTCTCCTTCAGATATCATCTACCGCAGACCTTTCCTCTCCACAAGCCAAGGTTTTCCTCATCGCTTTTCGATTGCGTTTAATACTTTGCGCCATTGAGTAGAACGGGGTGGATGTATGTCCTATACAAAACAGATTACTCTTTCAAAAGCAGGCTGTATTACTAAAGCACAAAAGAACACACACTGACATATGCAAATATAATTATTAAAAATTAAAATCTTAAAATCTAAAAAATGTGTAGATACACTGCACTGGAGCACTCAAACTCAAGAACTAATCCATTGTACTACCAGGCAGAAACCTTAATTCTTCAGGCGCTTCTGTGATAAAGAGCTTAAGTTTTCAGCTCCCATCACCCCAGTGCCAAACATCCGTTACCTGAATCGAGCAAAGGTGGGAAATTGACAGAGAAAGTCGTCGCAAAGGGTGTCATCTCTAAGCCCAAGCAGACTTAGGTGCTTAGCGAAGGTGAAGTGTCCCGTTTTATACACCGATATGTTTTCTGCACTCTTTGTCTGTCTAGAGATAACAGAAAAGCCGCGGATTTCTTGCTGACGTTGATCTCTGTCATGATATATCTGGTTGTGCTGTTGGGAGACCCAACCGTCGACGGAAGCCCTAACCAAAGAAGCGGATAGTCCTAAGGTGGATTTAGAAGCTACGAAAGCCTCTTTTGAACCTTCTCTAGGTAGTTGATCGGCAATCTCGATTCCCGTGATCCCGCGATGTAACGGGACCAAGTCAAAGAGAATTCAGTCAAATTAAGGGAAGACTTGCATTCCTGAACTATCTTGGAAGTGGTTGAAGGGTTGAGTAAGGCCTTTAGCACCGCTTGGTTGTTGCTGCAGACGCAGACACTTCGCCCTTTCCAACTATTCTTCACAATTTAGTTGCTGGCCATTAGGGTCGCAAACGTTTCCGCCTGGAAAACCTATGTGGAATTACCTAAAACGGTGTGAAGTAGAAGTTGTCGTCTTCCACGGAAGCCCCAAGGCCAGATCGCTCCTTCGTCCTGGAGCCATACGTGAAACTCCGACCACATTCCCTTCCCTGATCAGTTTCTGGCCAGAGCCTGGAGAGTCCTGGACACGGGGAAAGCGACGCAGCTGGATCTTTAGTGACCTCGCATTAGACGGCATGTTCATGAGACTTGTGTCGTAGAAGATGCAGTGCGCGAGGTCATCAAAGGGAGATGGCCTTGATTGTATAACCCATGGATGTCAAGGCTAGGGATATTAAGCCGTGCATCAAGAGCAGGGCCAGGCGTGCAAGGGAAGGCCCCTTCGCAAGCAACAGTCACGTATTTTAGCGTAAGCTTGTTCCACCAAACGACTGATGCATAGGAGAGAAGAGGTCTTATCATTGCCTTGTAGATTCATACAGATCGTTGATAGGCCGTTGGAATAATGACAGCTTTAAGTACTGGTAGAGGCAGACCAGTCGTCGAGGATTAACTTAAAGTCCATGTCTAGTACATCAGCCATCGATCATGTCAAGGCACAAGGCATGGTCCAGTGACCAGTACGGCTACATCATCCGCGTAGGCCTGGGCGTATGCTTAGATATGTTGAAGTTGGAAAGCAGAGAGTCGACCAGCATGCATCATAGGAGAGGTGACAGGACGCAAGCTTTGGAGCAGCCCCTATTTACCCCGAACTTTACATACTGGTCACACTTCGCCTCCGCAATTATAGTTCTATTCATTAGAATTGCTTTTATCCACAACACCAATGGTTCGTCTACGCCGTGTTCTCTGGCCGTGTTGCACATGTCATCAAGTTGCATTGTCGAAAGCTCCTTTTTTTATTCTATGCTACCGTAGCTGTGCGCCAGGAGTTTGGAATGTATGCCAGGGCATGCCTGACAGTGATGATTCTTTTTAGAGTCGGTAGTAATTGATCTATGCCCCTTTGCATTAGGGCTGCGTACATACCATCGGTACCAGGTGACTTGACTATATATCAGCCTCTGCGAGTGATGCTTGTCAGCCCAGTTCCGAAAGTTGGTCCTGGTCTTGAGGCAGTTATGAACTGGTTCCCTGGAAAGTAAGTCTCTATCATTAGCCGGAGGCTCTCAACTTGAGACTCAGTATGTGTAGTTGTGAGTTGGAATAAGAAGATATAAGACGCTGTCACATACGAGTAGGTAATATAAATTCATTTGACGATGGAGTTCCCTGGGTTCTAATTGATATATATACATATCATAGATGAGCTGGTATATGCACCTAATCAGATCACCTAATCAGGTCATCATCAGTGACTGCTTCAAACAGTTCCACAGACAGTATATCTGTCCACACAAGATGCTTTGTTTGCCTTCAGTAAGCAAAAAATATTTTTCAAATTCTCAGCCTCGAATAAGGTTCTATCCTCTTGGTTCCCTGAAGTTCAGGTCCGAAATTTATACCCACATTATATCTGTGTTTTTCAACTATTTTAGATATCCTTAGTTCTGTAAGGCAGTTTTGCAATGTACTTCTTTTTTTCTTCCGACAATGCGCTTAAACATAAAGGTGGTAATATAGTACGAAATACCGTATAAAATTGTAAGATATGTAACACAACGCATGAATATCGATGCAGGGGTGTCTAATAGTCCCCCAGTTTAGCGACATGTTTATGTATGGCTTCACACCTTAGATAAGACACTGATTATACTTTTTCTCCAATAAATCGACTGTAAATCTTAAATAAGAAAATATAATGCAAGACTCATCTCACCATCAAAATCATTTTCAGTAACCCGCATTTTTCACTGATGCAAACCTTCAGGCCGCTTGATTCTCTGCCATCGACTCTAACTCATCAGCGGAGGTAGAACCAGACGAGTTTAAGGATTTGGTTAAACTTGCCCTAAGTGTGTCGAGTGGTCGCCAACAGAACACTTTCACTTAAAAAAAAATATCTGTAAACAGACCCCCACGAAGGGACACAACTTGTTACATAACACGACGGGACATTTGTGCTTTAAATACTTTTTTTCGAAGATCTTTTTACAAATAATAAAAGCAAGAAATTAAAATATTTTATGGCACACGTCAGAACAATAAACTACGACCAGGTCCTTGTCAGAGCTTCATTCAAAATGCATTCAGGTATTTATTGTCATTAAAGGATCACTTAACAAACCTCTTGAAAGCCTTAAATCCACATCCTTTCATCTAAAAATTGACGCCAAAAAAAAATACAAAATCAATTTTTGTAATTTCAGCTTCTTAATATTTATTTATATTCAATATTTTGTTGTGTCTGCAAATATTTACATTTTTATTGTATATTTTCCATATTAACAGTATTCCAATACTCTTAGTTAGACATTTAGAAAATCAATTACAATAAAGTTGTTTTATTTATCTATACGCTCATTTTTATATGTTTCATTGTTGATTTTGTTTGTTTTTCGTTCTTGCTTTATGTAATGTCATATACTATAGAGGTTTGTTTCTTATTATTTAAATTTTATTGTATCTCTTCCTTATATAATTATTTTTAATACATATTTTTACAAAGCCGAGAAAGAAAAACCGTATGTATTATGTATTTAAATATTTATAACGGGTTTATGTTTACTGGTAAAACTCAAATACTGATGGGAATTAAGGTATGCGGTCTGCAGTAAAAGTCCTCTATGATGTTGTTTTTCCTTGCTCAACTTATTTTTTGCCCGGAAGGAATGCGGGGATGCGGGTGTTGAAGTCCCTGTGATGATAAACATTCCGATGCTTATTTATTTATTTTATTTTGTGAGCTTCAGTGGGTTATGAGTGACCTGAAATGATAAGAGAAAAGTTAATAAATATCACCACATGTATGTTAGGCATTCTTATGTGATAAAATATTCATATAGAATGATATGTAACAGCAATATTAGTTAGGAAGTACATTCTTATTTCGTCGCATAATTTTATTACTTGTAATATTAAAAAGATTTGTTAAAGCAAAAATATGACGTGTTGAAGCAGAAGCTACTACTTACAATATAATATCAAGATACACTTATAATATTTTGGACTTCCACTGAACTCTCACAATGAAAGGTAAGTGCTACAACGCAAGGTTTTCTGAATTAATTTAAAAAAAATAGTCAGCCATATATATATATATATATCATAAAACCCTTTTGGAGAAAACTGAAAAACGGATTAAGGATATTCTTAAGGTTCCAAAAATCCAAATTCAGAAAGTCAAGGTTTGATTCCCGGACGGCACACCTCGCACTTTTTCACGGCCCCACCTCTTTCGACTTGCTGACAACACTTAAAGAGTATTAATTGTCTGTTGGTCCCTTCTACAAATGAGAGAACAGAAGCACACAAAATACGGGTAGTTGTTCTAGAAGCTAGGCCCTGGTCCCTTGTGGTCTGTAGTTATTGTATGTTATCAGCGACACGAGATATTCTTGTTTAACAATCTGGTTCGCCTGTGTTCCTCGGAATGCATAAGTACGAATGTCATTACCTCTGGATTGAATTTGTGCAAGTGGATCAGTTTGTTCGTTCCTGGAATTAAGTTGCACGATAACCGAGGGACACATTCTGGTGGTTGGCAAAGCATTGCCCTCGGTGCTCCCGGACGCGATTTATAGTCTTTATGGTGGTACATACATAGCCACACATGATCAATTAAAACACCCATAGGAAGACCAATGCCCTTCATTTTAAATCGAGCTTCTACAAGAAGGTTTAATTGCAAAGGCATAAGTGGGGTTCTTAAATCAACTTAAACAGAGTTGATCAACGTGAGTTTGAACTTACTTCCTAAAAGCCTACATATAAGAAGCATTTATAATTAAACGGCCCTTGAAATAAGAAAAGTTAATAGTGTTAGTCTAGTCTAATTGCAAGAAACGCATTAATATCTTTATAGGTGCCTAAGTGGGAGTGCGAGTTATGCTTCACCCAACGTTCAACAATGCTAGAAGCTACAACATCTGTAGCAGAGTTTTTTTTTTCATTAAGAAAATTGCACAATAGATACAGAACTAAGAACATCGACATTTTTGTGGATAGTTAAAAAGCACTGAAAACTCTTTTAAAGTGTATACCAAAAGCAAAACGTTTAGTTCACTTCTACAATTCCCAACAAATCCTCGGAGGCCCAAGACAGTGTGTCTTCATTGAGATGCCGGCCATGAGAGAATATCCTAACGTATGAGTCGACGCTCACTACACCCCGACAACCACACTGCTATTATGAGCACCCAAAAAATAAGTAACATGAAAGCCGTATAGTCTAGTGGCAACCTTGACCTCTACCAACAAATGTCACTAATCAACCCTGCTAACCGTGCCCAGTTGCGCACTTTAATGCGAATGAGTTCGTCTCATCGTTCATTTCCTTTTTCGGTAGTATAAAGCGGCCAATCGATCAACTTTAATGAAGTACAGACAAATTCCACCGTTAGTCAGCAAAGTGATACAGGGCTCTTCATGGCAACACAACACCCCTTGATGTAGGCTCTAGTTTCTGAGCACCGAAACCGCCGAGAGGTAGTCTTTAAGTTTCCTCCCACCCACCGCAGTATTGATATCAAAGGCAGTTGTTGTATGAATTGCTCCTCACACCATCCTTTGGGAAAGTACTTTGTCTTAATTAAGCTCATTTTCCTTAAGTTGCCTACTGCTTCAAGGGCATTTTATAAAATTAATTGATATTCCCTTTACTATGCAAGGAATGAGTGCTAAGAAGACCACTTTTGTTTGCCTTAGAACCTCGAAGAACTAGGTTCTGTTCTGAATTTAAATTATCCAATGCATGCACGCAATTTCGCACATCTTAAAGACGAATTCCTTTGCCAGGCGCCAATCCTCCTTAACCTTTGAGTGTAGACATACGACAGTCATAAATTATTCTACAGGGGCAGGGCGTTCGCAGGGCACTTGAAAGCCACCGAGGGCATAGTCTCCGCAAATGCAAATTATTGTTGCCCGAAAAAAAATCCCCGATAACCGGAGGGACGATGAACGAAGGAGTAATGGCATTTTAAGAGCCAGCCTTCTTCCCACTCAATGAGCAGCACGGTTTAATCCTTTGGACTTTGGGACAGATATTAAGCTCGGCGACGGTAATAAATCATTGAGATAGAAAACGCACGCCCCCTTTATAAAGCTCTGTTGCACGACAGCCCTTGAAGCGGCAAAAGTGGATGGAAAATAAACTCTAATGGCCTGGGTGGCTCATTTGGCTTTTGAGGATGTTTTAAATCCCTCTTTTATTTGGCTCGCTCGACGCCGCCGTATGATTGCCGCTGAATGAAAAATTATGCATAATTTATCCGCAGCCATAGAACAGTTGACGCGTATAGATCCTTCTCGTACACTAAAGAGTAAATAATTTGACGAGAGTGAAAAGGAATTAGTTCAAGTCACCACGGCATTTGCCAAATTAGCTCCGTGCGGGGACCCCCCGACAAATTGTTCTGAGGCTTTATATAATATTTATGGGTGGCATTAAATGATATCGTAATTTTGAGCGACTGCCATCTATAGCGTTAGTTCTTTGTTAGATGCGGGGCTTGTAATTCGTAATTTGTGTCCGTTTTGATGACAAAATTTGCTTTTGAAAAGTTACAGGTTCAAAGGCTTTAAATACAATGCCAGTTCATTATTGCTTTGATTAAATATAAAATTTAAACGTTCGTCACTATTTACCTAATTTACTACATAGATGGTAAATAAAGGAAATTTTTACCAACCTGCATTACAATGCGAATAATAGATGTTTGATTTATTAAACACTTTTGCCATTTAAATGAAAGCTTGGCGTAGTGGGTAAGTACATTGAACCACACGCAGAAGGTCTGGGTTCGATTCCGGACGGCACCACTTCTTTCGAGCTGCTGACAACACTCGCAACACTCAAAAGGCTATCATTTGTCTATGGAAAGCTTCTCAAATCTTACCGTTCTAAGTCGCCAAAAAACTGTAGCTCACTTTTTCTCGTTAGAGACCAGTAACAAGCACGACACGAGTAGTTGCTGTTGAAGCTCGGCCCTAGTAGCTTGAGGGCGGTAGTGCCACTCAATTATAATTATTATTATTATTATTACAGAAAATGTGCTTAATTGCTTGAAAACGAAGTTTCATGCCCTACGGAACAATTATCTAAATAAATTTAAGTTCTGCCTACCGTTAATTTATTTCAATGTCTTAACCCACGCACAAAGTCGTCCTTTTTGAAATAGCTGAATAAGGAAGGTACTAATAGCAAATAAGATATGCGAAATTCTTATTGTCGTTGTCGTTAGACGCAGTTTAATTTATCATTTGGCGGTTTCGAAAAAAATCCCAATTATATCGGTTTCCAAAATAAAAGTCCAAAATAAGGAGTTCTTAAGTTTCTCTTTCAGAAACTTAATCTTTCTATTTTGTATTATTTATACAAGGTGTTATGTTTGCTTGACGTTTGGGAGTTTGTTTTTATTTTTTTTTAATCGCTCATGGTAAACTCTTTTAGAAATTTTTGTACCCTCTTACTTTACGGATTTAAATGTGTCATTGGCACTAAGAAAAAATAATGTATTACTGTGAAGTTCCTCTCAGAATGGCAGCCTTAAGATATGAACAGGGGGGTTCAGAAACTTTTCTTTATGACTTTAAAGGAAACGATACGTGTCGACAAAATGATATCGATGCAAGACTGGAGAACGGATGCGAGTTAAGTGACAATATTGGAAATCCCTTGCGAATTACTGATTTAAAATTTATTCATAATAGTAATGGTTGAAAATGGATTTTTGAGGAGAGTGTTCTAAAATTAAAATGTGCAATTGTGGAGTTTAATTCCCCGTGGGGTTTGTCAAGTCAAATCAGTTTTTCGTGCGATTCGAGAAACTTACAGATGTGCGATTTGGTATTACTTGATCACCTGCCTAACGGCTTATACCACGGGGTTCATTTTCCCAAGAGTCGTAGATAACACAAGACTCAACGCCTTAGTTACCCAAGTACAAAATGAGATCATGCTTGAACGACAATCACCCCACCTTGGTAAGGAGGGAGGCGTTTTGAAAACCTCTACGCTCCACGGGTCGCAGCACCCGGTTGAATATGCAACTCCACACTGAGCCGGGAAAATCCCCTAACCGCCTGGTTTGAATCAGTGGGTGAACAACCTGATTCAGTCAGCACGGTACACTGACCACGGCTCTACCCGCGATATGGGTACTAAACCACAGCCACCACATACTCCCACAAAGGGGCCTACCGCACGGTCAGGCTAAAACCGAAGTTCCAGGGGCTTCTGACCTCCCGTGGCACCAGAATATAGACTCTGGTCAAGCTGTCACTACCACTCAGGTTCCCTCAAAACCTGGGTTTGGTAACCGACATTCCGTCACCAAATGGACTTTGGCTCCATCAGTGCTACAGATGTTATTTTGAATAAAGTGATTCATTAATTCAGTCACATCATCTGGGCGAGGAACTTACAGCGCTCCGGCTTGGGCTTGTTGATAAATAATTTTGGTGGACCCGTTTTTCGCCGCCTTAAAAGCCCGATATCACAACTAAGGATGTTATTTCCCTGAGGATTTGTAAAGTCTCAAGTCTTCAGAAGTATGCCAGCTACGATTGATGCCATGAAAGCCAATATCACTCCTGTTATCCACGAGATAACAGTCGCTATACCCGAACAAGTCGCTCAAAATTTAAACTTCCGAATGGACCATCTCAGTCGTAGTGTTGGGCAATATTTGCATGACATCATTTTCAAAATATAAATGCTACGAATTGTTATTTTAGTGGATAATACAAAGCTTAAGTTCACTTTCAAATTTTTGCGTTTTTATTTAACTATACATAAAACACTCACGATAAATCACGATATTTCATAAATAATAAGAAAAAAAATTGTGAGCTGCACAGGGTACCAAGGGTAGCTTTTTCAGCAGCTTTTCGCCTTATGCTGTGTGTACGACTGTCTTCTGCGACTCCGAAGATTAAAATTTAAAAGAGGTGGTGCTACAAAAAAGCTGCGAGAAATTCAGTTCCGGATTCCAACCTAGGATCCTCAGCTCCCGCGATGAAGCCAAAAATCTATATTGCTTAATCTTGCTATATGATGGGTACTGATCATAACAGCTCCCGTGTAAATACGAACCCGGGTTTATGAATAACGCTGTCAGTTGAAATCCAGGGATAAGAGAGAAATGAGTTGAATATCTTCATGTTTATTCGACACGCAAATCACAAAGATCCTTCGCCTACATTTTAGAAGTTATAAGCGAGTACGTATATATGTATGTATGTGTATTCGATTATATATCATGTTTACTTTTAGAACATTTTGAAATTGTCAAAACAATTGGAAATGATCCGATGTCCACGGGTTGAATTTAAAAAAGAACCGTCTGGGCATGTAACAATGTACTAGAAACACTGGCAGAAAAGAACATGCTTCAGTTGAGGATAATCAAAAGCAATTAATAAGCCAAGGAAGGGGCTAAAATACCCCCAGATAGCTTAGCAGTTTATGGACTTAGGAACTCTGATTCAAATCTCCTCTTTGCTTTTACAGTTTATACAGTTATGAAACAGACACGAGTACATTCAGGGGGCAACTAAATCGCAAATAAACCAAAGAAGATCTTATTAGGACTGACATAAAGGCGCAATGTGAAGGATTAATAGGTCACAGAGTAATTTGTGTTCTATCGTCACTGAAATCTGCATTCATTGCCTCCAGACGAAAGGAACTATGTAAAACCTACTGCACTCCTTGCCCGCGATATATGTATTCAAGACGATTAACAACACATTCTTAATAGGAGGATATTTTAAAGAGAACTCATCTAGACATGAAAAGGAAGGAACTACTACGATTTTCACAGAAGCAGTACTTTTGTCTTATCTAATAATAATAACTAAGTGACACTACACAAGGGACCAGGGCCGAGCTTCTACAGCAACTACTAGTATTGTGTGTACTATTGTTCTCTCACGAGTAGAAGGGGCCTACAGTTTTTTGCACACTCCGAACGGCGAGATTTGAGACGCTTTCCATAGACAGTTAGTACCCGTTGAGTGTTTAGAGCAACCCAAAAAAATGCGAGGTTTCGCGTCCGGGAATCAAACCTAGACCTTCTGCGTGTGTGTCGACGCACTTACCCACTACGCCACGGCGACCACTGATGTGTGTCTTATCTAGTACACCTAAAATTCTTCACTTAAATCAAATCAGGGTGCACTATATAGTTTTGTCATATTTTTTTTTTAAGATACGAAGATAAGAACTTACTCCAAAAACAGAAGCTGATCAACAAATTTTTTTTATTTCAAATATTTCAATGAATCCTTCGCTGTAAAGAGGTACATTATTACAACTTCCTGCGTACGAATGTCATTCTCAACTTACTCCCAATTTTCAAACATCGGTCACAATATCTTACATATTCTTCTAGGTGTAGTGGTTAGACAAGCCAATTTTGTCTAAGACGTGTATCGCTCTATGTACATACATATGTATGTATATTTATAGTTAATTTCAATATCAGACAGACAACAGCCCATTGGCTCAATGACCCGATGATATCGCGAAACTCCACACCATTTCAACACACTCGAGGCCATCTGGAGGTGAACTCATTCACATCATCTCCTCCCTAGACTTTGTAATAGCACCATCGTTGATTGCTTATCGTCAACAAGAAATTGAGGGAAGCACTAGTGAGGCAAGTATCAATGGCCGGGTAATGGTTGTTTTCCATTTTCCAAAGCTCTCAACCATGCTCAGCTGCTGCTATATTCCTAATATGCCCCACAGCATTCACAAAGGCATACAACATGCGAAACACTCATCAGCGCTTCGTCATCATCGCCGTTGTACCTTTCTAAGTGGAAAACGAAATTCCAATCATTCACGGAGCACTCCACTTGAGTTGTTTCGATTTCGACTAGCTGCTGGCGGATCTTGCGAAATTCATGAAGAATCTACGGAATTCAGAAGGCGCCAATGGAGAACTTTATACAATATTGTGATGAGCTACAAGTGTACAGACATATATACTCGTACTCGTACGTACCTCAAACGTATCGGATGTTGGACGTTCATTAACTCGTACTATTGTATTACTATCGGCAAACTCTGTCCGCAATTCCATGAAATGTATTTTAGGAATGCGGGTAAGTTTGCGGCTAAATGGGAGCGTCTGATGTGGTTTCCACTTATCTCCATCGAGAATTTGGGGCATATTTTTGATTGCAAAGGCAGATCGCAATGTCAGAAAGTATGCAATAATGAAATGATTCATCATTCATTTTCAGAGCGATTTGGATGACTTTTGGGAAGACTAATGAAGTGAACGCTGTAAGGGAAATTTTTTCAGTTAACTGAAGATTGGGTTGTGTGTGAGGATGTTTGGATGGACTGGCTAGCGGTTCACGAGGAAACCAAGTGGTGCTAGGAGTTTTCATAACGAGACAATGAGAGAGGTGAGAATTGCTGCAGAATTCAATTTCTTAATGACAATCATTTTGAAATTTCTCACAAAGACTGAACGAACAACTTTTGTTTGAGTTTAAAATGTGACTCTAGAGAATTCTGTAGAGGTGCAATCAATGTGAGAGAGGTTAATTGTTCTAATTCTAGTAAAACGAGTTCTCATAAATTGGATGTAGGTCGCCCTGTAAATGTATGATGTTATTCTTTCTTAGACCATAGCTTCGTTTAACCCCCTATTCCCGCTCCCTTGAAAATCACCTTATACCTGTACTCACAAGGCCACCTTCAGATTTAAAATAAGTGGTCTTTGGTCTGAGTCACACTTGAGTTTTAATGACCTTTCCTCCAGGATGCAGCCACACCAGGTGGCTTTAAGAAATCCGAGGCATTCTTGTGGTGCAGATAATTATCCACGCAGAAAATTAAACCTCCAACAAGGACATAAGGGTTAGGCAATGAAAAAGTTGCGAAGTCTTTGGAATGAATAAAGACGCAGCGGTGCTTTCCCTCTACAATTTACCAGTTTATGCTTAGACCAGGTTTGAGATTTTTTTTGTGTAGACATATGTATTTATTGTAAGCTGATGATGTCGGCCTCTTGTCACAGATAAGCTCGTTAATACTTCTCAGAAGATCACGAAATACAGTTAGTGTAGGTTGCCGCCTTGCTGTACAAAGAACCAGTTTTTGAGTCTGAACGATAGATATACTTACTCCGACAGATAAAAATCTATTTCAGAACTGATCTCAACCTGGAAATAAGAACTTTTATTCCTCTTGACATCTTAACTATTTATAAGGTTGTCAAATATCTTCCTTCCGCCTTCTTGTCTTTTGATTTTTCCGGCTACGTATAAACACTATAATACTATACATCACTTGACATAGCCTATAAAACGACGCTATGCATGATTAATTTGGATATTGCGTTCAACAGTTATAGACGTGTACACATGGAGTTCACTAACACCGACATTCGCGCTGTTTTAAAGTTTTCCTTCGTTAAAGGCAAGAGAGGCGTGAGATTAATGGTATTTTGGGGGATGGTACTCTATTACTTCGAACCGCTGAGGAATGGTTTGAATAGTCGAAAAAACGACACCATGGATAAGTCAGTCGGCGGAATACCTGTGACGACGAATACCCATCGAATCATGGAAATCATCGAGTTAGACCGGCATGTGGCATTTCGTGACATCGCCCAGGAGATGGAAGGTAGTCACCAAACTATTTCGAACCATCTGCAGAAGGCTGGATACCAAAAAAAGCTTGATGTTCCGTTGATTCAGTCCAGTCCAGGATAGTGACTAACAACGAAAAATGAATCACATACGATAATATCAAGCGAAAACGGTCGTGGTTGAAGGCCGGTGAATCGTCCCAAACAGTGGCCAAGCCGGGATTGATGGCCAGGAAGGTTTTGCTGTGTGTTTGGTGGGATTGGAAGGGAATCATCCACTATGAACTGCTCCCATATTGCCAGACGCTTAATTCTTCCATTTTCTGTGAAGAACTGGACCGCTTGAAGCAGGCGATCGACCAGAAGCGTCCGGAATTGGCCAACAGGAATGGTGTAGTGTTCCACCAGGACAACGCCAGACCACACACTTCGTTGATGACTCGTCAGAAGGTAGCTCGGATGGGATGTTTTATCGCATCCACCATATAGCCCGGACATAGCGCCAAGTGATTACCACCTGTTCCTGTCCATGGCGAACGCCCTTGGTGGTGTGAAGTTGAACTCAAAAGAGGCTTGTGAAAAGTGGTTGTCCGAGTTCTTCGCAAATAAGGAGGAGGCTTCTACGAGGGGGTATTATGAAGTTGCCGTCTAGATGGAAACAGATTATCGAACAAAACGGCACATATTTGAACTAAATCCGATCACAGCAACACTTTATATGAAGCATTGAATGAAGAGCAAAAAAGCAAAATATTTGACAACCTTATATTTTGTAAGATTTAAAAAAGCATTGTTTCTTTTTGGAGTGAAGTATTTATGTTACGCAAACACCATCCAAACCATGGGCTTGGTTTAACTTCCCCAAGTTTTCCCTAACTTTTAGAGCTAGCACTTGTAGACAAGATTTGAGCCCTCTAATACTTCCGCACTTACATATGTACATATATGGTAGATGGTTATATTTTACTTTCAAATTTTATGATTTAGTATATAGCCTCATTCGGAAATCTTAATTCTCCATCAGGTAAACTATGTATATCTCCTAGTCCTTGTTTTAGTAGGCTATCAACTGCTCAAATTCAAATTCAGTACTGTCAAAAGTGTAGCGTTTCCAACGCTTTTGACAAATTTGAACGCCATTGTTCAAGTAAACTTTGATAATTCCGTTTGACTGTATTTTGAGTATTTCTGAAATTTTTGAATCTACATTTTAACAGGATTTTGTAATGTATGTATGTACTCGTACTTGAGGATCGCCAGCTTCTTCTAGTACGAGTAATCTTATCTTTCAGAAGTTTCTTAAATTTTGACGTTCGCCTCCCACCCCCCTTTCTCAAGTAACTTGCTTCAATATACATAGTTCTCAATCTCAACGAATTCCTCGTACCTTTCCCTATTTTTTTTTTCAAAGACAATTGTGAAAAGGCCCCTAAACAGACGTAACAGTCGCGGTAAAGAGTTTTTGCCGGGGTTGTCATTTATTATACATATCGTCTTGCAAATTCCATATCCCAATGATGTCAGCTTTTCAATTTTTGTGATCTAAAGATGATTCTTTTCCGTAACATGCTCTTTCGTGCGTCATCTACAATACTTTTTACTTATGTATGAACTACAACACTCGTAGTTTACAGACCTGAGAGGACCTGGTCAGCTAGCATGATCTCTCGTCAGATGCCTTTAATTACGCAGCCCCAGTTGTTTAAGATCCTTGTTCACTTGTCCGCGCCCTCTCAGACCAGTTCGATCTCTGTTGCGTTGTCACAATGGCTCAGACTCACAGACTCTTCGATCGGCAGTAGTCGTATCTATCCGCTGTATATATTCTAGCCATCTTAGGCGTTGTATCCCTATAAGCTTGACTACAAGCCTGCCTATGGAGCTTGACGTTGAATCCTCCATTTTTACGTTAATGCGCTACAAAGCAGGACAGGAATGATTAAGGTGTTAAACGAAGCTAGCTTAGTCTTCCGAAAGGCTTTGTTACACATAAACAGCGGTTGACAGATTCGCTTGATTTCGATACTGGTTGCATTACTCAAAACCCTATCGAGAGATAGATCGACCTAATATTTAATAATTGATTCGGAAGACATTTATGTATTGTAGTGGAAAAACCAATGAAAATATACCAACTCGAAGAAAAGTAAAAGTTCTGTTTTAATAATGAACAATCTTGTGATTTATAATGGTAACATTTGTTTGTTTTAAAGCGGAGACATTTCGGATATATCATACGATCGGATGACGATACATTCACATTCAGAACTTTACTTAAAGTACGTTATATGACAGTCGTGTCGGAAAGATTTCCATCACTTTTCAGTTGTTTTGCCTACAGTACGACTTTAAATTTTTTTCATGCAAGCCAATGTAACTTTTTGGCAGGTATCGAGATTTCTCCATAAATTTGTTCTGAAAGCTTAATTTTCGCTGTGTTTGCTGATATAGAAAAGTTTGCGATTATTGGAATTTTCTGCTCGACCTGTTTTTTCGTATGTCTTCATGACCAAAGATCTAGGCTACATTGTCTCGAGTTTTTGCTTAGAGACAAATAGCAAAGTCTCTTAAACTTTATCATTAATATTGAGGTTTCACCTTTCATCTGAACAGACATTCAGATAATTCGCTAAAAGCCAGGAATCGGAGCTAATTGATTTGAAGCTATTTCAAATAAAGAGTGAACCTAATTCATTACCAATCCTCTTCAGAAGATCTCCAATCTACACAGTAGATGAATTATACAATGTCATGCCTAGTTTTGACATCCTACTCAAAATGATGTTGGAGTCAAGGTTGGGAACCAATTCACCGAGAGTTTCAATTATAAAAAGCCAATGCGATGTCATATTACTTTTCCAACATTAATTTTGAAAAGATTGTGCGAATTCAAAAGTCAACACCAGAAGTGCGATCTTCAAAAGGCTCTTTTAAATGCCAGTACACGTGGCTGACATTAACGTGGTTCGTGACCGAATGGCGAGGGCAAAACAAAGATAATGCTTTCATCGGCAAAGTACGCACAACATCGACTTTTCAGACAGAGTGCCACAGTTAGCAGCAAAATCTTTAGGCTTCTCAAGGACTAGTTCCGTAAATATTGACAAAAGACATTAATACCGAACTCAATTGTTACTCCTTTCAATCGCGTGTTTGTTGCAATCAGTAGCCAATTGACCCGCCTCTCAAAAGATCAAGCTATCTTTGTACAATACCTAGATGATCCCTGTCTTGCTCTACAGTGTAGAAAACTGGACTTTATTAAGAACGGATGAGAGAAAAGTGCTACGTGAGAGTATTTGTCGATTTTTGTTGATTGCACCTGGAAAAGATTTAACGACGATCTCTATAGTCGCCTGTTCAAGTGTCGTCGCCTTGTCAAGTGTCATATACACCTCCTGGCCAAAGACTTATTAAATTGGGGCCAATGGGTTTGCACAGGAGTAAAAGTCCTCGTGAATATGTGGAGTGGAACCAGAGCCAACTGTGTGCAGCGACCAAACCAAAAAAATGTTTTAGTCCTGGATTCGAATCCGGAACTTTTAGCGTGAAATACGCACTAACGCACTATGCCACGGTCCCCCCCTAAACCCTAGTTGAGATCACGATCTTCAATTCTGGGTGTGTTTGCGTCAAATGCTCTACATATAAGAGCTGAAGATGTGCAATGTGCAACCTTTTTTTACAGCAACTGTATGAATGCCCAGTAAAATTTTAAGTAAAAGGATAAACAATTTGTACATTTGAAACGAGTATACGTCAAGAGGAAAGAACATTTAATATGAAATGACCCGCAGACAGAAAAGGTATTCAAACTGATGCACTCCCCAATTTCTTACTCAAATTTTTGACAGTCATCGACTTTTCCATAAAGACGACTCTTTGTTCATCACCTGCCTGACGCCTGACGAAGAAAACATTCACTTGTCTGCGCCTTCGTTCAATCTGGTGGGCGTTCTAATTATCATCAGCTGTTTCGTTTGTTTATTTTTTCTGAGCGTTTGCATCCGAAGCAAAATCCGTATCTAATACTTAATTCATTAAAGGCACTCACAGCGTTGTGCCGTGCACGTCAAAAGCATTTTATGGATTTAGCCGTAAGCGCATCTTGTCCTTTCCGCTCGCTTTCAGTTTATCCATCTTAATTATGTACAGTCTTCCTGTAATTACCTCACCCACATGAATACGCTTTGAGCACAGTCCTCTGTGTCTTGTGAAAGCTGGCAGTATACACAGGCACTTGGCCAAAATCGCTGTACACACAATACAGTACATAATACAAATACGAATGAACACAACATTAAATTTCGTCATCACATGAAATATGGGAGGAAGCAAGAAAAACTGTTTTCCAAAGACCTGATAGCGCCCGCACAAGTGGCGAAAATGTACTTGAGCTCTGACGTAGATACGTGATTTGCTCATTTCCATTGTGGCGGTGATACGTCACTACCGCAGAGCCCCAACTGATTCCATTAGAACGCAAAAAGATCGGCAGAAACTAAACAGACGCAGAGGGTGAGATATATTTCGAATGTTCAATAACAGGATATCGAGTTGTTTATTTTGGAATGACCACGTAATAGATTTGTTTTTTTGTATCGGATCTCGTATTGAATTTTTTATGAATCGGGCGCTAAATTTACCAACAAATAATCCCACTGCAATTAAGCTTACCAAAAACAGGACTGCCTACAACTGAGAACTCAACATAAACAGCAGGTTTGGGCTAATTGATAATTGAACTGGAGGACTGTGGACGCGGTTTGGCGCGAACGTCAGAGCGTTACGCGGCTGATTTTTGGGAACTATTTTTCGAATTTTAGCCGATCTGGCGAAGAGGCCTAAGCTAATTTATCTTGTTGCTCTATTTGTTGTGCCACTGCTGGTGGTGCCTAATCATCTAAGGCTACATGCGCTGTGGTCGACATTTTAAACAAATAATGTTTGGATGAATGGATTCTAATGGAAGTTGCTTGTTGAGAGGAGTAAAATTTGTTCGTCAGAGTGCAGTCGTGACTAATGTCTTATTTCCGAATTAAAAAAAACACAGCAGGGTGTAACAAAAACACGCTGTATGGAAGAAGGAAGTCATTTTTATAGAGTAGAATCGAAATACGGACAGGCATGATATTGCGAAAACTGGCAGAAGAGCTGCTGCTGGATTGCAGTGAGTCAGAATTATTTTTACTGAACTGACTGTGCGAATAAAACAGATGTGTAAAATGTTGTCTGATCGCAATTAAATGTCGTGTGAAACAGAAAGTGTGTCAAGTGAAAGCAGAATACGCGACAATGGATTTGAATGGGCAGTTCAAGACCATTATTAATGGATCATAAAATGATGACTGTTTGTCTAAGGTAATCCGTTATTCATTGTAGATGTAGGAGCACTGTATCAGTGAATAATGTTTATTTCTAGAATTTAAAAATTAACCTTGTTTCATATGTTTGTCTACTATGCATATGGGTGAATCAGTAAGTCACTGACAGACTCATTAATTTTTAGTATTCGCAGAAAACTGAATCTCTGGACTATGTGCAAAATATGTTCTATACTTTCTTCATGTTACTAAGATTTTATTCTGCCTTCCGATAAGTATTTTGACGGGCCACAATTTGTGACGAACTGATCAAACAGTCTTATGCAACAAGGTTCTAACTATAGAAACTCAAAACATTATTCGTTGTCAAGGAACTCTACATCCTACGAATGCCATATCGATCTGTGATGTCTTGAGGGATCAATTCCAATTGAAAGGTTACAAATCACTGTCAAACATCTTCAGTTTGGTCAAAGCTTGCAAATTATTGAATTTTATTATCAAAATGCGTGCTCTGTTAAGAAAGTTCATCGCGCACTTCTTTCATTTTATGGTCAGTTTTTGCTCAATGGGTACGTAAATAAGCAGAATTGTCGATTTTCGAGTAAATATCAGCCAGAAGCATTGCAAGAGCATCCAGAAAAAGTCACAGTTTGGAGCGGCTTATGGGTTGGTGGCATCATTGGACCGTACTTCTGCGAATCGTGCGAATCGTAACGTAACTGTTAATGATGAGCGCTACCGTGAGATGATATCCAACGGTGCAACATGCTACACAGCACGCGCAACAATGGACTTATTGAGAGGCGAGTTCGGTGAAGATCAACATTTAACGTTCGGGACCGGTCAATTGGCCGCCCAGATCGTGCGACTTAACGCCTTTTTTGTGGGGCTAAGTTAAAACTCATGTCTATACAGACAAGCCCGCTTCAATTGACGCGTTGAAAGACAATGTTGAAGCATTTATTCGTGAGATACCGGCCGAAATGTTGGAAAGAGTGTCGCGATAAAATGCTACAAAAGAGAGTTTTACAGGAGTGGCACTACAGCCCACAAGGAACCAGGGCCTAGCTTCTGCATCAACTACATTTTTATGCGGATTCCGAACGCCGAGATTTGAGAAGCCTTTCATAGGCAATATGTATTAGTATTAGAGTGTTATTAGCAACCCGAAAGAGGTGGCGCCCTGAAAAACTCGAAGTGTTCAGTCCGGGAATCTTCTTTACTTACTCACTGCGCCACGCCAAATGTGGGCATTCGAAAAATTTAAATCATCATATAGAAACTATTTGGATAAATCAAACAAAGCCGCGAAAGACAAATCTCATACTGACTTATATGTATTGTACAATTACGCACCAGAACAGAACACCACATACCAGTTGAGTATCGACTATATACATGAAAGAACAAGACGCAAATCATGTTACCAAAAGAAAAATACAAAGTGTCAGGTTCTATCCAAGTGATCGGTCAATCAGATGGTTGCCACAAATTTGCAGTCTGTAGCAGAAGCATTGATAAAAGGACACAAAGACGATTTAAGGCCTGGTCTGGGAACTCAGTTTGTTCAATCAATGAGGCTCATTTACTAACAAATACCGCTTATGTTTTGGTATTCGGTTTTGCTGGTGTCTAGTAATCTAGAGAGCGCTCATTTTCAAAACTGAAAATAAAGTAGAACAGTCTACGATCAACGAGCCTACCAAGTTTCCATCTTTAGATACTTAACTTAATATCATACATGTACATTCTCGTGTTTTCCATATCCTGTTTTGTATGTATTTATGTATGCCTCTCTTACGTATTTCTTGCACTGCATACGAAAAGAACAAAAAGGTTCTGTCATAGAAAAAAGCATCTATTCAAACAGCCAGACATCAATCAAATCTCTAGGAAGCCACAACTTCTATTTTATGAGATGGTCAAATACTTAAATATACATATGCCGGGACATCGAGTGGAGTTGCAAGACAAATGAGCTTCGCTAGGCATGGTATCAAATCTTTAATCTTACTAGTCGGAGCCTGCAAGTTTTTCGAGTCTATCGCCACTTTGGAACTTAGAATAAGGAGACTGTTGTATGCCAGACCAGGCGTTTGCGATTTTCTAATTTCTCTTTGAAGACCTTCAACAGTTTCTTGACTATTCACGTTAGTGTCAACATTCTTTCCATTCGGGTAAAGTAATAAGATTTACGCAGCTTTTTGTACTGCAAGCCAGCCCATAAGGTCATCTTCCTTTTCCATACAAATATAAATCTGTTTAGGTGACAATTGGCTGCTAAAACATACATTGCTCACTCATATTATTCAAAAATGTTCCAGGATGTGCCAGGTCAAGGATATGGAAACATTGAAAAGGAGAGACGGCTCCTTCCTTTATAAATTCGGTTCGCCAAACAAAACCCGAACCGTGGTGGTCTTGCGGTTATTGATTTGATTTATTATCCATCTTATCTTTCAACTTAATTTTCAGCTTGAATGATATGTAGACTTTCCGACGGGAAGATAATGTCGTAATTTTCTATTCTGTTCTTATTTGTCACTTGTCCTCTAAGTTACCTTTTAGTTTTCAATAATTACAATGACTGACGCTGGCAGCTTAAAAGGTAGGGCGCCTAACGAGCAGAATTTCTCCTTAACTATTCCTACAAACATGGCCACAATGATGGTATACTTGCAAATATGGTAGAGTAGAGTAAAATACAGGTTCCTCCGAGATGTGTCACTCGTGAGTTCCAATTAGTTGCTTCCACCTTCGCATTTATGTACATATCTGAGCTATTTGCTTACTGGATATGGTTCCTTGAACTCATGTCTGTACAAGCGTTTCTTAAGCCAGTCAGAGGCTTGTGCGTTGAGATATATCAAAAGATTGTAGGTTGGTATGTCGATTGTTTGCCTCTACTGTGTGAATGTTTATTGTGCAACCTTTGAGCACTGACTTACGATGTCAGTCGAATATGCGAAGTAAGGACACCATAAGATAGTTTGCGTGGCACTCATTCAGTAGACGCTGACCTTGTGGCAGCATAAAGTTACGTAGGATCATAAAACCATACCAAGGGAGGTCAGAAACAAAGATCCAACCCGATGTTGCCGTTGAACCCCATACTGAAGTATGATGGTGGCTGCAATATAAAACCCAACTCGCGGGGAAAGTTGTGACAAGCGAGGGTGGACGGTTTGAGCTTATCTCATCCATTCTTGTCACTTAGCCTGTTTCTGTTCATATGGTTATGGGGAATTTACTTACAAGCACTCAATTTGTATTCAACCGTGTTTTGCAAATGAAGTTCGAAAGTTTTACCGTAAGGTGAAACAGATATCCGGTGGATATAGGGTTTGGACCAAAGCCTGCCGGGATCAAAACGGAGACCTAGTAGTAGTGTCGCAATTAATGCTGAGAATTTGGAAATATCATTTCTGCAGACATTTAAACGGGGATGACGGTCCAAATCCCGCTGTACGGCAGAATGTTCCACTCAATTTGGACGATGATAGGCAAGGATTCCGTCCCACCGTCTTAGACCAGGTCTAGATAGCAATATCGAGACTGTAGTCGTACAAAGCTACTGGAGCGGATGGAATATCCGTAGAACTGTTTAAAGCAGCTGGAGACGACGTAGTTGCACCAGCATGCCTGATGAGTGGAATCTCAGCGTCGTCTGTCCGGTCTACAAAAATAAGACTGTGCCAACTATCGAGTGACTAGTCTCCTTAACATCGCATACAAGATCTCTAACCTGATAGGTCCGTTTCAGTGTGGTTCAGGCCATGGAAGTCCACCATCAACCAAATCTTCACACTACGGCAGATCCTGGAAATGACCTAAGAAGTGCAAATCAACACTCACCACCTATTCGTTGATTTGAAAACCACATATGACAGTGTGCATAGAGACGAGCTATACAGTGCCATGTCTAGTTTTGGCATTCCTACCAAACTCTTCAGATTGTGTAGGATGACGATGAAGAACTCTCGCTGCTCCGTCAAGGTCGGGAACGAGCTCACCGAGACCTTTAATGTTGAAAAAGGTTTAAGACAATTCGACGCGCTGTCGACGTGACTTTCTCAACATCATTCTTGAGAAGATCGTGCGTAATTCACAAGTCAACACCAAAGGCACGATCTTCAATCACGCCGACGACATTGACGTGATTGGACAAACACAGCAAGCCGTCAATGATGCGTTTGCTGGCATTGAAGCGGAAGTGGCTAAAATGGGTCTAGAGGTTAATGAGGGCAAAACAAAGTACATGCTGTCATACGGATGTTGCCCTGGCTTGGTGAAGAGTGATCCATCTTCGGCGGTTGGTTTTCCTAATTTCTCGGAAGACAACTGGCAAACAAATGGTTGTGTACCACTTTCCGACAAAAACAAGCGACCATTTGCTTGGAAGTGCTTCGTGAGTAACTTTTGTTGGATTTGGCTCATTTTGAAACAGTCGACTGCTGTTTATTTTCGGGCTCATACGCGTAAATCCACGGTTCATCACCTGCCGTGGTTTCCGGAACAACAACTGATTTTGGACGACCTTCACGAAATTCGTCTTGTAGTGAACTACGACCTCGGTTGAATTCACCATACCATCGATAAATACTGGTCCTTGATGGAGCTTCATTGCCAAAAATTGAATTAAGTTGATCGATGCACTGTTGTTGAGTTAATTAATTCCACTTTTTGGGCGAGCTGAATCTTTTAAGTTACTGTAAACAACACAAATAGCGCTAGTATGTCAAAACGTTCTGAGTACGTATAACCTCAAAAACGTCAAACTGTACAATGTTGCCAGATTGCAACACTAGGGCTGCCCAATCCCGAAATGTAAAAGGCAACCTACGTACAGGCTGTGATCAAGGATGGACCCACAACATCGACGTCTCGGACAGAGCGTCATACTAGGCAGCAGAAACTTCGAGGTAATCCAGAACTTCGTCTACCTCGGCTCCGCGGTTAATAGGGACAATAATACTAGCACCGAAATCAAACGCAGAATAACTTTTGCCAATCTCAGTTTCTTTGGGTTCAAGAGGCAATTGAGTAATAAAGCCCAAGTGACCGCCTCTTAACAACCAAAGTGCTAGTTTGGTGTTTTCCTGACTGCAGGTATATAAAGCCCATGATTAATCCTTAAGGCAGCAGTGAAAGCTTGTTGTTGCGAAATGTGTGACTAGGAGCCGTGTCGACCACTGGCTGCGATACTTTTCTTAACACTTTATTTTCACTTGATGCAACAAGAACAGCTGATAAAGGTAACCCCCATCCATAAAGTGCACATGTGACATCCAATCTGGAATTCTTTTTATCCCACACCTGTCGTCCAGCTCCTGCTATGTCCCACATACAGTATTAGTTCAATTTTCAATTTGAAGCTTAATTTCATTTCGAATACGCCTCTTCACAATGAGATATGAATTGATGAATACGAAACGTTCAAAATCGACTGTTCTCCTACGGAAGCTGTCGCCCACAGAAACGGTGGGTGGGCCACACAGGGAAATAAAGGTCCTTTCGCCCTAAGAACATGCATATACCAAAATAAATATGTTAAGCCCCATTTATAAATGAATATAATAAGCTCGTGCCTCCCATTCTACGTGTCAAATGAATTCCGTCACTGAGAGAACCTATTCTGCGTGTAGAAGTCCATTTACCCCACACCTACTGTGAGGGTTTAATAAATTCCGTTCGGGACCCACGTCGGCTCCAAATGTTAAGCTTATGGGTCGAGGTATTGAGCGAATGGAAAACCATTCATGTTCCAGCGGTTAAAGTTTGTATAAAATCTCCGATACAAGAGACCCGGAATTTACGATGCGGAAAGCGTGTGGTTTATACGGGCAAAGGATATGCACGGGTAGGGTGTATCACAATAAGTTATGCAATATACAAGGTATCTTTTTGAAGTAAGTTTGAAAATGTTTCACCATCGCTCGGGTACGCACAACACGTCTAAATGGGTTTAGAACGTCCCATATTCGCTTTTAATTTCATTTAAATTCTTCTCCTGGATCATAAAAACTATTCCAACATAGACGCTAGGTAACAACTGCACATTACCGTCCATTAATTAACTAAATTGTATCCCCGAACAAGCGCTAAATACACAAGCGAGAATGGAGGAGCTGTACGTCTTTGGTTTTATGGGTATTTGCATATCGTAAACCACTTTAGCAGCTTACCACACTCCGGGATACCGTACTTAACCCCTGAACTTTAAGCACCTTACAATCAACATTTTCCAACAGAACTCGACGTGAGGCGCGTTGCTTTTTTGTGCTTTTTGTGTCCCAATTTGCAGGGGAATACTCAGCCCCTGACTGTAGGCACAAACCACCAAGAGCAGAGTAATGTATTATGTAAGGACGTATTTTTTTTTCTTCTTTTTTTTTTTTTTTTTTGATGATACAGCATTCAAATGAAGGCTATGGTCTGTTCTTGCTTTGTTCGGTTTCTCTGAGGGGCGCTATCAACCTTCCTAGTCATCGCCCACCACCCTCCTGGGAGGTTATTCAACAAGTTGTGTGTGTTGCTTCGTTTTGTGTCTGACGTTTCCTTGGGGGAAAAAACATTTTTTTTTCAGTATCTAGGGGATATTATTTTTTATATCGCTTTGCACTGGAGACAGACATTCTCCTGGTTCTCTTTTGAAGGAAAAAAAAAGAAGAAATTCTGTGAAGGGAAAAGTGGAAAATTTATTACGGACAAAATGAATTTATTTGTTGCTGAAAGAATTTTCACGTTCACCATTTTAGTTCTTACTCTTGGAGGTGAGATGGTTCTCCTATCGTCGTATACCGTCAAAGGACATTCGTTCACATTGATTCAGTATATCGTCGTTACACATCTCAGATACGGCGACGAATTCGCACGGCTTGAAATTTACAAGAGGATTTGGTTGAATGAAGCCAATAAATTTATTGGCTTCACCTACGCATGAATGTCTATTCTATTACCGGGTAAGAGAATGATTTATTTATTTCGCAAACAGCGTTGTTAAGCTGTTTAGCAGTCTGCAATACATTGAACAATATTGTGAGGATACCGAGAAGCTGATTTTTTAAAGATGGCTTATGTTCCCTAAAGTGGCTGGTGATGGCTTAATTCTGTGAAATATTTGTATTTTGTTTGATGTGTAAATGTCATGGGACGACAAATATCAGGGGGATCATTTGGCTGACGTTGAGGATTTTGGTTTAAAACTCAGAGTTTAGATTATTTTCATCATCTGTTCATACCACAAAGTGTCTGTTGGTGAAACATGTGCCCTGTTGTATTGCAATACTGCACCTCGATATATGTTTTTTTGAATGCCTTTACTGCCCTGGACGTCAGCCGCTAAGGCACTTCAGCCAACACGGTCTCTTGCCAGCTGCATCCAATTTCTCACCCCAAGTTCGTTTAGGTGACTCTCCACGGTTAAGGATGTCCCAATGGCTTGATTAAAAGACCTTTTGGGCCGGAGTTGTGTTGTCTATGCGCTCTACAGGGTCTAGCCCCCTTAAGCGTTGGAGTCGTAGATACTTAAGTCTTAAGCAAGTCCTCCTCCCACGATACCATCACCGAAAAAAAAGGGTTTCTCATCTGTCATATATTACTTCCAAATTTCTGCGGGACAGGACTGGAATAATTTAAGTTTTATACAAATTCAACTCTGTTCTTCGAGAGAGGGCTTTGTCAATCAATTGCCTCTTGAGACCAAAAATAAACAGTGGTTGACACGAGTGATACGCTTGATAGTTGCACTTACGTATATTCCGTGAGTCAGAGAAGATGAACTCCTTGACTACCTCGACATATACCCTGTATTTTATAATGGATATTGTCCGTAAAACAAGAGGAGCTAGTGTTATGTTATTTTTAATTCAAAGTTTTGTGGTAGCCGTTGCGTAGTGAGTAAGTGCGTCGACTCGGATGCTAAAGGCAATAGGTTCGATTTCAGGATTGAACATCTTGTATTTGTTTGAGGTACCACCTCTTTCGGTTTGTTGGCGAGTATGTATATGTGAAAAGTTTTTCAAGTTTCGCCGTTCGGAGTCAGCGAAAAACTGTAGACTTTTTTATTAGTGAGGGAAGAGTAGTAGTCAAGTCTGGTGAATACGGTGGCAGTGGTATGATTTCGGTGATGTTTGTGGCAAATAAAATTAAGGACAAGCAGAGATGAGTGAAAAGGGTTATTATAGCAATGCAAAAGCCACATGCTTCGTGCCAAAAATTTCTGAAAAAATTGCACGGCGCGAGGCAATCGATATTTCGACATCTTTAGCAACTTCTTTGATATTTATTCGACGATTGTCCGTAACATCGGTTGTTGATGTGGTAGGACATCCGGGGCGAGGGTCGTCATTCTTATCTTCTCTACTTCCTCTGAAAAGCTTGTTCCCCTAACTAGAAGGTAAGCATTTTTTGACTCAGAGTCCACTAACCGTATGCCACTGCTAACATTTCAACACGTAAAACACATCTAACTTTTATGCCTCTCACTAATAATATAAATATGCTATATACTAAAACTGTAAACAAACGTTCGAGACGAGTGTGCCAACATAACAAACTAAGGAAATCGATAGTCGAATGTAACACACGTAGCTCTAGAAATTTGAAAATTCACCATATTTTTGTAAAATACTTCGTGGACAGTCATTTTGTTCTTCTGTTGCTGCTTTTGGATATTTAAAAGCGTTTTTTATAACTTCTCTACATACAGGAAATAAATATCTATGTAGATCATTCTCGGCAGGACCAACACCTTATTTCTGTTTTGTGTTTGTGTGTGCCTCAAAATGTATCACAATACTACAATGTTACAGCTGATTAATAAACAGATTCACGATGGAACGAAAGATATCGGGAAAGTGGTAGAAACTTGAACATACTGAAATTGCGTGATAAGCAGACGGCTTACAGATCCGCGAAACGTCAAAATCCGACTGACAAGGCTGCTTCAACAGATGCTTCAGCAATAATACAGCCCAGCTGTAGTGGAACAATAAAGTCCAGGCTCTATGATCCAGCAACACGAGCTTGTTCCCACAAGTAAATATCATATAGAGGAAATGTCGGAGCCTCATAGAAACTATACATCGATTTAGATGGTAGATGGTGCAGCGTTGACATCGACTTCTCTATAGTTAAAGACTACCAGGAGAAGGTGAAAGCAATTGGAGCTGTCTTCCACGAAGTGTACATTTTCAATGAACCTCTTTGTCCCAATCTCAACTTGAGTAACGGAGTCCTGTTGATGCACTTCCATCTACGTAACGAGATATGTCAACAGCGATCTGAGAACCCTGGTTTCACCAGTTTTAAATAGTGCCGTCGTCGACGATGAAAACAACTCCATGCTTATTTCAAGGTTGGACCACAGTTTATCTTCAATTTTCTGAAGAAGAAGTCAGTGGGAATCGATGGGATACCGAATATTGTTATGCGCCATCTACCCTCTGAGGCAGTATATATATACACAACTCTGTTCAACAAACCGTTGAGTAATGTACATTTCTTGTAGCAGTGGAAATCAGCTGGGGAACAGCCCATTCCAAAACGGGACAAACCTCCTTCCTCCATCACGACAAATATCCGGTTTATGAGTCTTCTTACGTGTATAAGAAAGGATTTTGAGAACACAGTCATTAGAGCCCTGAAAGAATAGGTCGAGTAAGAACAGATGGTACCAGACAAACGACTCGGCTTTCGGCAGGACATGATACCATACATGCTGCGTCAAAATTGGTCTCCGATATTAAATGGAATAAGAAAAGGACCCAATGCACGGATGCATGCCTGATAGACATAGAAAACGCGTCCGTGTTAAGTAAGAAGGCCTTTTTCCCGAGTTAGTCCGACTCTTCATAAAACACTGCTATATATGATCTATTACATATATTATTACAGATAGAAACTCCGTTGTGGAAAATTGAAACGTAATACCAACCACAGTATTTCATATAAAAAAAGGGTTGTAACAAAGGGCGATAGATTAGCCAATTCTGTTCGCTATATTCAATGGCAATCTTATAGGTTCCATGCCGCACTTAATGACGTACGCCGATGATCTGGTAACTTACAAATCAGGCCCGAAAGTCGAAGTTATCAACAACTTGTTGCAGTGCGACCTCAACAAATTTTAGCGATTTTGCGATTGCTGGAAGTTGAAAATTAACTTCCTGAAGTACAAGACTGTTCTCTTTAGAGTTCTAATTTCTAGGGCCTGAGGGGACACGGGAAAAAACTGGGAACTGGTCCAAGTTCGGCATAGTTGACCCACATTGCCAGCCGTTTGCTTTGAAATGTAGTTAGATATTCTGGCATTTGGTTGGACATGTGTCTGTACTGGGAAAAGCATGCGCTTCAGCTCTGACAAAAGTTAAGAAAGCCTTTGCTGCAACAATTACTTGTTTAACAGCAGCCAACTTTATTCCGAGTAAATGTGATCTGCTACATGGCCTTCATCCGAGTAATCATGGCGTACGGTTGTCCAGTGTGGCTCAATTTAAGTCATTCCCAACGGAAAAGAAGGTTCTTCCAGACGCAATGCCTTCGGCCCTGCCGGCGGTTGTATTGCATACCAGAAATCAATTACAAAATTCAATACCAATGAGGTCTTGTACAGTGAGGCAGATCTTATCAGAAAAGAACATTTTATTATTAAGCTGACTTGGGGGCACATTCCACGAGCGATGACTTCGTTCAACAGTTTGCTCTGGGACTTATTAACCCAACATTATGTACCATGAAGACGGGTGTCTAAACGGCTCTGAAGCATCTCTCTATTTAGACTCCAAAGGACTGATGCGGAATATGGAAAGAATATCCATGTTGTTCGCCGAACAGTGAATAAACGACTTCAAAACGAATCGGACTTCGCTCGTAGCTACGAAGAACTTCTTTTACACTCCCTTAGCATGATTTCCATAATTCTGTAAATTCATCGTCATCCTTAAGTTGAAAGTGTGTACCTTAGTCAAACCTCTTTGAACATAATATCCCTGTTTTTGCTTTTGCCGAGGCATTATCTGCTTGAATTATACCCTGGCAAGTGCTGTTGCTTGTCATTCCCGTTTCAGATGAGCTGAATTTCTCATCCTGTTCAGCTTTTCAAAGGGAGTACGGACAGATATCACGCCTCCGGAAAAGTTTTGTTAACTTGCCTGTTGTGTGTGAGGGCGTATTTTTTTATTTGCCTTCTTTTTTCCGACTTCTCCGTCGGGCTAATTGGAAATTCTCAAAACTCCGTGTGATCAGTGTCTCAGGTTTTTGTTTTCTTTTTGCTTTCTCCAATATGCGCTTCTTGTTTGTTGCTTTATTCCTAATGAAAGTGAAAAACTCAGGGGAGCCGAGGAGAGATTTTCCCAAGAGTTTTATTTGTTTTTGTCGTCCTTTTTCGCAATTAATCATTAAATAGGTTGTCTTCAGTGATTCCTCAGAGAGCCGACAAGTGTCCTTTCAAGTTTGATGGAGCAAGTGTATCGTAGAGCTAGGGAGACAGACACTGAGCGGGGGTGAAAAGTGATTAAATTGCGGTTTGAAAAGAATTCCTGACAGGCTTGAAGTGAATGTTTACATTCAAATAACGTGCAGCTGGGTGCTTCAAGACAAAAAAAATCAAGTATGTAGGAACGATGGAAAGAGACCACTTATGCTAATGACAATTGATTTCTTTTTGATTCATCTTTGAAATTTATTTCGAAAGAAAATACAAGGAGGCATCTACTTGTGAATGTGTGTGTGAAAACCTAAGTTTGCTTTTCAATAGCCATTCAAGAGAAAAAATCACTTAGATTGAAATAAAGGAAATAGTTCCTTTCGTAATTAAAGTAAGGACGTGACAGTTTCGCCTTTCCCCTTGAAACAGTATTTAATTAGCCGTAACTTTATCCTTTATTTCCTTTGTCTCTCCTTCCTATTTAAAGCTCAAAGAGTAAGCGCATTTAAAATAATAGAAAATTACAAGGGTCAGCTCAGATTGGTTCTAAGGAAAACACAATAAACCCCTCCTTGCACCCTTTTGCCATTCAAAACACAAAATCATTCAGGGCCAATTACGAAACCTTATTTAATTGAACAAACCCGTTCGAGAAACTTGAACAAATACCTAGTATTATTTCGGTATTAAAGAAATTGATTTTCAGGACCAAAGCTCAAAAAGGATTTCCATTCAAGCATTTGCACAATGACCTTGGGTTTACCCTGAACCGCCTTTCATTTGGGTAAAAATTCGTGTTCACCAGTTGACTCCTGCATAACTCCTACGCTTCAGTCAGATTGGCTAATTTATTCAGTGTACAGAAGAAATGACCTTGTGACCGCAAGCGGGGCACGTCATAAAACGCTGAGTTGTAGCACTTATCGTAAACTGATTTCCTTTCGATTCCCGGTTTTCTTTTCGTCATGAAAATTATACAAATAATCAGCATGACGTGGTGAATTTGAATCAAGGCAGCGAAAAAAAAAAACTTATCTGTTTCCTACCATCTTCGCCCAGACATGGCATAAGCACATTTCACCTGGAGTCAAATCAATGCCACATCCTTGGCACGTACATGAAATTATCCTTTCATAAGGAAACACGAAATTTACCACAACCTTTTCTTCTGCTCCACCTCTAACACTTTCTTCTTCCCCTTACCACCACATTTATGGGGCATAAATTACTGGTCTTATGTGCGCTACAATAAAGACGGACAAAAAATACAAGGAAATTTGTCATCCTGTCCGGTGTCCCTTGGCTGGTGTACTGTTCTTCGTTTGGCCCTGCCGCACTTGAGCACCAATGCTCAGGTGTCGCTGGGCGGTTATACATTTTCGAATTCCACACGAACAAAGAAATAAACAAAAGGGACAGCACAGGACAACGTGAAAATGAAGTTGAACTGTGGTAGAGAATTTTCATTGAAATTGTCATGAAGTCCCCATGCCTCGCCGACATTTGACTTTCGTTTCCTGCCTTCGTTCACATCACTTGGCGATTGTTGTTGTGTTGCTTTATGTGCTTTTATTCGGTCTGCTCTTTAAAAATGTAAATTTATATCCCCGTCTTATGGACTTAGTTTTTGTTAGAGCTAGGGCTTTTCCATCATTTTCCTTTTTCCGTGATTGTTGAGTGGGAAGAGAAACGTTTTCCGAGGCTTCCTTTGAAAACACTTTAATCAGATTAGGATTTGACTTTTCTGCAGGATAAATGATTATTTTGCTGCCAACAAAATGTTGTTTTTTTTTTCTTCACTCGCTTTCCACTGTAATTACCATAACAGAGTTTTCCTTTTTGCAGAATGGTAAATATGTCATGCATTAGCATCGAATTATTTCAGCATGTGGTTTTCGAAAAAACGGGTGGTATGAACGGGGTTCGAGGCACCAGGCAAAAGTGGCATATTTTAAAAGATAAAAATTTCAACTTAAAAAATGTTGAATAAAGTAAGTGTTTAGAAGAGAGACTCACCTAGGTGAACCTTACAAAATTGTTTCTCATTGCTCTCATTGCTTTTATATAGAAATAGCCCGCCATGTAAAATACGTGAATATATTTTTAAATATAAATAGGCGCAGCCGAGGCTAGAAAATTTTCACATTGGTGATTTTATTGTAAGTAATTTTCTTTTCGCAGATGGCTAATATCCTCACATCAGACGGAACTCCAGCGCACCTTATAGGTTTGTGGCCGTATGTGCTTATGCTGGAATGAAAGTGAACGTAAACAAATCCAAAGTAATGGTCAATTCCAAAACGGCATTGTTCACATGTTAGAGTAAAGTCGAAACAGGTGGGCAAGATAAGGTATCTCGGGGTCATTTTCACGAATGGCGGATGGAGCAGCACTAAGCTTTCTTGTAGGATTGGCAGGCTTGGACAACGTTGAAGCAGCTCCGTGGATCAGTAATACGCCAGGCCAAGTTTGGGGTCAAAGCCAAAAGCCAATTCATCGGTTTTTAACACAGTGTTTGCTTCAACTCTCACTTATGGCGGTAAGATTTGGGTAATGACCGAAAGAGATGCCAAATACAAGCTGCCGAGATGAGATTCCTCTGTGCCGTTGTTGGGATAGGCTCACGAATGCGAAGGTGCGGGAAAAACTTAATGTTAAGCAGCTACCTCTTCGGGCGTAAGGGCTTTATTTCATTCGTTTGGCCATGTGGTACGGATGTCCCCTTCATAACGACTTCCAAGGCGTGTCTTAAATGCAATCCATGTAGGACTAAAATGCAATTCCATCGTAGACCAAGGGCGTTTAACTGGCTTAGCTGCGCTTGTAAAAAGCTTCTGATGAATAAGAGTCGATGGCGAAGAAACGACCGACTTTGAGGTCTGTCGTGCGGTCATTGCCATAGTTACCCCTTGAGGCGATCATGAGGGTTAAAGAAGATGTGAAAATTAATAATTTTCAAGTGAATAGAAAATAATTTATACATAATTTACGAACGGACTGTCCACATAACTGTAAAGTAGTTGGAGATGACCTGGTTGGGCGCATGCTCCCATTCCTGATGAGTGGAATCACAGCGTCGTTTGTCCATTCCACAAAAAAAGAAACCCCTTTGAATGAGGGATCAACCTCCTCACTATCGCGTACAAGATCTTCCCTGTCATACTGATTGAACGCGTGAATCCGTTGGTCAACAGGGAAGCCCTCATTAGATCAGTTCTTCACTTTATGGCAGATCCTGGAAAAGACCCAAAATGTACAGATTGACATACATCACCTATATTAGGGCCAAATATGACAGCGTAAATAGAGACGAGCAATGCAATACATTCCTACCAAACTCTTCAGATTGCGTAAGTCGACGATGGAGAACTCTTGCTGCTTCGTCAGGGTCGGTAACAAACTCACCCAGACTTTCAATGTCAGAAAAGGTTTTTGACAAGGCGCCAGATGCACGATCTTCTAAAAGTCTACAAAAACTGCTAGCTATAGAAGCCGACATTGACGTGATGCGCCGAAAACAGCGAGCTGTTAATGAGGCGTTTCCTAGCATTGAAGCGGATGTGGTTTAAAAGGCATCAGGTAGAAAAATGAATGGAAGACGAGGTATATGCTGTCATCAAGTAAGGACACAATATCGACGTCTTGGACCGAGCGTAGTCAAGAAATTCGTCTAGTACCGAAATCAAACGCAAAATCACTCTTGCCAACCGATACTTCCTTTAACTCAAGAGGCATTTGAGTAACAGAGCCCTCTCTAAAAGGACTTAATTACCTTTGTACAACAGCTTCTTTACCCCAGTCCATCTGTACTTCGCAGAAACGAAAGACGGAAGACGGAAACGAAAAGACGTTACTACAAAGGTTGCCTTTTATATACCGAGATTGGACAACCCTAGTGTTGCAATCTGACAACTGCCAGCTCTATCGTAAAGTTTCACATTTTTGGGGTTATACGTACTCCGAACGTTTTGACATACGAGCGCTATTTTTGATGTTTACAGTCACTTAAAAAAATACGATCGCGATACAAAAATATGATCGCGATGCTTCGAAACACGTCTATGACATCGTGACAGCCCGAAAGTAAACAGCAGTCGACTGTACGGGTGTTTCAAAATGAGCAAAATCCAACAAAAGTTGCTCACGCACAAAGCACTTCCAAGTAAATGGTCGTCTGTTTTTGTCGGAAAAACTGGACATGTCGCAACCGCACCACTAGAACAACGCAGAACAGTCAATTCTGAGTGGTACACAGCCATTTGTTTGCCACCTGTCGTCCAAGAAATCAGGAAAACCAACCGCCGAAGACGAATCACTTTTCACCAAGACAATGCGCGCTCTCACACATCGGCTCAAAAAACTGCATTTTTGAGCATTCAAAACATCGATTTGATGAGTCATTCGCCGTATAGTCCTGACTTGGCACCGAATGTCTTCTTTTTATTCCCGTACGTAAAAATAAAATGAGAGGTCAACGTTTTTCGACACCTGAAGGTCTTCGAATCCGAGCCATTGGCACAGCGCAACAAAGGACGACCTAGGTTAAGATGGCGTACACATGTGGGGAAGAACCTTAATCAGCTTGGTGTTGAAGCGGCAAGAGATCGTTCTAGATTGAGAGACAGTTTGGTTGAGGTCCAGATCCACCCCGGACGGATGATTCTGCAAACTATAACGTTTATGTAGTTTCACCACGCTCTGGCATTTGGTAATTTGCAATGGAAACTTAAACATTTTTGGATCTAAATGTTTTCTTGTTCGGAACGTGGTTGTGGAAGTTTACTATATCAAGAAAACCTTAAACATATTTAAAGAGCGACCCCTTCTGGGACAACTCAATTTTACAAAGGAAAAAAGCCAGTTTTGACAAAGTGATGAACGCATTTTGTTGCTTACAACATTGGTTTTGCTTGAAAATATAAGAAAAAACTATTCAATGCTAAATATAGTGGATACAAATTGTTTTTTTTAACTCCGCAATAAATTATTTTCTTCCCTAAGTACACTGACAAAACCATTCCACCAGTATAACGTTTATAATTCAAATAATAGCAACGTTCGGGTACCCCTACCCACAAATTGACGTTGAATGAATTCTCTGAGGACATTAAGCCAAAGCAATTGCTGAACATTTCATTACAGCGTTATGTATTCTGACGTTCTATGATTTTCACATCAATGTCAGTGTCACATAAACAGCACGTTATGTATGAATGTCAGCCGCAGTTTGATTGACAGCAGCAGCGTTTTGACGTAAAATCGCAAGTCAATCTCAAAATGTGTACAATATAAGGGAAAAAAAAACACAAAAACTCACCATCTCTTCCTAAGGGACCTTTTCTTCCTCCTCACCTTCTTGTATGTGAAAGTTTGCGGTGAGATTGTGTAGTCTTCATCGAAATCCATTTCGATTTCTATTAAATTTTGTAAATTTAGTTGACAGTCCTGGTGAGTGTTCGTGAAAGGAAAAATTTAATCAATTCTTTTATGACGACGTAATTTAATATATATACACACACACAGGAAGCTTACCTCTAATGTTCTAAAGTGCCACCGCGTGTCTGATGGCTTTGTATCGTCCTTGCATAGTTGCAGCTCAGGCCAACATTGGCAGCGTTTGTTTGTGATTTCACATCCAGGCTCTATTAGTATTGTCTGATCATTTGTACAGTTAAGATATGTTGTGGTGGAAAAAGGAAGCTCTGCAATAAAAAAAAAGAAAACAAATAACAATTTGCGACGCCTAAAAGAGCATAAAAGACTGATTATCCTTTTTCTGGTGTCTATCTCAGTCGAATAAAACGAGAAGATAAACTCCATTGTTTACTGGCGTTCTGAAACATTCTTTCCAAAGTGATAACTTTGACGTAAGCAGCCTACCATTCGTCATGGAATGAAGAAAGGGAAAAACTTTATTTTGCCAAACATCTGAGTGCGTCGTGTGGCCTCCATTCCTTATATATGTTGCTATTATTAATTTAATTTGTTACTGTCCAGAAAGATTCAGCCACACATCAATATTCTTGCCGGGCAAGGTTATTCACCGCCCTACGGCAACGTTGGCCTACGAAAACGACAGTCAACTTGCAGTCACTCATTGAAGGACAATACGTGTCACTTCTACCGCCCGCTGTATATTATATTTCTTTTGTTCTTGTATCGCACTGAGAAGCTTACGCATCAGTGTATCATAGAGACTGATAACAAAAATTAGATGGCGACTATAGCAACAAAAGGCAAATGGAAAAACTTTCTTCAGCAACGCCCACGCGCCCACACCAGACCGCATAAGGGGGCAGAATACAAACACCCGCCAATCGTACACACTTACCCCAGTGGGTTAGGTTTAAGGCTTGTGGCGGCGGTGAAATATTGTTAATAGCACTGCAGAAGAATGGGAGGAGAGTGTTAACAAATATTCTCTGTCATAGGTTTAATCTCCACGGAGAAGTTCGTCCGACGTTAATGCTTGTCCTCTGGAAAAGTTGTTGTAAAGAGACTTGACACAGAGCGAATAACTTCTGTCACGGTGTATTAAGAGGTAACGGGTTGCGATTCTCCAAGGAAAAAGTAGCAGTAACTTGATTTCGTACATTCACTCCTTCAGACATCAGTTCGCTGTCGACGGAGGAATAGAAGCGACCTTTGGAGAAGGAGTCTAACCGCGAGATTCACTATCTGTTTGAAGAGAAATAAACCATGCGGACCATTTGAAATATATCTCACAATGCCATCAGGCAGAGAGATTTTGTGGTAAATAGTTATTTGATGTGTCGTCATTTGTTGCCGAAATTAAGGGAACCATCTTACACACGCGTTAAATTTAAGTATTTGTATTTTTTGCTGATGGGTACGACATTGCATGATTTCAGAATATTTTGTATCTTCACAACTAAAAATACTTATAATTGAGTGGTACTACAGCTCACAAGAGACCAGGCTTCTGCATCAACTACTCGTGCCGCTATTACTACTCATGCTATTGCTATCTCACAAGTAGAATGCAGTTACAGTTTTTGCGGATTCCTAACGACGAGATTTTAGAGAGCTGTTCATAGACAATTTACATTCTTTGCGTGTTGTCAGCAACTCGAGAGAGGTGGTGCCATAAAAAATTCGAGTTGCTCAGTTAGGGAATCGAACCTAGGGCTTCGACGTTTGAGTCGACGCACTAACCACTACTCACTTGCCTTAACCTACATCTTTTTTATTAATATTTTGTGTGAACCGCGAATATAAGGGATAAAGTCGTTGTGACGACAATGCAACGGAAAATCACAAAGCACACTCTATTTATCATAAGTGACTCGTCAGGAGCTATGCTCAAACGCAAATAGATGGGTAAGGACACCTCGCATTTTTTTCACGGCACCAACTCTCTCGAGTCGCTGACATCACTCAAAGATTGCCTATTAAAAGCTTCTCACATCTCGCCATTCAAAGTTGGATAAAACTCCCTTCAACTCGTGAGAGAACAGTAGCACCCACGACACGAGTAATTGTTGTAGATGCTAGTCCCTGGTCCCTTGTGGGCTGTAGTGCCTCTCAATTAGTCTCATCATCACCTAAATTAAAAATTTGGTAAACATGTAGTAAATTAAGGTGGCTTCGAATCTTGAGAATAGAGCAGATAGGGTATAAGTTCGTAGCCCATTTCGAAGGATTTGGTTGTGACGTCGGCATCGGCTTACACCTCTGCGTTCTTATGGTGACCACTTTTTTCTCCGACAAATGGGGCCGTATTTTCTCGAGCCAAAAATTGGACATTGTGGAGCTCTGTGACCACTTAGTACATTTTCACGTGAACTCCAATGTTTCGACTGATCTGTCATTTGTACTAGTGGATATTTACATTGTTGTTTGTCAAGAAACAGCGCAAAAACCTCTTCGGATTGAGCTTCAACAGTGTTGTATATGCTATTTCGCTTGATTTTTTTGTCCGGAATGAGCAAACGCGGAACCAGCGTTTGCATGCAGGATATTAGCCACGCTATTGACTAATGTCTCAACTATTTGACGCATCTTTAGTAAAGTGTGAGAAGCATTTTTTTCACAATTTTCTCTAAAGAATTCGTTTTAGGGGCACAAAGACGTGGCGTTGAAATCAATAAAATCAATTTGATCTCTCTCTCAATTTTCCTAAGATCCGCTGAAAAACTACGTGTACAATGCAGCTGAAGTTTCGACAATAACCGAGGAATCGAATCTCTGATATACACTGAAAATTTAAGTGCTAGTGTCGCTTATTAAATATATATAAGTGAATCACCTTTCGTATAAGAACGCGACTGCTGCTTTCACCAAGTTTCAAAAACGGTCTGTCTTGGCTGCACAGAGGCTTTCCCTAACACTTCTGTTGACATCCACATTATCAGACTCAATTATTATTATTATTATTAACAAATTGAGTACTTTCACGAAAGAAGAATCTCTCTTTGTATGACGACTTGATCAACACTGTCGTGCCCTTTTCCTGAGGTAAAATCTACGTGCTGCTTTTGGTCCTGCGTTGCGCTGTTGACATTCGGGGGAGGAAGTTGAACTTCAAACTTTTTAGGCTATGCGGGAGCATGCGCTGTGATATATGGATACTACGCTTAAGATGGCACAGTGGATGAATACCACTGGTACTGCCAAAAGGTTTGTTTACTGAGGCAACGCAACAGGGAAGTACCTTATATTAAATGGCACGCACAAATGCAAAAGGAACTCAACCAAATGTTGCTGGCGAGAGATCCATGTCCTTCAAGGACCTTACGTCACTGACGGAAGAAGCTCCATTATGAGGGGACTTCCATAAATCAAATATGTCCTGGAAGAACTTTATGCGAATGTCACCAATCAAAGAAGCTCATTATAAAAAGATTGAAATTGATTGATGATTCTTAAACATCGGTTTCGAAATTAAGCCCTCGTTGTAACTGCTTTCCACGATCGAGGAACATTACAACGTAACAAGACCGCAATATAATCTTGCTCTTTACATATAATATTTAAAATAGCTCTTAAAATGTTCAAAGCCAATGGACAAATACTAGTTCAAGTATCAAATTATCTCCCAAACCCACGCACACAAGTTGAACTCTCAATCCACAGAATGCGATTTTCGTCATACATAGCTCTCAGATTTTGCTTTGTTTTTATATATAGCATTCGTCTACACATTCTGGTCCCCTCAAAATGTTAAGATCTTAAGTAATGGACCGGAGAAATCATTTTATCTGCATCTGCTTCGTTTTTTATCCCATTACACCCATTGCGAAAACGATACCCTTGTGACATCTTATTACTGAGATTCAATCTATCTCCCAGTCCTGTCACCACTCAACAGCAATCTCAGGTCCCAACCCACTGTCACATACAGAACTCTATACGTTCAATGGGCAAGCAAATAGTTTTTGGACAAAGCTGTCCAGTGTAGCATGCCAAATCAAAATTGATTCAAAGCTGCAATGCAGCGGGTGCTTCTGTCCTTCGATCTAAAAAATTATTTTTCTGTGCGACAAATAAATAAGAAAACAAATGCACACCTTTGCATAGTGCAACGTGGAAAAAGAAAAACAAGATTTCACAACTTTCGAGCTACTGACAACACTCAAGGAGTACTAATTGTCTATTGAAAGCTTCTCAAATATCGCCGTTCGTAGTCGGCGAAAAACTGTAGATCCCCTTTAGTCCCTTGTGGGCTGTTGTGCCACTCGATTATTGTTATTATTGTGACGTACGATGAAAAAAGCTGCCCAATATTAATTTAATAGTGTACTGCATGCTATCCTAGCGACTGACTTCCTAAACAGCACGATTTCCATACTCGTAATTATCCAAATCTCATGGCAATTTATGAAAGTTGGAACGAATCATGAATTAAATTCCCCTGACTTCACACTAAGTTCGCCCTTTCTGGTTACAGATCTTCTACACAGTTTAAAAATTTAACTTATTCGTCAATCCTATTAGAAAGCCGTATAATTAAATTCATTTACAGTAGAGTGCATTGAACGCAAGAAATGACATAAGTTCATAAATGAAGTTGTTATTTTTAAAAGAAAATAATTTCCTTCATTCGAAACCAATTTCAATCTTGCGGTATATTTACTTACCCAAGTGGTTTTCGGCAGCTCTTCTGTCAGCAAATTGTTTAACCATCAAGAGAGTCTTACAGGGACCGAGACAAGTGATAAACGGCGGGTGCACGAAAACTTCCCAAGCCAAGCTCCGTTAATTTCACAAGATATATAGGGCCTGTCACTAGCATGATGGAAGGCAAGATAGCTCCCCGTTCTGACTCCCCAATGATTGCTCTATTCAAACGGTCAAGATGTGTACAGTAGAAGATCGAATTGATGGTTTCGTTCGGTTCTATGAGGTCATATTAAACAATTTCCTTCCAACCCCACAAAACACGCATCATTACCTTATTTTCTATCAATCCGAATTGGAAGTCGTTTGTGGTCAGCCTATGGCCTTAAACCATGATCACTTTAGGTGAAGATTCTAATATTTAATCTTACAACTCAGCATAAACGGTCACAAACCTTTTTACTTTGCACTGAAGTTCCAAGTTGAAAGATGTGGGGATATTGAGGTCCCAATGAAATATTTTTCTCCATTCAGAAGTTTTTAACATCCAAGAAGGAAACCGACATCCGAAAAGGAAACGTATTGAAACACACTCTAATTAACCGTTTAAATGCTGCGCGGGGCAAAACTAATTCGATAGTTTGTATCGAAAATTGTGGCGCGGCGCAAAACTGCTGCGCGCATGAGTGTTTTTTTTGGGGCTCCGCGGGAGTAAACGTATTCTTACCTCGCGCATAATTTGTTACCAGAGTGCATTCTTATACTTTAAAATATAATTTTCATACATATTTACAAAAATTGCTTAGCACTAAAACCGTTAAGTATTGAGCGACCTCTAATACCTTGGGTAAAGGGCTTTGATTTACTTCCAGTTTGTGTATTGATGTTCGACAGCGGTACATCAGTTCCACTTTTCTGCTGGAGACTCGCGTTTTTTCCAAATCTACATAAGAGCTGCGTGTGGGTCTGACGTGCTTTCAAGTCATCACTGTTTTCATTCATAGAGTCAGGAGCTGATCAGTGCTATTCATCAGGATTAAACCGCATTATATACTTTGTAGTGCGTAAAGTCCAACAACCTCAGATTATCCCTTAAACGTCCCTTTTGCCGATTGCCTTGAGCATTTTTGTTTGAGCTTCATCCATTTGCTTATTAATTTTATTTACACCTAGTAGTTTAATCAAACATATACTTAGTTGAAACAAGTAAGCCATTTTTAAAAATCAGTCTACATTCATTTATTTTTTGGTTTAAATATTTAACTTAAAACTAAACAAAAACCTGCCTTTATAATGCCGAGCGAAGAACATTGTCTTAGGGAAATGGTCAACGTTGGCGTCACGGCAAAATTGTCTTCTCCGGAATATCGCACTGCAGCTGTCTTGCAGAGCAGTTCCACGGAAGAAACTGAAACCACCCAGTTGCACGCTAGGTACCGCAAGTTTCTGAATGAACACAGTTCCACGCCATCGCAAAGAATCATTCAAACTACTGGTTCGGATGACTCAAAAACTTTGTATCAACTGAAAACTATCGACGAGGGTTGCTTCCCAAAGGCAATACCATCGAAAATCGAATTCTCACTTTATCGAAAGACAAAACGGAATCCACATCCAAGATTATCCTCCAGAAAGCATATTCGACCAAAAAAGTCCCACAGTTCTCTGAAGCGACTTATAGAAAGTGAAAGTAAAAGTGAAGAGGTGAAACCACCGCGCCCCACTGAAGGGTCGTTTGTGGGTAAACTGAAAAATTCCCTCAAGACTTTGAAGCAAAATCAAGCTGAGAAGGAAAAAGAAAAGTTGACACGTGGGGGGTCCCCGAAGTGTCAAAGGGGCTTTGCTGACATTTACCCATTTGACCACGGTTGTGCCGAGCATTTGCGTACCGCAGAATACTCCCCACAGATTATATCTGAGTTGCTGGCGCAACGTGCTACTGACTACGCAACACGATTTTGGGCAGAGATATTTGGCAGCCTACACATAGGCGTAGCGTTTTTTCTGACGTTTTTCATTCAAACTTATCGATTTATACTGTACAGTGTTGTGAGGTCTGTGATAGTGGGACTCCTTCAGATGACGTCGGACTATGGAATCAAACCCTTGCTGGCTGTGATATTCAATGGATTCGTGCAACCTGTTCTAATATTTACGCACAATATTCTGTCATCGGTGAGAGACGTGTTGCGACCTATTTCTGAAACGATGAACAATTTCTTGAAACCAATTGGAGTCGTGCTGAAGTCGATAAGGCTTGTCACAGTGAAAAACAGTGATGGAAAGGGAGGTGTGAAAAGTGTTTAAAAGCTTTTAAATAAACATATTTTTTGACGTTATAAGATGAAATCATTTTCGATAAACGCTGATGTATTATTTTTTAATAAAATTGGCACTGCTCAGGAAAGTCGATTAGATTACATCTTAGAAAGAAAATAGACACATTTGAAGACCATCGAAACTGAAGGATTGCATTTAAAAAAGAAACGGTTGATGCCCCTAAACCCAAAAACACATTTTCGTCAAACCCTTTCATTATATGTGCGTTAGTGTAAGTGGTAGTCCTTGCAACAAAAACCCAATCAGCGTCAGCTGCCATTTTGAAGTCACAAAAAGAAAAAACTGAATGCTAATGCAATACGTGAGTTTGCAAGAGCAACGAATAGGAGTTGATTTAAAATGATGGTGTCTGTTCCTAGAAAGTCCAAGGAAGGCGCACAGAAGGTAAAAATGACCCCTTTTGCATAAACCAGCCGCAACGATTATCAGATTTTAGAACGAGCATGTTCTCCAACATGCCAATGATCAATCAGGACACCCATCAGTCTAACGACTCCGATTCGTGTCTTGAGATAAATTACTGTACTCTTTCTTAGGGCCAGGGTCCCCTTAATGTAGGGTGTCCATAGTGCGAGCCAGAGAAAAGAGGACAGTTTTTGCTAAAAAACCCATAAAATGTATTGCAGTTTAGGTCCTTTAAGTTTTACCCCACAATCAAGAAACATTTTACTGTTCCTATTTTTAACAGATCTCTTTCTTTTTTTTCGATGTGAACCAACGACTGAAAAAACGCGCTCAACATTGGCATTTTGGCCCGGAATGCAAAAGAAAAATTGACACAATCGAAGAAGTTCTGAATATTTTCCACCATTTTTGGCAGCTTTGAAATAATTAACCCATTTGTCAACAGAACTACTATCTTTAAATAAGTCATCATTTAATTTGTTGGTTTGAAAATTTTGCAAATAACAAATCTGGTCAAAAAGTTTTGAATCGTCTTAACTCCTTTTGGAGTTAGGATGTTGACCCTTTTTTCAACATCAGACCAGATCGGAATTTCGTTTAAATGCATCCAATCAAATGCATTAAACTCTTCAAATTGGACTCTATAACATTTGAAGCAGGCATGTCGAAAAGAATCCACTCCATAAAGCCACGCCGACGTACATCCGACAGAATATATTTTGTGGTATGGGTTGGTCCAACCTACTTTTAATTAAAGTTTTAATGGATTGCAATGCAGGTGATACTTCCAGAAGTGAGTTTTTCTTATTTTCCATTTCTTTCGTTTTTTCGAAAAAAAAATTAATGTTAAGAAGGCGCAAAAAACAAGAAAGCTTCTGTTAAATTTGAATCACAAAAAGTTCTCAAAAAAACTGAACAGTTTTCGTTGAACGAAAAAAATCTTTAAGTGCCGGAAATACTTTCACTTGCACACTCTGTTAATAGGAGAGTATAATGACAACTAACGAGTTGTGCAATACCGAAGCAAATCCTTAAGCTCTTAATCCAATCACAGTATATATAGAAAGGTAGTTTGTTTTTATAATAATGATATCAATATCTATTGGAAAAGAATCAAAACCGATTTTGACTGCATTTGAAATTATATGAAGTGGACAACCAGTTCCTATCAATTCTCTTTGTAATTTAAAACAAAATTATGAAAAAGAGGACAAAGGTGAACGCAGAAAAATAAAGGGAACAAAATTGACCCAGATGAAAAAAGAAACTACATATAAGATCAACGCCAAAAAATAAGACATGTCCTCCTTAAAAGAGATGCTCTAGAAACGCTACCTTAATGTGACACAGTTATTTATAGTATTCTAAAGGTTGGCTGCCTTCAGAAAAAAAATTGTGCTTTGACTAGCACGAAAGGTATATATCAACTTGGCACCAAAGAGATTGCATGGAGGTCCCAGAACTAGATGGTATTATGACGTGTATAAAAACTGAAACTTAGGGGATATTGAACTATACCAACGTAGAAGTCAGTGCGTTAGTACAATCCCTTAAACTTATGGCTCCCTGGTTATAAGTGGAAATTATTTTGTTTTGCTGAAATATTTGATATTCTTGGGGGTGTTTAACGTGGCTTCCAGATGGAAGGGATTACAGTGGTTGAGAGACTATTGTGTAAATATAGAGGTTAACGTGAACGAGGTTTTGTACAAAGAGGCCAACCTGAATAGGGTGGATAATTGCATTATTAAGCTGATTCAAAGGCACGTTGCGAATGCTAAAGTCTCGGAGAATAGATTGGTGTTTGGTACACAATTCTCGAATGATGTGTTCTAAAAGAGCACTCGACGGAATTTCGCCTGACGCTTTCGTATACCTTGAAAAAATAGGGCTGATCCAGAACGCCGTTTATCAAACGCTCTACGTACCACGTGGTACGTAGTTTAAAATTTAAAATTAAATGACAATAAAAACACGCATTTTTAACCAAGTGCATCCACTCACGAGCTAAAGGTCAACTCTTCGATTCCTGAAACCTGTCAGTAGCCGACATCACTCAAGAGTACAAATTTTCTATAAAACACTTCTCAAATTTCGTTGTTCGGAGGCGGCAATAAACCGCAGGCCACCTTACTCGTGAAAAAAGCTGTTCTTGTGGGTCCGGAGTGTGATTTGACTACGGGAATTGTCTGAATTTTGACTTTCTTGGGAAGCACTGAACTGGAGCACTCAGACTCTAAAACTGGTCCATTGTACTACCAGGCAGTAAGTTGTATTTAATGTTGTTTCATGATCTTCATAAGGAATACCAGCAAGTGCTTCAGTGATAAGGAGCCTAAGTTTTGTTTTCAGCTCCCACCACCTCATAACCAAACAACCCCCAGCTGAGCCGAGCACTGCAGTGCCTTCTCCACAATATTTCGCAGAGGGTTTCACCATTAAACGCAAGCACACTTTATTACTTAACGAAGGTGAAATGTGCGCCATCAAGTCTTTTCTATTTTGAGATAATACAGATGCAGCGGATTTCTTGCTGACGTTTGGAAGCCTGCGCTCTGGTTGTCCTATCGGGAGACTCAACCGTCGACGGAAGCCCTAACCAAGGACACGGGCAGTCCAAAGGTGGGTTCGGGCCCTATGAATGCTTTTCTTGGTCCTTGCCTACCAAGTTCAACTGCAATCACGTTTCCCATGATAACGTGGTGTCCCATCCCACCTAGTTAAAGAAAAACTTTTGTTCTTGTACTATCTTGGAAGTGGTATGAGGGTAAGGCCTTAGGCACAGCTGGGATGTTGCTTCCTCTTATTCTTCACAATTAAGTTCCTAGCCATTTGGGTCGTAATGGCTTCCGCTTGGAAGACCGATGTGGAGTTACCCAAAAAGTGAAGTCTATTGTTGTCGTTTTCCACGAAGGCCTCAGCTCCAGATGCCTACGAGTATATCGCTTTGGAGTCTTCAGTGAAAATCCAAGTAGATTTCCTTCCTGGCTCTGTTTCTGGCATGAGCGAATCCTGGACTGGAATGTTGGTGTCAGAATATGGCCTCGATTATGCATCCCATAATGTGAATATTAAGCGAAGGAGATGGAAAAGATAAGGATGTTCGAGAAGCAATGCCTTCATGCTTGTCTCAAAAAAAAAAAAGAACACCCGAGTATGGGTAGAAAAAATTCTATCCCAATGAGGTTTTGTATAACGAGGCCAAAGTGAATAGGGTGGATAATTTCATTATTAAGCTGATTCGAAGGCACGTTGCACGATCCATGACTTCTAAAAACGAACTTATATTCGGAGACTAGTAACCTAACAATGCATTCCACGAGAACACGCGCCGAAGTGGATTATTCCAATGGAAGCATTCTTATATTTATCTTGACTGAAATGGACTGATCCAAGATGCGGAGGACTGCCCACTTCTCTACCACGTAGTAAAAAGGACGGTAGACAAACGAATGCTCTACGAGCGTAATGTAGCAAACGAAAATCCGGGTGATCTCCGGTTCAGCACATCAATTTCTATTCGCGATAGAACGGAAAGTGATAGAGATCGAGGGTTTTATTCTTGGCTACAACCCCTAATTTAAGGATAATTCGATTAGTTGTAGTTTAATATATCTTGAGTTTTTTTTAATAGTTAATTAAATAGCTTTAGTTTTTTAAAAACATTTTTCTTAGTTTTAGTAACTTTCATAAGTAATACCTAGTGTAATACTAAAATAAAAAAAAGACTCTGAAAGACCCTCAAATAGAATATTAAGATTAACTTAGAGCGCCCGCATAGGGCCAGTAGGTAGTTTTTATAATAATATCGAAATTTATAGCTAGTTTAAGTATTTTTATTTCTAGATATAAAAATCAGAAACAAGGAACAATAAAAAATACATTTAAAAACGTGGAAAAGATATTAAGGGGAGGGAGATTTAGAAATGCATCAATAATATACTTAATTTCGGTTTAGAAAACGCTGGTTTGGAAGAATTCTTTAGTCTGGTAGACGGCCTTACCTAATCTAAGGCCTTTATTTGTGCACCATTTGTGTATATGTACACACTATACGTTTAGACACATATGAGTCCTCAGCTTCAATCATTGCTTTGGTCAGTTGAAATCGTATAGTAATGCCGAGCTTAAAGTATAATCAATATTAAAAGGTTTTTAGCTGTTGACATAAAATTGTGGGTATCTTCGGAATAGCAAACAGAAAAATAATTAATTAACCGAATTATAATTCAATCAACATCTGCAAAGTGTTTGACATTAACATCTACAGCAGAGTATACGCGAAGAACAGACTTTTTGATGTTTTTAAAAGCAAGACAGAATACCCAATGGAGCCAGTTGGTTCTGTTAATTCAAAGTAGATTATCGGTTAAACGGCAGAAAAATGTTTCAATTCAATGACCATGAAAAAATACCACAAGAATATCCAACAGTTAACGGAGCACTAATTCCATTCAATTTGCGACAAATTGAAAATCCAGCTATCGAATCTTTAAAATGTACTTATAGCCATACAAGTAGATATACACGTGCAAGGGGTCGGTGAAGACATCAAAATTAGTTCACTTCTGCAAAGGACAGTCCTTGATCGTTTAAGGAAAGCTTGAAAATTAATTAGAAAGTTCATTGAAAGCAGAACGACGACAAGGTTGACACAGATGGCAATGGGGATGAGAGCAAACTGGATGACGACAGGATAATAAATTTTTCAGCTAATGTTGCAGAAATTGTAGATTGAACACAGAGATGGCGGCCGGAGTGGACAAGAGTGACAGAAAAAGGGCAAACCCCATACACACACAAGAAATATCGATTTCTGATTGCCGAAGAATTGAGTGCACATCCTCCGCTGGATGTGGATACTTCCAAGAATCAATTGATGACTCTGAGCCATTAGGACGGACGGTGGGTTTGAATGATAGAATGAAAAAGGGATTTTCGTTTTTTTCGGGAATTTCGCTCACAGTTTTTGCTCTTCTTTGTGAGTTAATCCATTTTTCTTCAGTTGGCCACTTTTGGTGGTTTCTGATTGAATCGATTAAGAATTAATTTAATATACAGTAGGATCGAGACAAAGAGTGAAGCACTTTCCTGTTATTGAAATTGAGAGAGTATTTACTGTGATTGGACTCTGGGTGCGTTTTAGACATGAAAGTAGATTTAAATTGAAAAGGATATTGTGTCACGTCATGTCTGCGCACATGACACATATTTGATGGACTTAATCCGAGGAGAATACATAGTCACACATGGAGTCTCAATAAGAAGTGGTTAATCCCAAAAGAGGATTTCTTCATTCAACCTCTTGAAAGCATACACTCAGTGCTTCGATAAATCTCCTTTCAGAAAAGGTCACTATCTTCGATGTTTTCCATTTGAAAGGGATACGGATTTAAGCTCGGGGATTTCCAATGAAAAACTGCGTTCAATTTGACCCTTATGGTAAACCGTCTTTGTTTGATTATATTTGATGCTTGTTGGTATACAGCCGGAATCCACGTTGTGGTTGAGGGGTAGGTGTAGATGTCTGAAAATTGATGTGCTGTTGATTCTTCCCCGGGGAAAATTTTAGCTCTCTTTGTCCAGCTTGGGAATTGGTATTGTTTGCTAACATTTGTTTAATATAAATTTGCATTTAGAGTGAATAGCAAGTTTTTGAAAGCGTATTTTGGGTAATGTGCCGCTACAAATGCAGTTGGTCATAGTGATGCGCTGTAATCAATTATATGGTTCCATTTATCAAATTTAATATTGGAAGTGTTTAGACATTCTTTTTTTTTGAGAAAACATTAAAAATACAATACGGCGGATGGATGAAACCTCCCATTTCAGCATTTCTAGGTAGTTTTTGATGGCTGCAGCTACATGTGGCCGCGCGTTTTGATAAAATCAACTTGTCATGTCTGTCGGTCGGCTCTAAGGCATTAGTTGCAGTCGGTAACGTCAATAGTTTTGCCTGCTTTTAGCACCACATGGATGTTTTTCTTTGGCGTCGGTGGAAACGATCATGGAACGGGTTCACCAGATTTGAATAGCAGTCTTTCCTCTTGTTATCGTAGTATATCTACTTTCATCTAGAGTCAAGATCCACCCGCAAATTTTGGTCATTTAAAAACATCAAAACTTCCCGCAAATATTGTTTATTTGGGTCAAAGCCGGACGTTTTCGAAACGGCCAAAAACAACGTTGTTGACTAAATCAGACGCTGATGCTCAGATGTGGGATTTGGTTTAACGTGATCACCTGCCTTAATGGATTATATTACGGGATCCATCTTCCCAATAGTCGTAGATAATAAAAGGCAAAACTAGACGCCTTAGTTATCCAAGTACTAAATGAGATCATGCTTGAGGGACAATCACCCCACCTTGGTATGGAGCGAGACCTTTCCAAGACCTCTAGGTATTAGGCCACAGCTTTCATGATTCTCCCAGAAGGGGGCCTACAGCACTGTCAGGATGAAACCGAAATTCCAGGGGCTCCTGACCTCCCGAGGCACCATAATACAGCCTCTGTTCAAGCTGTCACTACCAGTCAGATTCCCTCAAAACCTGGGTCGCAATTCATGCACTAAATGATCTTTAGTTCCATCAGTGATTCCGTATACACTAATAATAGTTGTAAGGATGTTATTTTGAATCAAGTCCAGTCGCATCCAGTCACATCATCTGGACGCTGATGCACAGTCAATATTGCTGAAAAATGTCACATCTTTCCAATGAATTAGGTAATCGCTTCCAAGATCAGCCACAACGTGCATGTGGCGCCATCCGAATTCATTTGTTTACCCAATTTAATGGTCGACAATAGGCTCAAGAGAAACCCGAGAAGGAAAATTCGCACGAACGCTACGGTTATAACTTGAGATGTAGAAATTATTATAAATTATTTTGCATTAATTCCAATTTTCCAAATCCTCTTTTTCGATAACTTTTTCAAGACTCTCAAACGAGCCTTGTAGGTGCAGGATAGATTGATTTCCATACTAATTGGGGACCAACGAAATTTGGGGCGTAGAAGCCAGCGTGTTACGAGAATCTGTTGAGATTTTCAATTTATTGTTACGATGCGAGTATGGTTTTCAACAGAAATCACTATACGCATGTTTTGGACTTGGGTTTGTCCACCCTGGCTACCAAATGGAAGACGGAATTCTCTCTTTAGACATTTTTTCAGAAGGCTAAAACGCCAGAATAAGATAAATTTAATTCCATATTGATTGAAAATCAACGTGTAAGACAACACACAAACACACTTACAATTGCTTTATTTGGGTGTACGAGGTCTTATCGCTTCGACGGGCTGACACAGAGTTCCCCCTACGAGTGGCTTAAAATGACTTTACATGTTGGTTAAAAGAATATTTCGAGTACATTATGATAAGTAAATAAGAGAACAGTCGCTAATTTAACAGTGGCGTGACTTAACAGTGGAGACTTAACAGTGAGACTAAAATGCCGAACAAATACAGAGAATATACATTTATGTGCTTCTAATTTTCCAGCCCATACAAACGAAATTTGAGGCTATCTGTTTGCCAATTGATAGGCCTATAATTGTTCTAAATGGAATTCATCCATATGTGTTTTTGTCGAAAGTTTTATACAATAGTTAAATATACATACATACATATATTTCTCCTCCTATGCTCCTATGCAGCAGCCCAATAATGTTCGTAGTCCAACATGTATTGAACTATTTTTTGTGTTCTGAAATTCGTCCGCTTTCGTACCTATGTAGATGATTGGAAAAAGACGTCACATCACGTTCACGCAACGCGGACAAGATGGACTAAAATTCCGTTTTCCTTTGAATAGATATTGCAGGAAGCAACAGGGACGAGTCAAGGACTGTGCAAGTTATTAATTTAGTATTTACCATTTAACCAATATTCAAAAACTTGAACGTTTCTTTGTTCTTTAATCGATCTTCAAGTTAATTTCAAATGCTTTTCAGTTGATACAACATATTTTGGGATACGATGTAATTTATTATTTTCCCAACTTCACTTACGCCACGCCTTTTCACCGTATTAAAATGTGAATTCCATGAGACGCCACCGAAACAATGAGAGACCTGAACCCATCACTACTTGCTTGTGGATAATAGTAAATATATAAGGTTTTCAAATATCTTCCGCTTTTTTGCTCTTCATTCAATGCTTTATAAGAAGTGTTACAGTGATCGGATTATGCGCCGTTTTGTTCGATAATCTATTTCCATCTAGACGGCAACTTCATAATACAACCCTTGTAGAAGCCCCTTCCCTTATTTGCGAAGAACTCGGACAGTCACTTTTCACAAGCCTTTTTTGAGTTCAACTTCACACCACCAAGGGCGTTCGCTATGGACAGGAACAGGTGGTAATCACTTGGCGCTATGTCCGGACTATATTGTGAAGGCGATAAGACCTCCTATCCGAGCTCCCGTAGCTTCTGACGAGTCATCAAAGAAGTGTGTGGTCTGGCGCTGTCCTGGCGGAACACTACACCCTTCCTCTTGGCCAATTCTGGACGCTTCTGGTCGATTGCTTGCTTCAAGCGGTTCAGCTGTTCGTGGTAGATGGTAGAAATAAGCATCTGGCCATAAGTAGTTCATAGTGGATGATTCCCTTCCAATGGAACAATCAACCGGCCTTCAACCACGACCGTTTTCGCTTTATATTGTCGTATGTGATCCATTTTTCGTCGCCAGTCACGATCCGCTTCAAAAAATGGGTCGAGTTCGTTCCGTTTCAGCAGCATAACGCAGGCGTTGATTCGGTCCAGACGGTTTTTCTGCGTCAAATCATGCGGCACCCAAATATCAAATTTTTTTTTTATCCAGCCTTCTGCAGATGATTTAAAATGGTTTGGTGACTAACTCCCATCTCCTGGGCGATGTCACAAAATGCCACATGCGTGGTGTCGTTTTCACCGCCCCTGAATCTTCGATAGAGTACCATCCTCCGACACACCATTTATCTCACGGAACGTTTCTCTAGCGGATTTGCCTTTTACGAATGAAAACCTTAAAATAGCACGAATTTCAGCGTAAATGAACTTCATGCTTACACGTCTATAACTGTTGAACGCAATATCCAAAGTAAACATGCACAGCGTCGTTTCGTAGGTTATGTCAAGACCTTTCAAATGATGTATAGTATTGCCAGATTCCAGCTATGAGGCGCATTGTACATAGCCGGAAAATTCAAAACACAAAAAGGCAGAAGGAAACTTATATATCAGCAGAAACTTTGTAAGTTTGGCAAAAGCGTTTAAAAATTGCTTTACAAATTTACACGGTGGGCCATCCACTCTATTGCCTTAACACCGACAGTTATTTCCCGCTCTAAATGTTTATAGGAAGTCGGTATCATACAACTTTAGTATGTAGCATTCATTGGGCTTGAACAGAGTTAAAAAATATTGAATACTACTTTTCAAGGTGGGTGTTGTGCTTTAACGTTGTCAATTTTCCATCTTTTATCTGCGATTCGACCCTATTTACATTTTTTTTTTGTGCAGCGGTGTCATGCCAACAATTTAGAAAAAAATTTAAGCACCGAAGGCAAGCTTCTTGTGAATTCGGAATGACAGAATGCGCTGCTAAAAAGCTATCCGATGTAGCCATTTGAACGCCGGGTATGCTATAATACATGGAAAATAAATACTTTATATATATAAATAATAATAAATACTATATAATAAATACTAAATACTAACAAGAGCATATTTTGGAAAACTAATCAATTTTGTGTGAGTTACCCGAATACCAATTCTATTTTAAAAGAAGACTATTTGAATTAGGAGATATTAGAAGAATAGAAGGAGATTGTTGAGTGTTTTGAGTCAGAGAGAGTATTGAGATCATAATTTTGAGTTTTATCCTTGAAAAAATGTGAGTTTCCATGCAATAACTATTTTTAATGATTACGAGCTTACATGAGCTCAAAACGAAAATCTCAAATGTCTCTGTAGGTTTTCAAAAGTTTGTATAATTTTGGATTTTTTTTTTAAGAGCTTAGAAATGAGTAGTTAATTGCTTGGACGAATAACATCAAAGGTCTTTGATTTTAAAATAGGTTTTACACAACCGCGTCGCCAAGTTACTCCTTCAACATCATCACGCCGCGAACAATTCGCAAGTCAATACCAAGGGCACCTACTCGAAGTTCTGTACAAATGGTTGTATAGGCAGAAGTAATTGCCTTTTGGTGATATTGCCAAAAAAGATTTAGTTTGACGACTCAGACCTTCGTCTCCACATCGGTAGCAATGGAAATAGCACTAACAACATCAGTACCTAGATTGATAATGATTAGAATCACTCCTTGCGACATGTGTCTCCGTGAGCTAACGTGTCTGTCCTCTTTAGAAAAACCATGCTTAGAGTATATTAGTTTTAGTGTGTGTTCGTCTCGCCCTGTATGAAAGCATGGATAATCTCAAAAGCGGATGAGGAAGACGAAAGTAAAGCTTTGCGTTCAGTCAAGTTTGCGTTGAACTCGAGGAGAAGATGCAACGATAATCTCTGCATATCGAGGCTGCTTACTAAAGATTGTGCCAGCTGAATGGGCTTGTTGGTTGAGACTACATACGAGAGACTCGTACGAGAATTGTCAGTCCCAACCTAGTTCAATTGGAAGTTTTTTTTATCGAGCCTAATTCCGGTTTTTTATTATTAACTTTCTTTAAAAATGTTTTTAGGGGAAAAATTTCACTCAAATTGTTGATGGTAATTGACACTATCCACTTCTGCAAAAAGTCTGGAAAATATTCGTTTTCAATAGAAAATAGAACCTATTCTCTTTTCAAATTTCATACATGCAATTAATTTGTATTTTATTTTCCTCTTGCATACGATTACTTATTGTCGTCCTTTTCCGGCTATAACGCTCTCCTCCATTACCCTAACTTTCGACAGCAGAAGGGTTCAATGCCCTCTACCACCGCAAAGATGCAGACATTGTGAAGGGGAGAAAGAAATGTCCTTTCAATATTTCCGTTCCTGACAGAAATGTTGATATATTGTATTTGCTGCCCCGTTTCCAAGGGAAGGAACATAATTTGTCGTTAGTTCCATGAGAGAGGAACACAGATTCCCTCCAGGCATCCAAGAAAGCTAATTCAGTTTAATGATATGAAAAATTTAATATTGGGAAATGACCTGATAGACATGAATAAGCTCTCACTTAAACCGGTTAGATCGATAGCTATCACCACGGGTGGGGGGAACGGGCCTTGAGTCAGCCATTGTGTTGTCCTTGTATCAAAGGATTTCCTCTCGTAGCGAATCCGAGTTAAATGAAAAGCCCATTACTTCCAGCATGACATTAAGGGAAAAGGGATCCAAGATATCCATACAAATACAAACTGATAACGACATTAAGCTGAATGAATGTATTAGTCGGACCCTGGGAGGCTGTTACGTTATACACCAAACTGGAGTAATGCTAATTTAATCAATGACCTACAGTGGCAGTGTACCCGGTTTGCACGAAGTATCCCTTCCTTGCCGTATTGTTTCGATTTGCCTTTAAGGAGACTGAAAAAGGGCTAAAATCAAGGAAGTGGTCGGTAATTTGTTTAAGAACCTGAACGAATGGGCCTTTAGTCAACAGTCATAAGGGTTGCGTTCTCTCCTTTTGTAGTGTTAAGTATGTTTCCCTTTTATCGAAAAGTGAGCATTTTGAATTTTAGAATATTTTACTTTTGAATATTATAAACAGCTAAAGAATTCTTTCTACTGATATCTGGTCAAATGATTTTCGGTAAATTGCTGCTGGCTAGTCTGGTGGTGGTTGCTATCAAACAATGACATGTAAATGTCAAATCCAACGAACATATGTATATAAAGTACCACACAGCGTTCACAAACCAATCTCTACGACCCCCGTCGAGAGGCAAATACATAACACAATTGACAGATGGGTATTCTCTGCGGCATGGCACACACTTACCCACCTTCCTAAACGAGCGTGCATGTGAGTACGATGGATGCTTCAACTTCACTCCTACTAGGCTGACGCAGTTGGAGCCACAACCCGGTGATATGAAAAAGGCATTTTGGTATGATGGAGAAGATTGCTTTTGAACTATGGATGAATTTTCAATAGATTTTCGAATGGCTGGACATTCCTCTAATTTGGAAATGCTTTCACGCAGTGCAGCGCTAATAATATGATATGCGGTATATGCACACACGAAACCCAGTCAACATGGGTTAGACGATGAATGCTGTTAAGAGGGTGGTGCCACAAGTTTATTCGGTTATTTTTAATTGTATTTTTTTTTCTCCATACCGTTGATGTAGAGATGCTGAGCAAGTCTGAAAAATAGGTTTTCTGAAGGTCTGCGAAGTAGGTTTCCGTGGGTGCATTCAACACCTAAATCGACTCAGATTTCTGAGGGACAAGTTTTCAAGTTTCGAAACAAAAAGAAGTCGAAACAATCAAAATATAAAAAAAATATTTTTGGTTCTTAAAAAAAACGTGATTTTCTTTAGAAATGAGTGAGCTAACTGACGTTGGTCTTACGCAGTCTACTCAGGTCCTCAATGTAATACTCTGGATCACCCGTTTTGCCTAAAAATGTCAGCATACTGCCAAATATGGACTCTAACCACTGATCTTCTTAAATCGTTTAAGGGCACCAAGAATAGTGAAAAAGTTTAGGAGTTGTTAAAGGCTAAAATCAGCTTGATGATATTGTCGGTCGATAATAAGGACCAACTGTCGAAAGTGCGTTCTATTTTCTCGTCCCTAGTTGAAAAAAAAAATTTAAATTCAGGCGTATGACATGAAAGTCTAAGCTGTTTGAAAAGTGAGCAGAGAGGTGGACAAATATTAAAGCACTTTGACATCTCATTAAGAGACGTAGACAGACTGTAAGGGATAATTTTATGTTGCATTACTTACGAATTTGAAAGCTGTCTGGTGATCAAACTATACATATGAAAATATTCCTCTTAGTTATCATCTTGGTCCTTAACCAGAAGTATTTCTTATCGCCTTCATCATCATGGCAGCCTGAAATAGGCTTGACGTAGGCTGAGATTTTTAAAGAAGACCCAAAGCTAAATTTCCGTAGGGGTGATCCTAATCCCAAAAAAAACTTGTTCGTCCTCCATCCATTCATGCAAATGCGAAGAGAATGTTCGCTTAAAAAGGCCATTATCATCACCATCATCTTCTCGAAGATGATTTTGGTAGAGACGAGAGTAGTGTCCAGAGAGAGAAAATTAGATTGATGTTATACTCCTGAGCGCTCGATCTGTAGCCTCTTCATGGCTAATGAAACTAAACTGTAAAACTATACTGCAACATAGTCTGGTCTGGCTAATTGATTAAAAGGTGTCGGGTGAAGAAGTACTTTGAGTGCAGCGGTAAGTTACTTTTTAAATCAGCCGGCGGGATGTGGGCTATAATGTTGAACTTTGTAAGAAGTTTGTGCTATACTCCTTAGCGAAGAGTTCGTCTTACAATTGAGGTTTAAATCCAGTAAAAAATCCGCTGTTGAAGTTCCCATTTCATATTCAATACCAATTAAGAGTTTCCACTACATTGTTCCTGAAACTATTTGAAAAACTTTCTGTCCAACGGTTTGTAATGGCCTGCTGGATATAATCTTCAAGACTTAAGCCAAATAAACCCGTCAAGACATCGTTTGCTTGGAAATTACTTCATAATCAGCCTCCTCGAGTACTAGGCGGAATTCATTGAGAGGACGCATCTTTGGTGCAGTTCCAATTGTTCTTTGCTTACTTGTAGGCCCCACTTTAGGGTTAGTTATCTTGCTAACCAGATGCATAAAAGCCTCTTAAAAAATTGTTCTTACGGAACTTATTTAGAACAAAGACTTTGAATCTCAGTGTCCGAAAACATAATAAGTGGAGAATTTTCCAAACATATGACTCATCACTTGATGCGATTTAATGTAGATTTGTTGGATGGCATAAAGATTGTCGGCTACGATTGGACTTCTTATGTGCTTATCTAAGATTTTCTATGAGAGTCTGAGAGCTGGTTGCGTTCTTCGGCACAATAATTTCTTGAGGTCCATCAATCGTAGATGAAATATTTTAAATAACAGTCTATAATTACGAATACAAAACTCGTCGACTTTACCACCTGTATTTATAATTCATAAATGTTGAATATCTCTATCGTCTGGTTTGCCATATGATTCCTTGCGCGTGTAGGGATTGCTGTGGGGAACATGATTCCTCCTATCTCGTACGGTTATTATGGTTTGGTAAGGAGACATGGAATGGGGAGATTAATGGGACTGAAAGGAAGTGGTGTCTGGGACATAACTCTATCACATCAGGTTTGATTGCAAACCATCCAAACTAACAGAAATCCTTCTTAAGACTCTAATGGATGTCGCCACACTGGTGGATACTGAGGAGCATGCTTCTAAATTGGCCAGCTTACGTAACAATAATACCTGCAGCTGAAAGTTTTTCTCCTCAAGCTTACAACTCGTTTTAAGGTAAACTGGTGGTTGCATCTTAATTTCGAAAAATAACCATTTAATATTCGTGAACTGCATAACTTCATTCTTCAGAGGGTTGTGATTTCAAAATGTTTAATTGAGTTTCCTGAACAAATACCGCCACTTTCCAGACAGACACGTGAAATGAAAGGATTCATGTAGGTATTTGAGAAAGTCGAGTTTGCTGAGAAGTGGGTTGCATAAGATTCTGGAGGTAGATGCTCTTTGCTGGTGGTTTGGAGATGCCGGTAGCGGTGTTAAGACTTTCCCCAAATGGTACCCCTTGCACTTTTCTTAACTCATAATTGAAAGCACTAAGTGCTCTATTGTATGACACCATTACCGAGGGTTCTGTTAAAGAACTTCCTACAATTCTAGGTGTTTTAACTCTTTAATGGTTTATCTCCCCTTTTAAAGAGACTTAATTGCAACTAATTGGATCTTTGTTTTTCAATTTCACGTTGAAAATGAAAGATAATTTAAAAATGCACTCTTATATTCTTAAGGATATGAGAAATCTTATTTTACCTTTTAGCTTATGTGCCACAATATCCACGTAACGGGAGGTTATTTATAATATGGCATCACTTTGTCTCAATTATTCTCAAGTTTGTGTGTGTGGTGTTACTTTATTTAGCCAGTTCGAGCAATTTTAATACATTACTATTCAGTCAAATATTTTTGTTAATCAAATATTTTTTTTATAAAAATCTCTAAGTTATCCTTTACAGTAAAACCCTAATGGCAGCACTAGACGAAGACTACATTTTCACCGTTCTTGATCATCATATTGTTTTCACGCGACTGATGTTGATTACGAGTCAGACAATTACGTCAACCTGTTTTGCTTACATTAATTTGACATTACTTTTATTCAGTGTTTGACAAATTCCATGAAGCGGCCTTTTACCATGCCGCGTTTACACCAAAATGTACTTCGTGCACACCATCTTCAGCCACGTGGCATTTTCGCCTCAGAGCATTCTTTTACAAGCAGATTTGGGCAAATGAGAATCCTCGAGTGACTGTTGAAAAGCCGCGAGTTACTGTTGGTGCAGTTTATGGACTGGCGGCATCATTGAGCCTTACATCCTCAAAAATCAGGCCGGGCTAGCACTTACTCTAAATGGTGGTGGTCGCTATCGAGAGATGATAACGCACTTTATTTGGCTAAAAATTTAAGATATTGACCTGGATGATATGTGCTTCCAACAGGGTTGTTCCACTTGCCATATAGCCTCAGCCGAAACGATAACACTTTTGCGGGAAATTCAATGACCGTGTAATCTAACGTCGTCATGGCGATTTTTATTGACTGCCACGACACCCTTCGCTTTCTTTCTTTAGGAATATTTAAAAGAAAAAGTGTTTGTTAATAAGCAAAGAATAATTCGACAAGATGCGATAATTTTGCACAATAACGATATTGGACTTCAATTATGTTTCAGAGTAGTTATAAATATGGATCATCGGGTGGAGGTTCGAGTCACTAAAGCTGTGATAAGCATATAGGCGAAATTTTGTTTTCATCATCAATTTCTTTATCCCGCATGTTCAACTTAAGGGGTCGGTGGGACAATGTACCTTCAGGCCGCTCAATCTTCCATCATCGACTCGAACTCATCTTGAGCTATTCTCATGCGCAACCAGGAGAGTTTATAGATTTGATCCAAACACCTCGCCCTGGGTGTGCCTAGTGCTCGCCTCTAAGGTACGCCTCGGAAGTTGTTATGAAAGGGACATTCGTACCACGTGGGCAAATCAACGAAATAAAGAATTTTCCGCCAGAAGAAGTAGCTGTTCAACATTAAGTTTCCCCCGCACCGTCGCGTTTCTCAGCCTATGCAAGCGAATAATATGCTCGCAACGGCACAGAGAAATTTCATGTCGGCAGCTTGTATTCGTTCATATTCTTTCGGTCATTACCCAAATTCGATGACCATAGGTGAGAGTCGGAGCAAACACTGACTAAAAAGCTGACAACTTGGCTTTGACACCTAGCTCGTCCTTCCATCCAGTCTGGCCAATTCTACAAGAAAGGTTAGTGTTTCTCCACCTATTACTCGTGAAAATGAAAATTATGTGATATTCAGACAGCTAATTTTATGTCTCGAATATAATTGTCATAGATCCTGCTATCATAATAAAACATATTTATATAATTCTCGGAAAATTTTTTGTTTTATTTTCAATTATCTTCGTGCATTTGTGTAAAACTTTAACTTCTTACACGTAATTGAAAAACAAAAAGTACTCATTATGTTTTATACATACCTTCGCCTACGGTCTAGAAAAATAGTCTTATCCAATAAATTTTTTAAATATAATGTGCTTACGCATTCGAATGCTTACGTAACTTTAATGCATAGCAAAACTGCTCAGAAAGCACATTTACGCCTTAGCACCAAGAAAATGTAATACCTATAGGGGATGCTTATGTTTTCCTTCTTAGGCATTATTTTTTGCACATTATTGACTTTGCTCTCCTCCGCCTTATCCGCCTTATAATTTATTAACTTGGTGACAAGGAGGTTACGCCCCGTAGTAAGCCAACAGAATAATTCCCAGCCTAGAAGCCTTATGAATGCGTAATAGTGTCATTGAGATCAGCAACAAGATACACGACTCTCAGAATTCTCTAATTCCCATTCAGAGGAGAAAGTGATTTTCCCCAAATCGATTATCAGTGCGTACCATTGGGATTATGAAACAAACAATAAAAATGAAAAAAAAAAGAAAACATGTAAAAACGGTACAAGTTTAGTGGGCCAACACAAGGAATTTTCGTTTGGAGAGGGAAAAACTTTTGGGAGAAAATTGCAATTGAAGTCACCCAAGTGAAGGTCCTTGGGGTGATTGAAATTGCCGCTACCACTTGTTCAGTGATTTTGAACAAGCTCACCTGAACGTAAGAGCACTTTCTACAGGGTTGCCGAGTAGGTACTGGTAAGAAATCAAATTTGTCAAATTCATACTATGAATTCTTGAGTGACAGAGTGGCTGAACCCTTCATATCACTTTGTCACTCCCAAATGAGGTTCGTGTTGGGGAAAAAATGAAAACGAGAAAAAAATCTTTTCAAGTGAAGCAACGAGACTGAGTAATTGAAATTGTGCCCTTGGGAAGTCAGTAAAGGTGGGGGAATATTAATTTTGAATTGAAGCTTAGAGGAAAATGAGAGGGCTACGGAGAAAGAGTGGGAGTAAACTGCGTCCATGGAAACGCTTTTCGTGGAACGGTTGTTGTTGCAGAGAATGCAAACCGCAAAAATTCTTAGAAATCTGAAATTAAGCTTAATGATTTATTCGTAAAGGAACACTCTACTTAATTCAAAACAACGTCAATTAAAAATAATTTTTTACCTCCTGCACCATTAATGCACATGGCGTTTCACTAAGCAGGCTGTGGAAGGTCTCTGACTCAAACAAAATTTATTTTTCATCTGGATGAACGAATTATCCTCCTTTAGCAAAAAGTCGCTGGAAAATCATTAATTGGCGAGGACTTGAATGTGAGTGTCATATGAATTGTTGATTAATAACCCTGTGGTGATGTTGAGACAATTGACCCTTCTCAAAGCCAATTACACCACTAAATCGCTCGAGAGTGACATAACGAACGTTTACTTCACAATAGATTTAAATATCACAATAGATTCCTTGAAAAGTTAAAAAACGAAAAATGCAAAATTTTTGTCCACCGATGCACCCGAGGGCCTAAGTTCGACTCCGGGACGGAGCACCTCGCATTTTTTCACAGCACCACATCTTTCGAGTTACTGATAACACTCAAAGGGTACTTTTTGTTTAAGGAAAGCTTCTCAGATCTCGGGGTTCGGAGTCGGAAAAAAACTGTAGGTTTGTTCTACTCGTGAGAGAACATTAGAATGCGAGTAATTGCAGAAGAACATAGGGTTTGGTCGCTTGTGAGCTGTTGTGCTAGACAATTATAACCATACAACTTTCAGTATTTGAATGAGGCTCGGTCATGGCAATGCTTCTTTGTTTTTGTTAAGTTGTAGTTCTTATACAAAATGGACGACAACAAGATATAATATAAACAAACTAAAACGTTAAAACCTTCTACCTTGGTACTCCCTTTACAGGCCCTTCTTCAAGGGTTATATCAGTTAAAAATGTTTGAAATGACACGAAATGTTCCATTTTCCACCTTTTCTCTGATTATAAGCTGGATAGTGAACATATGGTGTTTTTGCTTTTGTAAGATAAAACTAAAAGTGAATTTATTTAATTTATTTATTTACAACTAGGACTGCAATTAAAAAAATGTGAATAGCCAGAGTGACGAAAGCTTAGGCTTATGGATCCCTTGTTATTCTTTTTAAGGAATTTTGAAATAATGCTGTTGATGTTTGAAACTTTTTCCATTTTGCTTTCCAACCTTCATCTAGAACGTAAGGGTCGCTTGCAGCCAAATTTTTGAATGTACCGATAAATATGAATATTTGTTAGGAAGTTGACCAAGTAAGAATACAACAAGTCGTTCGTGTTGTACCGATATTTCGACAAGGGATGCTGTCATCTTCAGGGGATCTTTGTTTATTGAGACGAGCACTTATAAAATAAGTTCCGACGAGGAATAAGATTCTGCAACCACAAAGCAGCAATGAATGACGAACCGAATAGTATAAGTGTGGAAAGTTCCACCCTAGAGACCTATGTCTCGAAAGCACCTTGAAAAATCGGAAACAGTAAATCAGACGCCATTTTACCAGAAACAGCGGATGCGGTCTCAATTAGAACGGTGACGAACACTTCCTCCACACAAAAAGTCAACAAGTTTCTCCAAAGGCAGTTGATATTCTAAAGTCATTTTCATCTTCTTACTCTTGAATCATCATTCATCTATTTATCATTATGTCTGCTAAAAAAAGTTTCTAAACAGATCAGAGAAGCTTTTGAAAACTTGTAAATGCTACAAAATAAAGCCATCTTTAGAAAAATGGGCCATGAATCAGTATGTGAGAAGATTATAGATATCAATGGCTCAGAGTTTTTCTTAATAATTTCTTCAAAATCAACATCAACTACAACTTTAAGATAATAAAAAATTATAACCTTATAGAGTAATAAAGATTTGGGTACAGATTCTTTTAATACCAAAACTCCATTTCGGAATATTAACTGTCACCCAGTTATAAGATAAAGTCCAATTTCGAAAACTTGTGTTTTCGACCCCCAAGTTTTTTACGCTATAAATTGGGAAAAATCACAAAAAATTTTGTTCAACATCGATTTGAAGTTTTGAAACTTTTGCCATTTATAGTTAAACTGGTCATCCCCTACCGAACTGCAGCCAAAGTGCAATATTATTGATGATGACATAGAGCTTATAAACAGCCCCTGTAAATGTAAAATGCTAAAAACAAATAATCCTAGTAATGAAAATATCCCAAAATGAGGATCCCCCGGGAGATGACAACATTCTAAAACATCCGATTACGAAATCAATGCTTTCTTTAAGCGAAATTTTGTCAGTTATTCCTTATCCATGCCACACAATGATCACAAATTGGAAAAAATATTTGAAAGTGAAATATTTCTCTCTCGTTGCTGGTGTAGATTTCCTTGGAATTTACATATGACATTTCAAACTTTACTTACGTTATGGTTTGAAATGGCATATGTAAATTCGACCTTTTTAGACTAGTAATTTTTATTGAATCGACTTTTGAGTTTTTAATGTTTGTTTGTCATTTTAATGTTTGACGGATTGAACCAAAAATGTTCCAGGGGCCTGCAATGGGAGCGTTAAGATTCTGTCATATTCCATGACAATAGAAAAAACTCCCTTTCTTGCACATTGAAGAGAAGAGGCGTTCACATGAAGCAATGACGAGCATTTTATAGCATTTTCAAATTATATCCTTGCAGCGACTGTTTTGTGCAAATATTATGTGAGAGATGGCGGAAGTTCTTATTATTGTCAATTAGACTAGACTGTCATAAAATGGCAGTAATTGCACGAGCAATCGTTTTTATTTAAGTATAATTGTGGCATCAAAAATTGGTTCAGATGTCGCAATGAGCATAAAATTGGGAAAGTAAATTTGGAGGAAAATTTTAATTTGAATGTGGAAGCTGTTGCCCATATTTAATGTGAACATTTGAATTTTTCGCGGCGACGAATCTTGTCAAACAAGAAAGTAGTTTTAGAAGTAATACATACATAAATTATTGTAAAAGGAAAATAGCAATTCGCTTACAGAAAACTGTAGACAGTGTACATACCCGATCGCAGGGATGTGTTTCAATAAAAGATGAGAAGTAAACAAAATTTTGGAGGTTTCTGTGCTATATGCGAATAGATAAAGTGAAGCAATTGAAATTGTTCATTTCATGAAACTTTATATTTTATATATTTCTTAGTTTTCGAGGCTTCTTTCAATTAGTTTTGATTAAAAATGATGCTTACGGGTAGGTTTGGTTGTTATGGCTGCCTGAGCAAGCCAAGTCAAGAGCACTTAACCGGATTATTGTCGTTCTCCATCTTGGAAATAAACCTATCCCTCAAAGCCTGTAGACTCACTAGTTTGGTCCCTAATAAATATTTCGAACTTTTGAACACTAACATAAGTTAGATTTTTTGCGGAAGAATTTTTGAAGTTCTAGCATATAGCATATAGCAAGAGACCAACAGGCAGTGATGAACGGTCTCTTCCTCATCCTTGCCTTGCAGAAGACGTTGTGTGGGGTACCTATAATAACCTCGCTGGGAATAACTTTTTGAAGTCTTAGAAGTAAGAACTTATGGCATTGATTAATACAGATATACTACATAAAAGGAGTTTAACAATCGGAATAACGGACCTACCCGGAAAAAAAGAAAAGGCATCGAAAACCAGTGCCTCAACTCATGCGCCGGTTCTGTGCTCCATTTCTGAACTTTTATCGTTCATTTTGCGTTTTTTCATGGCACTTTCTCTTTTGATTTTCTGAAAACACTGAAAGAGTACTAATTGCCTGTGAAAAAACATTCACATCTCCCAAGCCTACTCCTAAACGAAAACCGCAATTCCACACAGTTGACATGAGGAGTAAGGGTGTTATTGACAATGGGATGCTGCGAATATTAACCATCACTCAATAAGTCCGGCGACTAACCAATAAAAACACATTTTCTAGACAAATTTCGACTTTTTTCATTAACAAAAGGTGAACAAAAAAAAAAAAACAAAAAAAAAAAAACTGGGATACTTATTAACTTCAAATTCAGCTTGAAATATTTCAGTCATTTTTTAATATATTAAAACGAAATAAATTGCATATGAAACTTTAGTTTAATACGGTTTCAGTAATCCAAACACATTTATTGTTAATTTTTTAGTTTTAGCAACTAAAGGTTTAAATCCAAAATAGTGCAAATTCATCGGCCAACAAAAAACTGGGACAATTACAAAAAATGAAAATAATTATTTTTTTTCATTATTTTGTGTGTTGTCCTTTTGCATTTATAACTTCCTGTAATCTTCGGTTCATCGATTTGACCAAGTTTTTTGTTACAGCCGATGGAATTTCTTGCCTTTCTTTATACAACGCTGTCTTTAACTCTTCTCTGGTACAAATGGTTCTTTTTCGAACTTCCTTTTCTAAAACAGCCCAAAGGTGCTCTATGGGTTTAAGATCCAGACTTTGGGGGGGATGTGGCAACACCATTTTTATGTTCAAAACACACCAATCTTTTGTTATACCGGCTTTGGAACATTATCATGCAACTGCATTGCACCCTGCGGTAGTTCTTTTATTTCGGGAATACAACGTTTTAGGATATCAACGTATCCAAACTTTGTTAAATTTCCTTCAATTACATGAATAGAACCAACTCCGTTTGTTGCCATTGAACCCCAAACTATTATGTTCCCACCACAGTGCTTAACTGTAGAAGTGACATTTTTGGGATCCAAAGTAGTTCCCTCCCTCCTCCACACAAAGCGTCGACCATCACTACCGAAAATGTTACATTTTGATTCGTCACAAAAATTGCTTGATTTCAGAACTCATCCGTCTTACTATTATTATCGTTATTCATCAACATAGTTTAATTCAAAAGTGATATAATCATTCCAAAGCCGTTCTAACATTGCGATACCTTTTTTTAAAGAACTCTGAAAAGAGGTAGAAGTCGCTGGGAGTAAAATCTGGAGAATACGGTGGGTGCGGAAGCAATTCGAAGCCCAACTCGTGCAATTTGGACATGGTAGCCGAGGACTTGTAACACGGTACATTGTCTTGGTGGAAGAGAATGTTTTTCTTCTTCTTATGGGACCGTTTTTTGCAATTTCTAACTTCAATGCACTTGCTCCGTCAAGGTTGGTAGCGAACTCACCGAAACCTTCGATGTCAAAAAAGGACAATGGGACGCGCTGTCATGCGACTTCTTTAACATCAGTCTTGAGGGGATCGTGCGTAACTCACACGTCAACACCAGAGGCACGATCTTCCACAAGTCCGTTCAACTGCTAGCTTATGCGGATGACATTGACGTGATCGGCCGAACTCAGCGAACCGTCAATGAGGCTTTTGCTCGAAGCGGAAGCAGGTAAAGTGGGACTGGTGGTAAACGAGGGCAAAACGAAGTACATGCTGTCATCGAAGAAGGACGCAGAACATCGACGTTTTGGACAGAGCGCACTATGGGCAGCAGACGATTCGAGGTAATCAAGGACTTCGTCTACCTCGGCTCCGCGGTGAATAGGGACAGCAACATCAGTACCGAAATCAAGCGCAGAATCACTCTTGCCAATCGCTGTTTCTTTGGGCTTAAGAGGCAACTGAGTAATAAAGCGCTCTCCCGAACGACCAAAGTGACTTTGTACAACACCTTGATCATCCCAGTCCTGCTTTACGGCGCAGAAACCTGAACGCTACTAAAAGCGGATGAGGAAGTCTCTTCGAGAGAAAAGTTCTGCGTGCGATTTTTGGTCCTGTTTGCGTTGATGGCATCTGGAGGAGAAGATTCAATCACGAACTGTATGGGCTGTACGGCGGCATGAGCCTAGTCAAGCGTCTACGGATACAACGCTTAAGGTGGCTAGGCCATGTAGAGCGGATGGACAACACTGCTCCGGGCAACGCAACAGAGGACGTCCTAGACTGAGATGGCGTACACAACTGAAAAAGAACCTCAACCAACTTGGAGTGCGCAATTGGAAGCAGCTGGCAAGAGATCGTGCTAGCTGGAGAGGCATATTGGTTGAGGCCCAGGTCCACCCCGGACTCTAGCGCCACTCGAAGAAGAAGTTCAATGCACTAATAATGCCATTAAGTATTCGCTGTTGATCCTTTTGGCTTCCTCAAGACAGTCGACGAATAAAATTCGGTGCGTATCCCAAAATACCGACACCATAACCTTGCCAGCCGACCTTTGTGTTCTGGGACCCCTTGAGCATCAAAAAGCAGTGTTTGATCAAAACACGAAATTCTGTTTTTTAAATTTAAATTTTAAAAATCGCAAAAAAGCGTCACTTGAAGCATCAATCAGATTGTCATGAAAATTTGACGGGTATCATTTGAATGATTGTACTTCCTCAAAATAATATATGTCAGTCCCGGCTTTGTAGTGAGGTATAAAAATATCGAAGTTTACTACGTGTGTACCTACATGTGTTGAGGGGATTTGAGGTGAAAAGCACTACATGTGATTTTATAAAAAGGCAGTATCATATCTGCGCAGAAAAATGAGTCGCTTTACTGGACTGGACTTTCTCCGGGGGAAACCGTCAAAGCCATCAAACCGTCAAGGTCCTTGGATATTTGCGGCTGGAGAATGTGCTACTATGAAGCCATCCGAGGTAAACCGACAATCCATTCCATTATTAATGAAAGTGTTGAAATTTTTGAAAAGTAACTTTTAGAAAGAAGACTAGTCGTTAGTTGACACAGTCCTTTGGCAAACTCGCTAGGTTTAAAGTGTAATGTTCGAATACCCTTCCCTCAATTCATATGACATTCACCCTTAAATTACTCTTAGCTGGTCCTTAGCTTACTCTTTTCGTGTTACTTCATACTCGATGCTGGTTTTTAATGCATCTTTTATAATTTTAGCATTCCAGATATATTTTACATAGAAATGTTAACAATGAGATTTGGCAAACTAGGTGCCTAAGTGCATTCATTTACAAATCCATTACACATTCACGCACGACGTCCCAACACATACATATTTGCATTAGCTCTATTTTCGGTAATATTTTAAAAGCTATACAAGTTAAGATTCTTGAAAATTCAAAAATGCAGAAAGAACGCAAAGTGTCACTAGTGAACGAATTCATTGATGTCCCTATTGGTTCACAGGACGCAAGTTACAAAACTTTTTTGTTGTAAAAAAGGATTTGTAATCTCTGTTTAAGGAAAAAGGCATTATGGCAGCAAAACTTCAACTCTGTTCTAACTTTTTGCATAATCGGCTTATTAGAGTGGCTTTTCTGGACGAGGAAGAATGAACAATTTAAGTCGAAAAGTAATTCTAATAAGGCGGCGAAGGTGGGTGTTTCTGTGCGAGTGGTTCCTGCGAACAGAAAGTCATTTATATTAACGATACGTTTGGGAATTGCTGTGATGCAAATACATACATACATATAAACTCCAACACATACAATGTCGTTGGAAAGGATTGATTGACAATACATACCTATCGAAAGTGAAAGTAAACATAATCACAGGTTTTCCCTGGTTTGAGGGGGGAATGACGACGCAATTTCCCAAATAACCTTTGGACTGTATTTGACTGGTCTAAGGAATATACAGGATGTTTTCTGCTGACTCCCGTTGCTTGCTTTCTTATTAATCATTTCCCGACTATAGATTTTACCACCAGAGAGTTTTCTGCTGCTGTCACCCTCGTTGCGTGGGAAATGAGTGAGTCGACTTACACGCCGGAAGTTAACGTTCGATTTCTGATTTGGAAGTTCACGTCAAATTTTCATAGTTTGCACGGTTCTACTTTTTTCCTAGCTGTTGACAACGCTAAGAGAGTATGATTTGAATAGCTTTTCACATTTGCCTTCCGGAGTTGGAATTAAAAGGAGGGTAATTCGTGAGAGGATCATGAGAAAGAAGTTAGGTCCCAGTTCATTGTCAACTGCAGTGCCATACCATGGGGGTCAGGGCGTTTTTGGCATTTGCCTAGCTTACACGTGGCGTGATAATCGTAAATAAATTTAACTGTACGTCCGAAAGTGGGCTTAAGGTTGAACGGGTGGCCATACCTAGCAAGGCGAGTGTTGCGGGTAAATTCTTGAAGGGGAGAAATGCAACTGGCTAATTCATTAGAGCATTGTTTGTTATAATAGCTATAAAATAGTGATAAAGACGCAACATTTTGTCGATGTTCTAAAGAGTCGATAAACTTCGCAACATTAGTATTTCCAATAAGTTTTATCGCTCGCTGTTGAATTTTATGTAGTAGGTGCAGGGAGGTCTTAGGAACTCCGGACCAGATAGGAGTGTTATACACAAGTTTGGGCAGACGTAAGCCTTATATATTCTTGCCAGATCAAAGGAGGTGAAATATTTCTTGCATCGCTTTAAGAAACCTAGACACTTCGCTTCATTTTTGGCGATTTCGAATATGTGATCATTCCAACTAGGTGTTGAGTTGATACACATACCGAGGATGGAAAGTCGTTCGGTTTCAGCAACGCTAAAGCCAATCATGGATAATGGCTGGTTATTTTGGGAACCCTTGAATGACAGTAGACAGCACTGGATCTTGGAAGCATTAAATTCCACTCTATTCTTCTCACTCCAATTAATTATGCCATAAGATCTGAATTTATTGAGATTAACACACGCTGTCTCCAAGTCTATGGCCGAAGAGGACTGTCTAGAGCCAAGGAACGAATATGAAAAGCTGAGGGTACTGTCATCAGTGAAAAAGTGGATTGGATTAGAAGTGACAGACAGGAGATCATTTATAAAAATGAGGAAGAGTGTCGGAGACAAAACGGAGCCCTGGGGAACACCAGCATTAACTAATATGGTGAATATCAAATCGATTGAAGGGGAGATTCATCGACACCAAAGGCACGCATTTTCGACAAGTGAGCCTGATGCCAGAGTGCGTCAAAGGCCTTAAATATCAAGCGCAACAATCTTGCTTTGGCTTACATTGTGCAAAGACTGGTTCAATTTTTCGGTGAGATATGCCGTACTGCCGGTCATTAAGAAGCTTCCGGGTTTCAAGATATTTCTTAAGCTGACGGTTCATCAGCGTTTCCATGACTTTAGAAAGAAGAAACGTAAGCGCTATGGGTCGGTGTTTCGCCCTTTTTAGGAACGGGTTGGACAAATGCGGTTTTCTACTAAGTCGGGAGGAGCCCTATAGAGTAGGACTGATGAAAAAGCTTACGCTTACGAAGAATAGGAAGAAAAAATTAACCGCGTTATTGCCGATATACAACCAAATATGTTGGAGAAAGTCATAGAAAATTTGACTTACAGATTAGATAGTGTTTAGGCCAGCCTTGTAGGTCATATGCCCGATCTCATGTTTAGACTATATTTCGAATAAAGTAAATTTCAAAAAATGTCCTTTATATTTTGAATTTAATCAACCCTGCATTTTAATAGCCTAAGATCGATTGCTCAATAAGATCTAGCGGACATTGCAACAGATTTCATTTAAGGAATTGATATACATACATATGTATTTGTACACTGTTCTATACTGATCTTATTAACCTATGTTGCTGTACCAAATAGGTAGACAGATCATAAAAAGTGAAGTTGAAGGTTAATACCTGGAGAGTGTACTTCGCAAAATGATGATGAAGAAAAGCAATCTACAAGACATACCTCAAAAAACTGAAGAAAATTGAAAAAAAAAGAGACAGGTATTTGTCTGAGGCCGTGCTCAATCACAAATATCCTACGTCTCAGAAGTACAATCATTATTGCAGTGAAGAATTTTATTGACATATGTACGTACCGGAGGATATTAGTTTTCTGTAGAATTCCTTTACGTAGGCAATATATATTCTTTTTAATTTTAGAGAGTCACAACATATTGCTTTCACTTATTTTTGTCTTATATTATTTGACAATGCTTTATTGCGCGTTTTAGTCTACAACAAAAGTTTTTTTTTTTTAAAGAGAGAGGGTGAGGATATGTAAAACTAGAATCGATCGAAAATCAAAATCAGCAACTAAGATGTTTCTTATTTTTGTGGTTGAAAATCTAACTCCCCGTCGATTGTTTTGGTCATTAGGGAGCAAATGAAATAACACAGAGTGCCGTCATTGACGCGTTTGCTGGCATTGAAGCGGAAGCGGCTAAAATGGGGCTGGTGGTTAATGAGGGCAAAACGAAGTACATGCTGTCATCAAGGAAGGACGCAGAAGGCAATTGGAAGCAGCTGGTGAAAGATCGTGCTGGCTGGAGAGGCATGTTGGTTGAGGCCCAGGCCCAACCCGGACTGTAGAGTCACAAGAAGAAGAAAAGAAGAAGAAGAGCAAATGAAGCAGCCGATGAGGAATTAGATTCTTCGACTACAAAGTGTTCCAATTTGGTCAACTTCCTAACAAGTATATATGTTTTTTATTTTCTTCTCATCCTATCAAGTTTAATATCATCTGCATGTTCAGAAAAAAATTGTTTGGCCAAAACGAATCTTATAAATTATATCGATCCTAAATTGAACACATACTGCATAAGGCATGCGTTGAATTTGCATGTTTATGTAAATGTTCATGTAAATTCAAGTGAACTTGACATTGACTATCTTTACATGGTGAAATTCTGAATCGAATTATTGAATTCGGGGTAGTTCACGCTCGGGTTGGAAAAAATCACGTACCATGCTTGAGTTTTTACATTTACTACTCTTCAACAGTCCTTTCAAACTTTACCAAGCTTTAGTACTGTGACATACAGCAAAATCGAAAACAAACGTCCGCAGAAATTTGCATACCCAGAGCGAATTGGGAACAACAAAGATGTAAACTCTTCTTGGGTTGATGGGTGAACTCTTCTTGGATTGGCCATTGTTCGTGAACATGGACAGCCATACGCGGAACTGATTTTGGAAGAGAATATATCTTTCTAGATGCCAACCGAATAGTAGAAGTAACCGCAGGGAAAGAGCAGACAGTGTCAAGTGTGCCAAAAAATGATTTAAAATATTTACCAACATCAATGCAAAAAATTTAGTGCCATACACCTACCGAAAACCAAGGAAAAGGTAACTCATCTCCTTACTCTTTCGTCATTCAAGTTTCTCTCTCGCATATCCTTCCTGTTCTTAAGGGAATGGACGAAAGAGTTAAGAAATGAAGAATAAACTTAAAAATAAGTTAATCCTGGATGAATCTTTGATGAAAAATGATTAAAACTTCGCCATTGTAACACTGGATGAGGAGTAGGACGTTTATCATTCAATGAGTTAGGTTTACAGAGTTTCTGAAATATCTGGGATATTGAATAAATATGGTACATTGCCGTTGGTTTTTCAAAGACATTGTCGCTGATTAAAGAAGTACGTACATACATGTGTCTATGCAAAGTCTAATCATTAGAATTAAAAGTGTTATCTTACCCATACAAACACCTAGTCCACTTGTTATTGGTAGCTTAGCCACGCATTGTAAGGGAGGTTCACAGGTTCCCGAAAATCCTCCTGGTCCACCGCACGTTTCGCCCAGTGTTTTCGCACACATTCTGCAGCATCTGCACAAAAACACACATTTTCGTATTTTATTTTGCTGAATTTCTGCCAATAAAGGAAATGCTTACTTGCATGGATCCCAGAGCACCATACCCTTGCCAGGGCAGTCGAGAGATCGTATAACATCACATTCTTTCGGATTGCAATAGCACTTGAGTCCGTTCACAACTCTGCTACCGGCGGCGACCATGATAAGCAAATAGCAACACAGATATATCAAATAAGTTCGAAAATTCAGCAAACAAAAGGAACCCGTTGCTGACATTGTTTTTTGGGTTGCACGTTATTGTGGTGATGTTTAATTGTTTACATTGGAATGGGTTATGGTATCTGTCATATGTTCACTTTATCTCACTGTACTGCAGTGAAGTGGTATTGCCTTGACTGCAACAGACATCCTTGCAAAGCGACGAACCTGCATTTGGATGAAATGAAGAAAAAATAAATAAATTAGTTGAAATTACGTTTACGAAGCTAAAAATGTTACAAGTTTATATAGAAAGCATAAGAGAGTGTTACAGTTAATCTTAAGTTTAACTTTGTTGAAATACAGACTTTCTATTGTTGCGTTCTTGCCAGTTTCTTCTGCAAGTTTTGTAAATTTCTGTATCGTTCGAAATTTTGTTGATGTTGTCTCTGAACCAGATTTAAGAAATAAATCGACTGTTTAGGATTTGAAATTTTAAAAGGAAATAGTCAACGCTGCCAGACCACTTTGTCATCGAAATGTGGTAAAGGGATTTTGAGTACCGTTAAGTCTGTGGACACAGGGTCGACGATATAAAGGAAGCATCTCAGTCCCATACCGAGATATGAACATATGTACATATTAATCCTTTTGTAATGGAAATAAAACACAGAGTTGAGAGATACGTGAGTGAGTCTCTAAACTAAACTGTACGTCTGAGTTTGGGCTTAAATTGAGTAAGTTGAATTCTTGAAATTTAGGAAAAAAGTCCAAATATTTCTTCGAGCATCTGAAGAGTTTGCCGACATAGCAATATTATCATCTCGCCTTTGGATTATATTCAGTAGGTAAAGAAGGGGATTTGGAGCACCAGACTGATAGTCAAGCTTGCGGTTCTGAGCAATCGAAGGTTTGAGTGGACATAATAAATTTTATATAAATTTATATGATGACTAATAGTTATGATGATCCATTTGTTGTGCCTTAGCACTTGTGGCTGGTGGCCTTTAAGAGCGATTATGGCACAGGGAAAACGGTGCAAATGAGCTTTGAAGAGTTTATCTTAACACGAGTTAAATATTGCTCTAGTCGGGCCAGAAGATTCCATATTTGAGAGGTGCAAGCGAATTCCTCAGGTGCATTCAAAGGATATTTTGGGCACCAACTGACAGGCGAGGTGTAACTTGTCACAAATAGAGATACGTCAGACCCTTATAGCTTTAACATACAAATATACTCCAGTTAAATGATATTTTGGATTATTCCAAGGAACTTAATATTTTGCAGCATAATCGGTAACATTATACATACAAGAGTTTAGTTGATAAACATGTCAGTGACCGAGTAAGAAACTATAGAAATGTACGGTGTCATCACATGAATATTCTAGACTTTTGAGCAGAAAGTACATGTTCCATATTAACTTTTCGGGATTCCTTTCCTTTTATTTCTCAACTGAAACAAAGTAAGGACTTGCATAAGTCCGTAACTGTATCTTTAGGATAAGTACAGCGCAATGTTTTTCTATATTTGTAACTAAACTGAACAATTTTAGAAATGTGCCGTATAAGTTGATTTCTTATTTTCAACAGTTTTGTTATACGAAACAAGTTAATCAGAGTGAGCAATTTCTTTAGAAATCTTAACCGGTCATTAGACTTTCTCAAATATGTGTATCTAATTACAAACATTTTTTCCTGGGTATCAAACCGTTGAGTTCCACCAGCTTATAGAGTATCAATCTTTTAAAAGTCAGGGCGCAAGTCTCAAGATGCTAAGAAGCCATTGTTTTCGGATTTATGTATCAACATCTGTAAGGAAAGAAATAATAATAATAATAAGTGAGTGGCACTACAGCCCATAAGGGACCAGGGCCTAGCTTATACAACAACTAGTCGTGTTGTGCGTGCTACTGTTCTCTCACGAGTAGAAGGAACCTACAGTTTTTTGCCGACTCCGAGCGGCGAGGTTTGAGAAGCTTTTCATAGAAAATTAATACCCTTTAAGTGTTGTCAGCAACTGGAAAGAAGTGCTGCTGCGAAAAATTAGAGATGTTTTGTCCGGAAATCGAACCTAGACATTCGGTGTGTGAGTCGACGGACTTACCCACTACGCCTCGACAAGGAAAGCCATTGCTATTATGTATCAAGTGTAACATAAACTGTCTTGTCGTTTTAAATCTCCCTCCAAATTTACTGTGACTAAAGGCTGATCGATTTTTGAATTAATTCAATGTGCAGGCTTCGCATATTGCAGTCATTTTAGGGGTGCCCTCTTACCTTTCTTTTTCGTCTCTGTTGCAAGAGTTTTTACAGAGTGCAACGTGGACAAATCCACTGCCCCGAAAAAAAACCGCAACCGCTAGAATTCCTCTATATTCGGAAATTCACTTCGTATACTTTCCCAAATAAATGTCAAATGTAATATTGTTTTTATCCTAAAAGGGGCGAATCTCTGTTAGCCACTTCGTAACGGCCACTGATGAAAGAATGATGAGTTTTTTGAATTTTATTGAAGAAATGAATTAATTTTATAACAAGATCTTTTAAGCTTTCGAATATATCAGTCCCTGAGACCAATCTAAAAATTAAAGTATTTAAATGCCTTCAAGTCTGTAGTGGAAAGAATGATTTAATATATTTGCGTTTCATACATAATTGCGAAACTGTATTTATTCTCTTTATGTTCTGCACTACATGGCCAAGATTTTAATAACATTCAATTTACTGTAAGTAGCATGTCCCAGCATACAAACATACATCTGTTCTTCGACGCACCACCCGAAAGTTTAGCGTTGTTTCTTTTACTTCTCCACTAAATAAATCTGAGTGCATGATAAATCTCACTTTCATAGTAGGTATAGAGACTTAAAGTTGACAGGACTCGCGTGGAATGAGTAGATGTTGCTGTTGAATGATTGTGTATTTGTTTAGTCGTTCGGGTACGGACCGCTGCATGGGTGCGTTTTGTGCTACGAGCGTAGGTAAGCAAATCCAAGACTTATAAGAAGCATTAGTGTAGTTTCTGGTTAGATACCGTAGTTAAGGTTAAGATAATATACAAAAGGACTCAAGGATTACCAAGGCTTACGATAACTTTTCTTTGACATGACAGCATATATGACATGTTACAATAAAACAAAACAAAGAAACTTTATCGAAAGAAAGTGTAAAAGACACGAATCAGCTTAGAATACCTATAGGGTCAGTAAATTGTACCAATGCATAATTACAATAATAATTGAGTGGAATTACAGCCCACAAGGGACCTACAGTCTTTGCCGATTCCGAACGGAGAGATTTGAGAAGCTTTTTATAGACAATTAGTACTCTTTGGGTGTCGTCAGCAACTCGAAAGGGGGGGAGGGGGGTGGTGCCGTGAAAAAATGTGAGCGTACACCGATACTTCCTCACTTCCTCTTTGTAAATCTAAGGACTATAAAGAGGCCTTGCGGATGTCCTTCGCAGTCAAATATTATATGTATCTTGTAGAGACCATCCACTACATCAGTAGGTTTCTCATTTGTTCTTTATACAATCAGGAATGAAGAAAGAAACTATGTATGTAGCACATCAAAATTCACAATAGCTTTGTAAGCAATCAAATACTTTAACTACAATTCGGATAACACACTATAGTGCAATCGTTGTGATTGAAACAATTGCTATTTTTCTTAAACCTTTCAATAAAATGGTTTCTCTGCCAATGAACTCCAGAAATGATATGCACACATCCAGATAGAAAATTCAATTAACAGGAAAACACTGTGAAGCAGATGAAAAGTGCTTGGCGTTCGGTTTGTTTGATGAAAAATAAATAAAACCGTCGGTTGTATCCTCTGGTTGCAAAAAAAAAAAAACATCTTCAAGTGGATGCCACTTGTGCACAGTTGTTTTTGTATTTTTCCTCCTTTTCAGTAAACAATGAAACGTATTGCAAAGAGTATGTTGCTTTGTACTATACACACAAAGCTGCTCCCGCTGCTGTTATACGCAAGAAAGAAAAACAAAGCGAGCAGGATTCTTTCATGTTTTGCTGTGTTTTTAGGCATTACTTTATCTGTTTTTGCAAGGTATTTCTTTTCAGTGTTTTACTTTTGTTTTGTGAACCTCCAAGTATGGTTTTAAACAATAGCTGAGTAAGGCGGAACCCTAAGGACAAAAAGAAACCAATTTTTTTTTTGTTTTTTTAATTTTCATAATAAGTTTTCAAATCAGAAAAATTATCCTTTTGTAATCAAGATTTAATTCTTTCCAGTATCTCTTCCTTGAGAAATATTTCAATCTTCTAATTGGAATTTATATTTCGGCTATGGTTAAACTAGCAGGCAAAAGTGTCGAAGGATTTCAATCAATTTCACCTGTTTTCGTATTTCAAAGTCATTTAATGCATTGCATTTGTTTAACGGCTTATTTCTCTGTGTGTCGAATGCGGCATTGAGGGCACCGGAGTATATTAATGTCGTAATTGCGGCTACCAGATTCCTGCCTTGAGGGAACCTAACTGGTAGTGACAGCTTAGCCAAATGTTAAATTCCGGTGATACGTAAGGCCAGGAGCCTGTGGAACTTCGGTTCCAGCCTGACCTTGCGGTAGGCCCCTTGTGAGAGTATTGTGGTGGTTGTGGCTCAAAACCCAATATTGCGGGCAGTGGCGAGGTCAATGTGCCGGGCTGACGTGGTTTGAATCAGGTTGTTCATCCCTCTGAGTCACGCCAGGACTATAGGTGATTTTTCCCGCTTAGTGTTGCATTCTTCTGACGTAGTGGTAAGTGCGTCGATCGCAGCGCAGAAAGTCTGGGTTCGATTCCCGAACGGGGCACCTCGCATTTTTTCACGGCACCACCTCTTTCGAGTTCCTGACAGCATTCAAAGAGTATCAATTGTCTATGAAAAGCTTCTCAAATCTGGCCGTTCGGAGTCGGCAAAAAACTGTAGGTACCTTCTACTCGTGAAGAACAATAGCATGCACAACACGAGTAGTTGTTGTAAAAGCTAGGCCCTGGTCCCTTGTGGGCTGTAGTGCCGCTCAAATATTATTATTAGTGTTGCATTCTTCACCGCGTACTGCGACCCACACAGCTTCAGAAGTTTTAGAAACTCACTATCTGTGAGAGTCCAGGAATCGAGCCTGGGATCCGTAATGTATAAGTTGCTGCAACTTCCCACTCCGCCATCGCTGCTCCAACACGGACCACAATACGGATTATATCTATAAGGTCAGTCCCAATAGCAAAGAGCACAAAACGTTTGAATCGTCAGTATCAATAATCACATTGATCATTGGCAACCATAATAAGGTCCAAATGAGCCGCTAGGTGCAGCTTACATCACTTCAGCAAACTTAAACTGATTCAAAGGACTTTAAATCGTTGATGTCTAGTTAATGATTGTACATACAGTACGTATATAATCCTCTCTTACATTTTTGGAAATGGCAATTCGCAAAGATAAATCATATTTGCATTTAATACCAGTAAATGAATGAAAATTCGATTCTCATATTCATCCAAAGCATTTATAAGGCTGAAGGGATCTGATGTCATCAATTACTGCACCCAAAATTATTTCAGAATGAGACGTGATATACAATATTATGTGAATACGCTTAGGAGCTGAACTTCACATCAAATTACACTCAGTGTCGTTGTTGAAAAATCAATCATTTCTGAATTGAATAGCTCCAAGCCGTAACGTGTACACAGAAAATGTGAACGTAATGCTAATTTATGAGAATGTTCTAGCCACATCAGGAACCCCAGCTGTCGTCAGCCTAGTAGGTTAGGGTTGGTCCCCCACGGCCAACTCACATTTAGTATAAGTTAGGTTAAGTTAGTAATTAAGAATAAATATAAAAACTGCACATAATAAAAAAAAAAGGTATATAGGATATATTAAGGTAGATTAAGATTTTTTTTGTAGAAATTTCATAGATAGCTAAGTTTTTAAAAAAAACGTTTTCTTAGTTTTAAAAAAATAAATAATAGTTTTAATTAATTTTAAAAAAATAACTAGCATTGACGCCGAAAGGCAAAAACAAATATATTAATAGTTCAGCTTAGAGCGCCCGCATAGAGCCAGTAAGTAGTTATAAGATTTCGATTCTGTCGTGCCTAGGTTAAGCGTTTTATACCTAGTTTTAAGATACTATTAGATAAACAATAAAAAAATGCCTTTTAAACTAAACTATGAGAATGTTCTATCTGGATCAAATTTTTGTAAGGCTCAATATATGTGCAGGATTGGATAGGGTTTTATTAATTTCAATATAAATTGTAATTGTCAATTATGTGTAGCTTGAGATTGCTGCGCTATGGAATTGAAGGAAAGTGGAGAATGTAAGTATTTCTCGCAATTCCTCAGAAAAGTCAATCGTAATAAAAAATGAAAAAAGTTTGTAAATATTCCAGTTCTCTCTCTCAGTAAGCGTTACAATGTAAAATAAATAATAATAAAGTAAAATTTCGGTGTGCTGGAAGCGTCTATTGCGTGCATTTCTCTCCAAGGTGGAAAGAAGTTGTACGTGGTAGCGGTCTATGCACCAGATGCACCTCGGTCCACAAACTTCATTTCAGAGCTCGAATCTCTCTTTCGAAAACTGCGTTTATGCTCAGAGGATAACTTCTTTGTTGTCGCCGGAGATTTGAACGCGAAGCATGAGGAATGGGGTAATTCTGTGTCAAATCCCAGGGGGAATTCACTCCTTGAGTGGTTGACGCAGCACTCTATTGAGTTCAAGCTGAATTTGCTTGCAACCGATAGGCCATCATTTCCCAGAAGTGGGTCTTATCTTGATCTGATGTTAATTGACAGACGACTAACGATACGGAACGTAAACAGACAAATTAGGAACTGCTTAACAACGGTTGAGTACGACAGTGATCACTGTGGGCTTGCCGCTGTTATCAGGATCCCGAACGAGATGGTGGAACTGGAGGAATTTGTGGAGGCGTATCCTTACAATTATTGTAAGGCTCGTTGGCCGCGGTTTTCCAGAATCCTATCCAGAGAACTGCGTTCGAATGACATGACACCACCCTCGAACAGAAACCTAACTAACGAAGAGGTTGACAGGTACCTCATGCAAATGGACACTACAATAAAACGTACTATGGACAAAGCGATTCCTAAAGTATCACCGATCACAGATGGCGAAATCTATCGGAATGATACAATCGACGCACTGCACGTGCAAAAAAGCAGATTGCTGACGAGAATCAAGACACTTTACAGACGATTTACGGACAGAGACGACCAGGAACTGAGGTCGCTCAAGTCGCAGATGAAAAACCTCCAGAGTTTGATTCGGATGAATTACAGAATTGCTATCAATTCTTATTGGGGAGACAAGATTCGGGCTGTTCGTTCGAGTCTTCCGAAGGAGGGATCATAACGACTTGGAGGCTGTTCGACTTGACAGAACAACCGACAACGCAAACATACTGACTTCAGTTGGCATTGATCCGGATGGGGCCGTGCTGGACAATGAGTTCTTCATTGTTGAGGACGCGCAAGAGAAGGTTGAAGCAATAGGAGCGGTTTTCCAGGAGGTGTATACGGTCAACGAACCTCGTAGGCCGAATCACGACTTGGAGAACAGGGCCTTGCTTAACCATTTCTACCTTCGAAATGAAATACAGCAATGGCGTTCTGAGAATCATGGTTTCACCAGATTCAATGATGAAAATAAGGCAATTAATGCCGTCGCCCAAGATGGCTCTAATGCCATAATCATTTCGAAGGTAGATCTCAAAGACATTTTCAACAGTCTGAGGAACAAAAAGTCCACCGGAATAGACGGAATACCGAATATTGTGTTGCGTCATCTCCCCGAAGAGGCGGTAGAGATATACACAATCCTGTTTAACAATGCTCTGAGTAATGCACATTACCCAGAGCATTGGAAGACGGCGGTAGTGCAACCCATCCCCAAAAGGGACAAAGATTCCTCGCTTCCGAAAAATCTTCGGTCGATTAGTCTCCTCCCTTGCATAAGCAAGGTTTTTGAAAAGATTATCAATAGAGTCCTGATGCAGTGGACTGCGGACAAAAAAATAATACCGAATAACCAATTTGGTTTTAGGGCGGGGCATGATACTGTACATGCCGCGTCAAAATTGGTTTCGGACATTCACTGGAATAAAAATAAAACCCAGTGCACCGGGGCCTGCCTTGTTGACTTGGAAAAGGCATTCGACACCGTCTGGTTAGAAGGCCTCTTCCTCAAGTTGACGAGGTTGGATATAAGCAAAGAACTGCTTTACACGATCTACAATATGGTCACAGGTAGAAAGTTTGTTGTTAAGAGTGGCAACAAGGTTTCTACTAATGTCTTTTACATTAAAAATGGGCTCCAGCAGGGTGCAGTGAATTCACCAATTCTTTTCACTGTTTTCACCAGTGAATTAATTGGCTCCATGCAGTACCTGATCGCGTACGCTGACGATTTGATAGCGTACAGGACGGCACCGAAGATTGAGGTCATTAACATCCTCTTGCAGCGCGACTTCGAGAAAATTCAGCGATTTTGCGACGACTGGAAGTTGAAGATCAACTACCAGAAGTGTGAAACCATCCTGTTCCGAACTCCGTTGTGCAGGGCTTCAAGAGATACGAGCAAAAACTGGCGTAAGTTCGGCATTTTGGACCCGCAGGGGCAGCCATTAGCTGTGAGGAGTGTAGTGCGATATTTGGGCATTATGTTGGACCAGTTTCTGTATGGTAATATCCATGCAGCAACGGGTCTGGCAAAAGCCAGAAAAGCCTTCGCTATGGCAAGTAGGCTGTTTTATAGCAGCCAACTTGATTCCAGAGTGAAGATTATCTGCTACACGGCCCTAATACGGCCAATCATGGTGTATGGTTGTCCGGTGTGGTTCAACTTGAGTCCTTCCCAGATGGAAAGGATGAGGGTGTTCGAAAGGCAATGTCTTCGAGCTTGTCTCAAGATGTACAGAACCCCAGAGTCTGAGTACAAGAAGTTCTATGATAATGAAATCTTGTACAACGCAGCAAACGTGAATAGGCTGGATAATTTTATTATTAAGCTGATTCGAAGGCACGTTGCACGAGGAATGACTTCAGAAAACGAGCTGATATTCGGAGCTTACTACCCGAACGATGCATATCATGAGAGCGCACGCCGAAGTGGATTCATTCCACCGGAAGCGTTCCTGTATCTGGACCGCATTGGCTTGGTCCAGGATGCGGAGGGATGTCCACTTCTCTACCACGTAGTAAGACGAACGGTGGACAAGCGTTTGCTCTACGAGAGCAATGTACGAAGCGTAAGGCCGGGTGATCTTCGCTTCAGCACATCCATCCCCATTCGCGACATTAAAGATCGGGAAAAGGCTAGGCAATTTTATTGGTGGCTAGAGCCACATCTGGTGGCCCAGCTGCTGTCAGCTGAAGCAGAAATTGGTCCCCCTACGGACAACTTACATATATAAGTTAGATTAAGATTAAGATTAAGTTAGTGTAGTATATATATAGTCCATAAACTAAAAATAAAAATAAAAATAAAAAAAAAAAAAAAAAAAAAAAAAAAAAAAAAAAAAAAAAAAAAAAATGATGTAGTTAGGTTAAGTTGCATAAGTTAGGTTAAGATAAAAATAATTTAATTAGATTGCTAAGTTTTTACAGAACATTTTCTTAGTATTAAGTATCACATACTTTAGTCCTTTACTTGAACATACATAAAAAAAAAACACCAGCCGAAAGGCAATTATAAAAACTCATAGATTAACTTAGAGTGCTCGCATGGAGCCAGTAAGATAGTTTTTAATTAAAATAAAAGTTTTTGTAACTAGTTTAAGTATTTGATATCTAGATTGAAGACAAATGAAATACAAAATAAAAAAAATACATTTTTAAACTAAACTAAAATAATAAAGTAAAATACTGAATTTCTACCTTAAACTAATGCTGATATTTAAAAGTGTCCAAAGAGAAGTAGAAAAGTGCAGCGAATTCAAAGTAGGGCGATCCGAATCAGGGTCTTCCAATATTTTTCTGTTTCTGACCTTGAACTATAGGTCGCTTGAGGACGTGAGAAACCAATAAGACGCACAACATAGGATTTAAGTTTCTTTAATTGATGCTTCATATTGGATGGGCAAGTAAGTAATTGCGAATTTTACTCATAAATGGCATTCGTAAATTTTTTAGGTTTGCTGACGTAATCCAAATGTCAAACACAGTTTGTTATTTGATAGTTGATACTTCAACTATCAATTACTTACTTACGGTTGTGTAGGTTTTGTTTGGCGTTTGTTTAAAAATGGAAAATCAAAATCAACATTTTCGTCACATTTTGCTTTATGGAAAGGAAAAACCGCATCGTAAGCTCACAAAAAGTTATGTGCTGTTTATGGTGACGAAGCTTTAAAAGAACGGCAGTGTCAAAATTGGTTTGCCAAATTTCGTTCTAGTGATTTTTGACTTAAAGATGAAAAACGCTCTGGTCGTTCAGTGAGCTTAATGCATCACATACATGCATTGGAAATCACTTAAATCAACTTTTTTATATACGCAAACTCATATATGCGTTCCTCATGAACTGAAGGAAAGTTGTGTAAAAAAGAGCATTCACATCTACGCTTTGTTAATGAAACGTAATGAAGATAAATAAGTAAATAAATAAATACATAAATATGTTTTGTACTGCCAATAATTTCTTTGCAAAATGCAGACTGATGTGCAGTACATGAGGAAAAGAAGTATTTCAAATTAATCTTATATTTGGTGTAATCTAATAGTTGGCATCAATCGTAGTACGTATTTGATCAATGATTCACGCACTTGCTGAGCACAACCTTGCTTCGTACGAAAATGCTTTTCATTCCCAAAAGATGAGAAAGATCATAACAACGGAGGTTACATATCTTGAATAAGTCACTTTTTATAATCCTTCCGGAATGAACGATTAAAAAAATATCCATATTAAGCTCTTTTACACTTTAAAAACATATTTGCGCAAGCCTCTTACACTCGACTTAAGAAAACAAACCCTTTGCAATGTTAAAGGAAACGTCTTAATAATGTTTCGAAAGAGTATTCTTGTAGACAACCTCTATGGATAAAGGGTAACAATATTTTTTTTGTTGTTATATCAAACCGGGACAGATTCGGGCGATTGGCAAAAAGTTTAAATATTGTAGACCAGTTTTTCATCCATCAAAAGAAAAAAAAACAATTAAAAAAACATCACTGAGTGTGGGATGAGAATCACGTGCAACACTTTTCATAAGCCTCTTTGTAATATACCTGTTCAAATGGTCTTTAAATCTTTAAGGTAAGTTCAAAGGTTCTAAAACGTTCAATAGACCACGGCTGCAACTCTGAAAAATATTTTGGGAGTATAAATTCCGCCAGACCTTTCCCATTTTAAAGCTTAACTTAGTTAATAAGTCTGAAACAGCAACTAAGAATAATGAAACTAAGACAAATCTTGTCATCCATGTCTGGATGATGTTGAAACTACTTTCCACATTCTGTATGCTCAGCACTTAATTTGCTAAGAAAAAGTATCGAGATACTCACTCCAGCGAAATTTAAAATTTCTGCTACCAAGGACGTAATTATAATAATTGAGTAGCACAACCCACAAGGGAACAAGGCCTAGTTTCTGCAAAAATTAGTTGTGGTCTGCTTGTTATTGCTTTCTTACGAGTGGAAGGGTGTTTAGAACCGGCGTTTGTGTCGACGCACTTACCCAATACGCGTATCCCACGGCGACCACTAAGGTCTTAAACGTCTTATTAGGAAACCGCTTGGCAATTTGATTTAACTCAATCCCAATTTAGAACGAAGTATCTCGCCTTTAGGGCAGGTTTGTGGAAGAGGAACAAATTGTAAGCCGTTTGAAAAATTTGTATACTTAAAGGAATATCGTGCAAAACTTTTTGTACAGAAATTATTATATATATATATTTCTACATGTCAAAGCTGTTTTAGACCGGTCGACCAGTCGGCACGGCCAGAAAAATATTGCTTCTGAATGATATGTCATTTTTGAAACAATCGATCCAAGAAATCTGCTTTCTCTTAGGTCCCGACTAAAATTTTAAATTAAGGAGCAGTGAAAGCTACAGTGCATGTATTACTGAAATCTATTTCGCATTTATCTTTATTCTCCAAATTTCGTTTAATGATCTTCACTCCTTATTGCTTTTCCCTGGTCCCTTGCGGGCTGTAGTGCCACTCAATTATTGATATTTTTATAGAAATGCCCACAAATGTAGCAATTTCCGGACGTCAATAATCCAGTTTTTTTTGTAACAACGAGTCAATGAAGTCATGAAGACTACCCAGATTGTCTTTAAGAAAAACTTTTATATAAATCGTTTACAGTGTCGCGTTTTTTGTATATTCTGTTGAAAATATATATTAATTTTACTTAAATCTAGTTTTTAGATCTCCCGTGGCTGTGGTAATATAACAAGCGCCAAGATTACACCCGTCTTAAGACAAACCCCCAGAGTCAAGAAATGTAGAAAGTCGAATTTATGTTTTAAATCTATGATAATTTTATAGGCATATTGTTGTGTATCCACACCTGTAAGTAATGTAAAATATGGGTACGTATATCGTCTGCATATCCGACTAATGGGCTTATACTCGAATCATATGTAAAATGGTTTAACAATATATTTCCTTTCCCTGCCAGAAATGTCTGAATTTCAGGGAATGAAGTCCAATTCGTGCATTTCAAACACTGGGAAACCGCATTACAAGAGCGTACACAACTTACAAAAGTCATTTTCCTCCCTTTTGTAACCTGCTGGGGTGTAAGCTACTCAATATCATTTCACCGTAACCAAATAAAGTTTTGAAAGAATTACTAACGAATGGAGTAAAACTAGGTTGATTAAATTTGAACTGAGATGTTCACCTCAAAGATAAAATTTTAAATTAATTCTCGGCAGCCCGCTTTTTGTTGTTTAATCGGAATATAGTACTCAATTACTTTTACCGAGAAAACACTTTACAAACAATGCGCTTTGTTTTTACTTCAATTTTCTATTTCCCATGAATTAATGTTCATTTACAAAGCTGCTAAAGAAAATGTTGGGAGATTTAACTGGTATGCCTTCCAGCCTCGCTTGTTAAGCTTCTTCGAATTCTGTTTGTGATTTCTTGGGTGAATGGTTTTGGGTGGACACACGTGAATTTAATCTTTCTGTACTTAAATTAAAGTTTCTGCCACTTCATTAGGCGATGCGCATCTGAAATGTTCAATTTTAGCTCCGGTGCATAAATAATCTGAATTTGCCCGATAACATAAGATACTCGTACATATGTTGACTTGCGATCTAAGAAAACCCCACAAGAACGAGGTAAAAGCACTTGAGGCCAGCAACGCTCGCATTTATATCACAGTACGAAATGTCCAATGCGGCATATATCTGAAATGTGTTTTCGTCCTGTCGGTTTTGTGCAAATACTATAATGCAGTCTAGAATAAGTTGGTAATCATCTGCCAAGCGCTCGCCATTAACAGTGATCATATGGCTCAAGTCGATCTCAAAGAAATATGTACAAACCGATGATACAGATGTCCCTATTGAAACATTCAAGAATTGCATTCAACATTAAGAATTCCTTATGCCTAGATAAAAGTAATCTTTGTAGTTATTTTGAGCACTCATCTGGTACAGACAATCGCTTAAAAACTCACACTCAAAGTCACAAAATTTAACCAGTAACTAGTTTATTCCGTTTTTAATGTGTAAATGTCATCAAAAGAATGTATTACTTTGCCTTTAAATAACTGAACCTTGGCAAAGAATAACCAACTTTAAAGTGGACCTTAACTTTAGTGAGAAGACAATGCTATAAGTAACGTAAGGACTTACTTTATAGATGTGCGAGTAATTTGGGAGAAAGAAAAATAATAATCTGATTCTGTCTTTTATATTTAGGACATAAGGTATTTGTTCGAGAATGCAATTTTAAATATGAACAAAGAACAAGTCCTTATTCGATGACCCAACCCAAGTGATGCATGTTATTAAATGCGAAGCCTTAACGAAAGTTCATATTTATTAAATAGTTTTAACTTAACAGAGTGGGTACTAACTCGAATGGATAGTGAACCATGTTCATTAAATGCACAAAATACATGAAATAATAATAACAGTACAACGATAAGATTACGTCTGTACCAGCCATGTCCACCAAACTACCATTCAAATTATGTAGATGTTAATCTCAAAAGACATTGTGATGAGTTTTAAGTTTGATCCCATTTGACTCGCTGTGTGGACACTGAAAATAGTGTTACACAGACTATCTACAAACTAGAAGCATACTTTAAGGCGTTGTTGCTGGACAACGAGCAGAAGTGGTCATCACATCTTTTGTTTTAGAATCGCCAAACTTAGGAACAGAAACCAAAGACCATTAGAGAGATGTGTTTCCGGCTGAAATGATTCGCTAAAATAGAAAACACGCAGCTATATTTTGCGCACAATTTCTCATGGGGTATATATCAATCAACTGATTGCTTCCAGAAATTAATTGTGATTGATATTGCAACCGAACTTCGATCATACCTTTTGAACGATATTCCATAGACATTCAAAGAATGTACAATACACTTACGCACACAGTCACAGGATGTGTGAGTTACTAAGTTATGCAGCAGGATGTACATACATAAATTGGTAAACATACATGACTCCTAGCGAAGTATCCCCTTAACGAATGACACTTACTCGAGCAGTCCACCTCAAATGTACTCTTAAAAGTTTTGTTATAGTAGTAAGCAATCAAAGTATTCGATTTTGATCGTTAGATAATAAATCGGGTGCACTGGCATTACCTAATTACGTGTTTTGAAGTATATATATGAAATTTGTTATTTCTACGACCGAACTTTAGAATACTACTAAAGTCAGAGTCTACAAAAAACTGTAGGTTCCTTCTACTCATGAGAGAACAGTAGCACGCACAACACTTGTAATTGTTTTGGAAGCCAGGCCCTGGTCCCTTGTGGACTGTAGTGCCACTCAATTATTATTATTATTATATAAGGTGCCTGAGATAGAATTGTGTATTCAAAATGCGGCTTAAAGGGTTATTTTTCCTTACATTCAATGTGTTAGTATATTCTTTGCTTGGCATATGAAATGTTTATCTTTCTCTAGTCCACAATAATTTCAAAATTGAATTTTGCTAAAATCTAAATGCATATTTTACTTATTAATTGTGGAACAATTAACGTCAGCAAGACCTTAAACTTAATTTAATTTCAGATGGTTTTATTATTTTATCTGACAATCTGTCCTTCCAATTCCTTTGAAGGCAAGTATGTCTAAGGATGTGTGACTCATTAAGATGGCAAGCGTCGGTAGCCACCTTTGCACCCTTAACTGTGGGATCTTTCTCCACAAGAGAGTTCAAAATTCGCTTTATGATAGAAAATCTTTAAGAAATTTTGCTCTACACTTGTTGACACAGCGCTAACTTTAAAGTAAGCGGTAACAAGCAATTTGTAAATAATTGGCAGCCTGTCTACAAGTAGTATCGACTTAGGGTGAATTATTGACAACACACTTACAACTTTTTAGTTTGAAAAATAAAATGCAGTGTAACCACCACTGTCGAATTTACTGCAACTTAACATGTTCCTATGTACATATTCATACAAACCCCGTCTAGCCGGATTGAAAAGAACTTCTTCTTCTTTTTCTTTTTCTTGTAGCGCTATAGTCTGGGGTGGACCTGGGGCTCAACCAACATGCCTCTCCAGCCAGCACGATCTTTCGATAGCTAACTTCAGTTGCGCACTCCAAGTTGGTTGAGTTTCTTCTCCACCTTAGCCTAGGCCGTCCTCTGTTGCCTTGTCCGAATGGCTCTGTTCGGAGCAGTGATGTCCAGACGCTCTGCATGGCCCAGCCAATTTAAGGGTTTTATCCGAAGACGCTTGACATGTCGTTGTACAGCCCACAGAGTTAGTTGTTTAATCTTCTCCTTTAGATGCCAGCAACGCAAACAAGACCAAAAATCGCACGTAAAACTTTTCTCTCCAACTTCACTCTACAATAATTTCCAAACTGTTTATGGTAGTGAAATTCTTTCCGGCACATGACAGATCATTTCATTGTTTAGAAGACTTTAAAATAATTTATATCGGTTGCGTTAAAAACTGTTTATCCGCTTAGTAACTCAACCTTGATTGCTTTATATGTAAATGGAAAACCACAAATAGCTATCTTAAGAGTCCTCTACCACCCCAACGTAAAAAAATAACTTTGGTCTTGAACCACAGATCGATACTGAGATACTGTCAGCTTTGAGAAACGCTATGGAACTAGTCAAAAAAAAAAAAAAAAAAACACATAACGAAAGTGAAGACTCGACTTGAGTGAAATCGACATTGAAGTGGAAGACAAATGGCCCGTGAGCTCAACTTCGTTGGAACAGATGCAACACATACTGAAAAAGATCTTAGGCTGAACCCATTTAAGTTTCAAAAGCAGACGATCTTTCACCGCAAAAGAAAAAATGTTGCGAGTTGAAATATTGAAGGAAGTGCGTAAGTTATCGAATTTGTTTTGATGATGTTATGGAGCAATATATTAAATGAGAAAATGAGTGAATTTTCTTGAAAGAGAGGTCCTTTAAAAATCTATATCTTCCGGCGGCCACCAGAGAGCATGCAACACAAATGGTAATAGTTCGGGGAACCATAACCGCCGATGGTCGCTCTACAATCGTTTTATGGACCGCCACCTCAAAATTAGTGTGAGCGTATACCATGAAACTGTCAGTGTCTTAGACACAGTATGGAAAGCTTGGGCAATAAAATATTTCAGTCGGAGGAAGTGGACTTTCCAATAAAACGCGGCACCTTCTCACAATGGTTCAAATTAACTTCTTTTCTTAAAAACACCAAATACCAAAATTTTGCCCACCTCAAAAAAGGACTTCGCTGAAAATGATTCAAAATACTACAGAGCCACTTGCATTTAGAGTGCGATGTCTTCATCGGCCATCTCAATGCCATTATTTGCGCCACAGGTTGATAATTTAAAAACTACTGATAAAATTTAAAAATTCTTGTAGTTCTTAAAATTGTTTGCTTTGGCACCGGAACATAGTCTTGTCAGTGTTCGTTTGCAAGATGTTGCGAAAAGACCTATCTACAATGAAAATGTATGTAGGATAAACCAAATCATAGGTCACCATACAAAGCAAAAGAAACTTGAAAAATCGAAAGACTCTAAATATCAGAAAATATTAAAATTCAACGCTACAGTGACATCAAGTGCCCTATACAGACTGACCCCTACAACAACATTTACATGAGGAAGAAGAAGAATATGCTCTTCATTAACTCTGCAGCTGGTTGGCACTAGTACCAAGAAAATACCATCCCCTTGGAGTATTTATTTTCAGAAATCTAGCCAAATTCAATGATCGCTTACCACGTTAAATATGCAATATGCATTGTACCACCCCATGCGGCTGCTCAACGGACCAATACTTGTCTAAGAACATTCCATATAGCCACCTTTACTTACCAATCTCTCTACATACTCTACAGTTTATCAAAGCTTCACGAAATCACTTTTGGAGTAATATCGGTGAAGGTGAATATTGAAATTAATTTCAGCAAGAGAAGAAATATTTTATAGAACACAACAACACCTCCTCAAAAATTTGCTTTTCTGTTACCAAAATAAAATGAAGACACAAGAAAAAATATAAGAATTGACTTACCTCCCCCGCATATATAGAGAGAATCTTCAGACTGCTTCCACCCCCCTTCAGATAATTGATTTTAAGTCACCAATTTTTAGCAAGCAGGTTTCCCCTAAGTGCACATTACGGAACCAACTTAAGTTGAGAGAAACCTTTTCTCATCAGAATACTCAAGTCTAATGACATTCTGTCATTACCATTTGGGTGTGGTTCTGGAACAGATCTCTGATTCGATATTCGAAACCCCTCCAAAGTTCCGGGCGGTGTTCGCTCATCCGCACAAATCACCCACACAGCTTTCTCTCTCATTGGATTCCCTTCATGGCCCCACAGAATATTTTTCAATTTTCCCTTAAAAAATACAACAATAACATCCATCCACCATTCTGCTATTCTGCACAGCGACAGCAAAACAATAAGGATAATTGAATAAGGCAGCATGGAGTGTGCTATCCTTGAATTCGTAATTACTCCATCCCGCCATCCCCGGATTAAGTTTCACGTTCCCCCGTGGATGTGTGTGTGTGCGATGTTTATCATTATGTAAATTTTTATTAAACTCAATTCGGAGCAGCTAAAAAATTCTACGATACGTATTCCCACATCCTTGTGAGCACTGCCGGCGAAGTAAATTAGAGCAGGGGGGCGGATAGATACAGCTTCACACGAGTGGTTAAATGGAGACTCGTGTCTGACGTCTGAAGTGCTGTTGTTTGTTTTGGCATGCAGGACTGGTGTCTAAGGTACCAAAGACGAGTTCACAGCCGAAAAATATAAAACGAAGCCGGAGTACGCAACAAGGGTTACACGTTCTATTAAATATTCGGTGTTGACTTTTTATTTTCCTCTTGATCCCTTTCAATTAGATTAGGAATGCTTGATTATGAATACCGCTGCTCTCGAATGCTGATGTGGTGCAAACGACAGTCTGTGCGGTCTGGCTGTCTGTTCAGGGCGTGACAGGTAACCTAGGTTATGGGGTGCGAGTAGGTGGAAGCAATCGTTGGGCGCGATAAGACTGAGGGAGTTATGCTGCAATATTTTTAATGAGTATAATAAAATATTTTATAACGTTCTGAGGGGGAAAACGTAAATTTCAATTAACATGATGCGTGCTTATTATTATGTGAATTACATGTAGATTAAGTGGGATCGTGAAGGATTTCCCTTTGACGTCTGCTAGTTTAACGAAACCGCACGGACCAATGCACGAGAGTAATTAACTCTTTAATATGTTCCCCAGGTTATGACACCATTTGTTGTATATTCTTTGATGTGACACTCATTCTTGACACCATCGTCCCTGAGTCCTGCGTATTTGTCACAGCGATGTCAGTCACTTAAACCGCTGTATAACAAATGGTTTGTAATTTTTGTTAATCATTTTCGTGTGTCATGAGTTTCACATGAACAAGTTTAAATTAATGACTTTTGGAGAAGCTCTTTGAATATAAAAAAATATGCTTCAGTCGTAAATTACTTTTGCATTCTACGTGGATTATCTGCAAAATTGCAGACTTAAAAGTTGGAAACAATTGGTACAATTGCACGCTCAATGCGAGTGGTTGCTGAAGAAGATAGGCCTTTGAGAAAAATAATTTGAACTTATCACCTTTGGGTTAGGCCAAGGCAAAAAAGTTTGAAAATACAACATTTTAGTTTTCAATGTGTCTAGTTTGCGCAGAACGCAATCCCCCAATTTGGACCACTTCGGTCAAAGAGCTTGTTTAAGGTGGTCCTAATTTAAGTATTTTTCAGTGCAAAAATTTGCCGAGACAGAGCAGTCCAATGGATTAGCACCCGAAGAACTTGCTTGTGCCGAAGAAGTGAAGTGTGAAACATTGGGACACGGTGCCAAGTTTTGTTGAAAAGGGCCACAAATCGACAAATCGCAGGCAGAACTTCTCTTCCGCTTTAAGTAACTTCCAAGTTTCCGTACCGTAAAGCAGGACTGGAATGAACAAGCTATTATAAAAAGCCAACTTAGTCCTTCCAAAGGGGGGTCTAATACCCAATAACCCTTTGATCTCAAAGAAGCAGCGATTGTCAAGGGTGGTTCTGCTTTTAATTTCGGTACTGATGTGGTTGTCCCTCTTTACCGCGGAGCAAAGGTAGACGAAGTCCTGGACTACCCCTATGTTCCTGCTGGCTAGTGGTATACTCCTCCAAGACGCTGATATTGTGTATACTTCATCCTGCCCTCAATTATCGCGAAATCCATTTTAGTCATTGACAGCTCGCTGTATTCCTTCAATCACGTAAATGTCGTCGGCGTAAGATAGCAGTTGAACGGACTTTTGGAAGATCGTGCCACTGGTGTTGACTTGTGAGTTATGCACTATCTTCTCAAGAATGATGTTGAAAAAGTCACATGACAGCGCATCGACTTGTCTGAAAATTTTTTAGGCACTGAAGGTCTCGGTGAGTTCGATATCGACCTTGACGAAGCACTGAGAGATCTCTATCGTCATCCCACATTATTTGACGAGTTTGGAAGGAAAGCCAGAGCTAGACATGGCACCGTATAGTTCGTCTCTTTGCACTTCTTGGGTCGTAAAGTGAAGAAAGATCTGCCGTAAAGTGATGATGTGGACTCTTGTAGACTTGTTGTCTTGTAGACCCCGACCTAAAACCACACGTATAAGGACCTATCAGGTTGTTGACTAAGGGTTTCAGGCGTGCACATAATACGGCAGAGAATATCTTGTAAGCTATGCTGATGATGATTAGTTGGTGCGGTCGAGGGGCTGGACTTTTTTGTGGACCGTAGTAATGGCAAAGAGATTCCACTGATCGGGAATGCTTACCTCCGACTATATCTTACACATGAGCTGAGGTCATCTCCAGCTGATTTAAACCGTTCTGCGGAGAATTCATCCGCTTCAGCAGCTTTGGTTTCAGATATCTTAACTTCGTCTAACTCCATATTTATTTATTCACGCCTCTATTTTTTAAAAGTGGCAATAAAAATAAAAGAGAGAAAAACAAGAGGTGCTTCCGCTCGAAATCGACTTTATTAACAATTTATTCTCCGTCGCAGATCCAGCCGCCATGAAAGTCGTCTGATAAAGTGTAGTAGGAAATAAACCACTTACTCAAACAATAATATCTCGTAGTTAAAGCCAAACCGTTTTCCATTTTATTGGGTCAATGTAAAATTGAATTATTTTTGTTGAGTTTGTAGCAGTTGAAACTCGAACATATTTTCGCAATTAATTGTGATATTTACACTTTTCAACCAGGTTTCCATTAGTAATCGGGAAAATGATTAAGTCTTGACTTCATATAAGCACTTTGCTAATAATCTACATTTTGCTTATTTATTAAAAAATACCCCATATGCACCACTGTTTTCATAAAGTATGTAACCCCATGCCGTTGTGTTGGAAATTCATAGTACACACTGAAAAATCAGAATGAGATTGTAGCAGGAGCTGCAATGGGAACAAAATCAAGGGCCAAATGAATAAGTATATATCTTCTTCAATCCTTAATAATAATAATAATAATTTAATGGCACTCCAGCCCACAAGGGCTCTCTACTGTTCTCTTACGAGAGGAATGTTTTGCCAACTCCGAACGGCGAGATTTTGAGAAGCTTTTCATAGACAATTGATACTCTTAGAGTGTTCTCAGCAACTCGAAAGAGTTTGTGCCGTAAATAAATGGGAGGTGTCCCGTCCGGGAATCGAACCTAGAATTTCTGCGTGGCAGTGGACTGACTTATCACTACACCACGGCGACCACTTAAATCCTTATGGTCTTTAATTAAATGAAGAATCAGCGGCATTGCGAGAAATTGATTAACTAGTATTTATAAGCGCTAAAAAGTAATCGAATGCCACATCGCAGCGAGTTATAAAACAACTTGACATAAATTTAATGTCAGCTACCCCTGCACGAGAAATGAATGTCGGTAACTATGGAGTGAATATTCAATTATGAACGGGTTGTGACAGCTTTATTCAAGGGTTTCTGCACTTTTGACAGTTCTGACAAAAATTAATATTGCACGTGCATATTACCGACAAAATCTGACAAGTCTATTCGTTATTTAGTGTCAAATATGAGATGTGAATGGAAGGTCGTCGACGTGGTGCTCGTCAACACAAAACTGATTTTATTGAACTTGTCAAACAGTGCTGTCAAGTACCCATGCTCAGCACTTTCTAGCACTCTCCAGCTAAACGATTCCAGTCAAATCCACTAATTACAAGGTTATGATTTCACAGTAGTTCGATCGTCCCGGCTATAGATTACGTTTTTATTCATGGTTTTACCAACATTGACTTTATCAGCGTCACAGTGTCGTATGATGGAAGAGAGTTTCTAAGTGTCCTTAGTAAATAGTACAGGGCACTTATCGTAATTCATCAAATTGAAGTGAATTATAGAAATAGTAATTATGCGATCCAACATATGTCACATATGTATAGAATGAAGATGAAGTAGAATGAGATGGGTTAATAAACGGGGACGAGGTCCCATTTCTCTAGGTTCTTAGCATGTGATACCTACAAGCATCACATCATTTCAGTGCTTTAAAAGGTAAAACGGTAACTGGTACGTTTCTATGTAATATTAGAATAATCCTCACAAATTTTGAATGAATTAAAATTTCGTTGGAGATCTTTAGCAGTTTTGGAGATCAAATTCTTGTCATTTTCAATTACACTTGAGTTTTATTCTGTACATTGAATATTTTGTATCGCCTTCAAAAGATTGCGTTTTCAAAGAAATCTCTATGAAGTCGATGTGTTCGTCATTAGGGCCACTATTTACAAATCTTCCAAATGCATTGCTTCGTTACCAGTCATTTGTATCTCAGACTTTCGCCTTCGTTTTCTTATATACGTATCAAACCGTCGATTCTTAGAGGGTATGAGCCTTAGTTATCTTTGTTTTTCGTCACTAACGGTCCTGGACATGCTACTGTATCCTCTTTTACTTTGAGATTCGGTCTGCCATTGGATGGATGAATTTCAAGACCCTTTTAGCTGGATTTGTCCATTGTGGTCACCGTGGCGAAGTAGTTTAGTATGTCGGCTCACATGCCAAAAGTTCCAAGTTCAATTCCCCGATTCATTGCACCACTTCGTCTTGGTTCCTTTATTTGTGAGAGAACAATAGCACGCACAACACGAGTAGGTGTCGTAAAAGCCATGGACTCTGTGGGCTATAGTGTCAATCGATCAATCTTTTTTTTCATTTGTTGGATATGCCTGAGCCGGTGTGGTCCAAGATGCTTTGGCTTGAGAGCTCATCCATATTTTGGTAAATCTTGTAGCGTTCGTGTTACTGTCTCATCCATTCGCCTTCCACACAAACAAGATCATATCTGACACAGAATTTTTCTTTTCTAGGAACCAAGAAACTGCTCTGTCGCTTCACTTACCATCCAACATTCGATACCATACAGAGTCGTGCAGATCAAATTTGATTCTCGGACTCAATCTCAATCTAGATGTCGTTTGTGGAGGCAGACAAAATGCTAAACTAGCTCAAAATTAAATCTGTCAGCTGTCACATTTTGTTCTAGGCGCGAAATATTTTTTTCGGTTTACAGCATATAACTACAGAGGTTTGTCATCGTTCACATTAACACCAGTCCGCTTCGACTCTTCTTTAACCGCCGGAAATGCTTCCTCAAAGGCCCCTTTCTGAATTTATGACGGTGTCGCTGTTAATTGCGCAACTGATTTGAAGACGATGCCTTAATGAAACTACATAACCTCCGACAGGAGTTTGATTTCTGACCTCTCCTGCTCGTCGTAGAATTTTAAGGGCATTTATTAAGTGGTGTTATTTTGTTTTTAAGCGGGGCTCAGAATTGAAATAATCGTTCTAACCAACAACTTAAATATGTTTGTTCTGGTCATGCTTTAATTTATGCCACTTATGTCGTATTCCTCCACGTTTTTGGAAGCTAAAGTGAATCTTAAATGCTTATAACTCAGAATTGTAAAACAGTAACTTGATTCTTTTTTTTTCTAATCCTTGTGTCTCTGTTATCTTTACTTAAAAATGTGTCCTTAGGCTAAGACTACTCATGAGTAACAATGAACACGTACAACTTTAAGTGTTCAAGACAACCAAAATATTATTTCAGGTTTAACTATAAAGCCAAAAGAGCTGAATATTTGCTTTTGCTAATATGTGTACTTTAAAAAAATTTAAATTTGTTCGAAATAAAAATCATACATCGAAAATACCTCAAAAAAGGCATTGAAATAAAACTCCAAAGTTTAAATTCTGTTTGTATTTATAAACGTTTCCACACCAACAAAACTTGTGGAAACGACAGAACAAAAACAATCTTAATCGTAGCGGGGTATTAGATTATTTTTGTCAGACACTCTGTTCAAATGACTATCGTGACCTAACCCATTAATTAAATAAAGTGAATTCTAGTGGAAAATTTCCGCTGGAATTAAAACGAAATTAGGAATAGTTGCGCCCCCCGTAATCCAACACTAATTCCACAATCGGTAGCAGAAGGTGTACTTCTCCCCCGAGTAGACTTTAAAATTATTTATTTCAAGGCTCTATCTAAAATATTCCAAATCCGAGGGAATTAAATAGAACACGTGTACCCAACCGGAGTTCGCGGCATTTCGTTGCGTTAAAGGAAATATTCATTGTTCCCTCCTTCTGACGGCATTCGCAGGAATCCGCCAGCTCCGAACAATGCCCGGAGAGCTGAAATTATCGAATAGAAATTATTGAAATGGAAATCCTTTGGGCTGCCTGTTTGAACTGTGAAAGGGGGTAAATATTTCATTAGCATTTTGCGTTGGATTCTAAGCCTGAGGCCAATTTGCTGATGGTTAAGGCACGTCCGTGCGTTTAGGATAATTTGTATGAACACAAGGAAATTTAACACTACAAAGAGGATTGGAAGATCAAATTTGATAAGCAATTTAAATACAATTTGCAGTTATTGATTACAGGAATCTGGGTCGTATGGTGTCGAAAATAGACCAAGGGGTTTCTCACATAAACACTTACTGCGCGAAAGCAAACCTGAATTCAGCCTTGATAAAATCGATATTTTGAAAGTTGGAAGCCAGGTGCGGATCATGAAATTTTGCCGCAGACAGGAAATGACTGCGAGCGGATTGAGAATGCTACCAAATATCGATAAAACATCTTAAGTGTCTCTTCGAAAAAACAAAGAGGATCTCGACTTTCCGGGCGGTTGGAAACAATTTCTGTCACGAGTCTCACACCAAATGTCTGCACAGTCGGAAATGGGGATACTTGCAAGTCCCAGGATATTAAAGTTTAAGCTTGAAGGATCATCTATGGCATTAGTGCAGGTTTAAGCACACGATCTAGAGTCGGAATATGCAGCTTTCCTTGACAAAGTGGATTTCTATTATGATATGGGGAAGTGTGATCGAAAAAAACAGCAAAAGGATCCGAAAGTGTTGCAGTTTTGCTTCGCACATAAAACATTGATTATAAACGAAAATGAACCATAAAGATGCGTAATGTCACCGTAGTCATCAACTGAAATCTATGATACATCTCTTTTTTTTACGACCGTATGTGAAACGGGTAACGCTTTTGGATTAAAAGGGACTGAACTGTCAACTTATCATAACCTATGTAGTCTTGTGTACGCTGTACCTCTCTGATAAAGAACCTTGTATGCCAAAGTGAAAAAGAATATCAATCACATATACATACATGTAGAAGAAAAATTGTGACTGTTTCCAACAGCTGTCATTTCTGCTGCACGTAATGCTTGTGATGTAAACTGACTTGGTGTGGTGAATAATATTGAGAAAAGAACTGAATGAAATTGCGTACGCAGACGACTTGGTGGCTTACAGAACAGCTCCGAAGATCGAGGTTATTGTCATCCTCTTGCAGCGTGACTTTGAGTCGATCCAGCGTTATTGCGACGACTGGAAACTAAAGATCAATTTTCAGAAGTCGGACACCATTCTGTTCAGAACGCCATTGTCTAATGCCTCGGCGGATACCAAAAAGAATTGGCGTAAGTTCTCAATCGCTGCACAGCATGGGCAGCCACTGGCATGTCGACCTGTAGTTTAATACCTGGGGACCTCCTTGGATTATTTCCTATATTTTAAGAAAAATGTAGAAAATGATCTGAAGAGAGCCAAGGGCGCTTTTGCCCTTAAAAAGAGACTTTTTCAAAGCTGTCAACTCGATGCGAGGGTGAAGGTGATTTGCTACATGGCCCTTATCCGGCCAATGCTTGTCTATGGTTGTCCCGTGTGGTTCAACGTGGGGGCTAGCGTAATAGAAAAGATGCGGTTGTTTGAGAGGGCTTGCCTTCGTCTTTATCGAAATCCGGAACCCGAGTACACAAATTATTACTCCAATGAGGTCTTATACAATAGGGCGAACTTGATAAGAGTGGACAATTTCCTGGTGAAGATGATTCGAAGTCTTACTGCGAGAGCGATCAATAATCTTATCTTTGGGGCTTACTACCCGTCCACCTGGTTCAGAACGGCCTGATACAGGACAAAGATGCGGTTCCGATAATCATTCATATCGCTCGTAACGTTGTGGATGGGCGACTCAACTACACCATTCTATCGCCGAACTGAGCACTGAAGATCGTCTCCGGTTCAGTGGGTCCGTCTCCCTCCGAGACATCGTTGACTGTAGACGTCAACACTAAAAATATTAGTGGTTGAGTACGAATGAGGGAACTCCGTCTTCGAACCCTCTAGACCCGGGGTAGACTAGGGTTGGTTTAGACCTAGTCGGAATTTTTTTTGTCTAGTGCGTAAGATATTTTGATAGTTAGTAATAAAAATGGAATTACACAAAAAAAAAATTCATGAAATAAGGCCAGCGTATGTCAAGAAGCCGAATGAAGGACAAAAGAGACTTATAGCGCCTCGATTCTCCTGTGCGACTCTGCTTCTCGTAACTACTACACTAAGCAAGGAACTTGGAGTTTGCTGTGCGAACACACACACCGTTAAAAAACATTTTAGCAAGAATTTTGTATACGATTATACATTTGCGAAAAAGTTGTTCTGACAAATTACTCATTTACTTAGGGGAGAAAATACAGCATAAGTGACAAATAATCACAAAGATGATGAAGATTTGGAGATGACGGATTTGTAATCTCAATTTATCAGGTCAAGTAGTGGAGTCAGTTATGTTGACGATTGGATCGATGAATTTGACAGTGTGGATGAATTCCAGTAAAAGTGCTCAACAAGAGGACAGAAAGGGTGATTAATAGTTTTCTCGTGTCATTAAGTTTGCCTTAAATTGCGATGAGACGCCTCAAGATGAGTACACTGCGACGTTTGCTACTCTTTCCAACTGTTGAGATAAAATAAATGCTCCCAATATATAGAGTTATACCTCATTTCAGTCTTCTCTGTAAAGCTCACGGTGTTGGAGTCGCGTTCTTGAGCTGCAGCCGAGTCCGGAGAATAAACAGCCCTGGATTTTGGAGCAGCTTGAAAGGTTCGTAATCAGGGATGATGAGTTGGAGTCAGAGTCACTTAGCTTCTTACTTATTTATTTTATTTTTCTCCTAGTTTCTTCCAAATCTCACGTTTAGTAGAAAAAAATTGAGTAATGACAGAAGATAATTTAGATCGGGAATATAAGTTTCTCGGAACTGGATCTTGCTGATATGGTTGTTAAGTGTGATAAGCCGCTATGGTATCTTGACTGTATCATCCATCATAACGACTTGCAAGCCTTTGATGGAATTTCTTTAGGTAGGCGACAAATTGACAGACCCAGAAGAGACGGTTTACTAGGTACTTACCTTGGTAATCTTCATCATAACTCAAGTGGAGAAGGAGAAACTTACGATTTTGAATATCCAAACTTCTTAGACACAAATTACAAACAGTTTTGTCATCACGAACAGATGTAAAGATTTTTGCGTTGATGAAACAGAGTAGATTTAGCTATTATCTTCTTGGCAACACTGGCTTAAACAGCTAACACACGTTTCGTGCTTTGTTTCACTGCCAAACATCTTCAGTTTAGTCTATAATTATACCACGTCTTACAAACGAACAACGCTTGCGAATTATTGAATTTATTATCAAAATGCGTGCTCTGTTAAAAAAGTTTATCGCGCGTGTCTTCCAATTTATGGTCAGTTCATTTTTGGCTCAATGGGTACGTAAATAAGCAGAATTTTCGATGTTGGAGTGAATATCAGCCAGAAGCATTGCAAGAGCTGCCAAAGCACCCAGAAAAAGTCACAGTTTGGTGTGGTCTATGGGCTGGTGGCATCATTCGACCACACTTCTTCAAAGATGATGCGAATCGTAACGTAACTGTGAATGGTGTGCGCTACCGTGAGATGATATCCAACTTTCTTTGGCCAAAATGCAAGAGCTTGACTTTCATGACATGTGGTTTCAACAAGACGGTGCCACTTGCCACACACAGCACGCGCAACAATGGACTAATTGAGAGGCTAGTTCGGTGAACATTTTATCTCACGTTCAGGACCGGTCAATTGGCCGCCTAGATCGTGCGATTTGACGCCCTTAGACTATTTTTTGTGGGTCTATGTTAAAGCTCATGTCTATACAGACAAGCCAGCTTCAATTGACGCATTGAAAGACAACATTGAAGCATTTGTTCGTGAGATATCAGCCGTAATGTTGAAATGAGTATCTCAAAATTGGACTAAGCGGATGGACCATTTGAGGCGCAGTCAGGGTCAATATTTGCATGAAATAATCTTCAAACATTAAATTATATGGACCGTGCTATCGATTCAAATAAAGATTTCATTAATTTTTCTGAATTTTATGTTTTTTTTTAAAGCTTTCTTTTTATCATTAGTATGGTGTTATTTTAATGGTCAGGACATGTAAAAAATGTGTGTTTGCGTATGGAAACTGATTACAGAGTGAGTTGTGGCTTTGGGGGTAAGTGAGTTACCTGACACAGGTTTATCTTGGATGTTTTCACGGTACCCCGATATCCGAATTGCATTCAATACACAAGAAGTCCATGTCTATGATAACTGTAGGTGTGAGCAGAGGTGACCTAAAACAACATAAGATGAAGAAGCTCGGTTGTGCACCCTTGTGGTCTCCTGTGTCACTTAGTCTATTCATGGAGAAAGAAATGAAAGTACGTGAATAACTTGTTTGTGTACGCGATTTATTAACTACTAATTGACTGCCGTTCAACCATCATACGACGTCCGCTCTCCAAAATTGTACAGCACTACACTTTTCCAGTTTCTTTTACTTATAAATTACAAAATTGAGAATCTTCATTATAAAATTATTACTTTTGTAAAATGAAACCTAACAAAATAAGCCCTTGAAACACAATTTCAAGAGGTTAACCCTCAGCAATCGCCCAACAAAGACGTTATTCTTCTCTGTGCCTTTTCGAAAAATGTTCAAGGGCTCTAAATAAGAGCTCTTGCTTAAATCTAGTTAACCTTAACAAGAAAGTTCACCCCAAACAAGTTCGGTATCTCATGCTGTTGTGCGGGAAAACTTGACCACTCAACTTTCCCAACGCAAGACCAGTTAATTCCTTTCCCAAAGTTAATCCGCCGCGGACCCAACCATACTTCAACCGATATTTTCCAGAATCCCCTTTCGACAAACTTGAATCGAAAAAAAAAACTCCACTATCTCTACATCCGGCTGCAGGGCTAAAATCTGAGAGACAACGCTGTGTGTAGTGGTTATACGTCTGCCCTCAAAATGGTAATCAGGGTATAACTTTTAGAACTAAACAAAATTTTTCTTTTGCTTGCATGCAACATAAGTTTTGAATAAATCACACAACTGTGCACGGAAAACCTATCTCACACAGGCAAACTGTGTTGGAGAACTTTTGCGTCCTTGCCGAATCTACCATTGTCGTCAGAGTCGTCTGTTTGCATAAAAAAGTTTCAGTTACTTTAATGACTTTACGCACACAGGCAACACATCAACGGGACCGTTAGCAGTCAACAGAATGAAAAAGTTTCCCATTTCGAAGAAAGTGGACAGCAAAGCAGCTGAGAAACGGCACAATATTCTTGTCCTCATTGTCTCTGTTTGAGTGGAAATTTCACTGAAAGACAAATAAACCTTGAAGGCGTTTGTATTTTTTAGGTAAGGAGCTGTCCAATAAGCATGTTACTTGCTTCGTTTCGTCCTCTTTATCCTCGTGTTATCTACAGCTCAATAAGCAGCGCCATAAAAAAGGGTCGATGTCCTTTATGTTATTTGTTGCTTTTGTTTTTTTTTTCCTTTTTTGTTTGTTCTTTTCTCGTATGTGTCCTTCTTGGTTAAGATAAACATAGGTACTACCTTTTGTTCCTATCTAAGTATTCAATATTAAATTCTGCTTGACAAGCAAAATCGAAAACTTACTCAGCTCTCCTTCCCTCACAGGGCAGCACACAATTAGAAGCCCACGCCAGAAGAAGCTGGAACGCCTGTGTATGTGACCAAAGTGGATTAGGGATAATAAGAAATTCTCTTTGACACCCGCATTTCCCTTTGAGGTGAAGTGGGGTATCTGGGTTTAATTAGGCACTGCTCTCTATACAATACAGTTTCCATTGAAGCGGCATCTCTAAGGAGTCTTAATTAATTTAGTAGGGTTTCAGGAAAGATGAGTGACTTCTATGGAAAACTGTCAAAGTCTACGTGCTCTGGGAAGGAATAATTTGATTAGCTACGTTCAATGAGTGTGCACAATCGACTGGCACTTACTCCAAATCAGCAACTGCCGAAACGTACTTCAAATAACTGGCTTCGTTAGGGGGAGAGCTGTTGAAAATCCTTGTAAATAATTGGAAGTGGTGTACGTTCAGACCAAATCACTTCAATGTTCTAACATAGTTGCACAAGTGGTGTGTCGTGTCACTTTTAAATAATTGATGAGTGAGAGAATTCCGTATTAAAATGTAGTCATGCAATGAGAGTAAGTCAAGTGTACAATCGTTCACCATAAAAATGATTGTCATTGCGTGATTTGAAAAGCATGTGTTCCATGTCATGTGATCTATAGTTGTACAAATGACTCATGGCTGCATATTACAGGTAGTACGTACGGCGGTGGGAGGAACCCGTCGTTATTTTGTGGAGTTGTGGAATTCAAGAAGAAGGCATATTTTATACAACATTTTTTGACTGCAGGGCAATGCTTTTATTGTGTCAAGCCAGGCGATGCAAACATATATCTTGTAATGAACAAGTCACGTTGACATAAAGCCTTTTTCTGAAGCTCCCTTGGTAGCCATAACAACAACAATTGTGTGGTGAACTAATGTATGAAGCAATTGCCCATGCAAAGATTAGCGCTTGAGCCAAGGGTCGCGACACAAGAGTTCTTAACTTCAAACCGATAAGTGATCGCACAGCTGTGATTCGCAATATTACCATATTACGTGCCTATGACTCTTCTAAAGGTTTTCATGAAGCCATGAATATTTTTATGACTTCTTGAATGTGACGAACGAAGTCCTTTAAGAGTTAAAATCATACTCGACGACTTGAGTGAGAAAGTCAGTAAGTAGAACATCATTGGCGGGATTATCACAGAGTACACAATTTCGACACAGCATAATCCGTTGAACAGCAGTACAAGATTTCACAACAAAACATGTTTACCACCTAAAGGTCGATCCGGTAAACAAATCAGCTTCGACGCCCTCATCATTCGTCGAATTCCAGATGTTAAAATAATAAAAAATCTTTCCAGAGCGATTCAGAGAACAATTGTCTAATGCACGGGTCTGTCTAATGGATTAGTCTAAGACGAACAACTCCGCAAGATGCCCTTCAGTATGCCTATGCCTACTATAAGCTCCAGCACATGCTGCTAGGAGATAACGTAGTCGCTTTAGGTCGACTTAGGCCAATCATACCCGATATGCGACCCGGGTATGGGAGCTATTATGATAAAAGGAAATATGCAAAATAAGAGTCATAAAAAGAGTTGCAACTGAAAACAAGAGCAGTGGGGGATAAATACTGGGGTAGAAGACGGAAGGAGATACTAAAGGTTGAATTTTCGAAAGCTATAGGAAAGTTTTCAAAAAAAAAACGCATAAAATTCAGAAAAATGCATGAGATCTTTATTTGAATCGATAGTACGGTCCATATAATTTAATGTTTGAAGATTATTTAATGTAAATGATGACTTTGACTGCGCCTCCAATGGTCCATCCGCTTAGTCCTATTTTGACATAATCTCAACATTTCGGCCGGTATCTCACGAATAAATGCTTCAATGTTGTCTTCCAATGCGTCAATTGAAGCGGGCTTGTCTGTATAGACATGAGCTTTAACATAGCCCCACAAAAATAGTCTAAAGGCATTAAATCCCACAATCTAGGCGGCCAATTGGCCGTAAAATAAAATGTTCACCGAACTCGCCTCTCCATTGTTGTGCGTGCTGTGTGGCATGTTACACTGTCTTGTTGAAACCACATGTCATGCAAATTAAGCTCTTGCATTTTGGGCAAAAAAAAAGTTTGGATATTATCTCACGGTACTCTCACCATTCACAGTTACGATACGATTCGCATCATCTTTGAAGAAGTACGGTCCAATGATGCCACCAGCCCATAAACCACACCAAACTGTGCCTTTTTTTGGATGCATTGGTAGCCCTTGCAATGCTTCTGGCTGGTATTCACTCCAAAATCGACAATTCTGCTTAATTAGGTACCCATTGAGCCAAAAATGAGCTTCGTCCTCGAACACAATTTTTCGGTAGAAAAGTGGATCTTCGGCCAACTTTCCAGAACCCATTCATCAAAAATTGTACGTTGCGGTAGCTCGTTCGGCTTCAATTCTTGCACCAGCTGTATTTTGAAAGGTATCACACCTATCCTTCCGCAAAACTTTCTACGTTGTCGAGTTACAGAGGCGTGCGTCAGCTGTGTAAACCAGTGTTGCCAAAAAGATAATAGCTAAAGAATCACCCTTTAGTTCCACTTGTAATGTCATTCGTTGCACAGATCGGTGCACAGATCGCAATATTCTATGTGAATTGTTATATTATCATTGTTATGGCATGTATTTCCTACGTGGAGTATATTTTTTATTTATCCAAAGTTGAGATTGTGACGTTTTTTTTTTTGCCTGCTGTGTTTACACTTAGTTATGTATGTACTATTACCTCCTTTTGAACAAAACAATTAAAAAATTAATGAAAGGATTAAATGGATTATCCGCATAGGGCAAATAAGATATTCCTTATGCAACATATTCTGAAGATGGCTGGGTGCTTAGGGAATCGGGTAGGCACTTACTGGCGTCAACCTGGCGATGCCTAATGTTGTAATTTTTTCTACACACCAATTGTGCACATCTTACCTCCAAGTGGTTGCCATCGGGTACTGATTGTAGTTCACCCGAGCACAACTTGCCAAACTTATAAGAGCGACCTCTTATCTTACGGGTTACTAGAAAAGGGCTGGCTCTCCAGGTTGAGGGTTGTGCCGTCGGGGTAACTGCCCGGCCACACAAAAAATTCATAGTCACGAATCAACAACAAGCCTCGGAAACGGATGATTTTACTGATGACGAACTCTGCAAACGATATACGGACAACGATCGGATATGTACGTGGAATATTAAAGGCCACATGCAGCCGTGGCTCATGGAAGCCCTAGACTGCTGCTAAGCAAATATAAATGCCGCCCAAGAAGTGCGATGGGATGGACCGGGCAAAAGAAAGATGAAAAACTATTAAATATATTACTAAACCAAGTTTTGGAGGACACACAGGAGCAACAAATCAATACCCACCACCTTTTCATCGATCTTATGGCCACGTATGATAGCATCCCTACCAAATTCGTCCGTTTGTGTAGGATGACGATGGAGAATGCACGCTGCTCCATTAAGTTCGGTAAAGACCTAACCGAGACTCTTGATGTCAAAAAAGGATTCAAACAAAGCAACGCGCTGTCTTACGACCTTTTCAACATCGTGAAAGAATTGTTCAAAACTCGAACGCCAACACCAGAGGAATAATCTTTCAGAAGTCCGTCCAACTACTCGCATATGCCGACGAAATAGACATTATCGGAAGAATGCAGCGTGATGCCAATGACGCTTTTGTTCGTATTGCACCGGAGGCTGCGAAGATGGGTTTAGCGGTAAACAAGGTTAAGACTAAGTATATTCTGTCAACGAGAAAAAACGACCAATACCGACGTCTCAGACAGAACGTCACAGCAGACAGATATAACTTTGAGGTAGTCATAAACTTTGTCTATCTAGGTACCGCTATCAATTCAGACAGTGAAACCAGTGCTGAAATCAAACCAAGACTAACTTTTGCCAATCGCAACTTTTTTCGGCTAAGAATGCAATTGGTAAACAAAGCACTTTCTCGAACAACCATTGTAACACTTTACAAGACCTTAATCGTCCCTGTCCTGTTATATGGCGCGAAGGCATGGACTTTGTCAAAAGCTGATGAAGCTGCTCTTGGTTGCATCGAAAGGTAAATTCTCCGTGTGATTTTCGGTCCCGTCTGCATAGATGGTGAGTGGAGGACTAGATATAATAACGAATTATACAGGCTGTTCAACGACATCGACTTAGCCAGAAGAGTGAAAACTCTTCGAATCCACCCCCGAGGGACGGCGCACTAGAGAAAGACCGCAACTCAGGTGGCGCACGCAAGCGGAAAGGGGGCGTCAACCAACAACCAAGACAGCTAGCTAAAGATCGGGCTGGTTGGAGTCGCTTGTTGGTTTTCGCCCAGGTCCACTCCGGACTGTAGTACCACCTTAAGTAAGTAAGTAACATATTCTGAAACATATGCAATTTGTATCTATGCTTTTAAAATAATCATGTTACTCTTCTTATATACTGTGCTATAAATTATATTACAATTCGATACATTCGATAAATATTATGCACAACCTTAACCAACTTACTAATTGAACCAATTGAGACCTGTGGATGATAGGTAGATCGTTTTGAAAATGGTTGGATGCTGATGGCTTGTTAATAGATAGTATAGTCACTCAGAATTGATCATTTTGTCGAACAAATACGTTTTTCTTAATTGCAGGTTCATCGTGTGATATCAATCGACTTTGCCGCAAGTAGTTCTGGTTACCACTCTTTTGTAGCACATTTCGTTTTGTTAAGATAAATCTAACACAAACATTAAGTACGTGAGAAGGCTCATTTTAAGCCTCCGTTTGCGTCGCAGTGTTGTTATCTTACATAAATAAATAATTTGATAAAATCATATATGTATATATGCAATATGTTAATTCAAAAAGTTTTTTGATTTAGATTTAAGAATACATATTTTGTACTCAAATTTTATGAACAATACAATTGCAAAATTTTACACTAAAAATATAAACATTAAATTAAAATGAAGGTGTATTCCCCTTGGCCCTTCATATGGTTTGTATATTCTTGAAAAATAGCTCTCATACAGTGACTGCCTGTGGAAAAGAACTGTAGTTTAATATTGACTATGAAATGTGACATTTTAAAAATGATACTTGGTCAATGAGCCCTCTCTTTGAATTGTGCGCAATTGGGGAGGAATAAAATTGTGAAAAATAGAAGACAAACGTTAAAATCTCAGGACTTACTATTTACCTCACAGCGACCAAAAACCCACAAACAGTCAAAAAATAAAAACTCCATTTCAGGATAGATTGTACACCGCCAAGTCTTATAAACAACTGACATATTTCGCACCACGTGTTCAGTAAAATAAAAATCTATTAAATTTCTATGTTTTCCTTATTTATTTTAGCACAGCGGTTTTGAGACTTTTTAATAGCACCATACTCAAACGAAATGACAAAAACAATATTAATTCAATAAATTAAATAAACACCACCCAAGTCTGCACACGTATTGTGTCTGACAAAAGGGTTCAGAATTTGATCCAGATGTGCGGGAGCATTCCCATAAATTTGCGTAAGCATTACGTCCATATTCGCTGTGTATACTTGGGTACGTATTACGGTCTGAAGCTATCAATTCAGAATTGATTGATTTTTCGGCAACGGCAGTGAGTGTAGAATTGTGTGAAACTCAACTCTTAAGTGTGCTCACACATATACCTATCACATCTTATTTTCAAATCATTGTGGGTGAAGTTATTGATGATACCAGGCCCCTTATCCTTACAAATAAGCAAAGTTGTTTATGATACATATGGAAATCGAGTTTTCTCCGTGATGTGTATATGGCTATTGCATATCCTTACTTACAAAGCGATAATTTATGTAAGGACAAATCTTTTGGAATAAAGGAACGGATTATATTGAAGGCAATCATGGGCGGATAAAGAAGATTTCGAAATCCCTTAAATCAGTTTATTGTTATCGTATTTATAGAACGTTTTGCGAAAAGAGGAAATATTTTGGAGTAACTTGGAAACAATTTTTTTTGTTAAGTCTCCGTTCTTAAATCGTGCTATATAACGACGGTTTTCAGAATCAAGCAAGTTATTCATGATTAAAAGGAATTTTGCCGAAGAGTGAAACTGTAGAATAACGATAATTTAGAAACAGCAATTTTGTATATGATTGCAGCAACTATCATCGTTTCTAAAGTCTGCTGTGTGTGTGATATTTATTTTTGCGAATAAGAATTGCAATCTTCGCCCAAAACAGATTATTCTTGATACATAATTCTTGGAATAGAAATTTAGCTTGTTGTTGGTTAATTTGGTGGTAATCAAATTTCCATATAAGGTAAATAACAGTATTGTGTAACTTGTGTTATAGAATGAACAGCAACAATAAAGTTTCCGTTTTGGACAGAGCCTCTTTTGGAACTAGAATTTTGGGTAATATTGCAAGAATAAGTGGTATGCTTTGAAGACATCTAAGAAGTTACAATAACTGCAGAATTTGCAAAATCTGCAAGATATTGGATTAGGAACAAATCCTAAAATACAAAATTTCGCAATGTGCAAAATTCCAAATTGCTCAGAAACATGAAAAGCCAAAAGCAAGTCCCGGAAAGCATAAATCCTCAAAAATACAGTCCTGAAGGAAACATTTCAAAGATACATATATTTACTTCTTCTACAATGCATGCAGTCACTGTAGGATTTGGAATGCGTGCTTAATTTGGCTAAGGCCAACTTATCTCATATTTATTTATCACGGAATAGTGATTTTGAATTTTAGCTTACTTGAAATTTTGAGTAATTCATGACTTTGAAATCCTAAGTTTTCTCGATTTTGGACATTTTAAGATTTTGAATTTAGGATTCATTCTGTCCCCAATATTATATTATATATATATTATATTATATTAAATTAAATTAAATTACTCATGTACTAAATTCTAATTCTAAATTTTAGATTTTGTCAAATGTCAAATGTTAATATTGTTGATGTAATATTTTCTAACGTATATAAACAAACTGTAAAACATAAAAGCAATAATTAAAATTTGATATTTAAGAAACTCAACACACTTTTTTATTAAATTTAATGCTGAGTTATATTCATAATGCGCATTTTAAAATAAGCTACTGGAAAATGGGCGAAAGTTCAATGTGGTTTCAATTTTCCTGTTTTTTTATTTTACTAACACATTTTTGTTGATGTGACGTTTGTGTATATGTATTATATATCCTTATCTATAATTTATTAGTTAGAATCGTTTTTTTTTTGTTTTATTTCTAACCACTCTGCCTTAAAGTAGGTACACTCTCAATTATTAGCTAGTTTGGTGTCCCTACTCTTAAAAAACACTTGGGTTATATAACACGCAGTATCAAAGCATTTTCAAAGATGCTTTTTTTACGGATGAAGAAAAACTAAGGAGTATTGCTTAAATGTGGTCGCCGTGGCGCAGTGGTAAGTGCATCGACTGCGGCGCAGAAAGTCTGGGTTCGATTCCCGAACGGGACACCTAGCATTTTTTCACGGCACCACCTCTTTCGAGTTGCTGACAACACTCAAAGAGTATTAATTGTCTATGGAAAGCTTCTCAAAATCTCGCCGTTCGGTATCGGCAAAAAACTGTAGGTCCCTTCTACTCGTGAAGAACAATAGCATGCACAACACGAGTAGTTGTTGTAGAAGCTAGGCCCTGGTCCGTTATGGGCTGTAGTGCCACTCAATTATTATTATTGCTTAATAAATGCTTCCTAACGATATTATATTAGTTAATCCGATATTTGATGTGCGGTGTTAACTTTGATGTTGGACTGTATTATAACCCCTCATCAAAGTTTTTTTGCTACAAAAATAAATCGATCAGCTTAGCTAATTAAAAAAAAATTACTAAAATGTATTTGTAATTAGTATAAAAACGTTGTAATTGAAGAATTGACCCATAGCCGTGTATATTACTTTCATATTCCGAAGAATTATCGATTCCATATTTCAAGAAACTTTAAGAAGTTACTTCTAGATAAAGTATTGGTACGATGTGTTAGAGATAAAGGCTTACTTGGTGAAAATATACGAATTTATGTAGAAGAAGCATGTGAAGGACACTTTATGAACATTGTTATATGTTCTTTAAAACACTGTGCTTAGTTTTCTTTTAAACAAGTCATCGATATTTTATTCTGCATTTAACTTAGACGATAAATTCGAGAAGAAACTATTTTCCCATGTTTTTGATAGTAAACTCTAGGTTCCTTACTTGAATTCGATATTTACTTCGTAATTTAGCAGTTGCTTTATTCCTTCCAATGATATTTATAACTTCATAATTTAACAAATAAAAAAAAACAAACAAAAACACACTTAAAAAAAAGAATTTCTTTTTAATATAATAATTTCAAATACGAATTGCTTATTTACGAAATCCTTGGGTGGAAATTTATTAAAGACTCAACTGCCGAGAGGGAATCAATTTATGCAGTTGATAATGAGAGTGGAAATATTTTTACAACTATTTAACAGGAAAAATGAATTCAGTTATTAAATGGTGATTCTATAGGCTGTGTAAAATGTGATCTACAGGCTTAATTTTGCAGAAAACATTATCATTATATTGAGATTTAGAATGAGTGAAAACTTAGAACATCATCAAAATTTGCTAACAAGTGAAAGTAAAAAAATGTAGAAAAAAATATCTTAAGCACAAAAAGAAATCTCACAGTTTTATATTTTATTGTATATATCATCATATATTAACAAGGAAGAATTCAAAAGTTATGAAGGTTGAAAGAAAAATCGAATTGAATATGCAACAGAAAACACCTGTGCCCTCCTTAGGCATGAAAAGTTAAGAGTTGATTCTTTGTCACACTTCCGTGAGCCATGGTAGGTGTAACCAATCTTCTAGAAACCGGGTTGAAGGTTTCTCGTTACTTCAGGGCAGATTTTCATTTCTTTAGTTAACGTCGTCTGAAGGCCTTGCTTAGATGTTATGGCCTGTTTTGTGATATTTTTGTCCAAAGCCTCCCGCAGATGTTCAATGGGATTAAGATCGGAAGAATGTGGAGGAGAATTGAGCTGTTGGAGAGATGATACAGCAACCATTCCTTGGTATCTTTACTGTATACTTTGAGCCATTGTATTGTTGGCAGACCCAAGGCGATGTGAAGACGATTGTTAGGTAGGTGGTTAGGTAGTCCTACTGGATTTGAGAAAGACAAGGTTTCCTGTCGACTTGCAACCCCAAACAAACCTCCACCATCTCCAAGTAAGGCGACACTCTTCCGTAAAATGAAGTTTTATTCAAGACTTTGGGAATTGTTGAGGCACTTACTAAGTTTCCACGTCTTGCGCTAATTCTTCGGATTTTTTCTTACTTATTGCATTGAACTTAGGGTGATCATAACGCTAGACACTATACATGATTTTTCACAAGTTATACCTTTCTATGATGTTTTGTACAAGTTGAACGATTTTTCTTAAATATGCTAGGACTTTTTCCCAGAAATTTTCAGTTTTTTCGATGCTGGACTTTATGCTGGATTAAATTTCGCATTTCCGTCGGTAAATGTATTCCTCGCACCATTAGAATTTTGATTTATTTTATAAAATTTTTAAAATTAATCACGCACTAGGACGATATGCGACAAGATAGTTGCAAGTATTGCAAAATATCACAATAATACATTCAAACGGCATTAACTCATTTGTAATGTAAAATCTTACATATCAATTTTTGATAGCATTTTTAGAAAATGTTTACATTTATGTTAAAGAAGACTTAGACTCTTTTTTTTTCTTAACTATTTTGTTTTGTAAATAAAAGAAACGAGTCATACGCTCTATGTGGTGTGGTGTATACTAATTTTGACTCTCTCTGCTATATTAAGCCTCTAAATAAATATTCTGAAATTTAATAAGACGAAACTCTAAGTCGAAAAGCAACATCGATATAGATCTTATAATTTTAATGCACTTCACCTTGGGCCAACAATCAATAAAACCGGCATAGCAAATAGACATTCATCCATCAGTAAATAGGACTACCTTAGTTTATCGGTAATTTGAATAAAGCTGGTTACACATAGAAGCTCAATATTTGCCTACTACATTAATTAGTGGTAAGATGTTTAATCGACTGATTAACTGATAATAAACAACGTAATGAAACCGAATGATTACGGGCGATGAAAATTAAAGTATTAAAGTAAAAGACAATTTTCTTTCTTACTGTTTCAATAGAAAATAAGAGACACAGCTATATATATATAATATAAATAACCAGAGAATTTATGACATTTTGTTACCGCCAATTTAACGAACTTTGAAGCATTTTCACAAGCCTCCAACCACCATCCACTACATTAAGTACTAAAGAGTGAATTGATGTCCCTCTTTTTTGTGATTATCAAAATAGTGTTTTTTTGAATAACGGTGTGCAATAAATTTGTGGCAGTGCATAATAAAGATTCGATACAGTCGAAAGAAGAACTTTCAAATACACTAAGGTTCGCTCAATAAATCATTTCCGATTGAAAAAAAAAACTAAAAAATCAAACAGATCATGGTTAAGTTAAAGGAAGGGTGAACGACACAATGCTACTGAAGTTTGCTTGCTCACTAAAGTAGAAGGCAATTAATTATATATACCATACAGATAGGAATGCTAATAACATCAAAAGGATTTTTTTCTTTGTCTTATAAGTATGCAGTTGTTGATAACACGTTTAGTGTACTTTGGACATTTTAGCAATCAAATGGAAGAACACAACATTTTTAAAGGCTTTTGGTACAATTCCCAGGCGGAACACCTCGCATTTTTTACACCCAACCTCTTTCGAATTACTTACAACACTCAAGGAGTTCTCATTGCATATGAAAAACTTCTCAAATCAGCCGTTCGTAATAGGCGAAGAATTGTAGGTAGGTACGCGCAACACGAGTAGTTGTTGTAGAAGCTAGGCAATGGTCACCTGTGGGTTGTAGTGCCAATCAATTATTTAATTGATTGGTACAATTCCGTAAGAACCGAACACTCCGACCACTTATAACAAGAAGTAAAAAATGAAACCAAGTAAGTACTATTTTTGAGTAGCTAGTAATTATTTTTAATCATGACTGTGTTTTATTGAAATTATTTGAATTTTTTTATCCGCTGAGGAGTTAAAGACAGGTTAACGTTGAGAAATTCAAAAACTTTGAATAAAAATTTAAAGTGTATTATTCGAAAGTTTTAGGGGGGTACATAAGCAATTATTTAATTGCAGATCGAAATGGCGGTTGACTTGTGAAATAACACATGACTTCACATTTTATTCGTGGTAGTTGCTGTAAATACATGGATCAAAAAATTTAGTAAATCGCATGTTTAAGTAAACATTTGTTTTAGTACCCCGAAAAGCACTCGTTTATTGTTCTCTTTTGGAAATCTATGGCGTAATTATGGGCTTGCGTGTATGATTTCTGGCCCAATACGCAGTACAAAATTCCACAGGCTCAAATCTGCGAAAGTCGAATAGAGTATGGTGATATTCTTACGTATCCGATTTAAATTCACGTTCAAATGCTAACTAGATGTTCATATCTCACATCATAAAAACTTATCCAAAATTCGGCCATGTTTGATCAAAATTGATGATCTTCATGCTATGTCGTTTATATCAAAACCTCTTACATATTTTTGACGGCAAGTTTGATAGAAAATCTGAACTCTACTCTTTGAAAATATTTCATCGAGGGCGGAGACACACTTTCCTCATAAAAGTTTCTCCGAATTATACTAAAATTGTACAAACATAATAAGGTTTTAGCCGGTATTTTTTTGATCAGCTGTAAAGTATAAAAATGGGTCTGCGTGAATTACCAGTTAGGGGAGAATTTATATAAGGATATTAGTTATCTTCCCAAAACTGGAAACAGAGGGTTTGAGTATTTTCTTAACTTCTTCGGTCGTTGCCAATAACGCAACAAACGTTGCGTACGGTATTTCACGTCCACATAGCGGAGAATTGGCAAAAGTTTTTTACTAGCAATAATCGCAGTTCGGTGGGGGATCTTTAGTAACGATAAATTTCTCTTTCCAAGGGTCATAACGTAAAGAACTCAATTTAATATTAAATAAACAATTATGGCCATCATGACGTTGGGCGAATCACACTGCGTACGCCCCACTTTTGATCCTTGAGCATTGTGAACACCTATATCGAGTTGTGGCAAAACTTGTAAAGCACATATTGCCAACAAAAAGTTCTTCATATCTCTCCATTTGGGATCTGCAATACAATGTTGGTCTTACTCGTAAGAGAACACTATCACGCGCAAAACAAAGACGTCGTACATAAGATGAATAAAGGAGAAGTTTACATATATATAAAAAAAATATTTGCATGAGCATTTTGAAAAATTTAATTTTTATTATATAGTTCTGAAAAGGTAAACATTTGACCGCCAGAGTATTACATAACACCTTTTTAAGCAAAATAGTTTAGACATTTTAAATGATTTGAGATTTAGAACATTCTGTACAGAAAATAGGTGGAGATACAGATGTTTCTCCTAGGTGCAAACTCAGGAAAATTTTGATTTCCGCAATTTAGTTAAGGCCAGTATACTCGTTCTATTACTACTTCCATTCGGTTTTCGGATACAAGCACTGTAATGACTCTATCGTTTAGACAACATGGACAGTATTTACAATCTGTTTTGGTTTGATATCGCACACAATATTCAAAATTAAAAAAATATATATATTAGAAGGAGTTAAAGGAATCTATGCGTACATAGGTAACCTTTTTTTGTTAATCAAAGAACTTACCAATATTTCATTTTATTGAAGCATTCGATTTGTAAGGATCGAGGAATCTTAATAAGTGCAGAAATCGGCTTAACAACCGATGCTATATAAGTGAGACTAGGAGATCAGTCAATTCCATGGTGTTCCCAAAAATTGAGAATCGTTCCCTCCGTTATGATGTAAGAATTTTGGTTTACACCCATACAAGATGAAACTGAATCAGAAATTGAATTGAATGGACTATTTAAAGCGATGTCCATTCTCCGATTGGGGCAAGATAATGAATTTCATCGTAAAATCGTCTTCAGTGAAGAAGATTAATTCTGGCTCAATGGGCTCGTCAATAAGTAAAACTATGTGTTATTAGTTGGCTGACATGTGCCTTATGAGTGTTTGCATACCGGCGGCATTATTGAGCCATATTCTGTGGGTCATGTTACATCTTGGTTGAGCTCGGATGACGTTGGAAGAGCTCAGAGTCAACGAAGTCGTAATAGCTGCCGTTTTCAGCAGCAGAAATGTGTGGCTGAGTCGTTGAAAAATTGGGTTCAACTAATAAACCACTGCAAACGTGTGCACGGTGACCGCTCATGCGCAAGCATTTCAATGACATTAGTTTTACAGATCTGACGAGAATGTAATATCAACGTGAGACGTCATAAGTTTTTCAAAGTGGAGTAGAACTCGCGCGTTCAAAGATTTTTTTTTCCTAAATAAAATATTTTGAACTATTGTTACCAAACTCGATTATATGTAAGGCGAAGTTAAGCAAAATCTTAAGTTTATTACCAGAGCGGGCGACTGTATAATTATGATTTGTGTATAATTGTACTTTGTGCATGCTTCACAGTTCTTTTAAAACAGAAAGGGTTAGAGTTCAAAATAAAGTCCTCGTGTTCATGATTATTTGTATCAGAAATTCAGCCTTTGCATTAATTATGCTCTCTCCTTAGATATCCATTAAGAATGAACGCATTTAACGTATTTTTACAAATGCTTGCTGAGCAGTGATTTATTAAGATCATATCGGAGTTTAGAATTCTAAGGAATACGCATGTTACACTCCAGGATGAGTATTACAGAAGTTTTTGGACCAAAAAATCAAGCATTAAATATATGTGTTGGAAATAAGAGTTGAATTGACACAATAATCATTTGTTAAAGAGACTTGATAAATTTTACTTCTTTAAGACAATGAAGATTGTGTATAAAGCAAGACAAACACTAGTAAGTCTCCTAGGTACCTCAAGCCCTCAAACATTGAAATTTTCATATCTCATCAAAATGGCGTAGTGGCGTAGTAGTAAGTGCGTCGACCGCCGCGCAGAAAGTCTAGGTTCGATTTCCGGACGGGACACCTCGCATTTTTTCACGGCACCACCTCTTTCGAGTTGCTGACAATACTCAAAGAGTGTCAATTGTCCATGAAAAGCTTCTCAAATCTCGCCGTTCGGAATCGGCAAAAAACTCCTACTCGTGAGAGAACAGTAGCACGCACAACACGAGTTGTTGTCGTAGAAGCTAGGCCCTGGTCCACTGTGGGCTGTAGTGCCACTCAATTATTATTATTATTTCATCAAAATGTGAACCATTGACATCTATACCCTCCTGGCTGGGATTCAAGTTCAATAATTCTTTTTTTATTATTATTTTAAACGAAGAAGTTTTCAAATGATTTGGTGACTTCTGATCAATTTCGGAATACAATCAATTTTACAATACATGCAGACTGAGAAAAAGTTGAAAATATCAGAAGAGTACAGTGGATGTGGAAAAATGTTGAGCCCGAACTGTAACAGCTTTTGAATCAGAATCAAACCATGTTCGTTTGCCAAGGCAGGCTGCTTTTTAGCTGTGTATGTAGACTACTTCATAATATTTGACAATATGTGCAATTGCCCTTGAGCAAAGAAATTAAAAGTGAAGCCCTTTCAGTATGATTCAGTATTTGGGGACTGTTTTGGACTTTTGTTTGCATTATACCACTGCGTAAATGTTTTGCCGTCTTTCTACAAAATCAACTATTCATCACATGTGCTTGTAAAGATTAAAAACGGGACATTAAGGTGCCTTAGATTTAGCGACCTCCTTCTAAATGCTTCTAAATGGAGTAGTTTTCGTAGTTTCCTCACTTTTCATATTTGAAATAGTTATCGATTTATTTGTGTGGATGGGATATTCCCATGTTTTGTGCAATGTCCAGAATCATTTTTTGTTTTAGTATTCATCCACCAAAAATCGAAAAATTATGTTTTAAAATGCAGTTTTCATCATTATCACGCATACCACTTTGACCTTAAAAAAAACACACACCACACAAACGTCCACACCACAGCTTCTAATTAGGGACTTAATCATCATTCGTTCCCAATAACATGTTGACCCATTCTAATGAAAATGTTTGACAGACAATGTTTACTACACAAAACAATGTGTTAAGAGCTAATTCCCAAGCTTGTGTGTATGCATAAGTCCTTTCCAGAACAACCGACCGGAAGGCATTCTCCTCCTTTAAGATAATAATATAATGTATATAATAGCGTCCCTTTTTTCGCTAGCAATATGTTACATTTCGCAAATCAAAAGTTTAACCCAATAAATCGACAAAACTCCTTTCACTTCTAGTCAATTTTATACAAGGAAGAAATTTGAGATAAAATACAGTGTTATTGGACGGAATCGTAAAAAACTCTATTTACCGCTATCCTTTCAATACGTCTATCGAAAGTTATTTTGAAGGGAAGAAGGATCAATGTTGTACCTTTCAGTTATACACAGAGTGCATGGAACCTTTTGCTTTTACTTAAAGCAAATATACAATATATATTTTCTGTTGGAAGAACTTTGAAAACTCCATGCACAATAATTGAGACAGCTGCTAATTGAATAAAATTAAATTTAATTATAATCATTCGAGACTTCTTCCGACTGATTAATTTTAAGAGTTTTGAAGACTCAGGATGGTCATTAATATTACATCGTTCTTCTATGCAACCAAAAGTTTGAAATACATTTTAAGGGCGTTGAAGATTAGAATACGCCTCCTAAGGAATTTTAATTGCTTCCCCAACTGCTGGGAACCGCAAAATAACCACCTGATTATATAGTCTTGAGACCGGAAATAATTTCCCCCCGAAAAGTTCCTGATCTAATAAGGCCTAAGTATTCTTCCATGAATTATTAATTAGATGCAAAATAGTACCTGGACTTTAAGCCATTACCATAACCGTCTCCTCGAACGAAGCCTTAAAGCACCAAATTTTATTAGAGTCATTACGCTATGGTTGGCAGGCACCCGTTGGGAAGTTTAAATCGCCCCTTTATTTTATATAAAAATATTACCAAGTACCTGGAGTACGAAATGAAAGGTGGAGAAAATGAAATCCAATTTTCCTCGCGGGAAAATTCAACAATCTAGCAAGGATTGCCAAAGGAACAGAAGAACCCACCGACGCGACAACATAAAATCCTTTCACGCGTAAACATATGTTAACATGCACACGCAGGCATGAAAGAAATTGAAAAAAAAATGTCCTGGACATGTAGTCATGTAATCAACATCATCATCACATATGCACATACACTGGCACCTGTGCCTATCTTGCATGCATCGTTTTATACCTTTTTATAATTTGTTTTTGATTCTCCTCCGAGTTACTTGTATCCTTATCCTTGTTGATACACGCCAAGTAGGAGGTAGGTTATTCCAAGGGAAGAACGGCTGGGCGCACTTCTATACCACTCGCATGGTTTACACTTCTTTCATATTTCACTTCAATTGCATATTAAAACCGCCGCGGAGCAAAGGCGTGCTAAACAAGAACACCACGAAACCGCAATTTGTTTGAAATGGAAACATTTATCAGTGACACTATGGGCTTTATGTGAAAGAACCATTGACTAGGGGAAGGACATTCACTCTATTACTCTATGATAGATGTTGGGTCTCATCAATTCTTGAACTTGAGAAAATTTTATAGAAACTCTAGTAGCTCTCTTTGGGAATCACATGTAACACTCAACCTTCAAACATTCGCACGCGTCTTAAAAGGACAGATCCGTATCCGCAGCCGGTTGGTTCTGTCGACTAAGAATTACTGGAAACTTCAGCCGAAAACATTTCACCTTTATCCTGCTCATAAATTGACTTTACCAGTAGAGGATGAAATTTTCCCTGTATTGTATTGGAAGGTCTGCAGGAGTCTGCGCAGGATATCTCCTGCATTTGGAGACTGGAAATTGGATGGAAATTTGATTCCTATGGCAAGCGTGTTACGAGAGCTACATGCATTTGCAAACGGTGAGGGATGATAACCAGTTACGTGTTAAATGAAGTCCTGCAACTAAGTTTATTTATATTGATTTCTCTTTTTTTTGAGTTTGTAAAAATTGTCTCTCAAAAGTTGTTTTATTTTTTGTGTACGTTTTAGGATAGCATTCATGAAAGCGCTGATATAAGGCTATCAACTTCTATTGCTACCAGGCTGCGTCTCAGGAACATATGCCACAACTCCCCAACGGCTATATTGCAAGCCGCCTCCCGTGGAGGGTCAAGTTAATCTAAATTTAATCTGGCTCTGCGATTTTGTTTAAACTTTTTACAAAAGGTTTAATGCCTTCAATATATACATCTTTTTATTTACAGTATTCTACCTTTTGGTTGCACGAAATATATGAGTGGACTTTCACAAAGCCTTATATCATATTTTCTTTGACCCCATTCTACAGGAACGCCCTGTTTTATTTCGACGTGACTATTTGCTAGTATTCCAGGAGACGTATTGGCAATTTTTTCAGAATCAATTGAATCTAGGTGTACAAAAATTGAATTATCCTTTAAAATATGGAACGCGGTGTACGGGATTTAATTCTGTAACCGACATGCACAAATATAAGCAAATGTTGGGTTTTTATAGCTGGGGCTTTCCGCTTGAAAATAATAGAAAAACTGTTTTTACTGACAATGAAACTTGATTTAAAGTCGAAGTAATATGCGATTTTTTTCTAAATGTGGTGTTTGAAACCAAGAGTTACGCTGACAAGTTAAACAATGAACGAGGATGTAAACATGGTGTGCCGCAGGGTTCAAAATTAGTACCTATCTTACTTATTCTTTTCACCAACGCACTACTTAAATTAGTGAAAAAAAATTTGTGTTGCTTAAATCACAAATAAAGGGTGTCCCAACAAGAACGCAAGAATTAAATTTGGCGCCATTCGAATTGTCATTGTCTGACATTTGAACAATTATTATTGTTTGTTAGTAAAAGGTATAAGGTTAATAAAAATGGAGCGCTACACGAATGAACAATGCATTCTCATTGTGAAATTATTTTACCAAAATGGTGAGAGTTTTGCGGCTACAGTTTGCAAATTGCGATCAATTTGGGGTTACAATAATGCTCCAAAAGAGTCAACTGTAAAGCGATTAGTGGAAAAAATTGCTGAAACTGGGTCTGTAACTGATGTAAAAACAACAACGTGCTTTCGACCAGGTCGCAGCAGTACGTGATGATGTCGCTCAAACTCCATCCACCTCAATTCGACACCGAGCTCAGCAATTGGTGTTTCCAAATCCACTATGCAGAGAATTTTGACGAAAGATTAACATCTTCATGCATACAAAGTTCAATTGACTTAGGAACTGAAGCCAGCTGAACATGCACAGAGAAGGGAGTTCGTTAATTGGGTATTGGAGAGACAACATGAAAATGCTAATTTTGCCGATAAAATCATCTTCATCATTTCCATCTTGATGGCTTCGTCAATAGGCAGAATTGTCGCATTTGGGGCGAGGTAAATCCTTGAGTAATTCACGAGAAGCAAATGCATCCTCAACGTGTCACTGTGTGGTGTGGAGTTTGGGCTGGAGGAATCATCAAGCGTCAAGCGGTATCGTGAAATGAGATCAAATTTGTTCGTGCCAAGAATTGAAGAAATGAGTGTGGATGGGATGTGGTTTCAACAAGACGGCGCCACATCTCATACAGCCAGAGAAACTCAATTCAAGATTCAAGAAATTCAATTGCTACATCAGTCATTTCCCGGTCGTGTTATTTCGCGTTTTGGAGACCAGAATTGGCCGCCTAGATCGTGCGATTTAACACCATTGAACTTTTTTCTTTGGGGTTTTTTGAAGTCGATGGTTTATGCCAATATGCAGATGACGACTCATGCCTTAAAAGACAAAATTGGATGCTGAATTAATGAAATACCGCAGCATTTATGCAAAACGGTCATTGATAATTTCATTAAACGATCGGGTATGTACGGTGTACGAGGCAATGTCCTTGATCGCGCTCAACATGGCGAGCTGCCAAGACTATCCTCGTCCGTGCATAGGTCAAGTTGACATACAGCCTCCAAGTGGCGCCCCCTGGATAGCCATCACAGCATCCGTTGTGTGGTGAACCAATGTATGCAGCGACTGGCCTACCAGTCTGTAGGTTGTGCGTGAGGCTAACTCCCTCACCACACAAAAACAAACCCAGTTCAGAGACAACAACTTGCCTCGGATATGGACGGATCCAACGTTGACGACCCCGGAAAACGAACAAAGGACAACGATTTTCGGTTCTGCACGTGGAATGTGAGGTCCCTTAACAGACCACGTGCAGCCGAACAACTTGCGGAGGCCCTTGACTGCTACAAAGCAGATATCACCGCCATCCAGGAAGTGCGATGGGATGGGCCGGGCAGAAAGAAGATGAAGAACTGCGACATATACTACAGCGACTGCTACAGGGAGAGAAGGCAGCGCCTATTCGGATGCGGATTTGTTGTTCGAGGCAGACTTAGGCAAAAAGTCATAAGCTACGATCCTGTAAGCGAACGCCTCATGACAATCCGCATTAAGGCTAAATTCGGGAACATCAGCCTGATATGCGCTCACGCCCCGACAGAAGAAAAGGATGACAACAGCAAGGATGAGTTCTATGATCTCCTAGAAAGAACATACGATCGATGCCCCAGCTATGACACCAAGATCGTTCTAGGAGATTTCAATGCTCAGCTGGGGAAAGAGGACATCTTTGCTGGCGTCATCGGGAAACACAGCCTGCACGACACGACTTCCGGAAACGGACTCAGGCTGCTGGACTTCGCCGCGGGGCGGAACCTCTCTATGAGCAGTACGCGGTTCCCACATCGCAACATCCATAAAGGAACCTGGCGATCCCCTGATCAATCAACCGTCAACCAGATTGATCACGTTGCGATCGACGTCAGACACTCCTCCAACATTCTCGATGTCCGAACATTCCGAGGCGCTAACATCGACTCGGATCATCACCTTGTTGTAGCCAAGGTAAGAACCCGGATATCGAGAGAACAACGGAGTCGAGATAGGCCGAAACGGTTTGACGTCGGAAAGCTACAATCGCAACAGGTCGCTGGGATCTTTGCCGACCGAGTCTCCCTAAAACTCTCCCAAAGTTCGACGCTGCCTGCACTAACAATAGAAGAAGAATGGAAACGTTGTCAAAAAGCCATCAAAGAAGCTGCCACTGATGTGCTGGGTTTCACGCCACCACCTAGGAGGAACCCATGGTTTGACGACGAGTGCAGGCAGGCACATGCAGCCAAACAGGAGGCCTACCAGGCAACGCTGCATCGTACAACGAGAGCTGTTCGTGAGCTCTACGAACAGAAAAGAAGGGAAGAGAACCGGCTTCTCAGAAGGAAAAAGAGAGAGCATGAGAAGCGCGCGGTCGAAGAGATGGAGAGATGTTATGGCAGGAATGAAGTCCGAAAGTTTTACCGAAAGGTGAAACAGCTATCCGGTGGATACAGGGTTCGGACCGAAGCCTGCCGGGACCAAAACGGAAACCTAGTAGTAGAGTCGCAATCGATTCTGAGAATCTGGAAAGATCATTTCTGCAGACTCTTAAACGGCGATGACGACCCAAATCCCGCTGTTAGGCAGAATGTTCCACTTAATATGGACGATGATAGACAAGAATTCCGTCCCCCCGACTTAGACGAGGTCAAGATAGCAATATCGAGACTGAAGTCAAATAAAGCTGCTGGAGCGGATGGACTGTCCGCAGAACTGTTCAAAGCGGCTGGGGATGACCTGGTTGGGCGCATGCACCAGCTCATCTGTAAGATATGGTCGGAGGAAAGCATGCCCGATGAGTGGAATCTCAGTGTCGTCTGTCCGGTCCACAAGAAAGGAGACCCCTTCGACTGCGCCAACTATCGAGGGATAAGTCTCCTTAACATCGCATACAAGATCCTCTCTGCCGTATTGTGTGAACGCCTGAAACCGTTTGTCAACAACCTGATTGGTCCTTATCAGTGTGGTTTCAGGCCAGGGAAGTCCACCATCGACCAAATCTTCACACTACGGCAGATCCTGGAAAAGACCCAAGAAATGCAAATCGACACTCACCACCTATTCGTCGATTTCAAGGCCGCATATGACAGTGTGCATAGAGACGAGCTATACAATGCCATGTCTAGTTTTGACATTCCTACCAAACTCGTCAGATTGTGTAGGATGACGATGGAGAACTCTCGCTGCTCCGTCAAGGTCGGGAACGAACTCACCGAGACCTTCAATGTCAAAAAAGGTTTTAGACAAGGCGACGCACTGTCATGTGACTTCTTTAACATCATCCTTGAGAAGATCGTGCGTAACTCACAGGTCAACACCAGAGGTACGATCTTCCAAAAGTCAGCTCAATTGCTAGCTTACGCCGACGACATTGACGTGATTGGTCGAACACAGCGAGCCGTCAATGATGCGTTTGCTGGCATTGAAGTAGAAGCGGCTAAAATGGGTCTGGTGGTAAATGAGGGCAAAACGAAGTACATGCTGTCATCAAGGAAGGACACACAACATCGGCGTCTCGGACAGAGCGTCACACTAGGCAGCAGAAACTTCGAGGTAGTCAAGGACTTCGTCTACCTCGGCTCCGCAGTAAACAGGGACAATAACACCAGTACCGAAATCAAACGCAGAATCACTCTTGCCAATCGCTGTTTCTTTGGGCTCAAGAGGCAATTGAGTAATAAAGCCCTCTCTCGAAAGACTAAGCTTGCTTTATATAACACCTTAATCATCCCAGTCCTACTTTATGGCGCGGAAACTTGGACACTACTTAAAGCGGATGAGGATGCCCTTGGTCTCTTCGAGAGAAAAGTTCTGCGCGCGATTTTTGGTCCTGTTTGCGTTGATGGCATCTGGAGGAGAAGATTCAACCACGAACTGTATGGGCTGTACAGCGGCATGAGCCTAGTCAAGCGTCTACGGATACAACGCTTAAGATGGCTAGGCCATGTAGAGCGTATGGACACCACTGCTCCGGCCCGAAAAGTCTTCGAATCTGAGCCATTGGGACAACGCAACAGAGGACGGCCCAGGATAAGGTGGCGCACACAAGTGGAGAAGGACCTCAACCAACTTGGAGTGCGCAACTGGCGGCAGCTGGCGAAAGATCGCGCTGGCTGGAGAGGCATGTTGGTTGAGGCCCAGGTCCACCCCGGGCTGTAGCGCCACAAGAAGAAGAAGATCGGGTATGTGCCAGCAAATCTGCGGCGGCCATCTGGCAGATGTGTTATTCCGCACATAACCTCATCCTATCTACTTTACGATATAATAAAGAAATATATATGTGCGTTTTATTTAAGATTTAAATCTTGCGTTCTTGTTGGGACACCTTTTGAATATATGGTACGCTTACACACTCGTCTAAAACATCTCACTTTAAAGCACTGTATTCATCACACTATCCTAAGAAGTACATGGATTTTCGACCATAAGTGCTACGTATTCATTGACTGACCATCATTTCTAAGAACATACAAGTACAGATAATTATTGATGTAAATCAACCGACCAGCAACCATCTTGGTCAAAATGTGGTCGGAAATCCAGGGATTTTGTTAAAGTATGCCTGATTCTCAACGGATTTCTTAGACAACTACAAAATCCACGAATTGGATTCGCAGTGGACAGGGGACTAAGACTGGTATAAGACTCCAGCATAGAATTTTCTTTATTTTTTAAAATTTTTAACTTAATCAACCTTTAACATCAACCATTTGATTTGAAAACAAATAAATGCGAGTCTTTCGATGGACACTGCATTCACTGAAGTCACAAATACATTATATAATGTGTCGTTTGGTTTAAGGAACTCAGATCCATTTGAAGCTTGGGCAAGAATATGCGTGATTTTGTGATATTATGCAAAGGCTATGTTGAAATGTGTTAGGCGATAAAAATAATAATAATAATAACTGCGTGGCACTACAGCCCACAAGGAACCATGGCCTAGCTTCTTCAACAACTACTTGTGTTGTGTGTGCTACTGTTCTCTCAAGAGTCTAAAGGACCTACAGTTTTTTGCCGACTTCGACCGGCGGGATTTTGAAAAGCTTTTTGTAGACAATTGATACTCTTCGAGTGTTGTCAGCAACTCGAAAGAGGTGGTGCCGTGAAAAAATTCGAGGTGTCTCGTTCGGGAATCAAACTTAGGCTTTCTGCGTGGCGGTCGACGCACATACCATACCTATTACCAAATCTATTTTAAAGCACCACAACTTCCAGGTTCCATACATTTCTTCTATCTGCATTTTGAAAAAACAAGTCATCATACACAATTTCTTTTAAAATATCTTCGAAGACATCTAGAGTTGAAAAGCATATCTTAGTAAAAGATCATCATTTCATTTTCATTTCATTTCATTTATTTATTTTTACGTAAATACTACAAGATATAATATCTTATTTAAGTATTGAGAATAATTTGACAATTTATCATTGAATGACTCATGAACATTAGAAAAAAGATTAAGATAACATAAATATAATAAATAGCAATAAGTTATAATTCTTTAGTTTAAGTTATGTTTGGGTTGACATATGCAAGAGTAGATTCTTCTGAAAAACAGTTGATGAAGTTGTTCTCTGCAATGCGGCTGGTAAATTATTCCACAGCCGTATAGCTGAGACAAGGAAGGAACGCTCTGCTACTGTGTGCATAAAACGAGGAAAGATTAAATATACACCTCTACGACATTGAGCAAAATTAATCATATCCTTGAGGTACAATGGACATTCATGGTATATAATTTTGTGTAACTGTGAGAGAATTCTGAAATCACGGTATTGATTCAACTCTATGCCTAGTAATATAGTTTTAAACTGGCTGACACTAGCGTATCTAGGGAGATTTAAAACGTAACGGAGACAATCATTGAACGCGACGTTAAGTTTACGATTACACATGCAGTCTAAGCAAGGATATACACAAAAATTAAACGTAAAGAAGGGCATTATGAGGCTTTTTATCAATCTGATTTTCATATCAGGATTGAGAAGATAAGTTGAGTACCTGAGGCTACGTAACCCAAAGTAAATTCTTTTCACACTTTCTGAAATAGCATCACAACAGGAAAGTGACTTATTTATAACAAAGCCAAGGTACTTCGGCCAAGGTACATCGAGCGCGATCGTTAAAGCTAGAAACTGGTGTCATTTATTGGAAAGGACCATTCTCAGCAGTACTTTTATTCTACCAGTCTTTTATGATGCGCCGATCCATGATGATAAACAAAATGGCAGAATGGATTCTCAGAGGCTGAAATGCGATCACATAACAAATACAGGAAGTTTAACCGGGCCATCATGACTCCTTAGTGGATTTCATATTTTATAAATTTTACATATACATAACAGTATATACCTTGCTGAAAAATCAAAATTCACACATTGTGCTTAAGTCTTCTTTTTTCGATTTTGCAGTCTGACTTGCACAGACAGCCTTTGGCCTAATTTCGGATATAAATGCGAAATTCCATAATTTGCTGATACTATTAAATACATTCGACAATATTTCACGACACACTAGTTGTACGACCATATGAATCACTATGGCAAATCGAGCTCAGAAAGAAGGTGTTGAAATCTGGGTCTAAAAGTTCGAAAGAAGAAATAAGACCTGATAGAAAAACTGAGTAGTCCGGCCTGGGAGACTGGATGCAGCGTGGTTGGACCCAAAGATGAAAGTTCACACTAGCTTTGACTTTTAACTCTTCACGAGTTTCAGACTGATTAGAAAGGGAGAAATTTTTATAAGTCTTTAGTGCAAAAATAAATTCCTTTTTGGTTTGCTGAGTGGTTCTTAAACTTAAATTAACTACCTCAGGCATTCATTTCTACTTTGCCTGATAAAGGAATTTTTAATGCAATTTTCTCCAAAGCCGATGTCAGGAAAGTTCCTAAATTTGAATTTTTATTCCTACGTGCGCAGAATAAACATCACCACTTAGTGCATAATCAGGCATAACTTAGGCATATTCATACATACCCACACATACAAAACTGTCAAAGCTAACAAATTTGCATACTTTTCAAGCTTAATGACTGAGAAACGTAGAACAATGCCATCATGGGCAATTCTTCAAAATGTCAAATTTGTATAAATTGTACACATTGAAATACACAACCCACATAAGCTCCTCACACATCACATCTCCTGGCATTAGCATGGAGGACATAGCTTCTTATTCAAGGACACCCTTGCTCACACCCTTACTCTCCTATCCCCTTCATCCTTGTCAACTCTCATGAAATTTCCATCAATTATAATTCATTGGCACGAAGCAGAAGTGCCATTACCATCAGAAGACCATAACTTAAGTGCATTACATACGCTTCCAAAAGAAAATTGTACGTACTTTTTTGTGAATGTGGTCGTCGCACACGATGGGGGCATTCGAAAAACACAACGAACCACAGCCGTGAACCAGAACAATACAAACACTTTCTGTGGAAAGTGAAAAAATAAGGATGCATGACAAACAAAACTGAAAAACAAGAACCACAGCCCCACATCGACATTATGCTCAGCCACAGCTATGCACTCCTCGTCCTTGTGGATGCAATGTTACACGTTATTCACATGGACATAAAGACATCCTTGCAGCAAAATAGTGCGGAGGTTATCCACTTCGTTTATGTCTACGACTGCATTCATTTGTCAGTCCGCGCACACAGTGACTTATGACGAGCACAATTTGAGACGAGCTGGGAAGGACATACTAAGTGGCAATAAGGGAAAAAGTTGAAACTGCTGGCATGCAGGCTCTTATACTAAGTGGGTGGGTTGATGCATAGCATAAGCTGCTTCTAAATCAAACAGAAACACATAACTGTCTCATTGGGTATGCATGAGAGCCGCTTTGGCCGGAACTTGTAGCACTCCGGATGCAATGTGACCAAAGAGCGCTTTATGAATATACTTAGTGCCCTACGAAGTGCAAATAAAAACTTCCAAGAACGTATACGTCCTTCAACGCATTGCTTTTACATTTCAAAAATTAATTTTCAAAGTGTACTAGCGCATTGTCCTGTACTACCATTCAACTATAATCCTGAATGGAGGGAGTAAGAGGAAAAGTCAAAATCAATTTTGCAAAGTGCGGGTAAGTCTCTTATCCTTCTTTGCTTAAATGAAATCCTGTTCGAAGGAGATGCCTGTCAGAATGGAAGCGTTAATTGAACAGGGAGATAGTGCTTCATCACTATCGTATATTTGAACACCTTTGTTCTAGGAATTCCTCGTCGATGCACCGTTAAGGACGATCAAACGGGTTCCATCAAGAATATGATTTCTTTTAATCTCAACAGTATTTTTTTTTTGTGTAGACTGCTGAGTAGAAATATTCGTTCGGGGCCTTTAAGGACGTTGAACTTATTTGCACTTGCAAGGAAGTGGTGCTTTAATTATTTTATGTAAATCTTGAAACGAGTTTTTATACTTTTTGAACAATTGCCGACAATTGATTCATCCGAGCGAATGAAAGTAATCTAGATTCGATGGAGCTGCAATCCGCATCGTTATCTTCAACGACCTTCAGAGATTGAGATTGATGTCAAGACGAAAATTATAGAGTATGGCCAGACAAACGACATCATCAGTCACACTTTTGTAGCTGCGACCACATCTAAGAAATGCTATGGTTAGAGGAAGGGACTTATCCTCTTCTTCTTGTGGCGCTACAGTCCGGGGTGGACCTGGGCCTCAACCAACATGCCTCTCCAGCCAGCACGGTCTTTCGCCAACTGCCGCCAGTTGCGCACTCCAAGTTGGTTGAGGTCCTTCTCTACTTGTGTGCGCCACCTTATCCTGGGCCGTCCTCTGTTGCGGTGTCCCAATGGCTCAGATTCGAAGACTTTTCGGGCCGGAGCAGTAGTGTCCATACGCTCTACATGGCCTAGCCATCTTAAGCGTTATATTCGTAGACGCTGGACTAGGCGCATTTCGCTGCACAGCCCATAGAGTTCGTCGTTGAATCTTCTTCTCTAGATGCCATCAACGCAAACAGGACCAAAAATCGCACGAAAGACTTTTTTCTCGAAAAGAACAAGGGCTTCCTCATTCGCTTTTTGTAGCGTCCAGGTTTCCGCGCCATAGAGTAGGACTGCGATGATCAAAGTTTATATAAAGCTTAGTCTTTCGAGAGAGGGCTTTATTACTCAATTGCCTCTTGAGCCCAAGGAAACAGCGATTGGCAAAAGTGTATCTGCGTTTGATTTCGGTACTGGTGTTGATGTCCCTATTTACCGCGGAGCCGATGTAGACGAAGTCCTTGACTATCGCGAAGTTTCTGTTGCCTATTTTGAGGCTCTGTCCGAGACGTTGATGTTGTGTGTCCTTCCTTGATGACAGCATGTACTTCGTTTTGCCCGCTTCAATGCCAGCAAACTCCTCATTGACAGCTCGCTGTGTTCGTCCACTCACGTCAATGTCATCGGCGTAAGCTAGCAATTGGAAGATCGTGCCTTTTGGTGTTGACGTGTAAGTTACGCACGATCTTGGCGACACTGCGTCGCCTTGTCTAAAACCTTTTTCGACATTAAAAGTCTTGGTGAGTTCGTTCCCGCCCTTGCCGTAGCAGCAAGAGTTCTCCATCGTCATCCTACACAATCTGACGAGTTTGGTAGGAATGCAAAAACTAGACATAGCACTGTATAGCTTGTCTCTATGCACGCTGTGATATGCCGCTTTAAAATTAACAAATATGTCGTTGTGTTGATTTATACTTCTTGTGTCTTTTCCAGCGAAAATCTGGTCTATTCTGAATTTCGCTAACCTGGCACCACACTGACAAGACATTATCAAGTAAATTACTTAACAGTTTCGGGCGTTCACAATAAACAGCTGAATGAATCATATTTGCGACATTAAGGGCACTGATACCTCGGCAGTTAGTACAGTGGTGGGCTTAATTCCCACCCCCGACGTCGACTATGTAATGATATCAATATTAAGACTAAAGTCAGATAAAGAATCCGTTCCGAGCTTATTAAAACGATTAGCCCCTGCCTCTGAGCGGCATGGACCTGTGCACACGAGAAAACGTCGTGAATCGCACTCAATACGGCGAGCTGCCAACGCTATCCTCGCCCGTGCACATGTCAAGTTGACATACAGCCTCCACTTGATATCCATCACAACAACCGTTGTGTGGTGAAATAATGTATGCAGTGAACTCCTCTGCAACTAATGCTTGTTTCCTTCAGTTCTCTCCAATTGCCCACGTGGGCCACTTTCCTGAGATCTTGAACGCTTTCTTTTGTCGTAGAACGTAAGCCCTGATCTAAGGACATCTAAATTAGTTCGGGCAATCCTAAAACCAGTGACACACTGTTAGGCTCTTGTTACTAATGTTAGGACGCCATCTTTGAACAATTCGTTGGTTTATTTAATCGCTATCAACCTGTAAGCGGGTTAGGTCACCTGTACCCTTTCTGTCCCCCAAAGCAAAGTCTAGAATACTAAACTCCGGAGATGGGTAGGGAGAGTAGGGATTCAATCACAGAGACAGGCAGTACTTTGTACTGGAGTTTGTCAACCATATGTATTAACAAACGAAAAGTTCTCATCTTTAACTTAGTAGAAACCCATTTCAGCTTAAGGCCCATAAAAGTATAGACATAAGAAACGTTCGTGTCGTATTTTAAGGTTTACTCAAACTTGTTTTGAATAAGAACAACTTTTCAGACGCGATTTATTATCAAGCGCTTCAGTAATTGAATCGAAGTCTTCTCTCACTTCACTATGGCGACCACAAAAGTGAAATAAGTGGAAATATATTGGCGCAAGACAAGCATAAGTCCGGTCCAGTACCAACCAGACGTTACATAAATTGTTCACCCACTATATCTGCGTCCAACACTAACTGCCGGCTGTGCACGGCATATGTTAATTTACGTATGTGCCTCCGACATCAATGTAAGCGAATAATCATACCAAAACCAAAAAATAATAGGCTCCACACGGACACGGCCTGACATCCAAGTCGTTGATTAAGTTATCAACGCTTAGTTTCGCAGAAGCGGATGACATTAGCTTAATGGAAAACTTCTCCACGCTACCACCGACGCTGCAGCCGTCAGACGATACTAGCCCGATGATCGGATGTGTCGGCAAGTACAGACTTCGTCGGATGTCGGAGGAAGGAAAAAGGTCATCACATGAGTGCAAACAGATATGCCTCTGGCGTGGTGATTTAGTATGCTCGTTCGACAGTCGTATAAAAATGCCACTGACACCCGCCTGTCTCATTAAATTCGCCGCTTGAACAGAGCCTGCATACGCCATCGACTTGGTCAGTTTCACATGTACGTGCATACAGTATGTGCATGTGAACATAACCGGCCTGTTGGGGCTTGAAAACAAAAACGAGAGAAGAGGAAGCAAAAAAAAATTGCCGAGACGTCTGATATACATAGATGGTGGCCACGTTGGGAGTATCTCACGACATTCATTACTATTGTGTTGTGGGTGATACTGGTGGCTCCTTATATCTATAAATGTTAAGCCAGGCGAATGGTGAATTATGTTCTCATTGTTTCAGTTATGTCGTGAGTTGGAGAAACCAACTGCAGATAACTATCTGCGAAATTGATATAGTTGGCCATCAACAGAAAATAGCTGAAGGTATGTGCAACTACAATCCTCCGGCGGCTACGAAGTTTCACGAAATCACTTATGTTCGAACATAATTAATTATGATACAATTGAGGATTCGCCGGATGACTTTCACTTGATTAATATTCATGTGACTTGGGTTAGGTATTGAGGCAGAGAGTGAGAGGAGGCACCGATACACATTTGTTTTCAAACTACTGTAATGGGGGAGAAAAAATCGAGTTGACAAGAGCATCCCATGTCTGTATGTCTTAATATGAAATAATGGGCATTCTGGTCGAAGGAGGAATGCAGCTGATTAATTCATTTGAAATTTATTTTTAAAATAGGGCTTAAAGTATGATAAAGGCGAAACATTTAATTTCATTGCTCGCTGAAGTAAGATAAGTCCTATGTGATGTAATCATATACATTGTAGCCAAATCCGATGGAGTAAAATATTTCTTACACCTTTTTAAGAAACCTAAATATTTTGCATCATCCTTGAGAAGATCGTGCGTAACTCACAGGTCAACACCAGAGGTACGATCTTCCAAAAGTCAGCTCAATTGCTAGCTTACGCCGACGACATTGACGTGATTGGTCGAACACAGCGAGCCGTCAATGATGCGTTTGCTGGCATTGAAGTAGAAGCGGCTAAAATGGGTCTGGTGGTAAATGAGGGCAAAACGAAGTACATGCTGTCATCAAGGAAGGACACACAACATCGGCGTCTCGGACAGAGCGTCACACTAGGCAGCAGAAACTTCGAGGTAGTCAAGGACTTCGTCTACCTCGGCTCCGCAGTAAACAGGGACAATAACACCAGTACCGAAATCAAACGCAGAATCACTCTTGCCAATCGCTGTTTCTTTGGGCTCAAGAGGCAATTGAGTAATAAAGCCCTCTCTCGAAAGACTAAGCTTGCTTTATATAACACCTTAATCATCCCAGTCCTACTCTATGGCGCAGAAACTTGGACACTACTTAAAGCGGATGAGGATGCCCTTGGTCTCTTCGAGAGAAAAGTTCTGCGCGCGATTTTTGGTCCTGTTTGCGTTGATGGCATCTGGAGGAGAAGATTCAACCACGAACTGTATGGGCTGTACAGCGGCATGAGCCTAGTCAAGCGTCTACGGATACAACGCTTAAGATGGCTAGGCCATGTAGAGCGTATGGACACCACTGCTCCGGCCCGAAAAGTCTTCGAATCTGAGCCATTGGGACAACGCAACAGAGGACGGCCCAGGATAAGGTGGCGCACACAAGTGGAGAAGGACCTCAACCAACTTGGAGTGCGCAACTGGCGGCAGCTGGCGAAAGATCGCGCTGGCTGGAGAGGCATGTTGGTTGAGGCCCAGGTCCACCCCGGACTGTAGCGCCACAACAAGAAGAAGAAGAAGAAGAAGAAGAAATATTTTGCAAAAGTTTTGGCCACCTCAAGGATGGGATAGTTAAAACTTTATCACATACCGGGGAGAGAAAGTTTTTTGATTTCAATGACGCGACTGCCATCCATGGATAATAGCTGACTATTTTGGCTGATAAAAGACAGCAGTGAGTTTTATTCAATTCAAAACTACTGTTTTACGCCATTTGATTATGATGTCAATGGCGGAGCGTAATGTACCTAAAACACTCAGTTGTAGAAAGTCTAGAATCGAAGGGGAGGACCATGAGCCAAGAAGCGAATATAAGCTTCGATTTCTATCATCAGCGGAGGAGTGGATTTGATAAGGAGTATTAGACAAGAGATAATTTATAAAAAAAAAAGGCTGGAAGAAAAAGTCGTCAAGAGATTCTGATGCCGGACCCTGTAAAATACCTTCAAAATATTAAGGGCATTAATCTTTCTCCTCTGACAAGGCGACGCGCTGTCATGCAACTTCTTTAACATCATTCTTGAGGGGATCGTGCGTAACTCATCACTCGTCAACATCAGAGGCATGATCTTCTACAAGTTCGTTCAACTGCTTGCTTATGCGGATGACATAGACGTCGGCAGAACTCAGCGAGCCGTCAATGAGGCGTTTGCTACCATCGAAGCGGAAGCGGCTAGAGTGGGACTGGTGGTAAACGAGGGCAAAACAAAGTATATGCTGTCATCAAAGAAGGTCGCAGAACGTAGACGTCTCGGACAGAGTGTCACTATGGGCAACAGACGTTTCGAGGTAGTCAAGGACGTCGTCCACCTCGCCGGTGAATAAGGACAACAACATCAGTACCGAAATCAAGCGCAGAATCACTCTTGCCAATCGCTGTTTCTTTGGGCTTAAGAGGCAATTGAGTAATAAAGCCCTCTCCCGAACGACCAAAGTGACTTTGTACAACACCTTGATCATCCCTGTCCTGCTTTGCGGCCCAGAAATCTGGACGCTACTAAAACCGGATGAGGAAGCCCTTGGTCTCCCCAAGAGAAAAGTTCTGCGTGCGATTTTTGGTCCTGTTTGCGTTGATGGTACAGCCCATGAACTTTATGGGCTGTTCGGCGGCATGAGCCTAGTCAAACGTCTACGGATACAACGATTAAGGTGGCTAGGCCATGTAGAGCGGATGGACAACACTGCTTCGGCCCGAAGAGTCTTCGAATCCGAACCACAGGGACAACGCAACAGAGGACGTCCTAGACTGAGATGGCGCACACAAGTGGAAAAGGACCTCAACAACTTGGAGTGCACAATTGGAAGCAGCTGGCGAAAGATCGTGCTAACTGGAGAGGCATGCTGGTTGAGGCCCAGGTCCACTTGGACTGTAGCGCCATCTGAAGAAGAAGAAGGAGGAGAAAGATTCCTCCATTGTAAAAGGATTGGTTCAAATTTTCACTTATGTTTACAAGGCAGCCTTTATAATTCCCTTTACGTCATAAGCTGATGGTTTATCAGCAATTCTATGAGAGGAAATAACCTAAATGACTCCAAAATTTATTGAATGACTTCTCAGAAGTGCACACCACTCCTGCCACCCCCTTGGCCCCACCAAGCCTGATACAGAGATCATTTACTTTCGAACATGCAAGCATAAGTTTCAAAAAACAATACGATTACAGTTCATAACAACAATTACTCCAATACGTAGAATAATGCTACGGACTTCCAGGTGCTCACACCCACAGCCTCTGCTGTTTTAGTTTCCTGCAGTTATCCTGAGTTATGCATGTATTATGTCTTTACCTGTTGAACCGAATTGTGGTACTTCCATGAAAGAAGTTTGCCGTGGTCGCAAATGAATCTTCAACATTCGGTAGGATGAAAAGTATTAAATTATTTGAACTCATGAGGGCGAATGTCCTGAGAATCTAAATACTCTTATTTTTGGTATTCATCATAGAATGTTTTGTTTACATAAAATTTTACCTTCTATACAAATCTTTCTTGTGAGTTTAACACAATAGGTTGGCTTTAAGATTGATAGTCTCACTTAATAATTATGCCAGGGTATCAAATTTCTCATGGTGTTTTAAATTTTGCAAAAAAAAACATCAGAAAATCTGACTTTTGCTTTTTTTTAAAGTTTATTAAGAAATACTTGAGCAGTTTGCTCTATTGTAAAATTGAATCGGGTCATTATTGATTCCTTATCTTGAACCTTATCTTGATGAATAATTTCCAAAGATGTTTGCCTTTTAGACAATGGTCAATGGAAATATTTCCAACTTTGTCGAAAAATTGCCCCTCAATGGCAAAAACCATCTTACATTTTTAGTTTTACACCCTCTGAGGTATTTAAGAATACAAAACGCCAACAGCATTCTACTCAGTGTTTTGCGTTATGTTTCAATTAAAGCCTTTTTGTTGGAAGCTTTGATTTATATATGTTTTTCATACTAAGAAAATGGTTATCGTTAGTCTTAGGATTCTCGTGGAGATTTATGGTGACCATCATTTAGTTAAGCGAGCGTGATAGAAACCTTTTCCATGGCATGAAGTGGTACTTTTTTTTGAGAATTGAAACGTTGCTTAGTAACGTGCCGCCACAAAAGCTAAACGAACTTCGAAATACACATGAGGTCGCACAACAAACCTTGCGATCGTTCGTTTGAAAACCATGCGAGGACATCTTGTGCTGCGTAAATTGAAACCAAGAGACGTTGAAAGGCGATTACTGCGTGAGCGCTGTTAAATCAAACCGTCTAGCATTGGATTGTGAAATGTGGATCAATTACGATACTTCATTCGGACACCATGCTTCTTTGTCGTCGTTGTACTTGGTGGTTGTGATGTTCTATGAGCCTCTTAAACTCTTCAATGAAACACTCAGGTGAAATCTATCGATTCAATTGGTGCGATGGAGTTGTGCATTGAAGGGAAAACCTCGGTAATGATTATTTCGTAAAAAAGCACTACTCAGCCACATGTTGCAAAGCAAAACCTACTTAGAAACTCTGAAAAACTGAAGGTCTACTGTATTTGATTTTGTGTCATCCGATGACATTTATTTCAAACGAAAAAAAGTATCCGGGAAAAGTATAGGTATGTAAATTTTAAAATTTCGTAGGGGCTAATGAAAAATTTAACTAACAAGTTTTACTGTACGTGATCCAGGCTTAATGTGTTTTCATTTGAACGTGCCAAAGGGTCCGACAAACATTGTGCTGAAATACGAATACACGGAAAAAATGCCACCAGTGGCTTGAAAAAAATTATGCAAATTTAGGTAAGCTGATCTCGACTTCATATTTTATCACTCAAAAAATTGCCCAAGCACATTGGTTTAGATATTATAACACAACCTAACACTTTTTGTTTTTCATAAAAAGTGCAGTATTTGTGTATACTTTGGCGATACTTTTGACTAACTGGGAATAAGGAGATTTTATGTAGACTGTTGCATCCTCTTTTTTATTTAAAATTTTGATTTTATATGGAACTATAAAAGCTCCGATTTGGAAAATACCTTTTTCATGCAAACAAAAATTGTATTTCCAATGCTCGATTCAAGTTTATGTTAATTTTTTTGTAAATAATACATGTTGTACAATGTTGTTTTTTTAACCACGAAGCCTGGTTTCTTAACCAAACATCGACTGTGCTGTGAATTAATTCCATAAGTGACTGGAATTAAGTCACAGCACGGCCGAAAGTATAGAGGAAGAGATCGAAAGGAGTTGCCGGTGCACGGTTTTAAATGCCTGTGGATTGCAATGACGGGGAAAAGTTGTGCTGGGAAGTGCATTCCATATTCGTGTAGTGCGGCTGAAGAACGAGTCTCTAAACTTAACTTTACGTCCGAAGGTGGGCTTAAGGGTGCTTAAGGGGTATTTCTTGCATCGCTTTAAGACATTTCGAAGACATTTTGCTTCCTTTCTTGGCGTTCCCGAATATGTGGTCGTTTCAACTTAGTGTTGAGTTGATACACTTACCGAGGAAGGAAAGTCGTTCGGTTTCAGCAATGCTAGAGCCAATCATGGATAATAGCTGGTTATTTTGGGATCGCTTGAGTGACAGTAGGCAGCGCTGGGTCTTTGAAGTATTAAATTCCACTCTATAATTCTTACTCCTATCAATTATGCCGCCAAGATCGGAATTTAATGAGCTTAGCATACGCTGCCGTTCCAAGTCTATGGTCGAAGAAGAGGACCGAGAGCAAAGGAACGTATTTGAAAAGCTGAGGGTACTGTCATCAGTGAAGGAATGGATTGGATTAAAGGTGCAAGATAGGAGATCATTTATAAAAAATAAGGAAGAGTGTCGGAGACAAAACGGAGCCCTGGGGAACACCAGCATTAATATGGTGAATATAAGATTTGAACCCATCCAATATAACTTGTATTGAACGGTTCGAAACGTAATTTTAAATCCATTGAAGGGAAGATTCATCGACACTGTAAGCACTCATTTTCGACAAGACTCTGCCAGACTCTGCCAAATTTGCTTAAAATATCAAGCGCAACAATCTTGCTTTCGCTTATATTGTGCAAAGATTGGTTTCATTTTTCGGCGAGATGTGCCATTTTTTTTTTTTTGCAATTTTTGTTCATTTTAATTCAGTTTTCTTACGTACTAGACAAAATTACTTAAAGCTAGCTTACCTAAGTGAACAATGTTCTTAATCTAACTTACTGACCCTATGCAGGTACTCTAAGCTAATCTAATCTTAATTTTAATTTTAATATGCCTTTCGGCGTCCGATTTTATTTATTTTGATTTAAATCTTAAAGTTAACTTACATTATAGACCAAGAAAATTAAAAAAAAAAACTTGGCTAAAAGATCTCAGTTTTTTTTCCTAAAACTAACTTAATCTAACTTAAAATTTAAACTAACCTAAAAAAATATATGTATATGTAAATGTAACTTAAACTATGTCCGTAACGCAATACGAACGCGTGCACCAGGGCGTATGCATCATGTATATGGTGCACATATAGTGACCATACGCCGGTGCACCTCCTTTTTTTTTTTTATTTTTTATTTTTTTATCTGACTTACACTACTACCCTTAAAACTATGTAAGTTGGCCACTACAATGTCCAACTGTCCCTTATCATTGATAAGCCAACGGCGGCGGAGGCCGAATACGGTGCAACCACCAGTAAAATTGCCATTCTTTGGCAGACTCTCTCCTGTCTCGAGCAGAGATCGCTCTGCTGAACCGAAGCAGATCCTCGCGGTTGCGTGCGACAGTGTGTTCGTAGTTGATTCGCCGGTCCAATGTTCGACGTACGACATGGAAGATAATAGGACATCCTTCCGTATCCTGGATTAGGCCTTTTATATCTAAATAGAGGAACGCTTCAGGAGGGATGAAGCCGTTAAGACGCACACTCTCGTGGTACATTTCATTGGGGTAGTAGGCCCCGAAGATCAGACTGTTAGTCGAAGTCATAGCCCGTGCAACATGCCTTCGAATCAGCTTAATAATGAAATTATCTATCCTAATCACCTTTGCCTCGTTATACAAGACCTCGTTGGGATAGAATTTCTTGTACTGGGATTCAGGTGTTCGATACAACCGGAGGCAGGCCCGAAGACACTGCTTCTCGAACACCCTCATCTTTTCCATCTGGGAAGAACTCACGTTGAACCACACTGGACAACCGTACGCCATGACTGGCCGGATGAGGGCCATGTAGCAGATGACCTTCACTCTGGTATCAAGTTGGCTGCTGTAGAACAACCCCCTTGCCACAGCAAAGGCCTTTTTGGCTTTTGTCAGAGCAGCATCTATATGTCTGTTGAAATATAGGTACTGATCCAACCAAATGCCAAGATACCTGACTACACTTTTCACCGCTAACGGGCGTCCCTGCGAGTCCACTATGCGAAACTTACGCCAGTTTCTCTTTGTATCCCCTGAGGCCTTGGACAACGGTGTCCTGAAGAGGATGATTTCACACTTCCGGAAATTGACTTGCAACTTCCAGTCGTCGCAAAATCGCTGGATTTTCTCGAAGTCACGTTGCAAGAGGATATTTATTACTTCGACCTTCGGACCTGATCTGTACGCAATGATGTCATCGGCGTACGCTATTAAGTGCGGCATAGAACCTATATGATCGCTTGTGAATATCGCGAACAAAATCGGTGAGCCAACTGCCCCCTGTTGCAGACCATTTTTTATGTTAAAGACCGTGGTAGAAGTTACGTTGCCATTCTTCACGACGAACTTTCTTCCTGTGATCATGTCATAGATCATATATAGCAGTGGTTTACTAATGCCGTATCTGACCATCTTGAGGAAAAGTCCTTCTAACCATACAGTGTCGAAGACCTTCTCCAAGTCAACTAGACAGGCGCCCGTGGCTTGCTTTTTGCAATTATTCCATTGAATGTCGGACACCAGCTTAGACGCGGCATGTATAGTATAGGCATTACTAGATATCTACCGCTTCAGAGGGTAGATGGCGCAGCACAATATTCGGTATACCATCTATTCCTACTGACTTCTTCTTCTTCAGCAAGTTGAAGATGCTCTGGAGATCTTCTTTAGAAATCAAGATGTTTCCATCAGCGGCGAGATGTGCCATCAAATCACCAGAATATCATAGAAGTTCTTTCTGTAAAAGTAGATTTAAAAAAAGGTGAATCACTAGCTCATGGTAAGCATAAAACGTTGTAAAGCAGTGTTGTGCTAATTTTTTTAGGTGTAAAAATAATAAAATTGTGGAAAATTAACAAAATGTCCTTAGGAAATTGACTTTTAAATTCGTTTAGTGTATTGAAGAACTGCTTGCTGAAATGTAATAAGTTATTATTTATAATAATAATACAGTGGTGGATAAGTGCGTCGACTCACAGGCCAAGGTTCCAGTTTCGTTCCCGGACGGAACACGTCGATTTTTTTCACGGCACCACCGACAACACGCAAACAGTACTAACTGTGTATGAAAACCTTCTCAAATCTCGCCGTTCGGAGTCAGCAAAAAAGGTAGGATCCTTCTTCTAGCGAGAAACAATAGCACACATAACACGAGTAGTTGTTGTAGAAGTTTGGTCCTTTGTGGGAGTTGTTAGCAATAATACAGTCCAAAAGTTTTATTGTATGTTTCGGCAGTAAGAGATAATTCCAAATGTTCTTCTTATCCCACCCTCCTTGTTTAAGAAAAATTCCTTTAATCGGAAACATTAAGTTTCTTTTAAGCCGTGTACGAAATGGGATGTACGAACCGTCAATTATCTGCTGACTACTCTGGCTCAGCCACAGGAGGGTCTTCGAATACGTGCCTTCTGTTTGGATAAGGTGAAGAAATACGAGTTTCCAGTATAAAGATCCAGTAAACGCGGATACAAGACAAATTGGTCCGGATGATTAAAACTGGAGTCCCCAAGGCCCTTAACGATGGAAAACAACTATCTTTTAGGCTCGGACTTTGGATGCGTGGGCACCAGGACTCGCACTGGTTAGAATCAGAGCCGGGAAGGGAATGCACTCGGATTTTTGCGAACGGCTCCAGGACGAGCGTGAACTGGGGCCTTAGTGGAAAACGACAAGATTAGACTTCACACTTCTTGAGGTAATTTCGCGTCGGTCTTCCAGGCGGAAACTTTTGCGATCATTATGACCACGAACTATATTGTGAAGAGTAGGTGGATTGTTCGGCGAACAAATAACTTTTTGTAACTTTCAAGTTCATCATGTCGTAGTTGTCATAGTTCTGTTTGTCACTTATTTTGTTAAGTAGAACATTTCGTTTTGTTAACAATTCGAGCTCTACTTTAACAGATAAATCTTTAAAAAGTAAATAATAGAAGGCTCATTTTAAGCATTGGTAAATAAAGTTTGCTTATGCTTAAAATACAATTATTAATGGAGTTTCCGAGTCTGAGCGCTCTAGTGTAGTGTTTCCGAATCTCCAAAAAGAAATGAAAAACATCCTAACATAAAAGTGCTGCGAATGCAATTTTCTCTCTGTACCACTACAGATATTAATATTTTCAACTTAACCCCCATTTCATGTCATTTGTATTAATTTGGAAAGGACTATATTTTCCTTGCTAAAATAGCACAGAATAGTCAGCATCTAAATTGACAATTTATCATCAGCAATCTATGCTTTAGTTACTGTACATTTAATATCCCCCGGTAGAAGTTTTCCGGTCGCAAATTACAAAAAACTGCGCTTAGGTAGCAACCATTTTATGATTGATCTCCTCACCTCTGATAGTAACACTTTAAAATTAGCTTTACGAAACCCATACCGAAGAGTGACTCCCGTAATGAGACCCCTAAACGCTTTCAAGCAAAAGAAGCAATGAAATAAAAACCAACGTCTGGATACATGAAGGCTATGATACGCTCTCGGTGTTGCGCCCATAAACCAAGATTCTCCATTGTAGACATCCTCTTTATCAACAAAGCCACAATTGACACCTGCCAACCAGATTCCCTTCCGAAAGAGCCTACGTGACTAGGCGAGCTTATCGAGCGTCATTCATTACCCCCCCAAAAGGATATTAAGCACCATTCTCCCGCCAAGGTATTGCTGCTCCCATCCTGGTGGTCTGTGCGGCCAAATGGTCGGAATGGAAAAAGTTTCAAATACTTTTCGCTACGCAGTGACGGTTAATGGACGACATCAGGGCATTCAAAAGACCTTGTTTGTTTGAAAAGTTTTCATTTCGTATTCGTAGTGGTTGGTTTTTTTCCTTCATGCCACTCATTCTTAATTTTAAATTTTCACCAAAAGAGATCGAAGGTGATTTTGCAAATGAGCTAGGGCCGCCAACGGAAAGTGAAGTGAAACGCTAATAGGCAATTTCGTTGCCATAATGGCTGTTCTTAATTTTCATGCAACATTCGGCGCTAATCATCCTTTCAGTTGAAACCAGGAATGCTTGCCAGACCAGATGATTATTCCATTATGTTTATGGATTCTCCTCAAATTATTTCCTTCAATAAGGCGGGTTCTTTTTGGCGAACTAAACAGGCAAGGACGGGCTGGATGTTGAATGTTGAGTTGTCATAAAAGTTTTTTAATTAACGCAAGGAAAGAATGCTTTTTTGTGAATACAGAGGAGTAGTCCGCCTGTCTAATAGCTCAGTAGAATTCGAAAAATGTTTTTTTTTTCCACAACAGGTTGGTAGTTATTAACATTTGGTAATTGGTATTGATCTTCCATTGCGAATGCTCTGTTTTATGTAGGTAGGTAGCAGTCTTAATGTAATGCGTTGTCATTTCCATTTCCTCGACCTTCTTTGTAAAAACTTGTACCACTTGTAAACATATTTTAACTCAGAGTACACTCACCGTATGCCACTGTCAATATTTCAAGCGTTTTTAAGCACTTACTTTAATTTTCGACACAATTGAATGAAAATTCTTTGATAAATTTTTTTCAAAACAAACGTCCAACTTTTTTTTTTTTTGCCTCTCACAAATAAAATAAATGCGCTTTATAGCTGAAACTTTAAACACATGTTCGCGACGAGTGTACTAACATAAAAAAAAATAAAAAAAATGAGGATCGAATGATTGTAGCCTGAAAAATTTTAAAATTCACCTTATTTTTTGAACAGACCTCGCATACTGAAAGTTTCTAGAATATCCTTGAGTTACAGCCATAGGCTCAGTATAAACTTCTGCTTATATCTTATGTATTTTTTATTGTTCCTTTCTTTTGATTTCTTATATCTAGAAATAAAAATACTTAAACTAGTTACAAATTTGATATTATTATAAAAAGTTCCTTACTAGTCCTATGCGGTTGCTCTAAGATAATCTAAATATTTTATTTGAGTTTCTTTCAGCGTAATTTTCTTTATTATAGTATTACACAAGGTATTACATATGACTGTTACTTAAAGTAAGAAAATCGTTTCATAAAAACTTAAAAATTTAATTAATTATTTAAAGAGACTAAAAATATCTCAATCTACAACTAATCTAACTACCTAACTACTCACGCTTACTTAGCCTCACGCTTACTTAGCCTTTATTTTACTACAAACTACCTTATTCTAAATTATTGAATGATTTTATGTGTCTAGAATTTGGGGATTATTCGCATAAGCCCGATCTATTATGTGACCTCATAGAAAAAATCTATAAGGCTTAAATCGCAGAAATTTCTTACGAAATAAAGTCATAATTTGTCGTGCCGTGTGGCTTGTTTCCTCTTACCGAATTTAAGTCATTATTCATTTGAGTCCAAAATGCGGCCGGTACTGCATAAATTCACTTATGATGACCGGGTTGTATCCCTGTTTTGTTGGATTCATATATTGTCCAAGTCATAATATTTCATCGCCGACCTAAAAGAATTGGTTATCAGTGAACCATACCGGACGAAATAAAACCGACCAATGACACCTTTCGACTGTAGAGCATACCAAACTATAACTTTGGATGGATGCAAAGACGTCACTTGTGGGTTTTCTGAGCCTTGGATTTGGTAGTTTGCATACGGACTGAGTGATAAATGTGTCTGATCACTGTAGAAAACTTGTTCGAAATATACGTTTTTGTTGACTGTTGTTCCTATATATACGTATGTTGAATCTTATAAGGATTCCAGATTATTCGCCTGATGCACAAACCTTTTATGTGCGGTTTTGATGACATCTTCGTAGTTTAAATGTACAACCTAATAATAAGCAATAAAGAAATCCAAGCACATTAGATATTTAATATAATATTTTGGTGCCTTTTGAACATTAATTTGTCTAAACGTTAATTACTCTTTTACTGTTGTAAACTTAGACTTACTTTCATATTCAATATGAGTCTAAAATCAGTATGATTTTTAAAAAGACGCTTTCATTTTTTATATAGATCCTATATATGATTTTACACACATACTCAACGATTATAGCCATGGGCGAGCGCAGACAGAAATAACAACAGTCATTTTGATTTTAATATTTTCTTAAATTAAAGCCGACGAAAGAAAAGACGGCTGCACAAACACAAGTGGAGAAGAACCTAAGTCGAGTATGTGTTATGTCCTTAAATCAATTTAGAAGTAAAAGCTTATAGCACAGATGTTAAACAATAAATATCTCGTTGTACTACTTGTTCTATGAATAAACAGGGAACAATAACTCTCCTTAACGGCTTTTGAAATATATTTTCGAAAACACCCATTAGAATGTACAATTTTTTTTAAAAACAAGAAATGACCTATCACCTTTAAAGAAGACTGTATGACTGTTGTTGCCAAACCTGGCAATGTTGCTACTTGGCAAAAATGATACGAACTGGACGAAGGCGGTTTTGCAAACGTGGCAATGTTGCTACTTTGCGAAAATGATAGGAAATGAACAAAGGCGGCTATGAATTTGCAAGTAATTGGAAGAATGAGAATTTTGTCATTGCCATTTTAATTGCCGTGAAATAAGGGTAAAAAACGAATTATTTAGCCTTCTTCTTTTCATTCTTGCATTTAATGTAATTATAATTTGAATTTGTACGTTAATGAAATAAACACTAAATTTTCAAAGTTGAGTTTGATATTTCGCGGCAACAACTGTAATTTTCGATTTGAGAAGGACATGTATGCTTCAAGTTCATTTTAAAATTGTTTCAATTTTTGACAAACGGCAGAGTCAATACCACTTCCAAAATAAGACGTCTATCCGTTTATTTTCGCTAACATTATGTTCGGTTACTTGGTCTGGTATAAGCGCCCTTAGTTTACTATCTACAGTGTAGAGTTCAACTTTGATATCTAATATTTTGATTTATTTTATTTTAATTTAAACTGCATTGCCCGTTGATTTGTCCGAAATATTATATACTGGACAATTGCGACTTTAAGTAAGTAAGTTTGAATTACTTCATAGGCAGGTATTTAACTGGAATATACTTATGTGTCCAAGCTCAACTGATATTCAAATATAAAATAATTAATAAAAAGAATTGGAAAATTGTCTTCGTTGATGTCTTACGGTTTTAGAACAACTATGGCAAAACGCACTGAGCAAGAATGCTTGGAACAGAATGCAAGTTCCCATCATCGGTTGAGCGTATTATTCTATTTCAATAAAATCCATTTTATTCCAAGAAATAGTTTTAGTTTTCCGCTTTTCTTCCTGTACGGATTTTCATTCATTATAAGCATTGAACACAGTACTGAATATTAGTGAATATAGTATTAAAAATTTATTTCTTACTTAGAATTTATTATCTTCAGCAATAGAAGGCTAAATGCCTTTCGAAACTTTGAGAGTTAAGGCCTTGATTTGCACAATTCTCACTACTTTCGCAAACGACTTATTCCAACCGGTGGGGTTTGTATATTCCCTTCCATATAGAGATCTTTTGAGCAGTACATGTATGTGGGATATCAACCTAACAATGAGCAATCACCCTAGGCAATCAAACAACGAGGAGACAACGGAATGCAAACTAACGGGACAATCATTCGACAAGCAACACACAACACAAGCAATACACAGAACAAGCCGTGCACAGAACACAAGCAAAACACACAACACAAGACGTACACATACAAGCATAACACGCAGCGCGAGACAAAACGAAGATGACACACGAACGACACAGCCCACTTGAATATCAGCCGCACGCGGGTTAAGATCGTCCACGCTTTCAACATACATTCGTTTAAATAAAAATTAATTTCATATTGTAATTTTGGAAAATTAAGCAAATAAAACATTTAAATAAAAACTCCACATGTATGTACAAAAGTTCATAAAATCTGACTAAATATACGAAATTAAAGCTAATTCGAAATTGTAGATACTTACTGCAAACGTTTGAACAATGCAGGAATTGTGCGAAGAACCAGGAAAATACTGAAAACATAACATTCTAAATAGGTGCTTCATCATTCATATTTAAAAGTATGTTAATTGAAAGAAAACAATCAGGATTATTTGAGTGAAAAACTACTACATATTGAAATTTCTGATGAATGAGAAGGGCTATGATTTTATTTGCAATAGAAACGCGTTGTTGCATCTCGGGAAGTCAAAAGCTGTTCATCAACATGCACAGAAGTCTAAGCCGATTGTTGGATTGAGAGAGACAATTCATTTCTGTGGAATAGGCTTTTCGTTTAGAATTGTGTGTTCTAAAGTAAAACAATTATTTCAGGTAAGCCAATTATTCCCGTATGGTATATGTCGAATTTTAACCAACAATTTGTTTTTGAATTTTAAACAGGTATGTTAGCTTGGTATAAAGTCACTTTTATTCCGTTTCAATACCACCAATTATTATAATTTGCATCCGCTGTGTTATTTAATATTAATCCCACTAGACACATATTATCGACATATTTGTAAAATGTGAAGAAACTTACTCTTAAATTTTGGATCGGCTAAGTCCCTATTCCAAAATTCTAACATTCCAGAATTCTAACAAAATAATGCAGAATGAAATCTTTTCGTAAGTTTTCGCAGCAAATATAGGGCTTTTTTTGAACGAGCAATTGCGATAATTTTGTAGCCACACCTTTTTGAAAATAAAATTCCGAAATGTTTTTATTAAAAGAGTCTTCAAATTTCAGAATATATTCTATAAAATCAGCTGGGGGAGCAATTAAATTACAACCGGCAAACTGTTTAAAAATACAAAATGTTAAATTTGTTGAGGGTTGTGCTATATCCAATGTTGGTAATGTTAATGTGCATGCATGGCTTTCTCGACATTTACGAAAAAGCCATCCACATACATAAACAAAACTGTTTTCTTTAAAGGCATTTTCTATGCCATCGTCTACGTTAATATTTACTTTAAATGGGGGTTTATTAATGTTAATATTTAAATTATCCTTAATCCAAGATGTATGTGTGATAAGAAGTTGCTTGCTAATGACAAGTAACCTCTCAGATTCTACATGTTCGCAATTGCCCGCTCTAACAATTTTTAAATATTGCAGGCCCCATAATTTTTGGAATGACGTTTGAAATTGGGTTGCTGTTAAGCCGCCAGCATACCACCCGGAACTACGCGCTTCTCCGAAAAATTGCTCGAGGCAATCTTGATTTAAATGCCGTGTTAAAATATAATCAAATTCACATTGTGACAAGAATTGCCACAATGATTGCAATGAGGAAATGTTAAGCAGCCAACCTTTCAAAAAATAAAATTGATTGGTGATATTATTATTATCCCGATCAATGACTTTAATTGATAACAAAAATTGTTTTGCTTCGCGTAAAAATTCTAGTTGCATTTCATTTTGCATAAACCCGTTTTTAAAGCTGTAATTGTTTAAGCACGACGATGAATTAAACATATCGAAGAATTTATTAAAAAATTCGAGAAATTGCCTGGTGTTGTTGATTGTAGCGGTTCCTTTGCCAAGACTTGGAAATGCATAGCAGCCAGCCGATAATGTATTGCTAAATACCTGCGATGCAAATTTAACCTTCATCCTCTGAAAAGTATTTGGATATACGTGCGCGTAAGTCAATTTTGGAAAATAACGGATATCCAGTTCCGAATCGGAGGAATATAAATGAATGATGTCGTTCCAAGTGGCACGAATATTGCTAGAAGAGCCATTAAACAAGATATCGTTTTTCAGTAGGCAATTTCGCGTACTCTTCAGCAGATGAGGGCTATCAAAAAAAAAATAAATTTTCCCTTCATCTACTAAGAAATACGGTTTAGCGCTATCTACTTCTAATGCCCTCGCTAAACCGCGGAAATTTGAGCCCTGATCACAAACAAAATGAATTGGTTGTAACCCACTCTTGCGTAGCTCACGAATAGCTCCGAAACAAATTTTTTTTAAAACACTAGGTGCAGCTAGTTCTTACAAAATAATACGCGATCGGGTGTTTCCACCTTTTCGCTATACCCTGTATAATAATAACTAAAACATTATTGGCTGGCCACTTTGGGGGAAATTCATCTTGCCCTAAGTCTTCTAATCCTATTAGTTTGTCGCTTTTGCGACAGTAATCTATATGAGTTTTTAACGACATTTCGTCGGCTGAAATTGAGCAGTACTTATACCTCACATCTAAGTTCCTAGTTTTAAGCTCAAGGGCTTTAACGGTTAATTCTATATAACCTGGTGTTTTCGGCCAAGAAGAAATAAATTGCCTTAGAGTTGTTTGTGATGGGAGATTGAATGATGGCCTTAATAATCTATACGCGACGGGTGAAATAAAATGAATTGATAGTGCGAATACTTTCAATTCATTTGAACATTCATTTTAACAATTTTGTATTTTGCCTAACATTAGCTACAACTGTTTCAATGTCTTTTAGAAAGACTTGGCAAAGGTTTCCGACAGTATTTACACTGCGTTCTTTAATTGTATATAATTAATTTTCTAAAAATGTAATCTGAATATCCTTATCCCGAATTATATTTTCTAACTCATTACATTTTTTTTCCATTTTTAATAAATTCTGTTCTAATAAGCTTATATGCGTACGCAAATTTTTTTTTGTGGAGTTTGACTCCGCAGGATATCACCTGTTTGAACGCCTACATCATTTATTTTACAAATGATGAGGTCTTCTATTTCCGGCACACGTTCAAACAAAGAAGGGTCCTCGTTTTCGTTATTTTGGGCATTGCACAGCATATCGGGCATTGCAGTTGGAGTTAACCGATTTTTTGCGAGTGTAGCAAACATTTTATCTGAGAAATGTTTGTTACAAACTCTATCGGTTGCTCTGAACTGCTTCAGACCAAGATGCTGACGCCATAGCTCTCTCCTAAATAAACAAATATGCTACAATTTACAATATATTACTTAAATCTAACAAACTGATGACAAAAACACGTATTTAAATTTAAACTTATCATAAATATTTATTCTTATTATTATTAATTAAATTAATTTAAGTCTATTTTAACGATTTTTTTTATTCTATATTTTATTGCTTAAACTTAAAACTAATTGAACAAATTTAAAATTAATATTAACTAGACTTAAAGATATGATATACTTAGACCTCCAGATTTTAGATATTGACATATGAACACGTGAATGTCGTAAAATACAACTTCACATGTTCACATGTATCCGAATTTAATTGAGTGCTCTAATCGAGTTTAACACTCAAACAAGTCGTACCCCATGATAATCATGGATATTAAGTTCTGGGAAAAAAATTTTGCATTGATTAATAAAAAAATAAAAAAAAGTTACTTTAAGGCTGTTTTATTAGAAAAGTTTATATAAAACTAAAAGACACTGATCAAGGTGGTTAAAAAAAAAACGTTAAATGCCGTTATTGTATTGTTGTCACAGTGAATAGAACACAAATGAACATTTAGAGGCAGATAATACTTACACATGGGAATCTTTCATACCAAATGTATGTTCAAAGCTGCTGCAGCCCACTACGCACTTCATTTTGTTAAATTTACTTTAAGTTTTTTTTATATAAAATCACTTTAAAATGCTGAATACACAATATTCAATATCCGTTTATTTTCAAATTTTCAAATAACTGTTTCACCTTCCTCACTACCACAGAAAGTAGGGGAAATCCATAAGCTGTTGTCGAAATAAGAAGCGTTCGTTAAGTGCATTTATATTTGTATTAGTTGGATAACTGGAAATCGACTGGATATATATATAAATAAACTATAAATTATTCACACAATACTTATGTATTTAATTTTATTTAGTGAAAGCAAGCAATATCAAAATGCATAAATAAAAGATAATCTTTGACATAATGAAAATGAAAAAAATGAAAAATATTATCTTATCGCGTGTAAACACAAAAATGTCCGACTTTGAATACACCTCAGTGGTGATGATTGCTTTCAAACTATTAAATATTAAATATTTTCGACTTCTAAACGAGTTTTGGTACATAATATATATATTTAATTGGCTTGAGGGGTTGTCCATCCATATACATCCATATTCAGCACAAAAAATTATTGTTTTCTTTCGGTCTGAAAATTGTATATTAATATTATTCAATTATTTCTTATATATACTTGAAACATACATACTTGAAGGGTTGTCCATCCATATCCGATATTATTGGGTACAAGGAATTATTTTTTCCTTCGGTCTGAAAATTGTATATTAGTATTGTTAAATTATATCTCATAAGACAAGCTAGTATTTGCCCAAATCTCAGAACGGTAAACAAAATTGAAAAAGTAACTTAAAATCGAATGAAACTTTGTAATTCCAATTATGGATATTCCTAACTCCAAGAAATATTCATTACGTATTCGTGAAAAGTTATGAAAACCCGGTTTAAGTATAAAATATAGAACAAAACTAACGTAAGAAAACTCTGCGGACACTGCCTTTGAAGCACTTCCAGAGGCGTTCCAATTTGGTACTTTTCTTCTGCAGTTGGGTGCTATTCGCCATTATTTGGAAAGTGTCATGGCCGATACACACCACATGAGTAAGTATGTGTGAAAAACAGCTTGGGAATAAGATAGTATGCGTGTTTTTTTTATAGGATAAGGGGTTTTTCCAGTCGAAGACGCATGTCTTCTATAGGTGGTTTGTGGACACAGCCCACTTGAATATCAGCCGCACGCGGGTTAAGATCGTCCACGCATTCAACATACATTCGTTTAAATAAAAATTAATTTCATATTGTAATTTTGGAAAATTAAGCAAATAAATCATTTAAATAAAAACTCCACATGTATGTACAAAAGTTCATAAAATCTGACTAAATATACGAAATTAAAGCTAATTCAAAATTGTAGATACTTACTGCAAACGTTTGAACAATGCAGGAATTGTGCGAAGAACCAGGAGAATATAGTAGGTGCTTCATTATTCATATTTAAAAGTATGTTAATTGAAAGAAAACAATCAGGATTATTTGAGTGAAAAACTACTACATATTGAAATTTCTGATGAATGGGAAGGACTATGATTTTATTTGCAATAGAAACTTGTTGTTGCACATGCATGCAAGTCTAAACCGATTGTTGGATTGTAAGAAACAAATCACTTCTGTGGAATAGGCTTTTCGTTTAGAATTGTGTGTTCTAAAGCAAAACAATTATTTCAGGTAAGCCAATTATTGCCGTATGGTATATGTCGGATTTTAACCAACAATTTCTTTGCAAATCTTAAAGAGGTAGAGATACTTAAAGTTGCTAGAGAGCCACTTGTATTCCGTTTCAATACTGCACGAACTATTTTAATTTGCATCCGCTGTGTTATTTAATATTAATTCCACTGACTAGACACTGATTTTCGAAATATTATTTTACTAAAATAGGCTACTGATAAGGGTAAAACTCAGAGTTTCAAATGTTCCTATGAATGTTCTTAATATGCTGTAAGCATATGAAGTGTTGATCTTATGGCGGTGGCGTTAGTGGCTGGTATGTAGGACTGCCAGATGTTTTTTCAGCAGACAACACGGGAATTTGCTGAAGAATTAAGGCTCTGGCCTCATGTTGGCTGTAGCGACATCCAATTTACTTCATTTAGCGCAAAGTTCACGGGGACTTATGTATTTCCACTACAACATCTCGGCTTTCGATATGGTTAAAACATCTATAACTTCGAAAAAGACCGGTAGTCTACGGAAAATGCCGGTAGAAGCTCCGGCATTCATCGACATCGGCCTTCAAACCCGTTAAAGGCTCTTGTCTGAGGTGCGATCCAGACACTTCACTTCCAGAGAGCTTGGATACTCCGCGATATTGGTTCTTGGAACGGTGGTTCGCTATTTCATTTCTTCTCGAATCAATAGGCTGTGATGCGAGGATCCTCTTTACTGCATCATTGTTGTTGATGTCACCGAGCCGATGACCCACATCTACTTCTGGGAACAGCTTGCAAAGTTCGTCGTTATAACTTTTCCTTCCATACGGGACCGAAAGTTCCATAGAAATTTTTTCTCTCAGAAGTATATGAAGTTTGATTTCCAGCATAGCGCTCAACACCCGGTTTTATATATTTAGAAGAACTTGAAGGATTATTGTTTTATAGAAAATGCTTTCTGTCTTCCGAGTTAGAAGTTTCGAACCTGTTTGATTCGTCAAACCAAAGCAAAAACGGTTTCCAAAAATAAGTTTTCGTCGAATCTTGACTTCTTTGGGTTGAAAATGAACTCGTTTGTTTTCAAAAGATGGTGCCACCTACAAGTTGTTGTTGACCTTTAAAGCGATACGTACTTCGTTGAAAAAGTGTGACATTTACCAGAAATACTCGTAAGTGTGTATTTCGCAACAGCGTCCTTTAGGTAACAACGTTGTTTTTTGCCTCTCCGAAATGTCCGAAAGTTTCTTTATCTCTTTTAATTGGAAAAAAAGTGCAGCTGAAACCCTTCGAATGCTTGTAGAGGCTTACGGTGAATTTGCTCCGACTGAATCATGCAGAGAGTAGTTTCAAAGCTTTTAAAGTGGTGATCTTAGCATCAAGGGCAAAGAGTGTTTTGGCCAGCCAAAAAAGAATTGGAGGCTAGATAGGATCAAGACTTGTGCCAAACTCAAACTGAACTCGCAGAATCATCGGGAGTGACTCACCAAACAATTTACGTTCAGTTTGATAAACTTAGATTTTGTCAAAAGAAAGGAAAAGTGTGGGCATACATACAACTTGAACTGAGAGATGTTGAAAAGCTATTATTCACCTCGGAACCGCTTTTCGAAAAACCATTTTTGAAACAGATCGTGACCGGAGATGAAAACTGGATATACTACGATAACCTCAAGAAAAAATGTACTATGCAAAGCTTGGTGAGCCCGTTCCATCATCGTCTACATTGATGCATCCACGGTTTACAAGTCATGTTCTACATATGGTTCGACCAGTGTGATGTACTATGAGCTGCTAGTGTGGTGTACTGTGAACCATTGATGGGAAAGTTTATCGACTGCAACAAATGCGTTTGAGCGGTGCATTGCGTGAAAAACGGTCAGACACGAACGAAAGGCATGACGAAGTGATTTTGCAATTTGATAACGCTCGCCTGAAAGGACTTACGGTACACACCGAATTCAACAGACCTTGCTCATTCCGCTTGTTTGCCTTTTTAAAGGATGCAAAACGATGGTGGTGGGGTGAGGGGAGGGGGGTATCGGTTCGGGTGTTTTGAAGAAATTGAAAAATGGCAATGATGGGATCGATGCCAGAGATGACTCTGTTTTTAGAGATAGTATTCGAAAATTATCAGAAAAATGGGAAAAAGTAAATAAGTGATGTATTTCTTAAGTTTTTTTTTTTTCAATATTTCAATACTAAATCAGGTATGTAAACTCCTCATTCAGTTTGAAACTATCTCGCTTCGAATCTTTTTTAATGACCGTAAATGCTTCTGTGCCGACATTCTAGGAGCCCTTTAATAGCAAGAACTGTAATGTAAGAACTTCTTGATATGCCTTCCGCTTTGAAGTCGATATATTTATATGTGATGAGTATCAACTTGGAACTTGTTGGTCTTTTCCAGAATTTATCTTCTTCCGACAAGTAGCGGTTATATTGTTGTAGGAAGTTTTCAGACATGCATAGAGAACCTTGAATGAGACATAGATACCAAAAAACAAATATGGTGTCGCGGGTCGAATGTACGACTAAGTAAGATGGGAACACTGGCTTTCGAAATTTTGAGAGGTTAGGATCACGTTGTCGATACTAGCGCTTCGCTTTTTTATGCAACTGTTTCCCAATACACAGTAGCAATCAATGGAATCTTTTGACTTGTATTTAACTAAGTCGATGAGGTTAATTTAGCTGGTGGTGGATATGTTTCCGGCGTCATGTTATTGCATGTTATTCAGAGGCCTCACTTCACCGGTATTGACTCAAGCTGTTCTTAAGTGTAGCTTGGCAAGCTATAAGAATTTTTCACCAGGCTGCCAAGAGATCACCTACTATTCTATTGGTGGAAATATTCGCGTCACATGACCGAACCACAGAAACAAATGGCTGGTCGAAACTGATGTTCTTGTGCGCATCAGGGCAAGCACTTTGTTTTCGTGCCTTTATTCCTTCGGTCAATGACGAAATTTCTTAACCATAGGTGAGAGCTAAATCAAATACTGAATTAAGAACACTACTTTACTGCCAATCGTATAAAATGTCTCTAATCTTACTGAGCTTGCTCAATCCGGAACATGACACATGGCTTTGTTAATGGCAACCATTATCCCAGCAACAGAATAAAGGGATATAAAGCCTCCCTTTATACTGTGGACACTATTTCTTTGAATAATATCAGTTGGTGTATATTTAAGTAAAAGGTGCACCTAAAGTTCAAATAATGTCCCTCTAACGTTTCCTGAATGTTTTCAGTCTTCAATCTGCTTCCAAAGGCTTTAACATTTTTAGGTTTGTTTTTGGAATAAATTGAAAGAAAGGACATTTTTTTAGCTCTATTTTTCAAATTCAACAGTTTTTCTTACCATTTGTGGGTGAGTGTGACTAGGCGGCAAGTTTAAGTAAAAATAAACAATTATTTCAACAAGACACAATTCACACAGTGAAGGTTAATTGGGTACATTCTCAGTTCCAATTTCACGCCTTACCATCAAAAGGTTTAAATTTGACAGACGCCCCAAACTGTCAAGGGTGATACTTTGACTTCCGATCCTTAACCTTCAAATACTTACAGAATCTGTGTCCCTGAGAATGAAGCCGATACGTCATTTACCTACAACCCAATATTGACCTATCCTTTTCTTATTACCTACGACCCACAGAAAGCGTTCATGCGAATAATGCTTCCCAATCATTCTTATTACATTTCCATCATGAGCCCTCTCAGAAACCAACCGTGAAGTTCGTCATTAATATTGCTCATCCTTCGAAAGCCACTCCAAGCACAAGGCAACCAAGTTCATAAGCAAAACGATAGTGGTTTTCGCTCCCAGACAGATTCAAAACCACGGCCAGATACGAGCTCTGTCCCATCGAGCAACAGCCTCAATATTCCTAATTGCGTCTATTTGTATTCGAAACTAAAAGAAACCATCAAATTCCAAGTCAGTGGACCGGTAGACTGCTTTCCAAACCATTTCCATGCCTATTCCGCCCAGACGCTCTTCTCTCCTTTTCATATAAATTGAAACTTTGACAATTTCATTTCAATTTCGACAACAACACCCTCATTGCCGAGCTGCAAAATAAAACGAAAAATTATGGCGCGATATTCAAATAAAGCCATTAACCCACGAAAATGGTTTTGCAAAGAAAATTTACATAATTGGATATAAAGCGGCAAGTATCTAGGATATGCTACTCAAAATGTATCCTTCTGTCAAACAGACAGATTGTGTTCGACGGCACTCCCCAACAATTTATGCGGAATGGGTCATTTTGTGAGTATTATGTGACGGCTTCAGCTTACCCAGAAAGTGTTTCTCAAGGATATTCGATCCACCGGCTACCCGACGATGGGGCATAGTGGGAGCGAGTGGTGGACTCCTAGGGTAATTCGCTTTGAGTTTGATTGTCTTCAAAGCACAGCCGAGTCGAGGGCAGCATGGAGCGACGAATAAGTTTGTTTTTCCTTGTGCTTTCGGTTTTGCCTATTTTTTGATGAAATAAATGGCCAATTTGCAATTTTCCAAAAATTTCCTCTCGCCACCACACACACACACACACACACACTTCGTCCGAGATACGCAGGAAGGAACTCATTAAATCCCTTGAAGCTAAACAACAGTGGCCATAACTTTTTGCCGCTCTTCTGACCTTTCTTTGCGGCGTGGCACAGCGAGGATGGAGGTTGCTTCGGAAATTCCATCCATTTAAAGTTGAAATTAATTGGAAAACTGAGGCAGAAAAGGAAAGAAAATTGGTCAAAAGCATAGGGGAGGAGGAGAATCGAGCAAAATGCCAGACAGGGACCACGACGGTAGCCTATTTGTTAGAGTTTGAGATCAAAAAAATGTGTTGCTGTTCATTCGAGGTCGAAAAAAAATGTGGGCTCTTGTTAGCCTCGGGATAATTTGGAAGACGAATGGGGGAGGCGAAGATGGGCATCTTGAAATGAGGACGATGTAATATGGAGCGCATTATGCCATGGAGAATGTTTGATTGATCGAATTGGCTATTAATTATATTTCCATTTCTGTAGGGGTGGCTTGACTGAATGCCCGCGGTAGTTTGATTTGAAAATTTGAACCTTATGAAGTTGCAGGAGCAGGACAACATTCTTGCATTGCTATATTACTTTCGGTTACGATAGAGACTTCTTTAAACTACATTGTAAAGCACACTCCCTGAAAATGTATTGATGAGATAGTTAATCAAAATTCATATTATGTACTATGTGAAACCAAGGAGAAACCATTACAATTTATCCTTTCCCCTTCTGCCTGTCTGTTACACTATGCGAATCACCTAGGACTATGAAGATATTTTCACAAATAATTTTAAATTAGAGGCTCTTCTTCTCCTTCTTCTTATAGCGCTACAGTTCGGGGTGGACCTGAGTCTCAACCAACATGCTTCTCCAGCCAGCACGATCTTTCGCCAGCTGCCGACAGTTGCGCAATCCAAGTTGCCTTAGCCTAGGCCGTCCTCTACTCCGTTATCCCAATGGCTCAGAGTCGAAGACTTTTCGGGCCGGAGCAGTGGTGTCCACACGCTCTACATGACTAAACCATTTTAAGCGTTGTATCCGAAGAGGCCTTACTTGGCACATGTCGCTGTACAGCATATAGAGTTCGTCGTTAAATCGCACGCAGAACTTTTCTCTTCCGCTTTTAGAAGCGTCCAGGTTTCCGCGTCATAAAGTAGGACTTGGATGATCAAGTTGTTATATAAAGCAAGCTAAGTCTTTCGAGAGAGGGCTTTATTACTCAATTGATCTTGAGCCCAAAGAAACAGCGATTGGCAAAAGTGTATCTGCGTTTGATTTCGGTACTGGTGTTGTTGTCCCTATTTACCGCGGAGCCGAGGTAGACGAAATCCCTGACTACCTCGAAGTTTCTGTTGCCTATTTTGAGGCTCTGTCCGAGACGTCGATGTTGTGTGTCCTTTCTTGATGACAGCATATACTTCGTTTTGCCCTCATTAACCACCAGACCCATTTTAGCCGCTTCCGCTTTAATGCCAGCAAACGCATCATTGACGGCTCGCTGTGTTCATCCACTCACGTCAATGTCGTGGATGATGTTAAAGAAGTCACACGACAGTGCGTCGCTGTGTCTAAAGTGTTGGTCTCAGTGAATTTGTTCCCGACTTTGACGAAGCAGCGAGAGTTCTCCATCGTCATCCTACACAATCTGACGAGTTTGGTAGGAAAGCCAAGACAAGACGTGGCACTGTATAGCTCGTCTCTGTCACACACTGTCATATGCGGTCTTAAAGTCGACGAATAGGTGGTGAGTGTCGATTTGCATTTCTTGGGTCTTTTCCAGGATCTGCCGTTGTGTGAAGATTTGGTCGATCGTGGACTTCCCTGGTCTGAAACCACACTGATAAGGACCTATCAGGTTGTTGACGAACGGTTGCAGGCGTTCACACAATATTGCAGAGAGGATCTTGTATGCGATGTTAAGGAGACTGATCCCTCGAAAGTTGGCGCAGTTGAAAGGGTCTCCTTTTTTGTGGACCGGACAGACGACGCTGAGATTCCACTCATCGGACATGCTTTCCTCCGACCGTATCTTAGAGATGAGCTGGTGCATGTGCCGAAGCAGGACATCATTAGAGACTCTATTACACATAAATTCGCGTGCAACACGCTCGACTATAAGTATTTGTTGCTCCCATGTTCATTAAATTAAGAATAAAAAAACGTGACACACCATTTATAAAAGATCAATTGACAAGTCTTATGAAATGACTTTCGGATTTGAGTTCCACAATTTTGATCAGATATATCAGATATTAAGGTCCAAAGTTAAATACGTTGTGCCCCACCTCCTGTTTCTCCAATAAGGCCTAATTGGTCCTTTTAATGAATGTTATTTTAGGCATTTTGACTTCAACAGTCTACCCTCCAAAAACCACAAAACTCTAAATGGTGCGAATTCTGAAACGGACTTAACCTTCTTTGATGTAGGATGTGTAATTTTCAAGCCTACAAAAGTCAAATCGAATATGACCTATGAGCACATTGATTCCAATGACTAAAAGCATTACAGTGACAGGTTAGCAGGTAATATTGACCCACTTCTAGTTACTTACGCATAGAGGGTTTCGTTCAATACTTTTTCTTCGTGTGTTATATTTTTTATATAATAGTATATGCCTGCGCATTTGCTTTTGTTTTCAATTCACTATCAAGCATGAAAGTCAGTCCTAAGTTTTGCTTTTGCAGTGGAAAAGGAAAGTTGCCAAGATAATTTGTTAACTGTGCTTGAAAAGAAGGAGACCTTTTATGCCACAATTCTTGAACGAAACTCGTTCTCACCATAGTCATTCGATTTGTTTTTGAATACTCTTTGACAATCAAATGATGACGAAAGAATGACACTCGTTGCCATCCATCATCATGGATGGATGCAGAACGAAAAATTAATTTTATGATAAAGAATACGGAGAAGTGTACTCAAGTTGGAAATGACAATGATAATCGTAGAAGGACAAACAGATAGTAAACTATGAAGCGCTGGGTCTAAGGGAAACCCTTGGTTATTTTAAGACTTACAATCTTTGCGTATAGATGTCAAAATGTACCTCACCTTCGTGTTGACCACATTTTCCAGATCCGCGACAGAGGCTTTGCCTGTAAGTTTTTGTCTTACCGATGACAGTGATAGAAAACCGTCCAACAATGCCCCGCTAGCAGTTCTTTGAAAAGTTTTTTCTTCTCTGTGGCTTAGACTTGGCAGTGCCTTTGTTGTTGTCGTATTCGTTACCGGCTAGTGGACCCTTCGTGTAAGTGCTTTATCCGTGGCCCTCCATTTACGTTTCATTTTAGCTATGGCGTTGTTTCTATATTCTTTTTTAAATGGCTAAGTGGAGTCCGTTCATATTTGAGGACTTTCGGTTTTGCCTTCTTTAGCAAAAAACATCCGATCAAGGATCTCGGTGTATACCAGAAGCCAGTTTATTGGTAACCATATTCATCAAAGCTTAGCTTGAACAGTTTGAAATCTTGCACGAAGTAACAATTTTAATTGGCGTATGGCTGTCGAAGAAGTGGCTAATGATCTTCATGGCCAAGTCGAGTTCCTTGATGGAGACTTATGTTTCATTTAGTGCTTCAACCTCGGCCTGAAAGACAGTGCCGTTTTCACCTGATAGATCTTAATTTAGATTTCTTAAATAGATCCCAGAAAACCTAGCTTGTTCAAGTGTCCTTTAGGAACCACGGGTGAGCAAAGTGTTATTCCCCTTTCATCCACCAATCGTCAGACAGATTAGAAAGTCCCTTTGCCATTTATTGGTAGGTGGGGTGTAGTCTGTTGATGAAAGCCACTGTGTTGCTGTCTATCTTGAAAGCAAAATTGCGTACCGAATACTTTGTTTGTGCATTTGCATTTGGCATATGTATTGCTCTAGCACTGCCCTTGGGGTCGATCTATTAAAATACGTCTATTTTGCAGCATGCCGATTTTTACTCATATTTCCGGACGTGCAGAAAATCCTTAAACGGAAATTGCCATGAGAGCAAAGTATCATACGAAAGAACCAGTGCATCAGCGGCCGTAGACCTCAAAAATTTTCGAAATCGCGCTACTTAAATTATCTGTTGGAAATTTAAGAATTCAAGTGTGTCCTTCTCCTCCGTGTACAAATGAGACAAATTGATGAACGAGTATTTTTCATCCTTTTCGATCCTTTTCATTTCATTATCTTCTGTGTAGAGTTTTATTTTGACGGTGTTATTTAGTTTTAGGTACTGGCTACTTATGTTTATTTCTGTAACAGAGTTACTAATAAAGTCCATTCCCACAAGTAAATCATAAGTTTTATTTTGCTGAGCCATCTTGTACCACTTCATCTTACACGTATGATCCATTCGAAACTCTTTTGGAGCGTCTGTTACAATAACTTCGATCTGCTCTCTTGTTATGTTATTTATAGTATTGAGGGAAATATGTTTCTCCTCCAAAACCTTAAAATTATCACAATTTACTCTAGTTGAATTCACTATGCTTGTTGTTGACCCCGTATCAATTAGCGCTCTATATTGACAATTATTAATCGGAAAATTACAAAATATTTTATTTCCGAGGCTTAGGTGAGAAAATTCGACGGCTCTATATTATTGATTTCAGCTCCTATACTATTGACATGCATAGGAACTGGATTTTGACTGCTGTTTCTCAACTGTCCTGACGGGTTAAATACATTTTAGGTATCTAATGGTCTATCCGCAACCCTGCTTCTTGAATGACACCTATTTGTTTGCACTGAATTACCCTGCCTACGTTCTTGCCTGTAACTATTAGACTATCTTCACTTCCACTGGCCTGGTTTGTTATTTTCCGACACTACACTACCCGATTGAAGATTTCCACGTCTAAATTGAATTGATGGCGTAGACTTGTGACTTTTTCTTAAGTTCCAGTCACTATCCGGAATATATATTAATTTTTAAATATGTTCTTAATATTGGCATAATTCTATCTAAATTATACATACTTCTTATTTTTCTGGACAATTGGCCAACCGACAGCTCTTTTATTTTCGCAATTATTAATTGTTCTCCCGAATTTATAATTTGCTTACTCGCGGATTCGAATAGAGCAGATTCGTGTACTTTCTTGAGAATAACATCTGTATTGTTACATAGCTCGAATATTCTACCAACCTTTAAGTCCTTTAAGTCGCGCATCTTCTCCAGAGTGTTGTTGAAGTTGTGCACCGGCCGGAAATGCTGGATCAGCTGGTTCCTGGTTTCATCCCACGATGTTAGTGGCATTATGTACAGCAGACTCTTCGCTTTTCCCATGATCTAGACGTTGAAAATGCATCTGAAGACGTCCGATTTCTTATCATCTAGAACCGCAGCTAGATTCTTGTCCACACAGGTGATGAATTGGGTGAGCTGATGCTTCTCCCCCGAAAACGCCTCAATATATCCTACTGTTTCTTCATGACCCAGTGTACAGGCGCCTGCCTGATCGACATGGAGAAGGCGTTCGACACCGTATGGTTAGAAGGTCTCTTCCTTAAGTTGGTCAGGCTCGGCATCAATAAAACATTGCTATATATGATCTATGACATGGTCACAGGTAGGAAGTTTGTTGTGAAAAATGGCAACGAAATTTCAACTACAGTGTTCCATATAAAAAATGGGCTGCAACAAGGAGCTGTTGGTTCGCCAATCTTGTTCAGTATATTCACTAGCGATCTCATAGGTTCTATGCCTAACATCATAGCGTTTGCCGATGATCTAATCGCGTACAGATCAGGTCCGAAGGTAGAGGTAATAAATGTCTTGTTGCAACGCGACTTCGATACAATTCAACGGTTTTGCGACGACTGGAAGTTGAAAATCAACTACCAGAAGTGTGAAACTATCCTTTTCAGAACCCCGCTGTCCAGGGCCTCAAGGGACACGAAAATGAACTGGCGCAAGTTCGGCATAGTTGACCCACAAGGACGACCATTAACTGTAAAAAGTGTAGTCAGGTAACTAGGCATCTGGTTGGACCAGTATCTGTATGGTGGTATCCACATAGATACAGCTCTGACCAGGGCTAAGAAGGCCTTCGCTATGGCAAGAGGGCTGTTTTACAGCAGTCAACTTGACACCAGAGTGAAGGTCATCTACTACATGGCCCTCATCCGCCCAATTATGGTGTATGGTTGTCCTGTGTGGTTCAACGTGAGTCCTTCCCAGATGGAAAAGATGAGGGTGTTCGAGAGGCAGTGTCTTCGGGCCTGCCTCCGTTTATATCGAACACCAGAATCCCAGTACAAGAAATTCTTCCCCAACGAGGTTTTGTACAACGAGGCAAACCTTATAAGGATAGATAATTTTATTATCAAGTTGATACGAAGTCACACTGCTCGAGGCATGGCTTCAACCAACAGTCTGATCTTTGGGGCTTACTACCCAAATGAAATGTACCATGAACGGGTAGTCTTAACGGCTTCATTCCACCTGAAGCTTTCGTCTATTTAGACGCTAAAGGCCTGATACAAGATAGGGAAGGCTGCCCTATCATCTTCAACGTCGCACGCCGAACAGTCGAGAGGCAACTTCAATACGAGCCGGACGTCGCTCGCAGCCATGAGGAGCTCCTACGGTTCAGCAGGGCGATTTCTGCCCGCGACAGAGCAGTTTCTGCCAAAGAACGGCTTTTTTACTGGTGGTTACACCAGAACCAGCGTTCGATGCCGATAACTTCGCAAACAAATAGACGGGATAGTTGAGTTTACAGGGCCAACTCACATAGGTTAAGGTAGTTTTTAAGCTGTTATTATACAAAAAAAAAAAAAAAAATAAAAAATAAAAAAAATTAAAAAAAAAAAAAAAAAATAATAAAAATGAAAAAAAAAGGTGCATCACGGCGTATTAGATATATATGTAAAGCATATAAATAACACATACGCCCTGGTGCACGTGTCCGTATACTTTTTACGGACATAGTTAAGTTTAATATAAGTAGACTTAAGTTTTAGGTTAGTTTAAATTGTATATACTTATAAGTTTTAGTTTCGTTTTAGGTAGTATAGTTTTAGGATGTAGCGCTTTAAGTAGGTTAAGAAGTAAATATAATTGTGAATTTCAAGTTTTAAAAAAAATTTTCTTGAAGGATTTAAAAAAAAAAATGTGTAACTAGTTTTTAAGCAAATAATTAAAAATACAAGAGGCCGAAAGGCAAAAAGAAAAATATACAGGATTAGCTTAGAGTACTCGCAAAGAGTCAGTAGGTTAGAATTAAGATCAATGAATTATATTATTAAGCTAGATTTAAGTATTTTTGTCTAGCATTTAAGTAATAATGAATGAATAATAAAAAATGCATTTAAATTCAAATTCCTACTGTTTCTTCAATTTTGGGCTCTGCCCGTGTTTGTATCATTGCTTCTTGAAGTTCTTGCTGTTGTTTTTGGACAGCAGCTATATTGTTAAGAGCCTCAACCATATTTTGGAATAGGTTCTCCATGTTGCTTCCGTTGTTGATTTGCCTGTTTGTCAGGAAAATAGATATTACGGGTTGGTGGAGGTGATTGTGGACGGTTATTCTGTTTCTTTTTAAGTTTCACTGAGGTCACTGTCATTAATTTTTAAATTTTTGCGGATGGTAATTGTGTTTTTCTTTTAGTCACTGAGTGTTGTGTGTGTTTGTGTTTTTTTACTACTAGCTACTACCTTTACGCAATTTCGCTAGAGTTACACTTCTGTCGTAACGTTGTACCGAACCTTTACTATGCCACACTCTTCGTGACTGTCAGTCTAACTCCAAGTATCTTTGAACGTTTGATGTAATATACCTTCTACTTGTAAAACCCTGGTACAACTCAATACACAGTCTTGAGTCCACGCTCCGGTTTTAAATTATCACATTTTATACATGGGGCGCTCACCCATTGTAAGGACGAATTGGACAGACACTATCCATAACTATAAATTCCACCTTCTATAGCTTCTTAATGATCATATCTACTACCAGGATCCAGAGGATGATTAAAGGATCCCTTCCTGCGGAGTACCACCATTTTTAAACAGCGAACTCAGTACATTAGAAAAGACGAGGGCGTGGCATGATTCCCACAGATGTACAGAGCATGATACTTACTCCTCTTACACTCAGAATCTCCTGAATCGCATCTTACATTATTGAAATCACCTCCAATATCGAGGAAAACGGATAGCGAGAGCTCTTTAAAGCGCAGCGACTTTTCCACAGTGAATACCACCGAATTGAGTGCTGTATCGCCCAACCTATCTTTCTTATTGAGAAAAGAGGATTTTACCTGCACCGTTCTTCACATATTTATATGTAAGTGAACTACTCTATCCACTTAGAAAGAAAGGCAAGTAGACGGATATGTATGAAAATGTTTTCCAATACAGTGCTGAGCCATTGGGTGATTATTTATATTACTTAGTAGCATGGTTTGTCGTATTGTCTCTAGGCCTAGCTTATTAGAAGAGGCAAAAGAGCAGCTTGTCTGCCACAGTTTATCACCATAAATGATGGTACTTGTCACCTCTAAGTCGATATTGAAATACGAAAAACTCCGAGTCGAAAGAGGCATCAAAAAAAGTTATCCTTTAACTGAAGGCGAAGAAAAAACACACCACACGAGTGGTTTTGGTAAAATTTAAGTGAATACGTAATAATCAATTTACCAACCACAATGTGAGGACTGCTGATTTCCTTCGTCAAATCATGACTCTTTGGGGAAGCATTAGAAATTCCATTCCACCCCACAACTACAACGTGGCCCTGAAACTGTCTGCTAGTTCATTGCCTGACATCTCTATCATCATTTACATAATCCAACTGACACCATTGACCTAAATTTCACATAAACGCCAGAGTTGCAGAGAAAGCAACCCATCATACACCTGGCCTCGGCACTAGTGATTTTGCTTCATACACGGTGCCATGTGCTTGCTTGCTTGTTGTAATAACTTTGCACACAACCCACACAAAAACATAATTTCAAGGACATCGGATATTCTTCCGTCGCAGTGCTAAAGCACATCATATACCTCTGAGCCATATAGATGAACAAAGCAAACTAGAAGTATTTTCCGATGAGCATCACGTTGAATGCTGAACAAATTGGCTACGAAAGCATTCAGTTGCAACAACACATCACCGAACCATCGAAACAGGATCCACTGAGTATTTGATGCACCGAACAGATAGAGAGGACTCTTCGCTGCAAACCAGAAGGTACACAACTAAGATCCATGTGTCCTCATTAGTCTTCATGTCAGTCTGACTACGTGTTGGGATTTATGTCGGCAAATTTGTAGGAGGGCCAAGGAAAAAAGTCGGAATTAGGATTCAATGAGCGACACGCACGGAACGTGGTGTAAAGGACTGGTTGCTCCGGCTTTCAATGAAAGCAGCTCTTGTTTAGGGAACATGGACACTGCCCTGTGATGAATAGAAATTCGGAAACGGGAGGGATAAAAGAGGTAAACTATGAGTAATCGGTGAAAACGCTGCTCTGTCAAATTTCACAATATTTTGGGGGAATAGGTTTCCGAAAATGTTTGGGTTCGAGAGTGAACGGGATTGTGTGTAGCTGTTCGTGGTGTTGCACTGCTATTTAAGCTGACTGAATGGGAACATATTCAGCAGATCAAACTGGAGTGCAGAATGTGTTTGCTACGGAAAGATATTGTTGCTTCTCGGGGGTTTCTCTTCGTCTGTATACATACGGGCATTGGATGCATTGTTAATAACAGTTATTAGGCATACTAGGGTCATGTTCGTGGAATATGCAAAATAACGTATATGAGTGACACTACAGCCCAGAAGGGAACTAAAGTCTAGTTTCTTCAGCAACTAATTGTGTTGTGCATGCTATTGTTCTCTCACGAGCAGTAGAGACCTATGGTGCTATGACGACTCTGAGCGGTGAGATCTGTGGTCACAAATTCTTTTTAGTTCTAGAAAAATCCGACTCAGTTTTGTAATAAAAACTATCAAAATTCATACAAAATCCTTCAGCTGTGATCTCTTTCTTATTGTATTCTATTCTCAAGTTGTTTATTTGCAGTTTAATTGCAAAATCCGCCATCTGAGTTGTTTTTCCAAAATGTATTTAATCATTTATTGCTTACATACATTCATATACACTCAAGCTATTATTGCAAACTAAAAGTATGCGCACATTTCTTCCATAGGCTGTTGTTTAATATAATTTCTACTTGCTTTAATTGTTTTAAATATATTTCATATTAGTTATAAGGAATATACGCAGGAGAGAAAAAGAAAAATAAACAAAAAAAACAATAAAAGTAAATTAATGTTAGTACCGAAATCAAACGCAGAATCACTCTTGCCAATCAAACTTTGGGCTCAAGAGGCAATTGAGTAATAGAGCCCCTTCTCGAGTGACTAAACTGGATTTGTGCAAAAGCTTGATCACCCCCGCCCTCCTTAATGGCGCAGAAACTGGAACGCTACTAGAAGCGAATGAGGAAGCCATTAGACTTTTTGAGAGAAAAATCCTGAGTGTGATTTTTGGTCGTGTTTGCGTTAATGGGGTCTGAAGGCTATAACCTATGCGCGGCTCCATACGCCTGGTCAAGTTGTCTTTATCTACTTTATAGATTCAATCAGGATGTATAGCAGCTGCAGGTTCTGAATCTAGTTTGTAAAAAAAAAATATTAAATTATATAAAAATCCCGAAAAGCAGAATGAAGGAATATAAATAAGCTTATGGTATTATTCTTTTTTTGGAACTTATTTAAGTCTTGGATGGTACATGGAATTTAATTTAATTTCAGCGAGTTGGTAGCCCATTTTGCATCGTTTAATGTTGAAATGGTTCATTTTGTTCAACTTTTTTTTATATATTAAATTTTGTGGAACATATTTCTCAGTCATTATACCTCATTCCATTTCATTCAATATTCATCCCGATTGCTTAAACAATTTCTTGGAGCCTATGGTTCAGATAAAGTTGAAGCAGTCATGAAGATGGTGAATTTGCACGTCTGTTTTTTTTCGATTAAAACATGATCTACGTTGTTACACTCCATATAAGCGTAACCTGTTTCTGAGAATTTGTGATCTATTATCTCAATGTTAAAATATAAAAAGAAATCGTGCTCACAATTGAATTGTTGTTTTGATCACCACAAGGATCGCTCTAAAATATGACATGTTTTACTTGCAATTCGGAGTTAATGTCTTGTAAGCGTTGCAACAATCATGAGGCAATTTCATTGCCTCCTCTTCATTGCTTTGTGCCACATAAATATATCGTTGTATTTAAAGATAAATCATGTTCGGTAAGATTATAATGTCCACAACTGTCACTTGTAGAAACTTTTTGAATTTCGCAGGTGTGCAGTCGGAAGCCACTGTGGAATATCAAATCCGAAGGCCTTGATTTCCGAATCATCTTTTGTAAGAGCTTTGTCTTCCTTATTTTCAGTCGCATACTAAGTCCTCCTTGATATGGTGTTTTTTCAAATCATGCTACAGGCTTACATGTTCCTCAGCTCCATCATGTCTTGCAATTTCTATTTTTATTTATAAGGTAACGCATCTATTACAAGTTTCGAGGCTGGGCTTTTTTAAATTTTGTGTTCATGCCTAATATAACAATACAACATTAAAAAAGGATAAAATAATTGTTTTATTACAAAATTCCCTTGAATCTTTCTGAATATTAACCTTACGAAGGTTGTCAGATTTTTTTCGCAAAACTATATGCAAATAAAAACTATGGTTAACTTTGCACGAAAATGGTTATATAAGATGTCATGCTTTGTGTTATGACTTTTGTATGCAGTAAACTTATTTATACGTGCCTTAATAACTTCAACCATTTCTTTAGAAAATTGATTTCTTCCTCCGGCGAAACCACGCTGGTCTTTATATGGTATATTCGGGCTCTCTAATTTGTTTTACGACGGGTTTCAAAAAACTTTCATTAGAACATTGTTTGGCAGATACGAATTTCGTCTTTCTCAATATTAATAAAATATTTTATATGTTGTTGTAGATTTAGTAGTCGAATCTTAATCTTTTTTAAACTCTGAGACTTCTTACCTTCCATTTCTACTAAAGCTTTTATAAGGGTACTTTGATTGAATGTTCTCAATGGCCAGTAAGAATTGAAAATCTGCTTCTGCCTTTTAAAATTGATTTTGTCCTTCCAATTCTGTTGACATCTGTTAAGGGGTATGCATTTTCTTGCAGCAACTATTGTAGTCTTCTAATTGTTAAAGCAATTGTTAAAGCAATTTACTTACTTAAATCATGTTCCAAAGCCATTTGACACATTTACCTCAAGTTCCTTTCCGATTTCTTCTAGTTCTTTCTCGGAGAAATTTTAAGAGAAGTGCAAGTCTGAAAAATCAAAATAAGAATCAGGTACAGAGTCATCTAAACTTAAAATCAAATCTTGTTCCATTTCTATGTTTCTTCTCTCGAAGAGTACATTCATTATCATTAATAATTTCATCTGGGGATGGCTTTGTTTCATTGATAACGGGTTCAACAACATGTCAGATTTCTATTGCGTAAACAATATTGGGTCTATAACTCAATTCGTGAGGCACGCTAAAAGATAGCGTAGCTTATTTTATTCCAGTTTCTTTTGAGAGCTTGAAATGGCTGCTTGACTGACACTCAAAGATTCTGCAAGCTCTTCTTATGTTTGGCAATAATCTTCATAGAGTAATGATTTCAGTTCTTTGTCTTCAAACGTTTTGGACTGCCCAGGACGTTCAAAATCACCATATTTAAATGGTGCAAACCACGTTGGGCATGTTTTACATAAACTTAAACTAAAATACGATGACTTTCGGCAGCAGTGCTCATATTAAAGTAATGAAGTAGAATTCCCCGAAAAAACTGGTTTTCAAGCACAAAGTTCGACATACTCGTATTTGAGAAATTTAAAAAAAAATATTGTTGCTTACACTTCAAATGAATGACAGCATTTACCAAACATGGTTTACCTATAGAGTACATTACGCTTATAAGAAACACGCTTACTGTAGTACTGTATGATGTTTTAGAAGGTCGATCATGTGAATTTTGATGCTGTTCAGTTTTCTTTCACAAAGCTTATGAATAACTCCTTTTATTGCGAGATTTAAAATTTGTAATCCGCGGGAACTTATATTTTGGCACTTTGTTCGTATTTCAGTTACAATTGAATTACTTTACTTTTGCGGAACGCTTACAAAAATGAAAATTTCACAGTTTGCGTTTGAGATAACGTCTAAACTCTACTTAATTCAAAGGTTGCTACGATGTTTGTTTTTTAATAATCACATATCTCACAGAGTAATATTTTTTGTATTCTTAAATAAAGCATGCAGATAACGATATAGAAAAAAAAATCAGTTTTTTCTGAAGTCGACTTAAGCGGTCGACTTGTTACCACAGAGATTTGAAGAGCTTTTCATAGACAATTAATGCTCTCTAAGTGTTGTTAGCAACTTTTTCAGTCCGGGAATCGAACCTGGAACCTTCGGGATGTGAGTCAAAGCACTTACCAGCTATCTATCCACTTTTTCATACTTCGAAGTTGGTGATCAAAATTATTAGGTTATTCGTTATGAAGGGTTTTCTTCTTTTTTTTCTTAATTTTTGAATCCTCTTGTAGCGCCAAGGGCCTCTACTGCAAATACGCGCTATCGTGTGCGGTTTCTCGCAATAAATTTCATCTCTCTTTTTGAAGGGTTTGACCAATCCACTGCAATTTTTGCCGTTAAATAATGGTTCCTATGGTTTCCTGGACCTTTCCCTGATGAAGCTGGATATGGTGTAGCCAGAAGAGCCTTAGTTGTTTCATTGGGACCAGCTAACAAACGTCTGTAGTCTTTGAACCTGAAGTGATTTTACACCGTGACTACGATAACCCTTGACCGAAAAATACTATGCAAAGTCTGGTGAACCTGTTCCATTATCATCTACTTCGACACCAAAAAGAACATCCACGGTTCAGAGGTCATACTCTGTATATGGCTACACCAGTGTGGTCTACTTTGAGCTGCGAAAATCAAGCGAAACCACTCATGGGAAACGTTATTGACAACAACTTATGAACCGTGCATTTCGTGAAAAATGGATAAGAAATAATAAGAAAGGAATGACCAGGTGATTTTGTGACATGATAACGCTCGGCTCCTCGAGACTGTAGCGGTCAAAAACAACCTGGAAATACTGAAATGGGAAGCCTTATCCCACCAGCCGTATTCCTGAGACCTTGCTCCTTTCGACTACTAGCTTTTTCGATGGATGTAAGACTATTTGATGGTTGGATCGATGCCAGAGAGAAAAAAATTTTAGAGATAGTATTCGAAAATGATCAGAGAAATGGGAAAATGTAGGCGTTTCCGACGGTCAATACTTTGAGAGATGTAGATTTGTGTTTTGAATACAAACAGTTTTTTCAACACATAAAACGTTTAGATTTAATGTACTCTCAATTTAGCAAAAAAAAAAACAGAGACAGGACAGATTCCTTTACAATGACATTACATCCAGAAAGGTGAAGTGGCTGCATATTTGGATAAAGTGGTGAAAATCAGGTCAGTGAAGTCCTTGTTAATTGAAGTATGTACTATATAAAAAGATAGATATAGTTATTCGCATCAATTAACAACGCTGAGCACTTTACAAATATACTTCATGACTGAAGTTTCCCCTTTCAATTACGGTTCTTCAAATAAGCAAAAGTGTCTGATAGACAGACAATCGAAGTTGCCAATAGCCAGAGTAAGAGTATGCAATCAAAGGTCTCAATCCGATCTCATAGATAGAAATTCCAATAGTTTATTCGAAGCGTGATTGCATTCATCCATGCACGAATCCCAAACTCGAAAAACTCTTTCTCCCTCCCTTAGCCACTGAAAAGTTTGCACAGCAATTACCCTAAAAACCAATCATTCGTTGTGCCAACATCCTCCACGTCGAAAAAAATTCGTTTTATGCACTTTTTTCCCCCTAATTCTTGGTGAAAGGGATCGCTTTTCTCCAGTAGCGTGTGAATCGATTGAATTAAGTTCAATTTATCCTGCACGGCATATAGAAATCTCAGTGAGAAATCGCATTCCACCGTTAACACATCAAACACTTTCAAACGCACAAAAATCCAATTCTCCTGTTTCTACCGCATTCCACCTGGGGTCTTTATGTGTATGTCAGGCGGTTGTGTGTGTTTTGCCTTCAATGAAAAATGCCGGAGAAAAAAATGTTTTATTAATAATTGTTGTTGCCCGCTATGGAAGGTCTATATCCCTTCGGAGCCATTTGCTCACACACAAATTTCCAATTGAAATCTCTGAAGAATTCTGTTTGAGGGTAAATCACGTGCCTAGACAGCCGGGATATGCAAAATTATTTGAATAAAGAGGCGGACAGCTTCGCGGAAGAAATTCCACCAGTCTAACGCAGAGGCTCGTTGTGAGCCCTGATAGAAACATTCAACGGACCAACGTCTCTTTGATTAAAGACCCTGGAACGAGGAACATGCATATACATTTCTCCCTGAGGCGTCGCTTTAAATTCAACGAGCAATCGTCTTTTGAAGACTGAGCAATGCCTGGTGTTTTTGTGTGGCTTCGGGAGAATAGCGGAGGTATACCCATCGAAATAAAATATAAAATACATAAATAAGACCTAGCAAGATATTTTTATGGCAGATTCCTTATTCCTTCCTGTGGCAGCATATCTGTTTAAGTCTCCCCCTCAACATCTTATTCTTTGATCGTTTCCCCGGCTTCGGAATGAAAAGCTTATGTTCAATGACATGAAAAGGGTTGATATGATATCGTGCCATCGAAATCAGCGAGTCAGTGTGTACGAAGTGAAACAAGGAGGAAAATTGAGAAAATGATTTGGTGTTTTGTCTCGCAATCCTCTGGGGGGTATAACTTCTAGCAGCCACCCAACCCCATCCAGTACTGCCATTTCGATGGGAATCGTATTTCCGCACTCTATCGTCGAAGTTTCTGGTTTTCATTCGATTAAATTTCTAAACGAAGGGGTGTAGAAAACAATTCTCAAGGACAGTGGTGTGCGAGGAGGGAGACAAGTGTCGAGAGTCAGCCAGTTTTCTGCAAACAATTTCACACTTACCCATGTATGGGTCGAAGAAAATATGTGCGTATAAAATTTCTCTGGAATGGCGATTAAGTTTGTGGGATTTTGTTTCCCACTTTCTCAAGTGAAACCTTCGGTTGATGGGGTAACCTCAATTTTAATTGGAAAATTGTGTGTCCCCTTTTGAATCACTGTTCATATGCGTCGTTCATACCCTTCATCATACGGCTCGTCATTCAGTAGTTCTTCGCTCCTGAGTAGGCTAAGTGTGGTAGAAGTACAAAACCAACCAACCCTAAAGGACATATTCTAATTGGCTCAACAGGATGGGTACATCATCATCACTTAGCCTAGATTTACTTGCTTACATTCCTGAATGGTGTTTTCCTTTTGTAGAGCATGCATGATGTTGCCTTCGGATAATGTGAGGGGGAACGCATGGGGGATAAGCGAAACAAGTTGAATACATTTAACTCTTGCTGTTAACGCTTAGACTTCTTGGAATTTTCTGCTTAAGTATTTTTCTACTTGTCTTTCGAAAGGACTGCTAGCAAGGGGAATCAAATATATGGGCTATGGCACGAATACATTTGCATATGTATTAGTTTGTCACCGGCTAGGGGTTGAGAATCATTTAAGCACTTGACAGGCTTTAATTGAGGGGTTAGATTTGCAAAGTAACACATTAAAGCGTGCTGACATCTTTAGTGTCAACCCCTTTGGTCTCGAATGCAGACGCAATTCCTGGCTCGTCTTAACTTCTGACTTTTTATGTGTATAATGTACGATGAGGTGAATTCTCACTTTATTTTTAGAGCACTTAAGACGTTGCATTTAGCTCTTCTTAAGGTTCTTAAGACTTTTAATTCTCTCGTGATACGTTCGTGCATTCGTGTGTTCACTGGATTTAGAGGAGACCTGTCATTGACATTTTTGAAAACTGTATATATGAGAGCATCCTTATTTCATTTTCAGAGTTCAAGGCTGAGAGTTATGAAACCCGACGTGGCATTCGAATACCGTATTGAGTAGAAATTGTAGATTTAAATGAATGGCCCGTGATCAAATATCAAAAGGATGTAAGGAACATATTTAAGACACAGCAAGCAGTAAGACTCCTAAGCGGTTTTTGACGTGGCATTTGATATTTGAGTTTAACCATGATAAAAACATCTTTGATACCATAAGTGCAGCTAAATTTAAGATATAATTGAGGACTTTCAACTCAGACATAATTTTGTGGCTATTTACCGAGGATGTATTTCGAATTCTAATTCATTGAACAGGCGTTTTGGAAATAACCACGATATCGGACTTGTCTACGGTCACCTTCATTCAAGCATTAGCACATACGGAAACAAACCTATCGAGCGCACGCTGGAACTTCATCTGAAAGAATGTAAGGACAACTTAGTCATCTGTGAACTCTCCCGATGTGAAACATTGCTTGCCTTGACTGCTCTGCAACATCTAGTCCATGTATATAATGAAAAGGAGTGGTGGCAAGACACAATATTGGTACAGCCCAACGCGTACGAAGAAAGGTGTTTATTTTCCACCGTCTACTCGATCACAACTGCTACAGTTGGTTTAAAGAGTTTGAATGACTCTCAACAGGGGACCGTCAATCCCATACTCGCCTCGAATGAGTCTGTCGTACGCCTTTGGAAATATACAAAACAACTGCAGATTTTCAGAGTAACAACTGGTCGGTTGTACTTCTGTCGGGGCGATAGCCGCACAGTTCATCCCCTAACCTGGACTCAACCACAGCTCTAGAATGGGCCCCCAACACCTTAGCATAGACCTTACCGAGAAGACTTAAAAGAGACTGCCATTGGAGCAGTCTCTCTTATTAAAAAGAGAAAGAATTACTTCAGTCAGCCAACCGCCAGGTGCCTCCCCCACATTCCTAGACTACCTTAATATCACGAGAGAGTTACAAAAATCTCTCTTTTTCGGATTTACAATAGTAGTTCACAATAGTTTTCCTTCAAAGCTAAATACTTATCTGTAGGTGGTTCATATGTATGAACCAAAAAAATTATAATAATACATAATAAGTTTCGATTCAAAATATATTTAGCTCTTTTTTTTAAATTTATGATTCCTCTAAGACACTGTGATAACGAATACGTTAATTTGGGGACGGTGCAATGTAGTTCTCGGTTTCCATATCAGTTTTATGCTCTCGGAACATCAAGCAAATCCTTAGGCACGTCTTCTGGTGTTAAGCGTGTGGCTTAATGGTTGGTGCAAGCGTGGGTCTCTCATGTACTACAGCAGTGTTATCATCTGCAATAACCCTCTCCCCATTGGCGTTCTCGTGAAGATCATCGTTTCTCCCAATAACAATTCACCATGTCGTGACATTGACATCCAAATGAGCATAGAAGTAACCCACCAGAATAAATTAATCTACATCGTCAACTTCATCCAGGAAAGCCGTGTACTCCGAGTATAGATTCGGTGCATACACGCTTTCAAACTTTAGCTTTAAGCACCGGACCCTCTTTCTTAACAGTTATAATAATAATTGTTTATGGACATGATCTAAACAACTGATACTCTTTGAGTGTTGTCAGAAACTCGAAAGAGGTGGTACCGTGAAAAAATGCGACGAGTCCGGGAATCGAACCTACATCTTTTGCCTGTGGGTCGACGCACTAAACCACTAAGCCCGGCGACCAATTATTACCTTCCTTAACGGTAACCACTCCAATACTCTTTCCGAAAAGACGGAGAGAATAAGATCCCGAATAGTTGAGATTTCTCCATTGCAGGAGGTACTTGGCGGGATAAGCTAAAAAACGCGACACTGTGTAGGGAACTCAAGGAAGGGCTATGTTTCGTTGGTTTGGCCACATTGTACGTACGTCCCCTTTATCACGACTTTCGAGGTGTGCCTTGGATGCAATTTCATCAGGTAGGCGACCGCTCGGGAGTTGGTTAGATTATGTCCATAAACTCCTGAGCCGATGGCGAAGGATAGAGTAGTCTGAAGGTCTCTCGTGCATGCATTGTCCCCACGACACCTTCAGTGGAACATCCGGGTTGATGAACATATAATGAAATGAAATAAAATTGATATTAGTTGCATCTCCTTAGCATAGTGTCAAAGAGATGACTATCGAAAAATGTAACGAAAAGGCTTTATAAATAGTTCAATTTTATTTTCGAGGAGGAACACATTTCTTTTTTATCCAAGCACGAAGATGGTTTGAAAATTTACAAAGGCAAAGCAGAATATATTCTTTCAACTTCAAATCGATTGGTCAAACAAAATCTGGACACTTGATATGTATATCTACTTACGGGACAAAAAAAAGTATACACCTTGGTGAAGCACCACATTCGAATCACTTCTGGCAACAAATTCCATTTTGGTCCGTAGAGATAGATTAAATTATGACCGGAATCAACATAGCCTGGAGCATCAATTAAGAAAGGCTGCCCTACTTCAGGCTCAGATCATAGGGTGGAGGCTCTTTCAAAAAAGGAAGACGCTTGTTAAAGGACTTCGTTATTAAAGAGTAAATCTTTAAGTGGCACCAAAACGGTAAACATCTGAAGCGATTTTTGATTCCAGAGGGAGTATACCCCCAAAGCAATCCACCTTCAGTTCAGTAAGATGCTATCTGAGATCTGTAGTATCTTCAGCTCTCTTTGGGCAGGAATTCTACCAATATGCAGCTTCAACTTTAATTCGTTGGAAAAAACAACATTGTTCCACATGCCTTGAGTTAAATTCGGATTCACAGGAGAGCAAATGAATCGATTTTATTTGATACTAGTACTTGTACGTGATGCATTGTTTGCTCGAAGGCCATCTTACACGAGTCTTTTTAAACCTTATCTTGAAAACATTTTATTCCCTGTAACTCGACACATGTCGTTTCCAAGGTCAATCGAAATCTTGATAAAATGTAGACGGGTGTACAGCACCACAAAACGATTATCGAATAGAGTCGAATTTTTTCTGTATGAATTCCACGCCATTGTTGAGTAGTATTTAATATTTAAAATTTGTTAACGTTTTGTCAAATTGAAACGAGGCAGACACAAAATTTGAGATCTGCACTCTCACTCCCAATTTTTTGCTAAATCACATCGTTCCGTTGTGATTTGGGATAGCTCCCAAGGCGTTAGTCGGCGTTCTACTGACTATAGGTGTGTGGACCCCGTGGTATTAGGCCTTAACGGCAGGTGATCACGTAAATTCAAGTCCCACATCTGTATGCTTTGCTTGCGTCCCAACGATGTTGAATTCACTCACCATATTTCTTCCATTCTGACGCGGATATCGTTCAATTCGAGTCTTCACTTTCCGACCAATTTTGCCGATCTTGCTGTTTTTAATGACCATCTCCACGGTGGCTAGAAACGCTGCCAGTATCACGATAACGAGCTTTGGTTCAAGACACAAAAGATTTATTAAATTTGAGGTGCTTGAGGGTTCTAACGATGGGTACCTTAGAATTTCTAGCCAAATATGAAGCAATCACACTCTCATATTTTAATTCCATTGGGGGTAAAATTTTTTCAACACAACTGAGTGGCCGTTTAAAACTTTTGTAACCAATAAAATGATCATGTGTAAAAATGGCAAGAATGGTGGTCGTACGTACGTATACTTTTGTTGCTCACTATATGCAGGTGACCCAGATTAAGAGCCGAATTTTCGAAATGTGCAAGCTCATCTCCTTTAGTGCACAATAAATAATTAAGTAAAAAAGTATTCATTTCGCAAGACGAATATCTTCTGCTAAAAGTACTTTAACCAGAATTGCTTAATACTTACTCCCCCACAGCAGTACCACGTTGAAGCGGATTAAGTTCATTATTTAAATTATTTCAGTTCGTAGCGTAATCAAGTTACGAACTTAAGCTGGGGGGAAACATCGATGCGGCAACGGGCAGTAAAGCTGCTCAAGTGATATTCATGAAATGAATTAATTTTGCATTGGGAATCTGCATTCTCACTCAGCACAGGAGCCAAATAGACACAATCCTCTCAATCGCAACCGAAATCCTTATTGTGGCACATGGCATCGGCAGCATCCTATCTTCCATACACACGCAGCCAGACTTACGTAAGATCCGCATTCGATTGGGATTTGCCCTAAATTTGGTTGAATTACAAAACAGCAAACAGAATTGATCTGAAACAGTGGAAGGGCTGTGCTCAGCAGCGAGTCTAGGCGTCTCGCAGACTAATCAATTTTGTACTGCTGGGGATTTTTCGCAGTTTAGCAGCCTTCACTATACATGTGTATGCACGTAGGTAGTTTTCAATTTGTCACTGCAAAGCGAAACACTAGAGGCATGATATCCTGGTGCACCTATTGATGCCGCCACACCAGCAATTCAGCGGCAGTGGTATGGTAATTACAACTGCATGAGGCACTGAAAGGGGATGAAACATTGAACAGGATTGGACATGTGGGACAAAGTGGACCAAGAGAGATCGGGACACTTTGGAGTACTTCGATTTCTGACTTTATTGAACGCCGGCACGTTTAAGTTTTTTGTCAGATTTTTCAATTACTGAATTTATTTGGACTCTCAACTTTCTTTCGCTAAAAATAAAAAGAAAACCTTTAATTCCAAGGATTTCCGTACTGCGTTCAATTACTTTAGGGTATTTTGAAGAACAGAAAATATGGCCCGCAAGTAGTAAATATCGCAATTAGTTAGTTAAATAAAGATCTCGAAGATATTAAGAGATTGATGTGAAATGAAAAACACATAGTTGCTGTAGACGAACCATTCAGGATGTGGGTCTGAGGTGGTCCATTCAGAACGTCCAATTTTGGGTGACCCGCCCCAGCATAGCGACTGGTATCTTGGGGATAACACGGGTGATGCTGGCTTTCAAATCTTAAGTGGAAGCTGGCTTATTCCTGAAGACATGAGACGTACCCCAAGAGAAAATAGCCCAAAGATGTGATATCACAACATCTGGACGGCCATAACCTGAAATTGAGTGCTCTCCAAAATGGTATCTCCGCAGGACCATTATTTAACGCGCTGTTTGGCTCTCAGCACATAGTCCGCTATCATGACCAAATGCTGCGACTGATTATAAGTAAGTACGTTCCTAGAAACGCTCAAAAATGTTTATCACAGAACGTTGATTTTCGTAATACAGCTGAATAATTTGGAGACACTGTTGTGATGTGAGTCGTTCTACGATACCTTGCCAAAAGATATTGAACAAAATTAAAAGAGTAGTTTGAGAGTAGTCAGGCATGATCTCCAAGAAATGTCAATCGAAAATCAAGCCTCACAATGAAACATTCTTTACGTGAGTTTTGGTCGAAAATTTGTATATGAATATATAATAAAATATAATAATATTGGAATTTAAGCATCAAGGTTGGAAAATATCCGACTTACTGAGCATTGCAGTGCCTTTAAGCTAAAAATAATGACTGTCCATGAGGGTGGCAGATTTACAGTCCTATACGCGAAATCCCGTCGTTAAGCAAGGAATTAATCTTCCTATATAATTAATAATGGCGCTGAAAGGCAAATTTAAATTAAGTTTATCTTAGAGAGCCTGCTAAGGGCCAGTAAGATTATTTTAAGTCAAATGAAGTTCTGAAAACTAGTTTAAAGCATATTTTGTCTATAATTTGAGTGTTATGTTATATATGAATAAAATGCATGAAAAAAAAATCGCGAAATCCCATATGGTTCAACTTTGCCATCTATATCTTAAATATATTGTGTTTAGCTGAAATGTATGCTTATGGTGGATTTTTTTTTTCATCAGCATAAAAGAAAGCGGACTGGCAGCAAATTCGAAAGCAGCAATTCAAGTAGAAATAATTAACTTACCGAAGGTTTAATAAAGTAGAAACGTACAGCAGCCTTGCTTGAAAATCAGTCTTTCACAGAGAATATGTCTCATAGACTTACTGAGCGTTGCCTGGTAGCAAACTAAGGCAAAAAGGCTAGGTACTTTATGCAAAAACTTATGTGGGTATTGTTTAGGAAAAGAAGAGTTTGATACTGAAAAGATATCTGCTTACCTATAGCCGTAAGAGATATTAATATCGGACACTACTTCTGCCACACCCTAAACAAAATAGTTGATGTAAGCGAAAGTCCTTAGGGGAACGAACATTGGTAACACAATGGTAGCACCTGTGGACTAAGTGTGCCTTGCTCAACCCAACCTTACCTTAAAAATGATCAAGATAGGAAAGTAACTAAAAACGTTCTTGAAAATCTTTTGAAGTTCGTCACCTAGACGACCAAGAAAATTGTACCCGAATTGTTCCCCTCCAACGCTTAAACATGAAGTTCTTTAGTGTTGTTTCTCAAATGGATTCAGTATTGCATATTTTTTCACAAAGATAAGGAAATATTCGTGCTAAAAAGAAAGAAAGAAATTAGGGACTCAATCAGAAGTGGACTCTTGGACATTTGTGGAGTTTTGTCAAAGTATAAAAATTATATATAATAAACATAAAGAAGAATCAACGACGAACTTTATATGCTGTGTCTGGTCAAGAGTTCGGAAACAACGCTTGAGGTGGCTATTTAGAGCATATGGAGACCACAGCTCTGGCCCGAAAAGTCTTCGAATCTGTGCCATTGGGACAACCCAACAGAATAAGGCATAGGTTGAGAGGGCGCACACATGTGGGGAAGGACCTCAACTAACTTGGAGTGCACAACTAGAGGCAGCTGGCGAGAGATCCTGCTAGCTGGAAAGGCATGTTGGTTGAGGCAAACGTCCACCCGGGACTGGAATGGAGAGAGGAAGAAGAAGCCGACTTTTCAACGCTTAACCCGTTTGTTTTGCAATCCGACAACTTACTCAAGTTCACCATCAGCTTGGATAATATCGAAACAGAGTTATTTTAATGACTCGTTCGTACAGAAGTCAAACGTCAATAAAATTTAACATCAATATGTATGCAGTTTTTCATTAAGTTCCCTCAAGAATTTAATGTTTGAAACATTTTTTTCGAAACACACAATTGACTACTAATTAGCTGAAGCAAATGATGGTAACATGCAGAAAAATATTAAAGCAACTTTTCAGTCTATAGACCTAAATCCTATTAAAAAAAATGAATAACGTTCGTAAAGCATTTTGTTGTTCAAATCTGCTGTTCTGTCAAATGCCTAATAAGAGATAAGAGATAAAACTCCTCTGTCAAGTCAATACATTAATAAATTAAAACAATAATTGAGTTAAATTACAGCCCGCAAGGGACTAGGGCCTAGCTTTTACAACAACAACTACTCGTGTTGTGTGTGCTATTGTTCTCTTACGAGTAGAAGCGACCTACAGTTTTTTGTCGAGTCCTTACGGCGAGATTTGAAAAGCTTTTCATAGACAATTGTAACTCTTTGGGTGTTGTCAGCAACTCAAAAGAGGTGGTGGCGTGAAAAAGTGCGAGGTATCCCGTCCGGGATACAGACTTTCTGCGCCGCAGTCGATGCACTTACCACTGCGCCACGGCGACCAAGTCAATACATAGGTGTTGAAAGTGGGACTTATTTAAGAAAGAGGACGAGTTAAAGAAAAATAACACTCGAAACAGAGAATTATTGTAGACACCCAAACTTTACTTACTTATCAGGCTGACGAACGATAGAGGGTTAGAGGCAGAGTTATCGCTAGCTTTCTGGGAGCTCTGCTTCCAGTCATTAAAACCATGATAAATTGGTCTTTATAGAGACGATTTTTTCTTCCTTTTCGATAACCTTTGAGACGCTAAGATTGACTTATCTGAAAACTGTTGGAAGAGCCAGTGCAATGATCAAGTGGCGTGAAATATGCCAAATTTAGTGACATTACTTATTTTAAAAAACATCAGAATCAATTCACTGTACTTTAAACATATTGCTTTTGGATAAAGTAAAACTATAAATAATTAAGCAGTTTATTTATGAACAAAATACTATTTTAGTTTTAGGCAAATCTTTTAAAGTGTTCGGAAGCTTTCTTTTCGAAAAAGTTCACAATCTCTTGAACATTTCGATCAACTCTTCTAACCTTCAACTGTATTACGTTCCTATTTGATAGAGTTGCAAATAAAAAGGGATGAGGAAACAACAAACTTCGTTGAATGAAATAGTTAGAGACAAACATAACAAAAATAGAGATCAAGGTATACAACAAAAATATTTTATTATAAATAAAGTTCAACAGACGAGGATGCGAATATTATAGTCCCTTTCAAATTTACACATTCACAACACTCAAACGAAATCGGCTATTAATCATAAGTGAAAAGAGTTCATAGACAATCTGTTTAAATAACAAATGTACACCTTAGTGACTTGGAGTTACAGAACCCCAAGTAAATTAAATTCATCAACCTCGGTGTGCACACAGGGAAAACGCCTTCGATAACAGAATCATGTCACACAACTACTCATCGATTAACTATTAATCTTGTCCACCGCCACAGTCTCTGCCGCCGTAATATATTCTACCACATAATGACATAATGCCTCAGAAACATCAATCAAACCATTCGCAACTGTAAGCACACCAAGAATTACAAGGCGTAACGCAGACATATGGCTCAAGGATACATCCATTTGTCAATATATAAATCAAAGCGGCCATCACCCTCCCCCACTGTGAATTAGTTACTATAGTTCGGGCCGTTCTAATGGCATATAAAAATCTAAATGTTGGAGTCAATTCCAAAGGCACCGACGAGGCGGCGGCGGCGGCTGTGGAACAATTGTTGGTCTCCACCTAAATTAATGCAACCGGGTATAACTAGTCACATGACTGGATGTCGGTTCAAACGTTTCACCAGCAGTGAGTACATTGAAGCAGGCGGAGGAAGGTTAACAGGTTAAAATGCCTATAGTGTGAATTAATGAATTTGAACGTTCAACCCAATACTATGGAATGGGCTCGGTTATTTGTTGTACATTTGTATGCTATGTAGGGACCGCTGAAGCGGAAAACCAATCATCCGTGTACGATACCTGAAGGGATTTGCTTAAGAGGTAACAGAGTTCAGAAAATGAGTGGGATCTAAAAAGGAGTTAAGTAAGGAAATGCATGTTAATATTGGAGAAGATAATCTTAAAGATTTTTTTTCCTTTTTTAAACATTTTACTATTTTGTAAATACATTTTTCGCTTTTAGCAAAATCTTTGGAACGGCCCAGCATCACTTTATCACCTGAAGGTGCTCGAGATCTGTTCAAAAAATAAAGTGAATTTTCAAATTTCGTCGGCTCCGTACATTCGATTTTTTTATTTTGTAATGTCGGTGTTGAACACATGTTTAGAGTTTTAGCTATGTAGCATATTTATTCAAAAAACTGAATCAAAGAAGTTGCATTTAATTTTGTGTGAAAAATGGAATAAAAAAACACTTGAAATGTTGACAGTGGCATACAGTGAGTGTACTTTGAGTCAACAAAAAATGTTTACAAGTGGTAAAAACTTCCCAAAGAAGTTCGAGAAGATGTGTATGACGGCGCCCGCCCTGCACTCCCAGCACATCAATAACCGATGAAAATGTCGACAAAGTGATGTAAATTGTTATGGAGAATCACTATTAGAGAAATTGATGAAGATGCCGGCTCATGCCATGCAATGTTGTTGAGCATCGCTCAGAAATTGTTGAATGACGTTAACAACGATCTTCAGCCACCGTATTCACCAGATTTGGCCCTCGTGACTTATCCTATTCCCTGAATGGAATGACGGCGTTTTGCGACGATTCAGGAGATACAAACCGAATCACTGAGAGCTCAAGTGCAAGCCAAATAGGAAATATCAGATATGTTTTGAGAAAAATGAAAATTCACCATATTTTTTGAACAAACCTCGTATACATATATGTAAAAGAAAACTAGTTGATAATTGTTTCTCATCATACAAATAAAGGGGGTATTTTGGAGTGAATATCAGCCAGAAGCATTGCAAGAGGTACCAATGCATCTGGTTCATGGGCTGGTGGTATCATTGAAACATACATCTTCAAAGATGATGCGAATCGTAACGTAACTGAAAATGATGAGCGCTACCGTGAGATGATACCCAACTTTCTTTTGCCGAAAATGCAAGAGCTTGACTTGCATGACATGTGATTTCAACAAGACGGTGCCACATACTACACATGCAACAATGGACTTATTGAGCGGCGAGTTCGGTGAACATTTTATTTCACGTTAGCCGCCTAGATCGTGCGATTTAACGCCTTTAGATTAGTTTTTGTGGGGCTATGTTAAAGCTCATGTCTATACAGACAAGCCCGTTTCAATTGACGCATTGGAAGACAACATTGAAGCATTTATTCGTGAGATACCGGCCGAAATGTTGGAAAGAGTATGCCAAAATGCGCAGTCAACGCCAACATTTGCATGCAATAATCTTCAAACATTAAATTATATGTTACGTACTATCGATTCAAATAAAGATTTTATGCATTTTTCTGAATTTAATGTGTTTTTTTTTTTAAATTCCTATAGCTTTTAAAAAAATCACGCTTTATGTTATTTTCAATAATTGACTCGTATATATATAGAGAAACTTATAAAACGGACATAATAATAATTAAGTGGCACTACAGTCCACAAGGGACCAGGGCCGAGCTTTTACAACAACTACTCATGTTGTGCATGCTACTGTTCTCTCACTAGTAGAAGGGACCTACAGTTTTTTGCCGACTCCGAACAGCGAGATGTGAGAAGCTTTTCATAGACAATTGATACTCTTTGAGTGTTGTCAGCAACTCGAAAGAGGTGGTGCCGTGAAAAAATGCGAGGTGATCCGTCCGGGCCTCGAACCTAGACCTTCTGCATGGCAGTCGACGCACCTACCACTACGCCACGGCGACCACATAAAACGACCATCCTATAGGAAATATTTACGATTTGATGTGCTATCACACACAGACTATATGATTGAGTGAAACTTCAATGCAATGAGTAAACACTTTCAACATATTCTGGTAGAGGCATGGTGTTAGGAATCACTCGCTCTGGAGACAAAGAATACTGTTAACAGGGCGTATATCCCTGGTGCACGCGTCCGTATCATGCTACAGACATAGTTTAAGCTTAGTGTAAATATTTAAGTAGTTTTATGTTAGAGTTAAGTAGATTGTACATAGACTAAAGTTATAGTTTCATTGAGTTAGGCCCAAGTTTTAAAAATTTCTTGGGCTGAATTTAAAAAATAGATTATGCAAAATTTGCAATAAAATTAAAACTCCGCTAATAAGTTCAAAAGGCAAAATAAATAATACTTAGGTTAGCTAAGAGTGCTCAGAAAGAGTCCGTTAGTTAGATTTAAGATAAATGTATTAAATTAGTAAGCTAGTTTTAAATATTTTCGTCTAGCATATAAGTAATGAAAAATGAAATTATAAGAATGCACTAAAATTCAATCCAAATTCAACAAAGAAGACTGTCGTCACAGCAAAGAATACAGCCAGGATAAATGATGGAAAACACCTTCGACACAAGACAAGCACTGGAGAACACGATCTCAATGCTGGCGATGGAGGCATCACGTCATACATTCATACATATATATTTATATATACATGGTACATAAGCACACCATTCTCCACAGACAATGAAATTGTGAAACAATACTACGCGAGTAGGAAATTAGTAAACAAGGAATGAACTGCCTTCAAATCAAACAACAATTATACAACTACGATATTATTTGGAAATAATTTATGGAATATTGAACACTTGTGAAAGTGAAAAACTTACCTCTTACCCCTCACCAGTTAACTACTCTCCCTGTGTGTCAATCATTAAATGCGACAACTCGCAAAATTATTAAAAGAATGATTACAGCCGTTCGCACACCACCTTTACTGACACCGTGGTTGGTTCAAAAACAACAGGCAAGCCTAGCAACCCAACAAGAGTCAAAAACTGTATTCCATCACGTAGCGGGTTAAAACGTCGAAAAGGAAAACACCGCCACCTGTAGAAGCATTTAGTATGACACATCAACAGCAGCAATGAATGTACCAAGCATAGGAGACATAAAGAAACACTGTCAGCGGGAAAAATATTGATTTTGGTACTGAAAAAATAATTTAATTTATATCACACCTATACTTCTTGTTAGGTAGAACCACTTCATACATAAAATTTATAGGTAAAACTTAAAAATGTAATTAAAAAAATTGCAAATTATTGTGAATGTGTCAAGAAGACAAAAATTTACGTGGTATACAATTTGAATTTCGCGCCTTAGCAGCTATATTTAATTAAAATTAAAATGTAAGAACAGAAAAAAACGGAAAAATAAATGTCATTCTGTTAATCGCAAGCAAGTCGAACGAACGCGTTTTATTTTCAATTCGCTTCTTTCAATCCCGAGAAATTAAAAAATCGAAGTTAGAAAACGCTAGCCGTTTTTCACTTCTTTGCTTAATTTTGATTATTTTCTTGACGAAGGTTGGGAAAGGTGCACTGTAGCACTTAGACTCATTTACTGTGTCCACCTGTAGACCGACGCGAAATTACTCAAAGATGTATAAAGTATTATATTGTCGTTTTTTACGAAAGCCCCAGCTTCAGATTAATGCATTGCCTTGGAGGGATCTGAACATTCACTTTCTATTTCAGTTTCTGGCCAGAGCCAGTCCTGGACAGGGGAAAAGTCGAGTTTGTATAAACGACGCAACTGGATTGTTGCTGACCCGCATGTCCATGAGACTAGTGTCATAAGAGATGAAAGAGGACATTCTTTGACAACAAACTGTAAAATTTAATTTGTAAAACTTTACCTATCTCATCTTAAGAGAAGAACCGCTTATCTTATAATGTGAATGACAGGAAGTCTTCAAAGCTCTTACCACACCCACACCTAAATATATTGGTCACATATAAATCAGTCAATTGTTCAGTTGTCAGATGATACATATTGCGGTTTCCTTTACCTACCAACATACTCGTAAGTACGTCCACTTCTTCTGCAAGTGTGAACTAGCCCACACAAATGCAACAGTCCGAAGTCCGAGTCCTGATTGGCTGGTGTTTTTGAATGCAATGGATCAACTGGTCGCCGTGGCGCAGTGGTAAGTGCATCGACTGCGGCGCAGAAAGTCTGGGTTCGATTCCCGGACGGGACACCTAGCATTTTTTCACGGCACCACCTCTTTCGAGTTGCTGACAACACTCAAAGAGTATTACTTGTCTATGGAAAGCTTCTCAAATCTCGCCGTTCGGAATCGGCAAAAAACTGTAGGTCCCTTCTACTCGTGAAGAACAATAGCATGCTTAACACGAGTAGTTGTTGTAGAAGCTAGGCCCTGGTCCGTTATGCGCTGTAGTGCCACTCAATTATTATTATTATTATCAACAATGCGAATATTTTTACCACTTGGGCTATTGTTTTATCGGATGCTTATATTTTGTTTCATATGATTCGACGCAGTTCAAGCTTAGAAACTATGATGAAGCTAAGTCATGAAACAAACAAAACATTGTTTCGTCGGGTACTTGACGAAATGGTGCGTTAAGTCGTGGAAGGTCATGTCTCTTAATACAGTGCGTCAGCTAACGAACTGTGACAATGACATCAGGCATTGACAATACTATGAAAAGCCTGATGAACCCGTCCCATCATCGTCAACATTAACGCCAAAGAAAAAAAATTCACGGTTCAAATGTCATGTTCTGCATATGGAGCGACAAGACTAGAGTGTGGTGTGCTATGAGCTGCTAAACTCAGGCGAAAACAATGGTGCGATACGTTTTCGACTACAAGACATATGTTTAGCCGTGCATTGAGTACAAAATGGCCAGAAACGAGAGAAAGACATGACAAAGTGATTTTGCAAAATGATAGCGCTCAGCCCCACGTTGTTGTAGCGGTCAAAAACTTTCTGGTAACGCTGAAACGGGAGGTCTTACCCCACCCGCCCTATTATTCAAACCTTGTTTCTTCGGATTCGGGGGTTATCAGTTCTTTCGCAGAAGAATGGCTAAATGAATAAACGAATACAAGGAGTTTTTAGACATGGTATTCGAAAATTATCAGAGACACGGTTATAGTAGTCGCTTCTGATGGACAATACCTTGAGTGATGTCTTACCCCAGTCGCAGGATTTTCCAGACTTTCTTCTTCTGACTACTGGCCGTTTCGATGAATGTAAAGTGATTTGGAGTGATCGCCTGGTTTCGGTCTTTTGAAGATAATTTTTTTTTCGTTGCAACCTGTATACAGTTGAGTGAATACTTTTAAGTCCCGCTTATATCATTATTACATCTTTGGCAAACTTAAATTGATCTGCACTTCACTTATTTTCGAACGGACACATACAAAATAAAAAGTCAACAAATCAAATTTGCAGCCAATGCAATTATATTAATTTGTTTAAATGACAGTTCCCGCCACCCTGCCGACATTTGTACGGAAACCAATTACATACCACAGATAATTAATTTATACTCGTTTTTTTCTATAAATAGTTACGAAATGTAGCAGAGTGTAATTGACATCGCCACAAAGTACTCTGTATTTAACTATGTGATCCAGAGATTACAACCCACTATAATGTGGTCTTCAGATTTGTACATTAAATGCAAGAGAGAGGTATGTTCCTCATGGCACGAGCACATGACAATTATACCAGCTCTCGCTTCATCTCCCTTCAAATCTTCTTAGGGAACGTTGTCTTCATAAGTGTGCCATTTGTGCACACTGAGCTAATTAACTTTCATACGTTTGTATTTGAATGTCAATAAAATTATAACCAGCTCAAGGAGAGCGAGGATAGACAAATGCACGTTAAGAACGCCAGCATTTGGTTCAAAATGTACATACCAGAACAATGCCTTGCCATCCATTAGAGTATTATCCTAGCAAAGCAAAAAATATTTGTCATCGACATCTGCCAGTCAAGTATTTCGGCAAGCGGCGTATATTGTCATGCCGCAGACGCTGTAATAGCTTATATAATGATGATGAGAATCCTTTTGTTTTTCGCACCAAAAATAATAATAAAACTGAAATTTTGTTCCCCGCCAGCCTGTTGTCATCCCGACGGACGACACACTTCAAGCGCAATATGTTACAGTGGCTGTAAGTATCGCTTTATTCTCATTAGTATATATTCGCATTTTATACGTTCACCCGGTGGTGTATGGTGTACAGTTTGTTGTAAGTCTGCTGGCTACGCTTAGCCAATTTGAAAGTGAAATCAGGCACATTTATTTTTTGTTGGTTGAAAATGAATGAAAAAAAATGAATTTTTAGAAGTAGACATTTTTATGTGTCTACAGCTGCGTTCAAAAAATAGTAGTGGTGATACCGAATCTACAAGAGTCCATTTTTTGTAAAGTTATACTCCTATTTCGATTTACATTCATTAACTATTTATAATTTAACATTCACTTAAAAGGAAAAAAAATAAAAACAAAACTTATTCATCTGTACGCGAGGAATCCAAATAATAGCAGTGCCAGCAATTTATTATAAAACAACGTTAGAAGCATGAATTCAATAACATAATATAATAATAATTCTATAGTAAATGGATTCAATATTTTGCTGTGAAGCCTTTATTTCGTATGACTGCCTGACATCTGCGCTGCATTGATGCCACTTAGGACTGGTACCTCTCCAGCGGTATTTTCTTCCATGATTCTTCTACTACTGTCCATAATTGGTTGGAAACTGCTGTTTTGACATCCGCCCAAGGGTTTTTAATTAGCTTGAGGTCAAGAAATGGAGCTGGCCAGCTCATGACTTCAATCATGTTCGCCTTAAAACAAAAAGTCATTTCATACTCATCGCAGAGAGGCACAGTTTTTCGAGGAGGTCAACGTATAAACGCTGATCCATTGTTCCTTTAATCAAGAATTTTGGGCCCACGCCGTAGTACTATTATAGTTTGAGCATACTGGACCCTCCATGTTTTAAGGTTTTCATCGTGCATCTGGGATTGTGCTTAGTATTCGGCGGGCATCTTACGTAGTGACAGGAGCAGCCATACAAAACAATTTCGCCCTCGTCTGTCCATAAAACATTTTTCTACTTTTCAGTGAACCACTCGGTATGAAATGTTCAATTCAATTACTAACTGCCATTTTTTTTTATCTCTGTAGCTGGAACACTAGAATTATTTATGGAATAGCGGAAAATACGTTTAACCATTCTTAGAGATAGAACTCTTGTTCGACCTCGAGTTTCGGGTTTTTCTTCATACTGCTTGACATTAGAAATCATTTTCTTGGAATAGCCAACGATTTTTCGATTTCTTTGTATGTTTTGCCATCGTCAAAAAGAGTGCAAATAAGAGACCGCTGTTCTTTAGTGCAGTGTCCTTTGCATCCTTTGCGTCCCATTATTTAGCAAAAATTAATTTATATATATAAAATCTGAAAGATAAAAGAAACAAAGAACGAAAACTGCTAAAAAGCAAGCAAACGTGGACGAAAAAAAAATGCTGCTATTATTTTGAACGCCAAAGAAATGTCTAAATGAACACCATTATTCCCTAAGGTGACGGTTGGAAAAAGAACCGTAAGTCCCTCAAGGATAATATAATAATAATAATTGAGTGGCAATACAGCCCACAAGGGACCAGGGCCTAGCTTCTACAACAACTACTCGTGTTGTGCGTGCTACTGCTCTCTCACGAGTAGAAGCGACCTACAGTTTTTTGGCGACTCCGAACGGCGAGATTGGAGAAGCTTTTCTTAGACAATTGATACTCTTTGAGTGTCTGGGAATCGAACCTAGACTTTCTGCGTGGCGGTCGACGCTCTTACCCACTACGCCACGACGACCACCTCAAGGATAATATGCATGGAATATATTACACTGATATTCCAGTAATAGAACGCAGGCTACATTGGTAATAGAAGGTGGAGTAGATCAGAATAATAATCAGACCATTAGCAGGATTACTATGTTCAATACTGCACAGCTATTTTTTTGATCATCAATGTACATGTAGTATCCAAGAAGTTTGGGTCGCCTTGGAGAAGTGTTGTTTCTCGCTATTCTTAGTGCTAGACAAAATCGCTTCAAGCTAGCTTAACTAAGTGAACAATGTTCTTAGCCTAAATTACTGACCCTATGCGGGTACTATAAGCTCATCTAATCTTAGCTTTAATATAACTTTCGGCGTCCGAATTTATTTATTCTTTGATCTAAAATAAGGACCAAGAAAATTTAAAAAAAAAACTTGGCTAAAAGATCTCATTTATTTTCTAAAACTAATTTAATCTACCTTAAAATAACTTAACCTATCCTAAGACTATATGTATGTAAATCTATCTTAAACTATGTCCGTAACGCAATACGGACGCGTGCACCAGGGCGTATGCATCATGTATATGCTTGACATATAGTGACTATACGCTGTGGTACACCTTTTTTAGGAGAAGTGTTGTTGGTAGACTGAATATCTCGTAAAGATGCACGAAAAGAGTACTTACTGTCTATAACAACCTCCTTATGTTTCGCCGATTCTAGTTGGCAATAGCTCCCCACAGCATGAGTTTTTGCTGAAGAACTATGAATTTATCCCTTGTGTGCAGTAGTGCTCCCAAATTTATTATAAGAAATGAAGTAAAGTTTTCCACAGAGAAGGTCTGGCCAAATACAAGAACTTTCTCTCAGAAAAGGTAATACGATGTTGAACGTATTATCATAGTAAACAATTAATAATGGAATAGAATGGATGTCATCATCATTTGAAAGGGAAAGTGTAAAATTCATTGGCCGAATAAGGGACGTGTCCACTAAAATCGATTAGATCGATAAAAAATCATCTTTGAGGAAGACAAAAATTTTTTTAAACTCATTTTTATTTTTTTCCTCATAATTGTGGTATGAAATAAAGAAAACCTTTTGAATGATCAATCATTTTTAAATTAAAACTCCTTTTATATTATAAGGACGACAATAAATTGTCGTCAGATAAGGTAATACTATAGCTTATGTGCAGAGTTACATTTTAAGCTTCAGTTCGTTTTAAGACAATGTTGAAATCGCACTCTAGTCCACTTTCAATAAGATCTATGTTCTTGCGATATAGGATAGGATTGTAATGATCAAGGTGTTAAGCAAAGCCGTCGCTCGGACTCGAAGACTGGTGCATTTTACCAAAGGAAACTGCATTCTGGAGAGTCATACCACCTCTGGTTGTTCTGTCGGGAGATCCAACCGTTGACGGAAACCCTAACCAAGGGCGCCGGCAGTCCCAAGGTGGATTCGAATGCCTCTTCTGATCCTTGCCTAGCAAGTTCATCGGCAATCTAGTTTTTCGTAATTCCGTGGTGTCCCGCCTCCCAGATAAGTCTGCACGAATTTTGTCTGCGACCAAATTACGGGAAGAGTGGGTTAAGGTCTTAAGTACAGCTTGGCTGTTGCTACAGGCGCAGATACTTCACCCCTTCCACCTATTCTTCTCGATCGCAAACGTTTCCGTCGGGAAGATCGACGCGAAAGACCTTGTGGTGTATCTGAATTAATCCTTGTTTTTTTCGGCGGTCACGAAACTATGCAAAAACTTCTTCGGATTTTACTTAAATAGCCCAGATACTGCTCTTAATTTATCTCATGGTGGCTCTTGTTATTTGAATGAGCACCCATCGCTTATACAGCTTTCTAAAGCAGGATATGATACACGCTCTCTATGGAGCTAGGTATTTCAGCTAAATCACGCACCTTCAATCGGCTGCCAATAGGTGGTTGTGGACACACCGGTCTAGTCTTTAGTGTGTACATACACAAGCATGGTGGAGACATAGGTCATGTCTCTTTATTGGCATATACATATGTTTTTAACGCCCAGGCCGAGCTGTTGTCCAATGATTGTTTACCTTCTTTGTATACGGACAGAAAAAAGTGATGTCTTTTTCCTTATTCCTAATATTTTCAAACACAAACAACAGTACGTCTGTACAACCAACACGTTCTGTTAAGTCTTCCATTACTAATGTCTTCACCTTGTCTACATTCATTTAGTGGTTCATCGTGCTACTTAAAAAAGCACTTAACAGTGCAGAAATTTGGTCTCAAGAGTAAGACACACACCTGCATTTGTATTCGGTGTATATTCACAGAACGTTTGAAAATAGCAGGAAACAAGTTAAGCAAGCAGTTCCCTGTGCAATTTAAAATTGCAAGTGTAGACGACTTTCAGTTAATCTTGCTCTAGAGAATAATAATCTTTCATCTTGTTATTACTTTTTAAATTGTCGCACTTAAAATTATCCTTTTTGCATGCATAATTTGTGCATTAGTGTACGACTTATGCAGGGAGGGAAAATATTGTGTTTACTAACACTTTATTCTCCCCTTCTCTTGTGGACGTTATCCTTGCCTGACGTATTTTACCCAACCGCATCCAATATTGTATGTGTGCTCCCCAACACCGTCCTTGGCATTGTTTCCTTGTTTTTTTTTTTTGTTGAAAAGTGACTTGGTCAGGGATATCTAACATAATTTGAATTTATATCGAATACTCAAGGGAACTGAAGTAAGCTGGTTGGATCCTTTGCTAGGTCGTGGTTCGCGGGAAAAAAGGATAATTAGATGTAATTATGCGGCTGGTGAAGTTGTGTTGAATTAATGAGAAAATTGGCAAAATTTAATTAACCGCCCTTTAGGTAATTTTCATTTTTGAATACATCCTGTGCAGTGTAGAGACTTTTTGCTTACCTTTAGTGGAAAAGGAAACCAAAAGCGAACTAAAATGAGAGGATTACAAAGGCTTTCGGAAAATATCTCTAATAGAATATAGTAAAAAATGCTGAGGTTTATTTTGTTGCTTGTTTGAAATGGAGCACGCTGCCGTAATGCTTATAAGCCTTCAGTGAGTCATATTAATTTTGAAACTATTGTACTACTAGTTCCAGCAGTAATAGAAAGGTTTTTAATCATTAATATACCCACTGAAATATAAGGTTGTCAAATATCTGCCTTCGGCCTTTTTGTCTTTTGAATTTTCCAGGTATGTACAAAGCGCTACAGAGCTCGTATCTGGGAAAACTGCACATCATTTGAAAGGTCTTAACATAGCTTACAAAACGACGCTATGCATGATTAGTTTGGATATTGCGTTCAAAAGGTATAGATGTGTAACCATGGAGTTCACTAATGCCGAAATTCGCGCTATTTTAAAGTTTTCCATCGTTAAAGGCAAATCCGCTAGAGAAATGTTCCGGGAGATTAACGGTGTTTTGGGGGATGGTAATCTATCACTTCGAACCGCGGAGAAATGGTTTCGCCGATTCGGAGCCGGTGAAAACGACGCCATGGATAAGCCAGCCGGCGAAAGACCTGTGACGACGAATACCGATCGAATCATAGAAATCATCGAATTAGACCGGCATGTGGCATCTCGTGACATCGCCCTGGAGATGAGAGTTAGTCACCAAACCACTTTAAACCATCTGCAGAAGGTTAGATACAACAAAAGCTTGATGTTTGGGTGCCGCATGATTTGACGCAAGAAAACCTTCTGGACAGAATCAACGCCTGCGATAAGCTGCTAAAACGGAACGAACTCGACCCATTTTTGAAGCGGATGGTGACTGACGACGAAAAATGGATCACATACGATCAATATCAAGCAAAACGGTCGTGGTTGAAGGCCGGTGAATCGTCCAAAGCAGTGGCCCAGCCGGGATTGACGGCCGGGAAGGTTTTGCTGTGTGTTTGGTGGGATTGGGAGGGAATCAACTACTATGAGCTGCCCCCATATGGCCAAACCCCTAATTCTACCATCTACTTCCAACAACTGGACCGCTTGAAGCAGGCGATCGACCACAAGCGTCCAGAATTGGCCAACAGGAAGGGTGTAGTGTTTTACCAGCATAACGCCAGACCACACACTTCGTTGATGACTCGTCAGAAGCTACGGGGATCGGATGGGAGGTAATATCGCATCCACCATATAGCCCGGACATAACGCCAAGTGATTACAACCTGTTCCTGTCCATGGCGAACGGCCTTGGTGGTGTGAAGTTGAACTCAAAATAGGCTTGTGAAAAGTGGCTGTCCGAGTTCTTTGCAAATAAGGGGGGGGGGAGCTTCTACGAAGCAGGTATTATGAAGTTGCCGTCGCATATTCGTATTTGAACTAAATCCGATCACTGTAACACATTTTATAAAGCATTGAATGAAGAGCAAAAAAGCAGAAAAGCGGATATTTGACAAACTTATACTATAGAAGATAAAGAAGGCATTTACTTATAAGTCAAACAGTTCTTCATTGTTCTCAATGAATTTCATTCTGAGTCAACGTTATTGCAGTTTTTGAAACATGCATGCATGTCCTTTTCGGAACTTAGTTTTTGACTAGTTTTCGACATTATAAAAAAACAAAAAGTCATGTTTAGCTGTTTACAAAAGCTTGCGTATCTTAAGCACTCATCCGTAAACCCCACAAACTCTTTGTGTTCTCTTGCGAATTTTAGTTACCATTCTTCTGGCTACTTGACTATTACCACATGCTTTAAGGGTATAACGCACTGCAAACAAGGACATTTGTTTTCACCATTCAATAAGACGTTTTTGCATAAGTTTTCGAGAGCTTAAGCGGGGATTGCGTTTGATCTTCCTAATATTGACGCTCTACTTTGTACTAGATACAATTTTTGGGTAGGTACAATTGCTTTAAAATTCAATTTTCATTTTTTTAACGTCAAACAATATCACATACAGTTTTTGTTGGATATTCAGCAATTTTTCGTATTTCCAGTTAAACTTCAAATTTTTAACTGGAAAAAAGGAAACATACGCATACGTGTAATCTCTGACCCTGCATAGGACAAAACACAACATTTATGTGTTTTTTTAGGAAGAAATTTTCCATGGATTCATTCTACGAATTTTTTTTTAGTTTTATTTTTTTGAATATTAAGGAATCAAGCGTTATTCCTACGCCTGAAAAAAATGCCTCTCATATCCTCCCAGCTCAAGAACATAGAAGAGTCTACGGACAAACAGAAAACATAAACCTTTCGTATAAAAGCCAAAAGCTTGGCAGCAGACTTTCAGAAAGACTCCCAGGTTCTTAAAAATTGTCAATGCAACCTGGCTGCTTACCCACTGGTGCACCGGTACCTCGTTTCCCTCCCTTCATCAATACAATCGGCCAGTGACGTGACTTAATTCCGGTCACTAAAGGGTACCAAAAAAAAAAAAAAAATTTCCAGCAGCTACTTAGCGTGCATGAGCAGGAGAGAGTAGTTACAGACGAGAAAATCGGAACTCCATCTCCAACCCCGTCTTAAAGAAATTGGGTAAGCCATTAAAAAGATGAAGAACAATAAAGCCGCAAGTTGGAATAAGGCTGGCGGCAGTGTTCTGGTGGGGAGCATTCACCAGATCTACTGTAGAATATGGTAGGATGAAAGTATGTCTGACTATAGGAATACTAGCTCCATATGTCCCACCCAGAGGTTCTTAACCTCTGAACCATTACAAACCTGCACTGGATTTTGCAAGTAAATGTGCTGTCAAGTTATTTCTTTAATGTTATACAGGAAAGGGTAGTATAAACACGGAAGGCACTATCTTCAACAATTCAATACATGTTACGGTAGCCTTTTCCTGAAATAGGTAGAGAGATAATAAGATCTTTAAAAAAGAATATAAATAAATACATGACCTGTGTCCAACAATCCCATCGTCCAATGTTAGCATTCCTATGACCTGGAAAAAAAAAAGGAAATCCTTGAAGTATCCCCTTGTTTTGAGCGATTACCTACCTGTGTGTTTTCCTACAATAATCATCCTCCCCATCCACCTGTCGTATTCCTAAAAAGCAAAAGAAAAATTAGTAAATACGAAAAATCACGTAGTGAAATAAGGAAGTGACTTACCAAAACAATACACGCGGTTGACAACTAAATTGACACATGTAAAAATAGACGAGACCAAAGACTACAGACCAAAAAAGAGACAACACTTCCAGGCTGGAACACAATAGACGATCGGGGTGGGGAAAAAGCCCGAGATCGAGAGGAAAAATAAGACACAGGGAGGACAAAGAACAAAGAAGAAAACAAAGAAGTCAGCCGCGATCAGATCGAGGAAGAGTGGAAGTTTTCGGGCGTCGAAAAAAAATCAAATTATTGAGTCTAATTCGGCAATTATATAAGACAAAAGTAAGAAAAACGAGGATAATAATATAGAGTGCGGAGGACAAAAACAAAAAAAAAAAAAAAACAAACAAACAAAAAAGGTTATTTAAAGTGCCCCAAAAAAAAAAAAAAACCCAAAAACCAAAATAAAAGATCTTTGGGAATCCCCAGTGACGGTGATTCGGAAGCCCCATCAAATAAATCTACACAACTATAAAAACGGTGACAAGTGAAGTGGTGTTCTTTGGGGTTTTATTTATTTTTACGCACACGCCAAAGACAAAGTGCGTAGCAAAAATAATATAAGTGACCTGCATATACATAGATATATATTCCGCCATACAACCCGCTTCCTCGCCGTCGTGCATACAAACACAAACGTATAGGAACAACAATCGGGATCTTGAGCCGGAAAAGAAAGACACAGTGGAGTGCCGGATGATCGGGGACTTCGCCGGAGTTCTAGTGGCCGTTTAAAAGTTTTTGCATTAGCTTGTGTTACAAAATTTTTTTATTATTATTACTTTTAGTTCATATTTATTTTATTAGTGAAATTTTTTTTATGAATTATTTTTGTAAAATTTTAATTATAAGTATAAAGTCCTGGCTGACAGGAAAAGTGTTGTGAGTGTCCGGGAAAAGAGGGCTGAGACCCCACACATATCCGTAGAGAAATTTTATTTCACAGGGCCGTCACCAACACCGTGCTGCGCGCAGGACGTCGTGGGACCGCATTAAAGTGAGTTTGCGGGTTTCAAGTTATTGGAAACCCCTTTGTGTGGTGTGTCGTCCCGTAGCCTTCGGCCAGGGTTAGAACCCCAGCCCTATATTTTTTTTCTTGATTTTATATTCTAGTTTTAGTACATTTTTTTTTTCAATTTTTTTTTCCCAATTTTTTTTACATTTGAAATTACATTTTGTTTTATTAGATATAAGGAATACTTAATTAAGATTAAAATTGCATACTTTTAGGGGCTGATAAATGTGTATAGTTTTTTTGAATTTTTTTTAATAAATGAAGTGCTATATGGAAAAATTTTCTTGAACTGAGGTGTATTTTCATTTAGGATGGAGTAGTTTCATTTGCCTGACGTGTGTGTGTGGGATGAAGGGAAGGCCGTCCTTCTTGGAGTAGCAGACGGGGTGGAGCGTTGAGCCGTGGCTAACGTCTCCGCCAAGGGGCTATCTCTCGTAGAATCGCCAAGAGAGATAGCAAAGGTCATGTCACTCTGACATGAGGGGTGGGATGGCGACTTGTGCCAATAACATCAGGCACTCGTGGGTTCTTAACGAACCCTTACCACGAAACGACTCTGGAAGGTCCGTCTCGTAGTAGGGCGAAGCCAGGTAGATTTAAGTTAGTGTAGGTTTAGAGTAGACTTAGTTTTAATAAAAGTAGATTAGTTTAGGTTTAAGTTAGGATAGTCAGCTTAGCTCCGCGAACGACCTTCCGGCCTTGTTTAGTGGTAAGGACAAAGGCTAGAACACCCTTCTTTTCTCTCCGTCCCCCCTTTTCCTTTCCTACGTTAGATGTCCGTCCGTTGTCAGGTTAGGGTATTAGGCTTTTTTATTCTTGACAACCTTTTCTTCCTCTTTCCTTCTATCTCCCATTAGCTAGTTTAGGCACGAATTTTTATTGTGTGCAATGGGTGATGTGCGTGTGAGGGGGACAAGAACCACCCCGTCCGACGAGCTGAGCCGAGCAACCACAAGCGTGCCGCCGTCCTCCTCCTCCTCATCAAAGCTACCCCTGTAGCAGCCCACACGCAACAAAATGGCGCCCAACGCGGGGCCCGAACCTACGACCCTGAGATTAAGAGTCTCTCTCTTGCTCTACAAAATGGCGCCCAACGTCTCTGAACTTATCGTGGACCTCCACGATAACGTCGAGATACAACCAGGCTCAAGGCCAATCCTGTCTTCAAGGGGATGAGTTTCTCTTCTTGTCCGAAGCTCATTGCCTTGGATTCAGAATAGCCAGTCCGTCCGATTAGGTTCATTTTTACAGACACACCAAAATTTTATCCCCTCTAGTGTTCTAAGCCGTCAATGTTCCTTTGGCTGAGCATGAACTGAAGGCGGCTGTCCAATCTTTAGGCTTCGGCCAGAAGATCTCGTGAGGTAGCCAGAGGTTTATGGGAAGTCAGGGAACGGAGTGGGTGGATAAACCGAGTGTCAGCTGCTGCCCGAGATTCAGGGTTACAAAACCCGATTCTTAGTGAGGCGTGGACACCAAGTTTAGAAGCTCGGCTCGTGCAGGAGCGGTCAACATCCACATCCCGGCCAACCTCTAGAACGGTCGAGACTGTTCAAAGTTGTGGAAGGGGTAGTGGAGTTGACTTCCGCACTTCGTTAGGAATCCGCGATGTTAGTCACGGTGATTCGAAACGCTCACCAGTCAAGGTAATGCACCCAGGAGTGGTACTGGAAAACCAACCCATACACCCACAAACACAAAGGCAGATAATAAATACTTAGAAGTACACATATATATATATATAGTTTAAACAAAAAACAACGAAAAAAAAAAAATTGATAAACTTTGGATTAGCACTACACTACATGGTATATAAATTACAAAAAAAACAAACAAAACCGTAACATGAACAGGCAAAACGACCAGAGGTCAGAAGAAGACGGCACCGGGGCAGTCCCTCGAACAACAGGCGGGATTCCGAGAATGGATCCAGGACAATTGGCAGCGACAACCCGACTACCGACGCAACGCTACACGAGACTGGCGGTAAGGGAAGGACGGTACCAACTGACGGACCAGGAGAGAGAGCCCCCGGAAGATATTTACCCGGACGAGCACCGAAGGGATCACTCTCACTCTCCCACAGACAGACAGAGACAAACGCGACCGGAGGTACCACGGCCCATTCCCCACTTGTGGGAGGATGAGGCAGCGGGACAAGCCCTCCCTAGACAAACACAAGAAATAGGACCAGGACCTACGGACCAAGGGGGTAGTGAAGGGAGCCCAGGCGGTGCAAGGGCTTTGGACGAAGCTGGCGGCTCTCATTCCAAGGACAAGGACATGCCGACTCAACGGACGGAGGACCCCCTATACCGTCAGTTCCAGGAGATGCTCTCTACGGCGGTAGGAGGCAGCCAAAAGGAGATGTTGGCTGTGATAAACAGCAACATGGCCCAGATGGCGTCCATGATGGGAACGTGTCGCGACCAGTTCAGCCTGCTCGCTGCTAGGTTGGACAGGTTAGAAACGTCCCCATCCCATCGTAGAGAACCACCTCCTGCACGCGGACGCGACTTACTGTGGACGGAGACGCGACACTCGACCGCGACAGGACAGACCAGGCGGCAAGAGGAAGAAACGGGTAGAACCTGGGAATATTCGGCGGCTCCCCAAAGGACGAAAGTTGATGTGCATAAGTGGGGAGTCAAGTACGACGGCACGAATAGGACAATGTCGGTGGACAGCTTCATCTTTAGAATAGAGATGTTGATGGAGAAAAACGGACTGTCCACCGAACAGCTATTTACCAACTTCCACCATCTATTGACGGGCCCTGCGGAACAGTGGTATTGGCAGATCATGGAAGAGACGAAGGGCGACGAATACTTCAACTACTACGATTTGAAGGCTGAACTCCTACGCCAGTTCAAGGACGATCGGAGAGACCATGAGATACTCCGAGACATAATGGAGAGAAGACAACGACCCCAAGAGACCTTCGACGAGTTTTACGCGGACATCAGAAGCATGATCCTCAGGATGAAAACCAGACCACAAGAGGAGGATCTAGTCGCGATGTTGAGGCAAAACCTTAAGGACAGAATAGCGACGCTGATCTTCGGATGCAAAATAGATAGCATCCGGGATCTAAGAGACGAATGCAGGAGAGCCGAGAAGCACCTGATGTCCAGGGAGAACAGATTTAGAAGGGGGATTAGTGAGGTCGGATATACAGAAGACAGGGAAGGTATGGCTACAGACGAAGAGGAGCGCGAGATAGCTGCACTACAGCCCAGACGACCAACGCGACCGACATACAAGACTCCAACGAACAGAATAGTTAGGACAACGTACAAAGACGAACGAACACGACAGGACGAACACGCGCCAGGTCAGACTACAGCTACCGCTCCCAACGTCTGTACGTCGCCGTTCCATACCCTGACCTGCTTCACATGCGGGCAGGGCAGTATATCTTTCAACTGTGCAGCCTGTCAGGGAAACGGGAGAGTTGGCGGATCGACCGGGACAAATCCGTCAACGAAGAAGGAAGTCCCGGAAGCGAAGCACCTCCCGTGAGAATCCTGACAAGACCTGACGACGGGAAGACTCATCTGGGAAAAACAACACCTCAACGCAAGAGTCTTCACCAGAGGCTGCAAGAGTATGAAGAAGCTAGGCGTAGGATATTTGGGGAGGAAGTGACGACTGTGCTGAAAAAGCACAGGAATTTTAACAAAATAAAAAGGCTTAGGGAAAAATGTGCAATAGCTAGAGGACAAAAGAAAAAAATATCAGAAACTGTGATAAGTGTAAATGACGACAATAGGCCCTTCGCGAAAATCAAGCTTGATGGAGAGGAGATGTTGGGCCTGTTGGATAGCGGAGCCTCAGTGACGTGCTTGGGAAAGGGAGCACAAGATTTCATACGGAGACACGAGATTCACCTCAAGAAACTGAATCTTGGAGTAAAGACAGCAGACGGAAGCCACCAAAACATCGAGGGACGATTCAAGACACAGGTCTCTTGGGGAGGAAAAGCACAAGAAATGGACATTTACGTAGTTCCGAGCCTCCAGCAAGAACTTTACCTAGGGGTGGACTTTTGGAGCGCGTTTAAGGTTGCTCCTAACATTGTCGCAGAAGTGGACATTCCGTCACCGTCGAGCAGTAGTAACCCACAACAGGTACTCTCACCAGAGCAGGCCAAGCGGCTGGAGGAAATCAAGCTACTGTTTCCGTCCTTCGCTGTGATGGGATTGGGAAAGACTAGCCTCGAAGAACATATTATTGAGGTGGAAGACGAAAAGATACCCATCAAACAGAGGCATTACCCAATCTCTCCAGCGATACAGAAACTCCTATACGACGAGCTCGATAGGATGCTCTCGTTGGGAGTTATTGAGGAAAGTAACAGTGCTTGGAGTTCTCCAGTTGTATTGGTTCGCAAGCTTGGGAAAAATAGGTTGTGTCTGGATTCACGAAAAGTGAATTCAGTAACAAAGAAAGACGCTTACCCTCTTCCTCACATTGAAGGTCTCCTCAGCAGGCTACAGGAGACTCGCTACATCTCCGGGATAGACCTTAAAGACGCTTTCTGGCAGATCCCTCTGGAGCCCAAGTCAAGAGAGAAGACGGCTTTCACGGTCCCTGGACGGCCGTTATACCAGTTCACGGTGATGCCGTTCGGACTGTGTAACGCCGCCCAGAGAATGTGTAGGCTGATGGACAAAGTCATACCCTCTCGGTTGAAAGAGAATGTCTTTGTCTATCTCGATGACCTCTTGGTTTGTTCTCCAGACTTTGAATCGCATGCCAAACTTCTCGGAGAAGTAGCAGCTTGCCTTAGGAATGCTGGACTGACCATCAATGTGGAGAAGAGTAAGTTCTGCTATAAAGAGATAAAGTACCTGGGTTATATCGTTGGAGATGGATGTCTACGTACAGATCCTGACAAGGTGTCGGCGGTCGAGAACTTCCCAGTTCCGAAGACTCCCAAGCAACTCCGCCGGTTTTTAGGGATGACGGGATGGTATAGGCGCTTTATACCAAATTTTGCGTCTATAACAGCCCCCATGACCGACTGTTTGAAAAAAGGCAAGACGTTTCTGATGACAGACGAGGCGCTTAACGCGTTTGATGTCCTCAAAAAGACTTTGGTGTCCGCACCAATACTCACAAACCCAGACTTTAAGAAACGCTTCTACATACAGTGCGACGCATCAACGACAGGCGTCGGAAGCGTGCTTTTCCAAATGGATGCGGAGAATAACGAGCGACCGATAGCATTCATGTCCCAGAAACTTAATCCCGCCCAGCGGAATTATAGCGTGACTGAACTTGAGTGCTATGCGGCCGTTCTGTCGGTAAAGAAGTTCAGGGCTTATGTAGAGGGTTTGCCTTTTACTATCATTACCGATCATGAAAGCTTGAAGTGGTTGATGACGCAGAAGGATCTATCTGGTCGTCTGGCCAGATGGAGTCTGAAGCTCCAAGCCTTCGACTTCGTGATCGAGCATAGAAAGGGTGTCCAAAATGTAGTCCCTGATACTCTCTCACGTGTCCATATGGAGCAGCTCGCATCCAAACAGGCGATGGAAGTTGACTTTGACTCTCCATATTTCGCTACAACGGAATATGAGGAGTTAAAGAAGACAATAACGAACAACGAGACCAAACTGCCAGACTTGTGCGTTTCTGATGGGTTTGTATACAGACGAACCGACTTACGAACCGGGGACTTAATTCAGGACGACATGGCATGGAAGCTCTGGATACCGACGGAGTTGCGTGAGAGCCTTTTGGAGGCTGCACATAATGCACCATCTGCGGGACACGGGGGCGTCCATAAGACTTTGTCTAAATTAAGACAAAAGTATTATTGGCCAGGCATGGTCACCGACGTGCAGGACTGGGTCAAGTCCTGCGAGATATGCAAAATGAACAAGGCCCCTAATCAGATTTCTCGGCCGCCGATGGGCAAACAGACTGTTACGGAGCGGCCTTTTCAGCGTCTCTATATCGACTTTCTAGGACCATACCCGAGGACGAAGACTGGACATACACACATATTTATGGTCCTAGACCACTTTAGTAAATTCATTTTCGTTAAACCCTTGAGGAAGGCAACGGCAGCGGAGGTAGTTAGGTATCTGGAAGAAGGTGTATTTCATATCTTCGGTGTAGCTGAGTACATACATTCAGACAACGGTAAGCAATTCGTCTCCGAATTGTTCGCCGGCTTTTTAAAACGTTACGGAGTCAAACATGTTCGCACCGCGTTTTACTCTCCTCAGGCAAATGCGTCGGAACGTGTGAACCGGTCGATTTTGGCTAAACTGCGGTCATATATCGACGGGGATCAACGAAACTGGGACCTCCATCTGAGTGACGCGGCATTTTCCCTGAGAAGTGTAACGCACGATGCGACCAGGTTTGAACCATATTACGTGGTATTCGGTACACCGATGATACAGCACGGACAAGCTTATGAAGTGTTCCGGAAGCTGGACATGTTAAAAGATACCGAGCTAGCGAACATGACTAGGGTGGACAAATTAGACCTAGTGAGGAGAAGAGTGTTTGACAACCTTAGGCTGGCTCACCAGAAGGGGACGAAAATATACAACACTAGAAGTAGAGACGTGACCTATAAAGTAGGGCAGATAGTTTACAGACGCAACTTCAGACAGAGCAACTTACTGGACAAGTACAACGCTAAGCTCGGTCCTAAATTCCTTAAAGGGATTATCCTCGCCACAAAGGCAATTGCCTCTACGAGGTCGGCAATTTACAAGGGGAGAAAATAGGGACATTCCATGCTAAGGACCTTCATACATAGGAGAGGGATTAGACTGATGATTGACGCACTCTAGCTGGCCGTTGCTGGATTATGCTAGGTTAGGTATCAATAGGTTATTTATTTATTTTGGTAGTTTAGGTAGAGTTATTTATACATATATTTATACATATAAATTTTATTTATTTATTTATTTATTGTATAGAGTATTTATTTTTTTTTATTTATATTCAACTGTGATATTAGGTTACGTATACGTCCCAGTTGTAAGGGTGGGGACAGCAGATCGCGCCCATTCCGAAAACACTCGCAACTTGGGAAGGTGATATAAACTGTGATATTTTATTATTAGTTTAAGCTAGGTATAAGACTAAGGCCCGGCAATCCCAGTCGGAATAACATGAGACTCAGGGCGTGGGCCCTTGCCACACGTTATAAGAGTGAATAAGGGAGAGATTTCAGGAAAGGGCTTCCTTTCTTTTACGAGGCCGGTTTACTCACGACCACTCTTAAACCGTCGTCGAGCCTGTTACGGTAGCCTTTTCCTGAAATAGGTAGAGAGATAATAAGATCTTTAAAAAAGAATATAAATAAATACATGACCTGTGTCCAACAATCCCATCGTCCAATGTTAGCATTCCTATGACCTGGAAAAAAAAAAAAAAGGAAATCCTTGAAGTATCCCCTTGTTTTGAGCGATTATCTACCTGTGTGTTTTCCTACAATAATCATCCTCCCCATCCACCTGTCGTATTCCTAAAAAGCAAAAGAAAAATTAGTAAATACGAAAAATCACGTAGTGAAATAAGGAAGTGACTTACCAAAACAATACACGCGGTTGACAACTAAATTGACACATGTAAAAATAGACGAGACCAAAGACTACAGACCAAAAAAGAGACAACACTTCCAGGCTGGAACACAATAGACGATCGGGTTGGGGAAAAAGCCCGAGATCGAGAGGAAAAACAAGACACAGGGAGGACAAAGAACAAAGAAGAAAACAAAGAAGTCAGCCGCGATCAGATCGAGGAAGAGTGGAAGTTTTCGGGCGTCGAAAAAAAATCAAATTATTGAGTCTAATTCGGCAATTATATAAGACAAAAGTAAGAAAAACGAGGATAATAATATAGAGTGCGGAGGACAAAAACAAAAAAAAAAAAACAAACAAACAAAAAAGGTTATTTAAAGTGCCCCAAAAAAAAAAAAAAAACCCAAAAACCAAAATAAAAGATCTTTGGGAATCCCCAGTGACGGTGATTCGGAAGCCCCATCAAATAAATCTACACAACTATAAAAACGGTGACAAGTGAAGTGGTGTTCTTTGGGGTTTTATTTATTTTTACGCACACGCCAAAGACAAAGTGCGTAGCAAAAATAATATAAGTGACCTGCATATACATAGATATATATTCCGCCATACAACCCGCTTCCTCGCCGTCGTGCATACAAACACAAACGTATAGGAACAACAATCGGGATCTTGAGCCGGAAAAGAAAGACACAGTGGAGTGCCGGATGATCGGGGACTTCGCCGGAGTTCTAGTGGCCGTTTAAAAGTTTTTGCATTAGCTTGTGTTACAAAATTTTTTTATTATTATTACTTTTAGTTCATATTTATTTTATTAGTGAAATTTTTTTTATGAATTATTTTTGTAAAATTTTAATTATAAGTATAAAGTCCTGGCTGACAGGAAAAGTGTTGTGAGTGTCCGGGAAAAGAGGGCTGAGACCCCACACATATCCGTAGAGAAATTTTATTTCACAGGGCCGTCACCAACACCGTGCTGCGCGCAGGACGTCGTGGGACCGCATTAAAGTGAGTTTGCGGGTTTCAAGTTATTGGAAACCCCTTTGTGTGGTGTGTCGTCCCGTAGCCTTCGGCCAGGGTTAGAACCCCAGCCCTATATTTTTTTTCTTGATTTTATATTCTAGTTTTAGTACATTTTTTTTTTCAATTTTTTTTTCCCAATTTTTTTTACATTTGAAATTACATTTTGTTTTATTAGATATAAGGAATACTTAATTAAGATTAAAATTGCATACTTTTAGGGGCTGATAAATGTGTATAGTTTTTTTGAATTTTTTTTAATAAATGAAGTGCTATATGGAAAAATTTTCTTGAACTGAGGTGTATTTTCATTTAGGATGGAGTAGTTTCATTTGCCTGACGTGTGTGTGTGGGATGAAGGGAAGGCCGTCCTTCTTGGAGTAGCAGACGGGGTGGAGCGTTGAGCCGTGGCTAACGTCTCCGCCAAGGGGCTATCTCTCGTAGAATCGCCAAGAGAGATAGCAAAGGTCATGTCACTCTGACATGAGGGGTGGGATGGCGACTTGTGCCAATAACATCAGGCACTCGTGGGTTCTTAACGAACCCTTACCACGAAACGACTCTGGAAGGTCCGTCTCGTAGTAGGGCGAAGCCAGGTAGATTTAAGTTAGTGTAGGTTTAGAGTAGACTTAGTTTTAATAAAAGTAGATTAGTTTAGGTTTAAGTTAGGATAGTCAGCTTAGCTCCGCGAACGACCTTCCGGCCTTGTTTAGTGGTAAGGACAAAGGCTAGAACACCCTTCTTTTCTATCCGTCCCCCCTTTTCCTTTCCTAAGTTAGATGTCCGTCCGTTGTCAGGTTAGGGTATTAGGCTTTTTTATTCTTGACAACCTTTTCTTCTTCTTTCCTTCTATCTCCCATTAGCTAGTTTAGGCACAAATTTTTTTTGTGTGCAATGGGTGATGTGCGTGTGAGGGGGACAAGAACCACCCCGTCCGACGAGCTGAGCCGAGCAACCACAAGCGTGCCGCCGTCCTCCTCCTCCTCATCAAAGCTACCCCTGTAGCAGCCCACACGCAACATACAATTGCTGGGATGCACTGATTACATCGGTATCATCGTTCCCAGTGAGCCGTTGTATAGGCATTTACAGGTATTGAAGAATAGGGGAAACGAGTTGGTCTTCAAAGAGTCAAGAAAGAATCGATCCGTCGAACATCATTTCGGTCGAAATGTGACAATCGATAGCTACAACCTTAGTGTAGTCATGGAATCTGTCTGCCTTCGGGGTAAACTTGAACTCTACAAATGATATCTTGACGAAGATTCAAAGCAGAATTACCCTTGGAAAACTAATGTCCTACAAGACGCTCAACTGCAAGTACTCCAACAGGGAGCCGAGAGCTGGATAAACAAAACTATGGAGCAGATTCTTGGTAACTTTGAAACAAAATATATGGTCCTGTCTACTAGGAAGGTAAATATGGAAGTAAACACAACCGCGATATCTACTTGCTGTACAAAGATGTAGTCTGGAAGACAAAAAACCGATTGCTGCAACGGCTCCGTCAAATTGAGTGAATGGAAAAAAACGCTCCAGCTAATAGGGTCTCCGAATTTCAGCCTCCGGATTCGAGAAGGAGAGGAAGACTGAACCCCCAGTATAGAAACTAAGCTTGGTCTGGACATCAGGAATGAAATGCATCTATAGCCCAGACTCAGACCCTTCATGGGTCACCAGATTTGTAAGTAAGTAATTAAGCAGCTGTAGTTACAGTTTACTGCACAAAGTTCGCTATTTTGTAGGTTTTTTTTCTTAAAATTATTCGATCAGAACATTGGAACATTGGAGAACATTTGTTGATGGCCAGTTAAATACTGGACTCAATGAACAAAATGAAAATAATTACATAAGCAAACTGTTAAATAAGCAAATTGTTATTTTTTGGTATGCAGCCAGTTTTTTAAATGTGAAACAGAATAAGCGAAAATGTTGAACCTTTTTCAGACTAAAATTGTCGTCAAGAATTTGACAGAACTTAAAAGAATTTGACAGAATTTGACATAGTTCCAGAAGACGCATTGCAACTAGACCCAGCGATACCATAGGGACTTAGAAACATACATGCATAGTCTTAACAGAAGAGTGTTCTTTTTGACGGATTAAAATGCTTTCCAATATCGTTCGGCAAACCTTATGGAAAGACTCACTTCACAACAGTGTCTCCAAATTTTGTATCTCCTTTATGATAATTGCGTTCTGTAAAAAATGTTTTTTGTGCTATTCGAGGAACGACCTACTGAAACAACTTTTTCCAATGCCAGTAGCAAATTTAAGTCAAAGTTTACATAAGTACTCGACCGGTTAGCCCACATCCAGCACGTGAAGAGATTAGCTACGTAGCTACGTATACGTAGACCAAGTTGAGGCAAATCAGAATGTTTTCGTGAATGTTAACCATTATCACGCAATGTTAACAGACTATGTGATGCCTGAAAGCCAAGAACATGGCCTGAGTGAACTCTGTTCTAAATAAGACGAAGTGAAATAACGAACTTCCTGAGAAATTAATTTGGTAAACACTTTGTTTCACGTTTGGCTACGGTTAGTTAAACCTTTGAATTTACTTTGGCGAAATGTAAAGCAACAGGTCTTCAGAAATAAGGCAGTTCCGATACGAGAGAAGTTTGAATGGACCGCTTTAGACGTAGACGTTTACATGAAAACATGAAACAGTAAATGCCGTAAATTATTCATTTAACCGATAATACAAATTTCATATCCACTTTCAAATTCTTCTATTTTATTTTACATAGCTAATCAAGCCTCACGGTGAATCAGGCTTTATGTACAGAATATTCAAAAAGCTATACCTTACGTAACTTTCTTATTTCAAAGTTTTTTGGAAAATAGTAGCACCCCCTCTACCAATAGTAAGTTCTTGAATTTGTTTTATCCTACGACCATTTCAACAAAAACTATTCAATGCACTAAATCTTCAAATAAGGCGTTATCTGCAAATCAGACACGTTGACATATGTATAATATGTCATTGTCACTAAATGAGCGTACAATATTCCGTGACATAGTATCGAATAAATTCAATTTAATTGACCCACAAGTGCATCATCAGTGTAAGGCAGTAACTTAAGCACGTCCAGCACGTTGATAGGCGGACACAAGTCTGTGCCTCGCTTCACAGTGATCACCATAAATTACTATAAATTAGATCCGCAATTAGTCATGGTGACCACATGCCAGCAGCTTGTCATACATCAGGAGTCATCAATTTACCAAATAGTGACGAACTGAATTATTGACGATGTGCATGCGTGTAATATGAATCGACAAGGGGTGGTTATGTGACTACACACTATAAGGGGTGGCTAGCCGAAGAGTAGTCATCTGCGATGTTTGTTTTTTGAAAATTGGTTTAACATTTAAAGAGCAAAATTTACAAGAGCAGCCGTCTAGAAAGAAATAAACAGAAGAAAAACTCAATTATTGTTAAACCATGAAGGTAGTGTTGACATCTCAAACTTACATTAAATTATAAATTAGTAACACAGCAAGTAACACTAACAAGGACTTGTAGGCCGTTATAGGGAGACAAATGAATAACAAGAACGTGGGTTTTCTTTGACAGTTTATTTCAGAATGAGAGCCTCGTGTGGAGATTCACTCACACTTTTATATTACAAAACTTAAAGAAATATTCATTACGGGAAAATCAGATGATCGGATGGCAAAGAGAGTAAGTAGATATTGCATTTAACCATACATCTTTTTAGGCAGCTACAGTATGTTAAGCAAAAACGCACTTTAAACAATATTTTGGTTGGTTACTTCAGACCAGAGTCTAATTTCTGCATCAACTAACACGAGTAGATACGACCTTTAATTTTTGCCTTTTTGAGTGTTGTCAGCAGGTGTTCAGTCTCAGAGTCGAACCTGGGACTTTCGACGTGTTGCTCGACGCATTTACACCTTATGCCACGGAGACCACAAACCAAAAATTGGGGTCTCCATTGGGATATAAGCAGAAACTATTTGTCAATTAGTTCGACAATTATAATTTGTTTTGTAAAAGAAACTTAATTATATATGACAAATCCATGTCTGAATCAATATTGAAAAAAGAAACTTCTACCACTCTGTATTCTTAATGCACAACTTCTAGTCTTTCTAACGACTTGCAGCAAATTTTCGGGCGAAATCTCGGCCAGAACTTGAGAAATATATACGATGATATAACACAACACTCAATAAGTCCCGGGACTCACATATAAGGCGCACCACTACCAAAAAGAAACATTCAATTGATACCTCTCAAATTTTCATGACAATCTGATTATTAGGTTACGAGTTTAGTTCCTTTGCGATTTTTAAAACAATGGAAAAAATAGAATTTTTGATGATGTAATTTGCGATACGCATGGAATTTTGTTCTTAAGAAAGGCAAAAGGATAGAAAACGAATGCAGCATAGCATTATTGGGGCATTTGAAGGAAGAAGTTGCAAAAAACGGTGCCAAATTGCACGAATTAGGCTACGAATTGCTTTCACACCTACCGTATTCTCCAGATCTGGCCCCAACAACTTCCATCTCTTTTCAGACTTCAAAAAGATGTTCTCCGGAAAAAAATATGGTTCGCATAAGAAGATGATCGCCGAAACTGAAACCTATTTGGAGACCAAAGACACATAAATTGTATTGAAATATTAGAGTGGCGTTGGATTGATTATATCTTGAAGGAATCTATGTTGATGAATAAAGTCGAATTTGTCCAGAAAATGTGTTTTTATTGGTTAGTCCAGGGAATTATTGAGTGATGTGTTATAAGCCTAACGAAATCAGTCATCACTCTCATGAAATTTCTTCAAACATTTATTCATCACTTGATTAGTCAGATGATTATGACGTCTCGAAAAACTCATCACCCAAAATATTGTCCGGCGGAAGCGACTCCTTTTTTCCCAGCTCTCTGGTAATTTTCGAGCACGTTCTCCAAAAACTGGTGACCGCCACGGCGTAGTGGTAAGTGCCTCGACCGACGCGCAGAAAGTCTAGGTTCGTTTCCCGATGCTACAACAAAGTGGTACCGTGGGTTATTATGTTGGAAAAAAACCTTGTCTTGCCTTCACGGCTCAATTGTAATGGACAACATTTCCAATTAATGTTTTTTTTTTTTAATTTCTAGCACCACACCCGTCTGGTCCCACCATATGCACAGCATGGCCTTTGAACAGTGGATGGATTTCTTTGGCCAGAATGATGGAACGGGTTCACCAGGCTTAATATAGTTTTTTTTTGGGTTATCGTGTATATCAAGATTTCAGCTCGTCATGATGGTGTGCAAAAATGTCTTCCTAAGAGAAGCAGTTCCTTTGTAAAAATCGCCTTTCGGCATATCTCGGTTAAAACTCGTACGGCATCCAATTTCTAAATTTAAGTAAATCAATATTTCTTAAACCGAACGGATATTATTTGCTGTGTCACTCCCTTCACTTTGCGTTTGTCACGGGTCTTGATCCAGTAAAGCCTACAATTCCTTCAATTCAAACTGTTTGGGCTGGTAAGAACGCTCTTTGTCGTCGTAGCTAAAATTAGCACTTTTATAGCGTCAACTGTCTTTATGATTTATCGGTCGGAATACGTTCTACAAGCATTCGATGAGCTTTAGCTGAACGTTTCTTCCAATTGAAAAAGAAAATCAAAGTTTCCAGTAAATGCTACATACTTTAGACAAATCTGGACAGTTTTGAAGAGGCAAAAACAGACGCTGAAGCACATTCATTATTGCTGACAAATGTAACACCTTTGCAATGAATAGGTAATCGCAAGCAGGACCTGTCAACATTCTCATGTGGGGCAAATGTTTTGCATTTAATTTTTCCTCATATATTTTTCAATACTATTGACCTGCCTGCTCCATTCCTCTGTCCATTCCTCATGTGTGTCACACTTTTTATGTTTTCGAAATTTAGGAAGCCATTTCGTTTATTTCATTTAGAGGCCTATGCATGGGCGTTAAGGATTCAGCATATGGCACATCAATCTGAAGCTCATTTGATTTGATTTCAAGATTTTTTTTAAAAACGTGTAACTCACTGTCAAACTAATACATTGAACAACTTTGAAATTTTAAAGAATTCCAAAAACTTGTATTTTATTGAACCTTTCAAAAAAGTTATATTTTTGCAGTCTGTAATAAAAATAACATTTTAATTTACGTGACCCCATGAGAGGAGGGAAAAGAAGATCTAAAACAGCAAATTTCGGCGATAAATGCAAATAACGAAATCGATTGTTTTGTCAGTAACAGTCTGTGTTTATTATTTTTCAAAACATTTGTATTGACGCTGTGCGGCCTAGACATGCTAAAGCAACACTCTAGAGGAAGGATTTAAAAAAAACCCTGCCTTCCTTGGCAAACGGCTTAGGTTTTACTTTTTTTTTTATTTTTTATCCGGCTGATCTGTTGCATTTTGAAGATTTTGTCTATGTTGGTTTGATTCATTCTTAGTCATAATCCGTTGAAGTGTTGAGTGTGGGACATTTATTTTACTTTCTATGCACTGCTGCGCATATAAAAAAAAAACGAATTTGTCTGGTTGTGTTCTCTGTATAGTTTGAATGACATCATAATCGCCTGTATAAAAAAAATGTTTATAAATATTTATTTAAAAGTTGTACGTTTTAGAGTTCTTTTCATATAAAATGAATTTAAAACTCCTAGCATTGCACTCATTGCCAACGTAATCTAACCTAATATGTTCTGACACACGGAATCAATGCAGTAAATTAGTATTCAGTTTAGGAACACTCTGATGCTGGAGCGACATGTCCTCATAAAAACCGAAATGAGTACGATATTCTCCATGGCTAACATGTGTTCACCCAGTCATTAGCCGCATATCAATCTGTTACCACAAAACAAGCAGCCATAGACGCCCGTTCATAGGGTAGTTCCTCTTCGTGTATAATTAGATCAAAATTTATGGCATAATTTTGCGTGACTTGCTTATGCTTCGCATACTCTGTGTCTCTATCTTTCGCAGCTGTAAGTACACGACCGCTTCCTTTATGACCCTGTATTTGCAATTTCGGTGAAGAACATGCCGACACTTGGGCCAGATTTAAATAAATTTGAATTGCCTTCATCAAACTCTGCGATGGAAGATGGAAGTGCCGGATCATTATTAATGCACATGAAGGACAAGGAAACCTCTTTAACACTCTAAGAAGTACATGATAGTATTTTTCAGCAATTGCCATCACATATACGTAAACGTTGCGCGACTCTTAGAATTTCTAGGTGTTATTCACGGATTGAGCAACTATAATTTTCTTGTTTGTTGTGTTATTTATTGAAATGGCTGCTATTCAGCTGCGTGTGAATCAGCAATTTGCTTAAAAGTGTAAAAAAAAATTAAAATTAGAATACTATTTTGAGAAATTTCTGGTTTACTTCTTCTTCTTCTCTTGTGTGTATGGGTTTAAAATTAATGTGAGCCATACAAAATATATAACTGGTGAAGTGATAGAGACCTTGAATTGCATATTATTTGAGTTTCTTGGCGATTATATGGTGTACATATCGAATGGTACTTCAGCCAAAAAACGACTAGAATCCAGATCCTTCAACAACTATTTGTATTGTGCGTGCTATTATTCATTCAGGAGTGGGAAGGACCAGCAGTTTACGGTTTTCTGTCAATTTTGGCTAAGATTAATTTTCTAAGTGGTGTAGTCCTAACTTGATTTAGATTTAATTTTGAAAAGCAGTTTCTTGATATCATATCATTTTAATTTCTAACATCTACGTCAAAAAGTACCTAAACTCGAAACTACCTTACCAGCCCTATGCGGTCACTCTAAGTTAATCTAAGATATTCCTCTATCTAATTTTTCGTCTACTTGTGGTTTTAATTTTTTAAATTAAAACAATTTGAATAGAAATTTAATAAAGAAAAGATTTTGAAAGAAAACTTTTTGATCTAATTTATTTTTTATAAAAATAATTTTATACTAAAAAGGTAACTAAAACTATTTTAAACTGACACTTCTTGTATTTTTTTTTTACCTTTTTACCTTATTTGTTTTCTTTACTAACTTAACTTACTAACTAACAAACATGAGTAATATAGCCCTCGCTCACAGGTCGAAGCTATCTTTGTACAACACTTTGATTATTCCAGTTCGCCATTAACGGCATGGAAATTTGGACGCTTCTAAAAGACGATGAGGAAGCCCTTAGACTTTTCGAGAGAAGCGTTCTGCCTGCAATTATTGGTCCTCTGTGCGGTGATTGCGTCAGGAGAAGATTCAACGCCTAATGTTATGCAGCGCTTAAGATGGCTAGACTATACATCATATGGACACCACTGCTCCGGCTCGAAAAGTCTTCGAATGTTAGCCATTAAGGCAAGGATGGTCTAGGCCGATATGGCGCACACAAGTGAAGATGGACCGTAACCAACTTGGTGTGCACAATTGGTGGAAGCTAATAAGAGATCTTGCTAGCTAGAGAAGCACGTTCGGTTGAGGCCCAGGCCCAATCCTGACTGTAGCGCCAATAATGGAAGAAGAAGAACTTAACGTTCTAACCCATCCAAACTTATTCCTAATGTAAGTTGGCTGTATGGAACCAACCATCAACTTTTTAAGCTGAATGTAGCTGAAGCATCTTACGGGACTCTCCACCAATAAAAGTTTCTAACCCTTTTATTCGCTTCCTTCTCGCGAAGAGAGATGCATGTGCTGCAATTAAGATCACCCGGATTTACTGTAATTGCATTGTTCTATATCCACTGAACTTCTTACCACGTGATAAAGAAGTGAACATCCCTCCGAATCTTGGATCAAACCATTCCGGTCAAGATATACAAAGGCTTCTGGTTGCTCTAATGATATGCGCGTTTGGCGACTAAGCCCCTAATGTAAGCCCGTTTTCCAAGTTAATTGCTTTGAATCAGCTTATTAATAAAATTAACCAGAATATTCACGTATGCTTTATTGTACAAGACTTGATTAGCATAGAACTTCCTGTACTCACTCTGGGTTTCTATATAATTTAAGGCAAGGACAAAGACATTGCCTCTCGAATACCCTCTTCCTCTCCATTTAGAAAGGGCTCAATTTGAACCATACCGGACATCCATACACCATGGTTGGCCTCAGTAGTCATAGCTTGTTTAACTATGTAATTTGTTTTTTATTTGGGAGCTAGGTTTTAATTGTTTCTACTTAAAGAATTCGACATATCTGAGGCAGTTGAGCGAATTAGGGTGAAACTTAATTGATCAGTGCGTCCTATTTTCATGCAAATCAGTTTTACACTAACAAATCAAATCCCAAATCATGTTGGGGTATTTGTTTGAAGTTTAGTTGTGTCGATACCCAGACCAAAATATCCTGGTCTTTTCAACAAAATATTGCACTGCAAGTGCAAAATCTAATTTTGCAACCGATAATGTTTTCAAATTCGTGTGATTTGTATTTAAAAACGTTCACTTGTTGTTGAAAACATATTTTTAGTACTCATCTCATAAGACACTTTCTGTTTTCCCGATTCTGAACAGCAGTAGTATTTCAAATACCTAATTTCCCAAGCCTTAAACATAAAAAAACTGCTGTATTTATGTCTTATAACAGTAGAGGAAATAATAATTGCAATTAACAATGCATGGAATTTTGTAAAGCACTATTTTATCATAAGTTAGATAGGACCGTCTCGAAATATGGGTTTTCCCCGCCTATTTGGCAATTAAGATGCTGATTCTGTTTTAATGAAATAAATATACTCCAGTATCCGATCGTCACTTCCATGTTATAGTTCCGTTCAAAAACTAAACAATTTAAGGAAAAAACAGTATGTCTGTCTTTCTGTATGTCTCTCATACTCGTACTCCCACATCATCCGACTTTATGAAAAGCTGTTCAACTTCTTTGAGAATCGGATGTAACCCACCTAGCAGCTAAGGTTTGGATAAGAAAATCGGAGATCGAACTTACACGAAGGAACTCCAACAATTAAAACTTCGTTGCAATTCAGAGAAATCGTAACCGGGGCCATTTTAGACATTCAAGTTCCTTTTAACGACAGCGTATTACGGGCAATCTCCAATGCCCTGACCAGAACTGGAGTAGAAGGCTGAATAGTAACTCTTGAATAACCGCGTTATTACTAGAACTTAGGATTCCATTAGTTAGCACACATTCACAACAAGGGGTCCAGGATGGTATTCTCTCACTTCTTTTATTTATGCTGACATGGGACCAACTACCACAAGGTCTTGACATTTAGAATTTTGAAACGGTTGCATACGCCGACATTATTGCGCTAGTTCCATATGTCAGAAAAATATCTAAATGAGATGAGTGGACTTACTTAAGGCGCTCTACATTAGCCCGAAAACTCAACTAATTGTCTTCCCTCTTCTAGGAGTTTTCTTCAACAGAAAATTATATTGGAGCCTGGGATAAGGTTGAGATTAGATAAGGTCGGTGCGCATTAGAACTTACTGATCTTACCGTATTGGGTTATAGTTGTAGTATAATCGATGCCTCTAGAAACGAAAACCGTGCGGTTTCAGTTTGATTAACCTATTTGCGTCTGCTGTCCTGTATTTTTCTACAATAGGGACAAACTATGACTTTGCATACCCTCTGGGGAAGGCTAACATATAAAGCTCTGCAGAACAATAGAAAATAGACGAGATACTCATTTTGCTTTTAAAACTATAATGAAAGCATGAGTGGGGTCATTCAAGCAGATCAGTCAATTGCAGTATACAGATCAGCTGTTCGAAATTGTGGTGGCTGGAGCTAATGCCTAGCGCCTTCTAATGCCTGGCCGCGAAAGATTCACCTCAGTTTCGCCTAACTGTCGCTCGATTTGACTTGAGCCCTATACGCCCTAAAACACCCGATATAAGATGTCGTTTGTCAGTGCCAAATATGAGTTTAGATGATGTTGCTTCGAATGCCACATGAAAGCACGCAGGCAATGTAGAAGACGCTGTTTGAAAAATATCACACCGCCAATTGGCTTCAATTGAGGTCGGCTTATTGTTATATCGAAGGAATATATTTTTTTTTTATTTTTTCTTGCAGGAAAATGTATAAACAGCCCTCACTCATACGTTGCTAAGGTAATTTTTAAATTTTCTGTATAGCTTTTATTTGGGTTAATTCCAACAACTTATATGCATATGTTTCACTGTGTCACACCGAATAACAATAACAGCCTTACATAACACGGTCTTAGGTACAAGTTCGATACTGCCGTCTTGAAAACATAACATGTGGTTTATAGGCCCGCGCTTGGGTTAAAAGAGGTACTTGCTTACTTATCAGGCCGGCGACCCATGAAGGGTCAGACCCTGAGCAATTGCTGCCTTCCATCGTTGACGGTTCTGGGAACGCTGCTTCGAGTCATCAAGGCCAAGCTGTCTTACATCCGCGATGACTTGGTCTCTATACCGGAGATTCGGTCGTCCTCTTCTTCTCGAAATAGGAGGCTCAGATTCGAAGACCCTCTTCGCTGGAGCGTTGCTGTCCATGCGTTCGATGTGGCCGAGCCAGTGTAGTCGACGGTTTTTTGCCTTCCGTACTACATCCACATCCTGGTACAGCTCTTAGAGTTCGCGGTAATGTCTCCTCCTCCATTCACCTTCCTCGCAGAGGGGACCATATATCCGACGTAGAATTTTTCTTTCGAAGGCACCATGAATCAGCTCTGCAGACTTGCTTATCATCCAGCTTTCAGCTCCATAAAGCAGGACTGGCAGTATAAGGGTCTTGTAGAGCAAGACTTTGGTCCTTCGAGTCAGGAGTTTTGACCCCAGTTGTTTCGACAAACCGAAGTAGCATCGGTTGCCAAGGGTGGTTCTACGTCGGATCTCCACTATGGTGTCATTTGTGGAGTTAACGTTTGCCCCGAGGTAGACAAACTCCTTTACTACCTCAAAAATATAGTTCCTAGGTGTTGTGTGGCGGAACGTTTCTTAGTCGACAGCATATACTTTGTTTTCCCCTCGTTGATCTTAAGACCAGCTCGCTTCGCCTCTTCTTCAATTGCCGCAAAAGTCTCCGCTACGGCACGTTGGGAACGCGAGACGATATCGATGTCATCCGCATATCCCAACAGCTGGACTGTTTTGTAGAAGATAGTGCCTTCCGTGTTTACCTTGGCCCGCCGCACTACCTTCTCCAGTACCAAATTGAAGAAGTCACACGACAGCGCATCTCCTTGCCGAAATCCGGTGTAGGTTTCAAACGGCTCAGATGTCCTCGAGCCGAACTGCACGCTGCATCGCGTATTTTTTAACGTGGTGCGACATAACCGGATCAATTTTCCCGTGATCCCGAATTCGGCCATCGCCTCGAAAAGTTCGTTGCGATGAATGCTGTCGTATGCGGCTTTAAAATCTTTAAACAGATGGTGCGTATCGATTTGAAACTCGCTGGTCTTCTCCAGGATTTACCTCAGTGTGAAGGTTTGGTCTATAGTTGATTTGCCGGGCCGGAAGCCGCACAGGTACGTGCCGATTAGTGCGGTGCAAAACGGCTTTAGACGTTCACACAATACGCTGGATAGGATCTTGTAAGCGACGTTGAGCAGGGATATACCTCTGTAGTTGTTGCACGAGGGAGGATCGCCGTTTTTGTGGATGGGGCATATGGAGCTGATATTCCAGTCGTCGGGCATGCTTTCGTCATCCCATATTCGGCGGATGATCTGGTGCTTGCTCCCTGCCAGAACATTGCCACCAGCCTTAGAGCTCCGATGGTAAGCCATCTGAGCCTGCGGCTTTGTTGTTCTTCAGCCTTTTAATAGCTGTGCCGACTTCCTCAAAGCTAGGTGGGAGGACTATTTCATCGACTGGAATTGGGATTTCCTGATTCCGTATCACTCTCTCCTGGTCAGGCCCGTTAAGCAGCTAAAAGAGGTAAGAACGTTTAAATTCAGATAATTCTCGTCTTTAGCCTAGGCCGTTCAAAAAGGGATTACTGGTTGGTCAGAGAGGTTGATCTTGCAAACATCTAACATCTACTATAAGGACTCTAAGCAGAAAATGGAATTCTTCTTTTAGTCCAGGTTGAACTTGAGCCTTAACTAAAATTGCTTTCCAGCTAGCACGATCTTTCGTCAACTGAAGAAGCTTTTGAAGGCATTTTATAGAACAGCGATGATGACGAATGTGACTTGGCTGGACACTATCCCGCTACAATTGGAGTGCCAGACGCTTGTCAGGACTAGACACCTTATATTAGGTAAACACTTCTATTTACAAGGCACGTTCTTTAGTAAATTTGCAAAATCATTTTTCTGTCTTGGCAATAACTCAAACAGCAATTCTTAGTTTTTATTCAGTGTTGGGTTTATTTCTTACTTTTGACCTTTTTCGCCTATATGAGTCTCAGCCTGTGGTGTTGAAAAAATAATTTTCTTCTTACACTTACATATGATATCAATTTTAAAGAAGCAGTTTTGAAGTCAGTATCGAAATATGCATTCATTGAATATCAGACAAGGTCGAACGAATCATTGTTCCTTGCATCTAAGTGGAATGTCACACAGTGATTTTAACGTACGCTTACACGATACTGGCTTAGAATACATCGCCTTATATGAGCACGAGTTATGTCGGCACGCGTGTATAGAGGTTAAAGTATGTGGGGGGCTTGTAAAAATATGAATATTTGTGCGAAGCTTTGGGCATATGATAACGGAGCAGGGCCTAGCTTCTACAACAACTACTCGTGTTGTGCATGCTATTGTTCTTCACAGGTAGAAGGGACCTACAGTTTTTTGCCGATTCCGAACGGTGAGATTTGAGAAGCTTTCCATAGACAATTAATACTCTTTGAGTGTTGTCAGCAACTCGAAAGAGGTGGTGCCGTGAAAAAATGCTAGGTGTCCCGTCCGAAGATCGTGCCACGGCGACCGGTAGATTACAGTGTGAATAAATTTTGTCGTTGATTTGGGTTCGTGGCAACTTTAAACTTCTCAAAATATACCTAATTTGTAACATTTACTCCAGTACTTACTTGTATTGCTTAAGTCAAACAAAAAAAAAAAAAGAAATCATTGTGCCATGCCTTAACCAAACGTAAAAATGCCTTCGAAACTGATTTATAAATAATTTGAAATACCTCCTCATTTAATTCCATCTTCTCTTCCGTAATAATATTCAATATCTGACCTGTATCTGATCAAATATCCATTCGCACCCCTTCCCCCCTCTGACCGCTAACAAAATGCCATCACCACCGGATTGTATTATTCAAAAGTTTCATTAAATGTGGCTTTTATCATTTATACTATTCCCCAACCTAAGTACCGAAGTAATTTCCTTCGTTTTGGTGAATGTTTCAGCATCGGTGAACGAGGTTAACGAGCTAAGCAAAAATTCCTTCTCTTGTAAGGGACTATGTTGTCGTCTCGCATCGGATAATCCTTGAGAGTTACACTCATACAAAAGTTGTTTCATACCAAGCTGTGTCTCACTTATCATAGATGCGAGTGGAAGTGTGCATCGAGGGGTCTTGCAGAAATGGAGCGCATAGGAATTGCCCCTGGGAGAATATTCCGGCAATGTGGGATATGGAATGTTTTCTCGAAAGTAGGTTATGGCGGGAAGTCGTTGCGAAAGTTCTGCAATTCTATGGGAGGGATGAGATGATTATCGCGCTAGGTATGAATTAATTTCGTCCACGGGCTGGTTCTACTCATTTGATAGTGAAACGTCTGTGAAGTTTGTTAAGTATCTCATTGATATACAACGGTAAGTTTATATATTTACATAGGTTTCATTGGTTTCATTAGAATAATAGAATTTAATGATGTTCTACGCACTACGCGAGCGGTGTTATACTGTACCAAAGTAAAGTGAATTCTAGTAGAGCTAAAAATATCAATTAAATTTATCATAAGTTGTCCTAACACTTTACCATTCAGCGGTTTATAAATTCTAGTAGACGGCCGCTGTCAAACTGTTAAACGAACTCGTAGTTTAGTTTTAACCAGGGATGAGCAACGTCTCCCGCCCTTGAATTATATTTGACGCCGTTTTTATAACCTAACTCCTTATACAGGTGACTCGAGGCAGATTCACTGACAGAGTTGTTTTCGCAGAACTGAGAAATCGAATTATGGGCTACTTAATCAGCTGATTATCCTCCCGCTCAAACTACTGGAGTGTGTTTTAACGTGGGTTTGGTAATATTTCTCACCACCAAAAAATTCAAGAACATTGCGGAGGGAGTGCGTGTTCAGAAGGTCTATCTGTAAGACAGTAGTTGCATAAGGTAAGACATACGTTTAAGAAATGTTTTAACAAATTATTTGTGTGTTAATAATTGAATATTATTTAAGTTATTACTTAAGTTTTATTAAACTTCGAATCGAAATTATACAAGGCAATCAAATAATACTCCAAACATGCGTATCTGTCTTTGCATAAGTCATCCTATATAAATTCTCAAATAGTATGTATTTACCAATTAAAAGTGAACGGGATAGCTGAGATAGAAAATATATACACTTTTCAGAAGACTTTCTATGTCGTTTCATGACAAAAAGTTAATCCATTGGTATAGAGATCAAACGGCTAGCGTGTACAGAATATAACGAATATTATCACATTCTTCGGAAAGCTGATGACCATTGTTTTCTCGCATTCATAAGGTATGATTGTGCCAATAACATCAGTCACTCGTGGGTTCTTAACGAACCCTTATCGCGAAATGACTCTCGAAGGTCCGTCTCGTAGTAGGGCGAAGCCAGGTAGATTTAAGTTAGTGTAGGTTAAGAGTAGACTTAGTTTTAATAAAAGTAGATTAGTTTAGGTTTAAGTTAGGATAGTCAGCTTAGCTCCGCGAACGACCTTCCGACCTTGTTTAGTGGTAAGGACAAAGGCTAGAGCACCCTTCTTTTCTATCCATCCCCCCTTTTCTTTTCCTACGATAGATGTCCGTCCGCTGTCAGGTTAGGGTATTAGACTTTCTTATTCTTCACAACCTTTTCTACCTCTTCCCTTTTATCTCCCTTAGCTAGTTTAGGCACGAATTTTTTTTTGTGTGTAATGGGTGATGTGCTTGTGAGGGGGACAAGAACCACCCCGTCCGACGAGCTGAGCCGAGCAACCGCAAGCGTGCCGCCGTCCTCCTCCTCCTCATCATAGCTACCTTTGTAGCAAACCCACCTGCAACATGATTTAGGTCGAATCGAAAAACGTCTGAATTATTGGCCTAATTCATAGCAGAATTGAAGTGAAAACTAAATGACAATGCCGTTCTCATGCCCGAATCTGTTGAATAAGACTCCGAACTGGTGTTTCAATCACCGCGTTCTTTACATTTGACAATTTGCGACTTTTTTGTGCTTGCAATTTTAAATATGCCATCCGCCGGTTAGAAATTTGAGTCGAATAGGGGTATATTGCCGCCGTGAAAACTTACTATGCAGTTATCCAAATAAACTTATTCGGAATAATAATCTTAGAAAATCAATTGACTTGCTAGAACAAAGACGTAATCTTGTGTCTTTACCATTCTTTTATAGCTACTTCAATAAAAAATACTCAAACGAATTAGCCATCCCTTTCAAGAGATTACACGCGTTCCTAGACATGCCCTCCCGTTTATCATTAAACCCACCATCAGACGTTAGGTTAGGTTTTGAGGCTCGTCCTTTAGCCACCCCTCATTACAATCCATTTTAAAAACCAATGTGCACCAGTACAACTTCTCCCTCTTTTCCAGCACACTTCGGTCTGTGCCAATTAAAAAAAAGTTTTATTAAACACACAGAAAACTAAACAAACATAAAAAACAAAGAAAACTCTACAACCCGAAAGTCTATCAGTCGCCTTAAATAAAGTTCAATGGCTACCATGGAATAGATTGATTTTTTTTTTTTTTTACGGACATGTATTTTTTTAAGGTGGTTTGGATTGCTTCTAACTTCATGATCATTTTATGTAGTCATTTCAAAATTTATTTATATTTAGTTGGGCATATTTAACACTGATTATAACTCTTACGGCATGCAAAAGGAAGAGGATGGGACAGCCTCCGCCATCTTGTCTCAAGCGAACGGAAAGAAGCCGTAAGGACGCAATTTTTAATGATATAATTCATTAAGCAGTTAGTTAAAGTCATGTCTTAAAGGATGTGATCCCTAATTAACTTAATAAAAAGATTATCTTTCTTTATCAGGCTTACATCGTTGTAAAAAACCTTGTGGATATAGGAGCGACCGATATGAGCGCAGACATACCTGAAAACACTGCCTGTCTAACACATTCATCCTTTCCATTTGGGAAGGACTCAAGCTGAACAAAACTGGACAACCGTAAGCCAAAATTGGGCGGTTGAGGGTGATGTAGCAGATAACCTTCACTCTGAAATCAGATTGGCTGCTGTAGAACAACCAACTTGTCGCAGCAAAGGCTTTCGTAATTTTTGTCAGAGCCATAGCTGCAATTTTACAGTAGTAAAGGTACTGTTTAGATATCCAACCACATTCTTCACAGCTAACGGCTTAAGAGTATTTGTACGAATAGTCCTGGCGGTACTGATACCTTTGTGAGTGTTCTTAAAAGGAGGGCAAATCCCCTACATGAGAATCTGGAAAGATCATTTCTGCAGACCCTTAAGCGGCGATGACGGCCCAAATACCGCTGTTAGGCAGAATGTTCCGCTTAATTTGAACGATGATAGACAAGAATTCCGTCCCGCCGACTTAGACGAGGTCAAGATAGCAATATCGAGACTGAAGTCAAATAAAGCTGCTGGAGCGGATGGACTGTCCGCAGAACTGTTTAAAGCAGCTGGGGAAGACCTGGTTGGGCGCAAGCACCAGCTCATCTGTAAGATATGGTCGGAGGAAAGCATGCCCGATGAGTGGAATCTCAGCGTCGTCTGTCCGGTCCATAAGAAAGGAGACCCCTTCGACTGTGCCAACTATCGAGGGATAAGTCTCCTTAACATCGCATACAGGATCCTTTCTGCCGTACTGTGTGAACGCCTGAAACCGTTTGTCAACAACCTGATTGGTCCTTATCAGTGTGGTTTCAGGTCAGGGAAGTCCACCATCGACCAAATCTTCATACTACGGCAGATCCTGGAAAAGACCCAAGAAATGCAAATCGACACTCACCACCTATTCGTCGATTTCAAGGCCGCATATGCCAGTGTGCATAGAGACGAGCTATACAGTGCCATGTCTAGTTTTAATATTCCTACCAAACTCGTCAGATTGTGTAGGATGACGATGGAGAACTCTCGCTGCTCCGTCAAGGTCGGGAACGAACTCACCGAGACCTTCAATGTCAAAAAAGGTTTTAGACAAGGCGAAGCACTGTCATGTGACTTTTTTAACATCATCCTTGAGAAGATCGTGCGTAACTCACAGGTCAACACCAGAGGTACGATCTTCCAAAAGTCAGCTCAATTGCTAGCCTACGCCGACGACATTGACGTGATTGGACGAACACAGCGAGCCGTCAATGATGCGTTTGCTGGCATTGAAGCGGAAGCGGCTAAAATGGGTCTGGTGGTAAATGAGGGCAAAACGAAGTACATGCTGTTATCAAGGAAGGACACACAACATCGGCGTCTCGGACAGAGCGTCACACTAGGCAGCAGAAACTTCGAGGTAGTCAAGGACTTCGTCTACCTCGGCTATGCGGTAAATAGGTACAACAACATCAGTACCGCTGGTTTTTTTTTGGGCTCAAGAGGCAATTGAGTAATAAAGCCCTCTCTCGAAAGACTAAGATTGCTTAATATAACACCTTAATCATCCCAGTCCTACTTTATGGCGCGGAAACTTGGACACTACCAAAAGCAGATGAGGATGCCCTTGGTCTCTTCGAGAGAAAAGTTCTGCGTGCGATTTTTGGTCCTGTTTGCGTTGATGGCATCTGGAGGAGAAGATTCAACCACGAACTGTATGGGCTGTACAGCGGCATGAGCCCAGTCAAGCGTCTACGGATATAACGCTCGTACAACACTGCTCCGGCCCGAAAAGTCTTCGAGTCTGAGCCATTGGGACAACGCAACAGAGGACGGCCCAGGATAAGGTGGCGCACACAAGTGGAGAAGGACCTCAACCAACTTGGAGTGCGCAACTGGCGGCAGCTGGCGAAAGATCGTGCTAGCTGGAGAGGCATGTTGGTTGAGGCCCAGGTCCGCCCCGAACTGTAGTGCCATAAGAAGAAGAAGAAGACCCTACATATCGAAAATATAATTTTTTATAGTTCTGTCACCAACATCGTGCTGCGCATAGGTTAGATTTTTCTTTCTTTTAATTTTATTTTCGTTTTTTCAATATTAAATCGTCTTTTTTTTAAATTTTCGCTTGTGTTAAGTTTTTTATTGTTTATGTCGTTAGTCGTGGTAACGTAAAGTTTCCAGTAAGAGGATGTCTCTTGCAGAGGTTAACTGTGACATGAAGGCTGGGCTGACGACTTTTGCCAACAACATCAGGCACTCTCGGGTTTTCAACGAACATTAATCGCTGAAAGGCACTGGAGGGGTGTTGTTTATATAGCTTTCATTTCAAATCATTTAGTGGCATGGTGCTGCAGCTAGAAGGTAGCTTCAGTTTGGAGGTTAGAGTTTGTTTCTTTGTATTGTCGGCACAGGTAGCTATCATTGATGATATCAGCAGATAGTTATAACGTTGGTCCTATAACGCTCGCCTGGGGGACTCCGACTGTAAGATATAAGATGTTTCGTCCTTATTATTCATAAAGAAAGCGAGATTAGAAACCTTTTTTTACACAGCAGGTCCCTTGCCCCATCAATAAGTATTCCCCTATAGTATACATTTTTTTCTATGGTCTTATTTTTCGAGTTCAGTCGCCAATGGAGCAAATTTCAAATAGCCTTAATAGTACGCCCAAAAAGACTGAGAGCTTCCACATCCACTTTTAAAGGGTGATAGTAAAGTTTCTTTTGAAAAAAAAAGCACACATAAAAATCAGAAAAATTCATGAAATCTTTATTTGGATCGATAGTACGGTCCATATAATTTAATGTTTTAAGACTATTTCATGCAAATGTTGACCCTGACTGCGCCTCAAATGGTCTCTTTCATACTCTTTCTAACATTTCGGACGTTACCTTACGAATAAATGCTTCAAAGTTGTCTTCCAATGCGTAAATTGAAACAGGCTTGTCTGTATAGACGTGAGCTTTAACATAGCTCCAAAAAAAAATAGTCTAAGGGCGTTAAGTCGCAGGCGGCCAATTGACCGGTCCCGAACGTGAAATAAAATGTTCACCGAACTCGCCTCTCAATAAGTCCATTGTTGCGCGTGCTGTGTGCACGTGGCTCCATCTTGTTGACATGTTATGCAATTCAAGCTCTTGCATTTTGGGCAAAAAAAAGTTGGATATCGTCTCACGGTAGCGCTCACCATTCACAGTTACGTTACGATTCGCATCATCTTTGAAGAAGTACGGTCCAATGATGCCACCAGCCCCTAAGCCGCACCAAACTGTGACCTTTTCTGGATACATTGGTAGCTCTTGCAATGATTCTGGCTGATATTCACTCCAAAATTGACGATTCTGCTTATTTACGTACCCATTGAGCCAAAAGTGAGCTGACCATAAAATGGAAGAAGCGCGCGATGAACTTTCTTAATAGAGCACGCATTTTGATAATAAAATTCAATAATTTGCAAGCGTTGTTCGTTTGTAAGACAATTCATGGTTAAATTATAGATCAAACTGAAGATGCTTGACAGTGAAACAAAACACGAAACGTGCGTTATCTGTTTAAGCCAGTGTTGCCACAAAGATAATAGCTAAAAAATCACCCTTTAGTAGCGTCGAAGTCTCCGCACCGAAAAATAGGACTGAGATGATCAAGTTGCTATACAAATCCAGTTTAGTCCTTCGATAGGTTGGTTTTATTACTCAATACCCTCTTGAGAAACAGCGGTTGGAGAGTCTTAATTTCAGTACTGATGTTGTTGCAGGCGAAGTAGACGTCCTTTACTACCTCAAAGCTTTTGCTGCCTAGTAGAACGCTCTGTCCGAGATGTCGATGTTGTGTCCTTCCTTGATGACAGCATATACTTCATCTTGCCCTCATTAATCGCTTCCGCTTCAAACACCTCACTAACGGTTCACTCTGTTCGTTCAATCACGTCAATTTCGTCGGCGTAAGCTAGAAATTGAGCTGACTTTTGGAAGATCGTGCCTCTGTTGTTGACTTGTGCCTCACGCACGATATTCTCACGAATGTTGTTGAAAAAGGATTCGACTTGTCTAAGTGCGTAGGTAAAGCAAGTAAATATCTAGGGATATACAATGACTTGGTTTTGGTAATTGGTTATTCTGAGAAGTGCTATAGAAGCAGTCTATATCCACCGACTCACTGCCACAGGTACATCAAAGTGACATTCAAATATATAAAAATAGTAAGGTGGTGTTGAATGCTATACGTATTATAACATAATATTTATGAAATATTTACAGTGTGGTTAACTAACGAAATGTGTAGCGTTGGTAATAGTTTTGCATATGCATAGCGCGTTCCAACTTACGTATAGGTAATCTCGCATCCCAGAAACTGCGGTAGAATGTCATGTTTCGAACGCAAATTCTCAAATAAAATTAGTAGGTATTCTACGTTTCCCAGATAAATTGTTCTCACTAGCGATAGCTAGCTAGCGATAGCACAACAGCTACCATCAGGCATTCTACTTAATCATGCTCGGAGCGAAAATATTAGCATTCTCGTGCAAACACGTACACATCCAGCCATAGGTTTCATAAATGCTTTGCCAAATATGCAAATCAAAAAATATGTTAGCATATTATTGAGGAAAGATGAACCGTCGAGGGGAATCCATGGAACACAACCCAGAACGTTCGCGTGCACTGTACGTGCACAAAGACACACATGGGTTTTTAGCTGTACTGCTCAGGGTTCCGTTTGACTAAAAAGCAATTTGCATTCGAAACTTTATCTATCTGCAGTTATAAACATGGAATTTGTATGGTTTCCCAGTGCCGAGGTATTCTCTTCGTCATGCGCTTCATTCCACCTCGAAGTTGTTTGCCGGTGCTCTGCTGTATGAGAAGTTTTTTTTTATTGGTTTCAAAGAGCGATGCATTTTTCGCCAAAGGATGCGTTTTTATTTCGACAGGTGCCTGATTTTTGATTTCTGAAAAAAACTCGAGAAACATATTCGGCACCAAAATGGTTTCAGGTCAGCAAAAGTCTACATCATCATCATCAAATAGGAGTTGATTTGCTCGCCCGATAATTTCATCAATTTCGAAGTCCGACATTCGCAAAGTTATCATGAGGAGCCTGCAAACACAAATACACTCAGCATACAGACACTGCATATTTCCGAAGCACATATTGGTCGTTAAATGGAAGTACATACCAGCTCCCTTACCCTTTATCTTTAATCACAGCAATAAAACGCTCAGGATAGTCATTGGCATCATCATTATGATGAAACCAAGTGTGACCACCCTCCGTCTTTCAGCAAGCAATTCCCTATCAGTGTTGACTTTTACTGCACTCAAGAGATCGACCGTTTCAGACTATGGTGCTTCCGAAAATATCCTTGTGTCCTTCCTCTCAGATAGATGTATCCTGATTTTTCTTCGGTCTTCTTTTGGCCAGGGAACATTCACCACCCTGTCATTGTCCTCCTACTCTCAACGTTTTTGGGGTAGCGGGAGTCCTTCGTGCAAGCAATATGCTGAGGATTTGAGAACCCCAACAAAAGAACCATCCCATCATGTTTGCTTCCATCTTAACCGTCTATAGATCCTTTAATCCAAAGGAAGGAGGCGAGCTAGTGAAATCATCTACTTACACTTCGGTCCTTTCTTAAGGACATCAATGCGTGCTATTCACTACGTAGTTATCTCCATCGCGCTGCGAGCGACTACGTATATCTCAAAGTCATTTCCCGTCGTCCAATGAGTTGGAGGTTCAGTATCACCACTGGATGAAGGTTTAAGACTCAATGCAATCTCTCATAGTTTCACTCCCTAATTCCCATGTGACAGTTTCTTCACATAAGTTCTACCAATCCTCATATATACTTGCTTGGTTTATGTATTCTTTTCTACGGCATCCGTCCTTTTCGCGTAGTGTGTGATTGTGTTGATGATACTACTTATGAGCGTCAACGAAAACGTTTAATGGCGTGCTGTCTCATAAACAACGTCTGTTAGCCGGACGTAGTTGGACGAAGCTTGAAAGAGGAGATGAAAAAAATGCTTCCCACGTTTTCTGAAATGAGTAACAGAATTTTAGAGGGTGACTCTTTTGAAAAACGAAGCGGAGCTCCTTTTTCAAATTTGCACATAAAACTTGAAGCGAGCGATGACTTTGTCCTTTACGGACAATCTTAGCAAATATGATTGGTGGCGTTTAACGTATGTGAATTCTTTTCAAAGATGTATACGAGTAAATGTTTTTAGATTTATCATCGCCTACCTCAAAATGGGCTGAAGGATACACCCTTATAAAGGGTGTCCCAACAAGAACGCAAGATTTAAATTTGGCGCCATTCGAATTGTCATTGATTCGAACAATTATTATTGTTTGTTAGTAGAAGGTATAAGGTCAATAAAAATGGAGCGCTACACGAATAAACAACGCATTCTCATTGTGAAATTGTTTTACCAAAATGGTGAAAGTTTCGCAGCTACATTTCGCAAATTGCGATCAATTTGGGTTTACAATAATGCTCCAAAAGAATCAAGGGTAAAGCGGTTAATGGAAAAATTTGCTGAAACTGTGTCTGTAACTGATAAGACAACAACGCGCCTTCGACCAGGTCGATCGGCACCAAATATCGCAGCAGTACGTGATGATGTCGCTCAAACTCCATCCACATCAATTCGACACCGAGCTCAGCAAATTGGTGTTTCCAAATCCACTATGCAGAGAATTTTGACGAAAGATTTGCATCTTCATGCATACAAGGTTCAATTGACTCAGGAACTGAAGCCAGCTGACCATGCACAGAGAAGGGAGTTCGTTAATTGGGTATTGGAGACACAACATGAAAATGCTGATTTTGCCGATAAAATCATCTTTAGTGACGAGGTCCATTTCCATCTTGATGTCTTCGTCAATAATCAGAATTGTCGCATTTGGGGATAGGTAAATCCTTGAGTAATTCACGAGAAGCAAATGCATCCTCAACGTGTCACTGTGTGGTGCGGATTTTGGGCTGGAGGAATCACCTTTTTCTATGAAAATGAGTAAGGGCAAGCGCAAACAGTCAATGGTGTTCGGTATCGTGAAATGATAACCAATTGAAGAAATGAATGTGGAGGGGATGTGGTTTCGACAACACGGCGCCACATCTCATACAGCCAGAGAAACAATTCAATTGCTGCATCAGGCATTTTCCGGTCTTGTTATTTCGCGTTTTTTAGACCAGAATTGGGCGCCTAGATCGTGCTATTTAACACCATTGGACTTTTTTCTTTGAGGTTTTTTGAAAGTTGTCAGCTGAAAAATTTATGCTAGTCTGTTGTCTGAATATCTGATAATTAAACCCTAACTGACGCGAACTGCAATCAATTTCAGACTGCTATAATTTTCAAAAAAGCTTACAACAGTTTGTTCAAATGTTGGTACTTGTCACATAACATAATGCTATTGTTTTCGAATTTTTCAAACGATTTGCCTCTCAATTGCGTTTAAGCATTTTTAGTCGTGAAGGAATTCAAAAGGTGATTGCTTTATATTTGACTGAAAAATAGCAAGTAGTCCTCGCTAGAGCCCTCCACCACCTCAAGGTGAGAATATCATTTGTGTCTCGAGCCATGGCTCATTACAGTCATACCGGCAGCATTGCAAAACGCCATTTGAAGTGATCATAAAGAAACAGAAACATTGGCAGAAATGTTACAGAGAGTAATGTCATGAATTAAACGATATCCGCATCGAAGTTGAAGAAAAATAGCTTGTTGCAACGGATACGAGGGTTGTCTTTTATATTTCGGGATTAGAGAACTAAAAAAAATATTAATCATCGAAAATAGCTTTATTGTTTTTCAAAATATTCCCCATTAAGATCTATACACTTTTGCATGCGTTTGAACCAATTGTCTAACACTTTTGCCACACTGATTGAGGTATCTTCATAACATGCATTCTGAACGCATCAACCGCTTCTTCAGGTGTCGAAAAACGTTGACCTCTCATTTTATTTGTTACATACGGGAATAAAAAGAAGTCATTCGGTGCCAAGTCAGGACTATACGGTGGATGATTCATCAAATCGATGCTTTGAGTGCTCAAAAATGCAGTAGTTTGAGCCTATGTGTGAGAGCTCGGATTGTCTTGGTGAAGAGTGATCCGTCTTCGGCGGTTGGTTTTCATAATTTCTTGGAAGACAACTGGCTAACAAATTGTTGTGTACCACTCAGAATTGTCTGTTCTGCGTTGTTCTAGTGATACGGTTGCGACACGGACAGTTTTTCCGAAAAAACAGGCGACCATTTGCTTGGAAGTGCTTCGTGCGTGAGCAACTTTTGTTGGATTTGGGTCATTTTGAAACACCCATACAATCGACTACTGCTTACTTTCGGGCTTACATGCATAAATCCACGATTCATCACCTGTCACGATGTCATAGACGTGTTTCGAGGCACCGCGATCGTATTTTTGGAGCATTTCTTTCGACCAATCGACACGAGCCTGTTTTTGAGCGATTGACGAATTGTGTGGGGTCCAACGCGACCAATTTTTCTTGACGGTCAAACGTTCATGCAATATTGAATGTATGCTGGTTCCACTAATGCCTAAGGTTGTCTCAATCTCACGATAGGTCACATGGTGATCTTCCAATATCAGTTGGCGTACAGCATCAATGGTTTCCGGAACAACAACTGATTTTGGACGACCATCACGAAATTAATCTTGAAGTGAACTACGACCTCGGTTAAGTTAGCCCTACCATCGATAAGCACTGGTCCTTGATGGAACTACGGACGGCCACCAGAAAGCAGACAGAACCAATGGTGATGGTATGAACCGCCGTAGCCGCCGATGATCGTCCACCGTTCGTACCGTGAAATTGATAAAAGGTAATACTCGTACTGAAGCCTTGGGAAAACTAAAATTTCAGTCGGAAACCGTGGACATTTCGACAAGGCTCAGCTCAGCTTTTGATGCACTGCTTAATCTCAATCTCCCTGACATCAACATTATGGGATGCACAATCAAGGCCATCAGCCGACTGAAAAAAAGTCTTTGGTTCAACTCGTACTGGAGCTTTGATGACCTCGCGTACCGTATCTCCTATGACACAAGTCTCATGGAGATGCCGTCTGATGCAGGGTCACCAACTATCCAGCTGCGTCGCTTATATAAAGTCGACTTTTCTCATGTCCAGAACTGGCTCTAGCCAGAAACTGAGTCGGAAAGAAAATGTACTCGGATTTTAACAGATGACTCTAAGACAATTGGGGGATCTGGAGCTGGGGCCTTTGCTGAAAACAACAACATTAGGATTGCTACCTCCTTAGGTAATTTCTCGTCCGTCTTCCAGGCGGAAACATTGGCGATCCTTATGATCATATACTATATTGTGAAGAATATGTGGAAGGGGCAAGGTATCTGAGTCTGTTGCGACGGTTAAGCTGTGTTTGAGGCCTTACTCAGCCCTCTCTATCCACTTCTGAGATAACATAGGAATGGGAGTATTTCTTTATTTTGGTCGGCAGACTAAATTCGCTCAATTTTTTCTGTGTCCGGGGGCACCACGGTATCATGGAAATTGAGGTTGCCAATGAACTTGCTAAGCAAGGATCAAAAGAAAAATTTGTAGGGCCCCAACCTATCTCGGGACTACCCTCATCCTTGGTTAGGGCTTCCGTCTGCGTTTGGGTCTCCCGAAAGCACAACCAGAGATGGTGTGACTCTCCAACAGGCAAGCTGTCTAAGTGAACGCTCGCAAATGTCACCAAGAAATCGAAGGCTACTCTGTTGTCTCTACACAGAAAATACTGTTGGCGTACAAACGTGACACTTCAACTTCACTTAGCACTTAAGTGTGCTCGGGCTTAGTGATGGCACCCTATGTGATGCCTGTAGAGAAGCTGAAGACATTACAGAGCACTTTCTTTTCACTTTCACTTTCAATCAAGTAGTGCGGATGTGGTGGGAGCTGAAAACCTAGGCCCTATATCACAGAAGTGTTTACTGTTTGTTTTTTTTTACATCGGTTCAAAAAAAATTTTTCTCATACTTCATTTCTTAGGCACAATGGCTTGCGAATTATCCGGATTTAAATTTCTATGTCTGAGGTATTTGGAAGGCGCAGGTTGGCAATGCTGATACCAAACAGAACAAAAAATACCAAATTCTGGACAAACACTTTCGTGCAGCGGACGATGCTTTCTCCGGCCGTTTCAAGGCAATAATTTGCGCCAAAGGTAGACATATTAAAAACTACTGTTACCGTTTGGACATTGTTGTATTTGTATAACAAAATCATAGCATTTTGAAAGGTTGGAGTTCGAGTCATTGACTGAGTGCGCAAAGAGTTTCGATTCCAAATTGTCATCTAAAATATAACATGGTTCAGGCATTTTACACATGCCAAACATTTGAAGTATCACAATTTTACGAAAATGAGTAGATTAACCTGGTCCTACGTTTAATAATAATAATAATAATAATTGAGTGGCACTACAGCCCATAACGGACCAGGGCCTAGCTTCTACAACAACTACTCGTGTTGTGCATTCTATTGCTCTTCACGAGTAGAAGGGATCTACAGTTTTTTGCCGATTCCGAACGGCGAGATTTGAGAAGCTTTCCATAGACAATTAATACTCTTTGAGTGTTCTCAGCAACTTGAAAGAGGTGGTGCCGCGAAAAAATGCTAGGTGTCCCGTCCGGGGATCGAACCCAGACTTTCTGCGCCGCAGTCGATGCACTTACCACTGCGCCACGGCGACCACGTCCTACGTTTGCAATGGTTAAATTGTGAAGAGAACGGTGACCGATGTGGTAAGGTCCGGATGTCAATTTTTGCGGATAGTTAGAATTTATTGATTTTCCGGTGTTCATTTAAATTAAACGTCTCTTACACCTCACAACGGCGTACGTTACATTTGACTTACGAGTAGTATCAGCAACAATTGAAACCACTTGGATCTTGCGAGTTGAGAAAACAGACTATAAACACCGAGTAATGAGACACACTTGTCCCTCGGTAGGGCGTTTAAACGAACCCACATTTGAGGTTGAGAAAATCCACAAGCGATCGAAGTGGTCCCTTTAATAATAATAATTTAGTGGCACTACAGCCTACAAGGGACCAGGGCCCAGCTTCTACAACAACTACTCGTGTTGTGCGTGCTACTACTCTCTCACGAGCAGAAGGGACCTGGTGGTTTACGGACTCCGAACGATGAGATTTGAGAAACTTTTTCATAGACAATTGGAACTCCTTGATTGTTGTCAGCAATTCAAAAGAGGTGGTGCCGTGAAAAAATGCGAGGTTTCCCGTCTGGGAATCGGATCTAGATCTTCTGCGTGGCGCTCGACGCACTAACCACTACGCCACGGCGACCACTATAAGCGTAAGCTCACAGTCAATTCACAGCGATATGGTCATATGTCTTGTGTATACACATATGATTCAAAAGTTTGAGACATAGGGGCGGAAAGCGCCTGTTTGTTATAGTCTATGGTCCACTCACTAGTCAACCAACCAACGTAAAATGTAATTGCATCTGAAATGTGCTAAATGTGAAATTATTTTACAAAAATTTTATATATTATATTTTTGTTTCTTATTTTATATTTTCAAACCACGTGGTTGGTTCTTTGACTGGAGGGTAGACTCAGGTAGAAGTCAAGTCTCACTTAAGTGTAAAGGAACCCCCTGTGATGCAATATGAAGGAGTCACAAGCCATCGGACATTGATATACCACACACGTTAAGAAAAAACGATGTTGATACCACTTCTAGTGCAGCTCCTATTGTACAAACTCAAAGTCATTTCAACGTTTTTTCGATGCTGAAAATGAAATTATGAGGATTATTTGAACTTTCGTGAGGTTCTCAGAAGAATAGTTTTTCTAAAATTTATTTGTCTCTGAAATCTTTTTATTGAATTTGCGGAAACATTTTAATCAGTGAAGTTTTTAGAGGTGGAGTATATGTGAACCTAGCCAAAGTGTAAATTTTAAATTAGACGCCCATGTTTTGAAATAAGAAAAGCTACCCTCACATTCGTGATGCACTCTAAAGTACATATTAAGATGATACGTACACCATCTTTCGCTTACAATCCCAGTTGTCATCTACTTGTATCTGTACAGTGTACATCTATTGTACAGCTGGGTACAAATTTTGCATTTTTTCCTGCACACATCGTTCTCCTCGATCTACTTCATCCCATATCCATACTACTTCCGTGGTAATACGACGCCATAGTGGAAGACATCTTATTGAAAAATCTTGTTTCACTGTCAATTATAGACACACGAAAATGTTTAGTTTTTCCAGCTCCAACAGTGCATGCTATGGAACATCGACGAGTGCACGCGAAATTTCCTAGAAGATCCGTGAGCATTCATGGGGCACATAATGGATAAATTTGATATGGAGAGTAGAGTCCCAAAGTGTCGGTCTCTGAGGGAATGATAATAAATTGTTACCTCAGCGTTATTACAAATGATGTTAGCAGTCGGTCCTCTGCGCAGCATAATGTGCTACACGTGCCCAGAATTCCTTGCCATACACCAATATGCTGTCTCAAAGGAAATATTCACACTGCTCGACGGTATTCCTGGCCAATTGGCTTTAGACACCCGAATGTATTTTGCGAAGGAGAGAACAAAAACGTATTTGTTTCCTTATGTATCCGTTTGAGTAATCCTATCCATTATCCTTCTGCTTAGAGCCCCACCTGTAAGGAGAGACTTTTATCCTGTGAGCAGAAGTGTTTTAAAGGATCTAAAAGAGATTTTCTCATGAGTATCTATTTAAAAGATTTTTTCCCGAAAAGCCATCCAATTACGATTTTGTCTAACACTGTACAGTCTGTGTATCTCTTTTGTGCGTTGTTCCTTTGTGATGTCTGATGTTTGTGAAATGAAGCACCACTGGGAGTATTAGCGTATTTGCGAAAAAGTTGTTGAGAGGCTTGTGTGGTGTGTCAGAGTGGTGTCTTGTCAATTCCTCTGTAATAGGATCCATTTCCAAGTTAAAGTTTATTTATCCAATTATCACCTGGAGAGATATAAATGGTAATGTCATTCGTTAGCTACGTAACATCAATATCCTTGACACCATTATCGGATTAGATGATTCCTGTGGACCTGATATTATGATTCCACAAATTTTAAGCCTATTATTTTACTGTCACCACACAGATAACGTGCAAATTTTTTATATAAGTTTAATATGTATTTAATATAATACATAATACATACATAATATAATACAACTCGAAAAATTTAAGGTGAGCGCATACTGTGAAGGGAACTTAGGCAACTACTATTGTTGTATGTGGTACTACTCATCTCGCGAGCAATTTAGTATCCTTCGTGTTCTACTGGAAATTCGAGTGTGTGCAGTTTTCAAATCGAGATGAAAGTTCAGTCCCTGAATTGAATCTAGAATCTGTGGCTGCGGGAACCAACCCGTTAAAGGAGGAAAATGTGTGAACATCCTTATGGTCGCCGTGGCGTAGTGGTAAGTGCATCGACCGCGGCGCAGAAAAGTCTGGGTTCGATTCCCGGCGGGACACCTAGCATTTTTTCACGGCACCACCTCTTTCGAGTTGCTGACAACACTCAAGGAGTATTAATTGTCTATGGAAAGCTTCTCAAATCTCGCCGTTCGGAGTCGGCAAAAAACTGTAGGTCCCTTCTACTCGTGAAGAACAGTAGCATGCACAACACGAGTAGTTGTTGTAGAAGCTAGGCCCTGGTCCGTTGTGGGCTGTAGTGCCACTCAATTATTATTATTATTATTATTATTATCCTTATGCTTAATTTTGAAAATTTTCTGGTGAGAGGATAGAGTTTTACAAATGTGATGTGTTTCGCTGCTTGTCTATCACTCTAATGACAGTTTTATGACATCTATTAAAACATGAAAGGTGAAACTAAGCCACTTGGAGGAGCGAACATACAGGACATTAAATCCTGTTCTTGATGAAACTAACATCTTGCGCTTACTTCAGAAAATTAAATCTCCTCATCTCGCCCGACAAACTTAATCCGATTTTATTTGCTGTGAGGGCAGGAACAATCAGTGGAAATTTATCTGCTGAAAGTGCATTAATCAAGAAATGTAAACTGCTCAATATTTCTTCTTCTTCTTCGGATGGCGCTACAGTCCGGGGTGGACTTGGGCCTCAACCAACATGCCTCTCCAGCTAGCACGATCTCTTGCCAGCTGCTTCCAGTTGCGCACTCCAAGTTGGTTGAGGTCCTTTTCCACTTGTGTGCGCCATCTCAATCTAGGACGTCCTCTGTTGCGTTGTCCCTGTGGTTCGGATTCGAAGACTCTTCGGGCCGGAGCAGTGTTGTCCATCCGCTCTACATGGCCTAGCCACCTTAAGCGTTGTACCCGTAGACGCTTGACTAGGTTCATGCCGCCGTACAGCCCATACAGTTCGTGGTTGAATCTTCTCCTCCAGATGCCATCAACGCAAACAGGACCAAAAATCGCACGCAGAACTTTTCTCTCGAACAGACCAAGGGCTTCCTCATCCGCTTTTAGTAACGTCCAGGTTTCTGCGCCGTAAAGCAGGACAGGGATGATCAAGGTGTTGTACAAAGTTACTTTGGTCGTTCGGGAGAGGGCTTTATTACTCAATTGCCTCTTAAGCCCAAAGAAACAGCGATTGGCAAGAGTGATTCTGCGCTTGATTTCGGTACTGATGTTATTGTCCCTATTCACTGCGGAGCCGAGATAGACGAAGTCCTTAACTACCTCGAAGTGTCTGCTGCCCATAGTGACGCTCTGTCCGAGACGTCGATGTTCTGCGTCCTTCTTCGATGACAGCATATACTTAGTTTTGCCCTCGTTTACCACCAGTCCCGAGGGCAAAACTCAATTTTTGCTCCACTTAATTTTGGAGGGTTGGTTTTAGTGACTAATTCATACTCTCACGATCACTATAGTGTCATGAAAAATATCTTAAACTTCTCTTGGGAATACATGATTGCAGTATCTGGGATCTAGACGTGAATACAGGATGTGAATAGAATGATCAACGTAATAAAATGAAAAAAAATGAGAGAGTTAAACACAGAAAAAGTACAGGTACGTTATCGTTACAGCAACACGAAAGCTATCCTTTCAGTAGAAGCAGCAAAAAATGTAAAAATAAACTTCGGTTGATGAGGATCACATAGTAAAAATAATATTGCATTGAGTGCGATGTATAACGTTTTTGAAGCAGAAGTCAGATTTTTATGTGTTACGCAACGCAAGTTTGGGGTCATAGGAAAGAATACAAAGGCAAAAAAGTTCGAACTATCGATTTTGACAATTTTATTATTACTCTGTCTGTCCCTGATGCATAATATGGCACTTGTATTATTCTCTGACAGCTAGGTTAACTTTCGTAACAATTACTCAGTGGCGGACATTTAATTAAGACAATATTTGTACAACTGCGAACTATGTGCTTTATAAAAAAGAACCTCTTATACCCAACTTCACTCCCCGATTATGGACAACCGCTGGCTAAGTATTTTCTTACCCCGACGTTAGAGTTTGCCAAAAATACATGACGTTGCAACGCACTGTAACATTGTTGTTGCGATAAATTCTAAATAGGTGCACATAGGAGACAGAAACTCAAGTGTGGTCCAACCATATAATAATAAGTTCATTGCGAGTCACACCTTAACGACAAACGTTTTTGCGTAATTTGAAAAATTCAACAGTGGAGAGGTACAATTGCGCAGCACGCTATGGTTATTGAAGCCTTTTACGAAACTGAGCGAGCAAATAAAAAAGCAATTCGTGCACTTTATAAATTTTTTTTGGGCAGCATAATCAAAAAAAAAATGTGTCCACAATTTTACCGCATTTCGGTGCGGTTTATATGCTGGCGGAGTCATTGCGCCGTTCTTCTTCGAAAAATGAAGTCGTTCAAGAGCTACATTGAATCAGGAGATGAGAATGGACTTCCTATGACTGGAAATTGAGGATATAGACCTGGACGATATGCGATTCTAGCCATGCCAACGAAACAATGGCTTTTTGCGCAAGAAGTTCATGTCGTTGCGATGTTAATTGCAACTATCAAGTAATTTGACGTTATTGGACTTCTTGCTTTAAGGGATATTTATATGCATAGTCAATAAGCCAAAAACAATTCAAAATCATCCTGAGTTTTGGCTAGACCACCCTTCACAATGTAACATTTTCTTTTATTTTGCCGAGAGATTGGTCGTCTGTGTGTTTCGAAAAATTTACGATACTGTCAAACAAAAGTCAATATTTGGAAAAAAAAATAATAAACCTCCGTAAATGAAATTACTATGTCATGGATATAATGTTCAAAAATCCACATAATACCCAGGCCTACATCAATGCCGCAATCAAACAGAATCACTCATGCCACACGCTGCTTCTTTTTGCTCAAGAAGCAATAGAGAGAGAGCTCCTCAATGGACTTAACTGGCTTTGTACAAACGCTTGATCAGCCCACACCTCCTTTACGGTGCGGAAACTTGGACCCAGCTAAAAGTGGATGAGGAAGCCCTTAGTCTTTTTGGGAGAAAAGTTGTGCGCATGATTTTTGGTCCTGTTTGCGTTGATGGCGTTTGAAGGGGAAGATTCAATGACGAACTTCAGAGGCTCTTCGGAGGCATGCGCCTTATCATGCGTCTTCGGATACAATCCTTAAGATGACGAGGCAATAGAGAGCATATGCTCCGGCTCGAAAAGTCTTCGAGCCATTGGGACAACACAACAGAGAACCACCTAGGTTTAGATGACTCAGACAAGTGGAGAAGTACCTTAACCAACTTAGAGGGCGCTGACGAGAGATCGTGCTAGCTAGAGAGGCAGGTTGGTTGAGGCCGATGTCCACCCCGGAGTGTAGCGTCAGTCAAAGAAGAAGAGGATATACTACGCGGAGGCATAGTGAGTAAGTGCGTCAACTCACACGCCAAGTTCCCAGGTTCGATTCCCAAACGGAACACTTAGCATTTTTTAAGAAGTCACCTCCTTCGAGTTGTTAATTATACTTAAAGAGTATCAATTGTCTATAAAAGGCTTTTCAAACCTCGCCGCTCGGAGTCGGCAAGAAACTATAGCTCGCTTCTAATAGTAAGAGAACAATAACACTCGCAACACGACTAGATATTCTATAATCAAGTCTCTGGTCCCTCGTGGCCTTATTATTAATTGGGAATTTACTGTAAACTCAAGTTGAAGCAATTAAAATAGTCCACAAGAAAGGATAATAAGGAAGGAATACGTCTTCAAGAGCAAGTCCAATTTTTGATAAAATTTATATCTCTCGGTCTCGGTATCATATACCATCATAGGTGCTCAAGACGCTCAAACCACATAAGTCATAAAACAAAAATATATTATTAGTGACCACACTTTTCGCACTTTTAATGGATACATTACTTATGCCAACCTCATTTGGATATATCTAAAGTGATAATCGAAAATAAAAAAAAATAAATTTTTCTAAATTTGTTTGCTTCTTAGAAGAAAATATTTTTGATAACCGCATTCTGAGCCTGTGGATACACTGAACATATGGTCTATCTAGAAAAAAATCCCTTAAATTTGATCATTTGCGATAATATGAGAGATTTCTTAACATTATTTCATTATGTGCACCGGTACCTCCTTTCCATCTCTTCCGCTATACCTTCGGCCCGGGCTGTGACTTTATTCCCGTCACTAGTGTACTAAATAATCCCTTTAGCGCGCACCAATTATATAAAAAAAATTATGTAAAGACTGTATCGTTTATGCGAATTGAGCCGGTGAAGTAAATTGCAATTTAACAGCTCTAGCTCTAAGATATGTATGGGTAAGATATGTAGGCTTAGGATAAATGGGTTACACTTTTTCTGACTTATACCCCCTTAATTTATATACATATTTCTTAGTTCTTGGCATTTGATATTGTGGAAGCTTGTCTACGTTCCTCTATGTTGTACTTAACACAACTTAACACACTTATTTCAATGACACGCTCTAGTCAGGAAAGTCGAAAAAATGTTTAAATGCAAAGAATTCAACCCTACTGCTTTCCTAAACATCAGGAGTCTTCAATCGCATAAAATCAGAACCGATTAAGACGGCACTCAGTAGACCTTGAATTGATAGTCACTAGAAAGATTTATCCATCAGTTCTTAAGCACTAGAATTATCTATTTAACGTTAAGAGACAGCAAAATCTGTAAAGCCGTCAGCAAGGGGGTGGCCTATTCCCCCTCTTATAGAATTCAGTAGAAATAGAACTGTTACTGACCATGATGGCTGAGTGATTGGGTATGCAGATGACTTCATCATCGCAGCGTCCGTAAAATTTATCTCTACTCTTAATATTTCATTGAATTGACGTTCAATAAGGAGGTTGGCTGTTTTCAAGAGGTAGGCGCGCAAATAACGAAAATTGTGCTATTCACGGAAATGTTCGAAATTCCACCTTGGAACCATCTACACAACCTTCCTTTTGCATTATATGGCTGAAAACCTTACATTCAAAAACCTATTCGAAAATCTGCTACAACACAGTATTGCTGTAAGAATGCGATTCAATGCATATGGGGAACAATAGTCCCCCATTTCGTTCTAAGCTATTGTACAGCATCGTAATAACTTCCAAGCCCTTCCTTTGTCGGTCCCTTTTTAGAATCATTTTTGGGGATTGCGACATTGAAACACAAAGCACCAGGCTCGCCATCCCCCAAAATTACTTTTTTAGTAGATGCAGAAATATGGAGGTGTTAGAAGGAGATGGATTCTGGGCGGGGGTATAATGCATCTCTCATCTCCCCTGATTTCATTAATGCTTTCAACATGGTTCCACAATGGTTCTAAAGAACAAAAGGGCACCATCCGCGTTGCGTCACATTGGGCGCAATGGCAGTATAGGTGGAGTTACTTCACTGATAGTAAACCGTTCTAACCTCATCTAACCTACATTTGCTTATATCTTTTCGGCTGTTAACACGAAATTGTAATATACCTCCACAAAAAAAAAAAAGAATAATAAACATGCCTGGGAATATAATGGGTGGGCATGGGTTTGCTTACTCAGGATAAAGTTGGTGATTGCTCTCAGCCTGGCGAGACCACAGAAACTACCTCTGTAAGTAGTCAAGTCCGGTTGACACACTGCACTCACGGGGCGACCATTTGATATCCATCACCGCAGCCTTGTTGAGGTGAACCAAAGTATGCACCGCTCGCCCTAGGCAAGAGGGCGAAGGGTCAGCAAACTTTTGTATTTAAGGGCTACTTGCATAGGTTGAACGACAGAATGACGACAAAATTGGTATGAGAAAGGACTGGAACCTAAGACCTATTAATTTTCTAAGAGCCACCCCCCAACTGGAAAGCAACCTGTCATGCTGTATAAGGCGAATTTGACTGAAGTCTCAGAGATATGTATGCTGTACAGGTCCAGGGATGGAAAAGGGAGTACAACTGATATTATAGCTTATATGGCGCATAATGGGATGCGTATTCATTGTGGGAAAGCGACTTTAGTTAATGGTCATCGATTTTCATCGATTAATGATCGCCTGGTATGATTCGCATCCACGGCAAATTACATAATCAGACTCATATGTGCCCACACGCTTACGGATACCGCTGAAGACTCCATCAATATGAATTTTTATGACCTTTTCGATGGAGCCGTTGTAGCAAATCCGCAATACGACAGTAAAACCGTACTCGAGGAATTCAGTCCGAAGATCGGAAAATAAGAGAATGTATTTTGCTTAGTGATCGCAAAGAACACACTCTTAGACTCGACAACTGGTAACGGCTTCAGACTTGCGGATGTCGATGCGACACATAATATGGTAGTCAGCGGCACAAATTTTCATACGAACCTGTCGATCTCCGGATTGATGAACAGCCAAACAGACGGCAGGATATGCGTCAGATAGACGAATATGGACTCTGATCACTGTCTAGTAGCAGCATGTCTTAGATTTGGGTATCCAATGCCAGAATTCTAAAACCACGAATGAAAATTATTGAAAAAAAAATTATTGGCATTAGACGCCTGAGCACACCAGAAACGAGGAGCAACCGAATGGAAAACAGTATGCCAACGTAAAACAGGATCGTCCATAACATGTGATGTGCACCGCCACTCTGCCATCAAAGAGACATGCTTCGGTTACCGATCACACTTGGATAAAAACCCTCAAAAGCAGTGTAAGCTGATCTTCAATTCAATGATGATAATATTGAGAAAAACGTCACTTTCGACAACTATATGTTTCCTGTTGGAGTTTATCAATCTTGGGGGGAACGTGAACTCTACAAACATTATCCGTCTTAGGATTACCCTTGACAACCGATTCTATTCAGCAAGTTGTTTAAGCAAGTAGGATCAAAACTCTTAACTCGAAGGACCAAGATCACTTACAAGATGCTTATCCTGTCAGTCTTGTTTTAGGGAGTCGAAACCCGGACGATAGGCGGGATTGCTGAGTGTACTCCTGAGGCCCTGAGGAAAAAACCTTCGACAAATATACGGTTCTGTCGGTGAGGAGGGCAAATGGAGGAGAATGCACAACCGCGAGCTCTAATTGCTGTAACTAGGCGAAGATAGAGTCTGGGTCACATCATCGAGTACCAACGCCCCAGCTAAGAGGTCCAGGATCAAGAAGAAGAAGAAGACCGACTTTCAGGTCTAAAATCCAAATAACCGTGGACGTTAGGGAAATTTAGTTTGAATGACTGGAAATAGCGTGCCCGGAATCGTCTAGGATGGAAAGCAACATTAGCTCAGGTTTGGAACTACATGGGTTGCCAGCCTGAAGTGAAACCTACATACATAGTATATACATAGACGTCCAATGTATTATGAGTACAATTAAAGGCCCCTCGTAATGTGTTTTGTCGCTCGCATCATCAAGTATCAACTTAAACCATTCCACCCCTGTTCATCTTGAGAGTGCTATTAATATTTCAGGATCTATTTAACACAATCAATGATTTAATGTTATGACATTTTAAGCTGTTCCCAATAGAAGAGTGCTTACAAATTGGCGTGACAGCTTATTTCATCAGGTCATCGTGTCGCAGTGTCGTTTTAGTTAACTACACCCCATGTCACCGCACTGCTTTCGGGTTACGAGAGCCTCTCATTATATAGTACCCTTGTCAAAGTCTGACACATACCAAACCACCGGAACAGATGTGTCTGTCCCGCATAAATGCTATTCTTCTGCCTCAAAGAATTCACCCGTTCCCCCCATCAAGGCAATGAACCCGCCATCAAAAGTGACAACGAACGGTAATGCCCTGCCTGCTATTTAACAAACCACGACATTAATTTCCAGCAATACTAATACCAGCAAACATTTCACCTGGAAAAGCCTCTCTTTGCAACCAAGAAAAATATTCTGCTCCACCCTAATTACCAAGTTTATCCCTTTTTTCGTGGTTGTGGCCCTGCTGGGAGCAAAAAGAAGAAAAACGAAAGAAAAGCGCCCATGAAATTCGTGAAATAGTTAACCTTTTACTTCATCCGGCTTAACTCCACTCCTTTGAATCCTCTTTTGTTTTCTCCGTTGTTTCTGTTCACCCGCAGTCGCATGCCTTCTCTAAAGCCAATGTTATCCTTCTGGATGCCAGCTCCTGCTCTCCGCCCACGTCCCTCCTGCGCCCACTTCCTGACCTAACTCTGTTATCATTATGAAACAGCGAAGCACCACTGTCATTCTCGTTACAAGGATAAATGAGTGAAATGTACCGCTGGTGTGAGCAACAACAAAATCACAAACAAAGAAACCAGCAACAAGAAAAGACCATACCTAATGTTTCTATTGTGTCTTAGCGATAAAGATAAATTTTCATTTTGTATCGCAGAGGAAATCACAGCAGAAAGAAAATTTGTATTCTTCTGAGTTTTTCTTATTATTTCCACCAAGAAAAGGATACAATAAGCCAATTCCGAGCCAGATAGGAAACGGTTATAATAATGCATAATTTTCTTGTAAGCTAATAAAGGACACAATAGAAGGAAGGAAGGCGAAAAGGAAGAAAGAAACACTAAGTGACAACGCCATTATCGGTGAATGACAAAAGTGAGGGAATCAGATTGTGAAAGCATCAAATGGAAAGGAAGAAGAACCGGCAAAAAAGGTTTGAAGGGAATAGACCTTTTGACCCGTAGGTATGCGTTGAGAACTTTGCAGAGCTGGTAATGGATTTTGTCATTTTGAAGAAATAAGAGCTGCGCTCTCAAGAGGAAACTGAATATGAAGGGCCTTTAATGGATCGTTTTATCAGAAATGTCCAAAAAATCAATGCGGCTTAAGACTTCGCTTGGAAAACTCAATCATACGCTTGTCGTAGTGTTGATGAGTAGTTCGTCTTTTTATTCGGTTGAAATGTAAGTTGAAAGACCAACTGTGGTACGACAAGTGGTGTCTTTTTCACAGGGTGGAAATAAAACAGAATTATCTGCCAAACAATTTTTGTATGCAAGTGTCATCTGATTGTACTTAAAGAGTCTGTAGTCTTCTCAAAAGTGCGATTAATATATAATTGTAATTAAAAAATTAGAAAAAATAGAAAACACAAACTTACGTTGGAGTTGTTTTCGGTACATTTTTGTGTGTTTCGAATTTAAATATTTTCCAAACAAATATAAATATGTGCTGTGCTTCCATGATTCCTTTATCTGACCATATGTTAAGCGAAATTTGAGTATTTCAGTTTCTCTACAGTTACGAGTAAATAGGGTGATGGAACCAATAGCCGGTCACGTAACTTTTTTGTGTGTTTTTAATTTAACGTCTAATCTACTTTTGATAATTAGAGACTAGAGAAGAGAATAGGGTATTCTTTATTTCTTATTACAATAACTAGAATGCACTAATTATGAAAAGAAAATATACTTTTAAGAGTGTTTCTACTACCGAAAACCAATTATTCACAATTTTTTAATGTACACCTTCTTTTTGGAGTAGTTGCCGTTCTTTTCCTCTTAGCAGGCCAGTTAAGTTTAAAGTGGTTGGCCCAACATTTTGCATCCAGCTTTCTCTATTACAACTAAGGCCTTAAGTTTATTATTCAACTTTAAATTATTATTAACTCATAAAAAGTCATCAAAGTTCATATCACCTTAAAGCTATTTTAAATATTAGGCAACGTCGTTGATAGCACTTAATATAGCGAGCTGCCAACACTATCCTCGTCCCTGCTCATGTCAACTTGACATACAGCCTCCTTGTGGCGCCTCCTGGATAGCCATCACAACATACGTTGTGTGGTGATCCAATGTATGCAACGAACCCCTCTGCCCGAGGGTTAAATAATGGGCCTGGCCTACTAGTCTTTCCTCCCGACTTTGACGAGGTCAAGATAGCAATATCGAAAATGACGTCGAACAAAGCTGCTGCTGCTGCACCAGCTCAACAAACATAATCGTAATAGTGGATGTACGCTTAATTTTGTGAGGTGGTGTACATTTTAAAATTAAATCAATCGGGTCTCGAACGGAGAGGACGTTATTCAACGTCTAAGATTCTCCTTCTCATTCCTTCCATACTTTACCTGTAATACTGTGTCATTTATACATTTTCTATTCCTTTTTCAGCTCTTTATACGAACCCATATCGGCTAGCTTCTGGGCAATAGGGCATAGACAATTATTCCAGCAAAAATCGTTTAGTTCAGACAAAAAATTGTATTGACTGTTTAAAATCTGTATTCATATCTGTATCCACGTGTTAAACAAATTCCAAGATCCATTTGTCTGGTTTACACTGAATTAGAATCTGTAAGAAGCGTGCGTATGAAAACACAAACAATATTAGTATCGCCTTCTAACCTTGTATATTTTTCCAGCCTTTAGGTGGTAAAATAATCTCAGATTTAAAAGACATGACTTACGATGTTTCGACCCCATTAAAAATATTGGAAAGGTCCCTAAAAACATCCGCAGTAACAATTTCCTGTAAATAACTTAAGACCACTTCCTGACTATCGCCCGACCTATTGAAAGCTACGCTATTGTTTTGAGAGCCAATTCAGAATGGCGCCTTAGGAACTGTTTTTCGTTTTCCTCCCAAAATTAATTATCGTCTATTGATATTTGTCCAAATCCACATTTAAAAAACCAGCATTTCTTTTGTTATAATAAGTACAGTTTCCGGTCTTATATGTGTTAGTATTTCCACAATTCTTTAGGTACTTGCTTCCTTTCATTGTTAGGCAATTTTCCTTCCTGATCTTTGTTTAGTGCCTCGTCTGAGCACTTATGGGAAGCTCGTTTTTTCATTTCTACAGATTTGTCTATATTTCTTTTGAAGTCGTTTTCAATCCAATAATTTAAGGCCGACTTCATAACACATGTCTTCTGGAGTCGGGCGTACATTCTTCTACTCTGGTAACAGGTGGCTGGCTTATAAAATTAAAAAAGAAAACGTAAAAGTTGTAGCAAAAATGAATCCTAACTGAAATCATCTTTGAATTTCCATCGCTAGCTTACCAAAACAAAAAGAAAACAATCTTTAGTAGTCGGTCAAGATGGCCGGACTTTGAAGAATCTCTGAAAAAATATCTTCTTAAGCCGGCCTCCACTGTTTTCTTTTAAAATATTTTTGTTTTATTTCTGTTGAATATACAGTAAAAAATCTCTTAAGGAAAAAAATTAATAATATAATAATAAGACATTTTGTAAATCAGTTGCACTACTTTCTTAACACCAAAAACCACTTCCTACCAGATATTGAACCGAAGAAGCAAATTGAACGAAGAAACAGCAACTGCATTTTGCTCACAGACAGGAAAACAATTACTGCAAAAGAAATTTACTATTCTTGGCCTAATACGAATAGACATATGCAAATATAAAGAAATACCGCCTAAACTCTTGTTTGAAATATTTAACCCCTGAAATGACTTTGGTTTGTTATATAAAATCAATAAAAAGAAATTGTATAACGTTGTGTACATTCACTTGATGTTGTGCTTTAACCAAAGATTTTATAATCAAGTAAAAAAAAACGAAAGACTAACACCGTCTGATAAAAATGGGGCTTGTCAATAAGCTTTGCAAAAAGTGTTTAGGAACAGAAATTAAAATTGTGAGAGGGAATTTAAGCAAAAATTAAAATGAATAAAAAGAAAAAAATTAAAAAAAAAAGTGTTGAAAGAAAGAAGAAAAAATTAGAAAACGTTAACTTAATGCAAAACATAATTTCTAGTGGAAACGAAAATAAAACTCGTCCAACAGTAAAGAACAATCTGATCACAGTTACAAAAAGAAAAACCTTTTACTAAAGTTCCTGCTAATGTTCTTTACTGAAAAGTGAATTTGTTGAATTTCGAGCATGAATACCACAAATGGATTTAAAAATCGTGAACCATTAAGATTTTCAGATTTTTGTGTAATTTTTATCATATTTAAAACTTTTCGATATGTTAAATAAAAATAACTTTCCCTTATGCGTCGTAAATAAGTGGATAACCATTTCAAATAGGAAAATTGAAAAATAAAAACTCAACAAGTGCTCCATGTATTGAACGAGGTCCTAGATCCAGACCAGTCCAGGTCCCATACGTTTTCTGTCATATGCTGCGGTGCAAATTTGGGTTCTGCGACCCATCCGCATCCACTCGTCTGGTCCTTCTGCAACATGCTATCATTAATTAAGCTGTTTGTCGTGATTTTATCCCTTAAAACTGTTCCCTAAGCAACATGCCAAGCCTTCTATGAAAAAAAAGTGAAGGGACATTGAATCTAGGTAGAAGAACGTTTTAGAAGTCGATGGTCCATTTATTGACTAGAATTCTATAAACACGAAATATTACAAGACAAACGGACCCTCCATTTGGTGCAAAATATAACATTTTTTCAGCAAAACCCTGTGAAAACCCCATCATTCGAAACTCCATTAATGAATGCCTTCCGTGGTCCCCTCGGTGTAATTGGCAAGTGAGTCGACTCACACGTCCAAGGGGCAGGTTTGATTCCCCGAATGAACACTCCGCAATTTTCCGCCCAAAAGGAAGCTTGAGAAAATAGCACGAAGATCAAATTATTGAAACCAAAACACAGTTGCGACTGTAACATCGCCAAAACGAATGCTTCGGCCTAAAAACTATCAGCAGACAGTTATTACATTATTCATGATGAAATCCATTCTTCCCGACCAAGGACAATGGTAAAGATTTTTTTTCATTGCACCACTAGGCCATTTAATGGAATTTTTTGCTCTTCTGGAGGAAAACTAGCAAGCGCTTCTGTGATAAAGAGACTAGGTTTTCATCTCTCACCACATGAGCACCAAACAGCCGCCACCTGATCCTAGCAAAGACAGGACTTCGACAGAGGAAGTGCTCTGCAATGTCTTCACCTTCTCTTCAGGCGTTGCGTAGGGTGTCATCACTAAGCCCAAGCACACTTAAGAGCTGTAAGTGTAAACTGTCCCGTTTGTACACCAACAAGTAATCTGCAGTCTTTCCTATCTAGAGATGTCAGAATTTCTTACTGACATCTGGGAGCATGCGCTTGGTCAGCCTGTATCTGAGTCATCTGTGGTTGTGCTGTCGAGAGACCCAACACTTGACGGAAGTCCTTACGAAGAACGCGGCAGTCGTAAGTTGGGTTCGGGCCCTACGAATGCCATTTTTGATCATGCCTAACAAGTTCTCGATAATTTCGTTTCCCACAATCCCGTGATGTCCCGGGACCTAGGCAAGTCTGTGCGAACAAAGTCTACCGACCCAATTAAGGGAAGGCTTGCATTCCTCTACTATCCTGGAAGTGGTTGAGTAAGGCCTTAGGTATAGCTTGACTGTCGCTACAAGACTTCCACTTTTTCTCAGCAACTTTGTTTGTGGCTATTAGGATCGCAAAAGTTTGAGCTTGTAAAACCGACGCGAAATTACCTAGAGAGGTGGGTAGTCTAATGTTGTCGTTTTTCACAAAGGCCCCAGCTCCAGATCTCTCCATCGTCTTGGAGCCATCTGTGAAAATCCGAGTGCATTCCCTTCCCGGCTCAGTTTCTAACCAGATTGAGTCCTTGACACAGGGAAAGTCGACTTTGTATGAACGATGTAACTGGATTGTTGGTGTCCCCGCATCAGAGGACATGTCCATGGGACTATTGTCATAGGAGATGCAGTGAGCGAGGTCATCAAAGCAGTCCAGTTAAACCAAGAACCATAACTTTTTAGTTGGGAGATGTCCTTGATTGGGCATCAAATTATGTATATTTCGAGGGATTGTGTGGAATTGTGTGCTTTAATGGGGAGCATAATTTATAGATAGTGAAGAAGTGTAGTCGGCAAATATTGCGCCTAAAACATATCCGTTTCAAGTTCATTTGGGCCTACCAAGATGGAACAACTACCATCTTACATATGACACTCCAACGCAAGTTCAATTAATGACCAGAAACTCCACATCCCAATGGCCTCCAAGGTCATCTAAACAGACTACATCAAACAATTTTTATGGTATTATGTGAAGCAAAACCTTTGGCAAAGGAAAGCAAAATATTTGTCGGAACCATTGTATTCATGGATCATTACCAGCAGCGTGTGATTTCTCCGGCGACTTTACTACGTTTTTAATAATTAATAATAATAATTGAGTGGCCCTACAGCCCACAAGAGACCAGGGCCAAGCTTCTACTACGTTTTAAATTACTCAAAAATTTGGGAGTAGATCAAAAGTTCTTCAAAAGTTCTACCGAAACAACGATTGGTTGTTGCGCAAAACAAAAGTCAAACTCTACACAATTTTCAACGTTGTATAGGTCTTAACAGGTCAATGAATCTATTGACCAAAGTATAGGTTGAAGTAAATTATCCCAGAAACCTCAATTGTCAACCATCGAATTTATTGCACAAAGAAATTCCACTATCGAAAATCGTTATTCAAATCGGTATTGGTTGTGCCCTAAAGTTAAGTGTCGAATATATTATATTCACCACGGTCCTTCCTGCAAGGTAATTTATTTTAATCCGTGCCGTGTCCTCCCCCTGGCTCTACTCTAATGGGGGCACTTACTTCCCCTATCTAATTGCTCATTCGTGCGTACCAATACGCTTTCATATTCGCTAACTTCTAGATGCAAACCGACAATTCTCAAAAATAACCCACTTCAAGCGGAGTACTTCCCCCACTTCCCAGTTGACCCAGTCAGCATTTCACATTACGGTTACTTTTTCCGATTCTAATTTTCTTCTACCTTCTGAGAGTTAATTTTCGATTCCCTTTTCCATTGCCTTATCGATGACATGTCAACTCTAGCGCAGAACCAACGAAGACATCATTTAAAATTGATCCACGCGGAATTCCCTCCACAGTTTCAGGATGTCCCTACTTCATTGTCTTCCGTAGTTTCGCTGAATGTGTTTGTCGATGACTTTCGTCGACTCCTCAGGGATGACTAGAAAGTCACCAAAGCACTTGATGCAGGTGCAAGAGTGTGCGGGATGATACGGGTTTCTATTTCCACTTGGATGAGTATTTTCATGCCATTGGCTCGCAATTGTTCTTTAAGAGGTGTGAGTATGGGGACTTTATGTTCTGGAAATTTTCATCTGATAGTGACAAATTGGATGAATTAGGTTATCCGTAGACTGATGCGACGCAGCAGCGTCGACATCCTATTTTTACAATGCAGACATTTTCTGTCTAATGAAATGAATAACATCCAGGGATCAGCAATATTGAGGATTGAGGGTTTGATGACGGTTTGTGTCGGTTCCTCGCGTGACAGCAAGACCAGCCATGTGTGACGCGCTGCAGTAATAAGTTGGATGTGTCTAGCATTGACAAATGTCTGCATCAGGAGTGGCACGTGCTAAATGCTCGTCTATCCATTTACAATCCTTTCAACTGGAAAGCACATCCGCATGTACACGCCATATGATGATTGTCATTATAATCCACAGGATAATTAACGACATGTAGCGGACCCATCATCCCTACAAATCCTCAAACACCACACAGACGGAAGTCACCCGCATCCGGGCCGTTGTCGTCACAAATGTCAACTCGTTCGTATCGCTAAGTGACATAAGCAATTACACCCGACGACCTCATGAATCAATTAAATTCGTTTGTGGTGGATTTAGGAGATATATCAAAATAGCGCGCAGAGGTTGATCCAGTTCAATCCCATTGGCGCCCTCCACACTCGAGTTTAACGCAGTGATGTAGTTAGATATTTATGGAGGAGCAACTTCTCGAAAAGTTGGCGGAAGAATGTCTGCACATTATCAAGCAGCGAGACTCCCGAGCGGAAAGACTTATGGCACTTCATTTTGTTCGGAATACGTGCAGGGAATAGGATTGATAATTTTTCCCTCTCGCCATGCCGGTGGTGAGATGCTGGTCTGTTCGCGTTGACGCTGATGTGCTTTGGCAGCACACATTACTTGCACACGCTGGCCTTTGATAAGTTCTCCTGCTGCAGTGGGGTGTCTTGATGAAGGAAGGGATCTCTGCAATTTGTATGGAGTGAATTACGTAATCCCTTTCCGTCAGTTTTGGATTTGGCTATTTAATTTTCGTTCAAAAAGCGGAGCCACACAGCGGCTACGATGCAACATGTAATAGTTTCAAAGCGATAGTTGGATCTTAGAAGGGATTTGTATGTTTGAGCTGTAATTGAATAATGTATGGATAATGAGGAGTGAAATTTTCATCAAATTGAGTGTGTTGTAGAGGAGAAGGAAATAAAGAAAATAAGACTGTAGACTGATTAAGTCCATCAGGTGTTGGGGATTAAGTGCAGCACTCAGATTTTGCCCTTGCTTCCGTTTTTCTAGTGCGGACGGTCGAAGAAAATATTCAATGAAATAGCTTTTATATGCAAAAGAGGCTACACGGTGTACAGACAAATATAATATCATCAGCTTAAACGTTAGTAACAGAGGAACCGGAACGAAGAAGATGTTCGATAGCAAAGTTTCGTTGTTTTCACGTGTAGTAGGTGTAAGTGGAAAGCACGAAAAAAAAAAACAACCAATTCTTGTGTGTATACCGACTTCATTTCATAAACTGAAGAGAATGTGACACTGAATGTGATTTGCGAATAATAACAGCGTAAAAAAACAAACGGCCTAATATTTTTTGTAATTCAATTCGATGTGAATAAGGCAATCCTCTGGGCGGACAGTGGAAGGATTTTTATTTTGGGTATATGATGATCTTCTTCGAGGTGTTAATTGTGATCAATGTTTTTTTTTTGCAATTTGTGTTTATTAAATTCATGTTACTTATATGCTAGACAAAATTACTTAAAGCTAGCTTAATTAAGTGAACAATGTTCTTAGCCTAACTTCCTGACCCTATGCAGGTACTCTAAGTTAATCTGATCTTAATATTAATTTGCCTTTCGGCGTCTGAATTTATGTATATAATTCTTAAAGTCTTAAAGTTACTTTCATTATAGACCAAGAACTTGGCTCAAAGATCTCACTTTTATTGTGATCAATGTATTTCCATCTGAGTGGATTGACAAATCATCTTTCCTCAGCACTAAATCGATTTTCCAAAAAGTTCCTTTCCAAAACAGATGAATAGCTCAAAGAAAACGTCTCCCCGAAACCAATGACGTACACAATGTCACTGAGAATGACATAAATTGTGAAGTCTAATGATAGTTTAGTTTAGTTTAAAAGGCATTTTTTTTTATTGTTTATCTAATAGTATCTTAAAACTAGGTATAAAACGCTTAACCTAGGCACGACAGAATCGAAATCTTATAACTACTTACTGGCTCTATGCGGGCGCTCTAAGCTAAACTATTAATATATTTGTTTTTGCCTTTCGGCTTCAATGCTAGTTATTTTTTTAAAATTAATAAAAACTATTATTTATTTTTTAAAACTAAGAAAACGTTTTTTTTTTAAAAACTTAGCTATCTATGGAATTTTCTACAAAAAAATCTTAATCTACCTTAATATATCCTATTCTAACTTAAATATACTTACGACTAACCTTTTTTTATTTATTTTTTTTTTTTTTTTTTTTTTTTTTTTTTTTTTTTTTTTTTTTTTTTTTTTTTTTTTTTTTTTGTTATTATGTGCAGTTTTTATATTTATTCTTAATTACTAACTTAACCTAACTTATACTAAATGTGAGTTGGCCGTGGGGGACCAACCCTAACCTACCAGGCTGACGACAGCTGGGGTTCCTGGTGTGGCTCTAACCACCAGTAGAACCCCCGGTCCTTATCCGTGTCCATCCTATCACGGATGGAGATGGATGTGCTGAACCGGAGAGCATCCCGACTAACGACGTTGGCATCGTACAACAGTCGCCTGTCCACTGTCCTTCTCACCACGTGGTAGATAAGTGGACATGCCTCCGCATCCTGGATCAGTCCAATGCGGTCAAGATACAAGAACGCTTCCGGTGGAATAAAACCCCTTCGGCGAGCGTTCTCGTGGTATTCGTCATTTGGGTAGTAGGCCCCAAATATGAGATCATTCTCAGAGGTCATGGCTCGTGCAACATGCCTCCGAATCAGTTTAATAATAAAATTATCAACCCTATTCACGTTTGCTTCGTTATACAAGACCTCATTAGGATAGAACTTCTTGTAGTCAGATTCCGGGGTTCTGTACTTCTTGAGACATGCGCGAAGACATTGTCTCTCGAAGACCCTCATCTTTTCCATTTGGGAAGGACTCACATTGAACCACACAGGACAACCATACACCATGATTGGCCGAATGAGGGCCGTGTAGCAGATTCGCTTCACTTTGGCTTCAAGTTGGCTGCTGTAAAACAACCCCCTTGCCATAGCGAAGCCTTTCTTAGCTTTCGTCAGAGCTGTATCTATATGGATACCTCCATACAGATACTGATCCAACATAATGCCAAGATATCGCACTACACTTTTCAGGGCTAGTGGCTGACCCCGTGGGTCCAATATGCCGAACTTGCGCCAATTCTTTTTCGTATCTCTTGAGGCCCTGTATAACGGAGTCCGGAAGAGGATTGTTTCACACTTCTGGAGGTTGATTTTCAACTTCCAGTCGTCGCAAAATTGCTGGACTTTTTCGAAGTCACGTTGCAGGAGCGTGTTAATGACTTCTATCTTTGGTGCCGTCCGGTATGCAACCCAATCGTCGGCGAATGCAATCAAGTTGTACATGGAGCCAATCAGTTCGCTGGTGAAAATACTAAAAAGGATTGGTGAGTTCACTGCACCCTGTTGGAGCCCATTTTTTATTTGGAAAACGTTGGTGGAAACTTTGTTGCCACTTTTGACAACAAAACTCCTACCCGTTACCATGTTATAGATCGTGTAAAGCAGCGGTTTGCTTATACCCATCCTCGTCAACTTAAGGAAGAGGCCTTCCAACCATACGGTGTCGAATGCCTTTTCCAAGTCAACGAGACAGGCCCCGGTGCACTGTGTTTTGTGGTTGTTCCACTGAATGTCCGAAACCAGTTTTGACGCGGCATGTACAGTATCATGCCTCGCCCTAAATCCAAACTGGTTGTTCGGTATAATTTTGTTGTCCTCAGTCCACTGGATCAGGACCCTGTTGACAATCTTTTCGAAAACCTTGCTTATGCAGGGGAGGAGGCTTATCGACCGAAGATTTTTCGGAAGCGAGGAATCTTTGTCCTTTTTGGGGAGAGGTTGCACTACCGCCGTCTTCCAATGCGCTGGGTAATGTGTATTACTCAGTGCATTGTTAAACAGGATTGTGTATATCTCTACCGCCTCGTCAGGGAGATGACGTAACACTATATTTGGTATCCCGTCGATGCCAGTCGACTTTTTGTTCTTCAAACCGTTGAAGATGTCTTTGAGTTCCTCCTTCGAAATGAGGATGGCATTGGAGCCATCTTGGGCAACAGCATTAGTTGCCTGATTTTCGTCATTGAAACTGGTAAAACCAGGATTCTCAGAACGCCACTGCTGTATTTCATTTCTAAGGTGGAAGTGGTTCAGCATGGCTCTGTTCTCCAGGTCGTGGTTCGGCCGACGAGAGTCGTTGACCGTGTACACTTTCTGAAAAACAGCTCCTATTGCCTCTACCTTCTCTTGGGCATCCTCAACAATGAAGAACTCATTGTCAAGCACAGCCTCATCCGGATCTATGCCAACCGAAGTTAGTAGGTTTTCATTGTCGGTTGTCCTGTCAAGTCGAACAGCCTCTAAGTCGTTATGACCCCTCCTTCGGAAGATTCGATTGATTTGGGGAAACATACCCGGACCGTTAGAACGTACGGCCCGAATCCTATCTCCCCAATACGAATTGACAGCAATTCTATAGTTCATCCGAATCAACTTCTGGATGTTCTTCAACAGCGACTTGAGCAATCGTATTTCCGGGTCGTCTGGGTCTGTAAAGCGTCTGTATAGAGTCTTCAGTCTCGACAGCAGTCTGCTTTTTTGCACGTGCAGTGCGTCGATGGTATCATTACGATAAATGTCGCCATCTGTCGTAGGTGATACCTTAGGAAGCGTCCTGTCCATGGTTCGTTGAATTGTGTTGTCGACTTGTATGAGGTACTTGTCAACCTCTTCGTTCGTCAGGTTTCTGTCCGAAGGTGGTGTTATCTCGCTCGAACGTAGTTCCCTGGATAGGACCCTAGAGAAACGCGACCAACGAGCCCTTCTATAATCGAAAGGGTGCGTCTCGGCGAATTCTTCAAGCTCCACCAGCTCGTTCGGGAATTGAATAACCGCGGCAAGACCACAGTGGTCACTGTCGTACTCCACCGTTGTCATACAATTCCTAGTGCGAGAGTCTACGTCTCGTAACGTCAGTCGTCTATCTATTAGCAGGAGATCCAAATAAGACCCGCTTCTGGGAAACGACGGTCTATCGGTTGCAAGCAAATTCAGCTTGAACTCAATGGAGTGCCGCGTCATCCACTCAAAGAGTGAATTTCCCCTCGGATTTGGAACAGAATTGCCCCATTCCATGTGCCTGGCGTTCAAATCTCCGGCGATGACAAAATAATTCTCCTCCGAGCAAAGCCGAAGCTTTCGGAAGAGAGTCTCGAGCTCTGAGATGAAATTTGCAGACTGAGGTGCATCTGATGCATAGACCGCAACTACGTACAGTTTCCTTCCACCTTGGAGAGAAATACACGCAATCGAAGCCTCCAGTACACCGAAGGTTCGCACCTCACCGCAATACACGACTTTATGGCGTAAGCCTTTTTTAATGAACAGAGCGACCCCGCCCGCTTGTGTGGAACGGGGGCGGTCTCTTCTAATGACTGTGTAGTTTTTGTACCTGAGTACGTGCTTCCGGTTTAGCTTGGTTTCGCTAACCATCAACACATCAGGCTTATGGGACTCCAAAAGGTGAAGCAAAGTCAATCTTCTCTCGATCCTGACGAGTGAATTTACATTCACCGCCAGGATCGAGAGGTCTCCAGCAGCTGGCGTATCCATTTTTATGGATACGTTCTCGACCCACCGGGTCTTGACGAAAGGACTCGCTCCATTCGCACCAAACGATCTTCAAATCGCTCAATCTTGGCCATCATTGTCGACACAAGATTGAACAATTCGGGAATTCCCATATTTGGGGCCCCTACTGGTGCCGACGTTACTGCCGGCAATGTCTGTTGTGCCGATCGCCTACCTGACACCATATTGGCGTAGGAAACCACCGGCGTAACAGTTGTGGCTGGAATTCTCGGCACTGGCCTTGAATCCGCCACTTTTGTTGTTTTTTTTAGTTCTTTCTTAAGCAACTCTCTATGGAGTTGCTTGACCTTTGGACAGCCCCTGTAGCTTGAGGGATGTCCACCTGCACCACAGTGCACGCACTTTAAGCGCGCCCTGTCCTCAACTCTCCCCTCTCCAAGGGGACACTGCGCAGACAGATGCCTCTCTGCGCATTTGCCGCAACGAGGCTGCTTGTTGCAGTTCGCCGCGGCGTGGCCAAAGGTCTGGCATCTTGCGCAGAGAAGCATCTGTTTCGTCCTCCTGAGCCTCTCCCAGGAGACCTCCTGTTTGTTGAGGAACTTAATGCTCCTCAGACATTCAATTTTGCTCCCCGGAGAGACCTGGACCAGGAAGAGGGGAAGCATGCGCACAGGCGGCGTTCTGGATCGGACAGTGGAGAAGCGACGAACCGCCACAAACTCCACGCCCTCTACCTTCAATTTTTGAAGAGCCTTCAAGATACTCTCCGGCTCAGTTGCAGCAGCTAAGCCCTTGAGAAGGACCGTATGGATCTTCTCGCTTTTTAGGGTGAAAGTGGTAAACTCCACCCCAGCTGTCGTCAACGAAGTTTTAACTTTTTTAAAGCTGTCCTCTGTTAAGCAGTGGACAGCTTGCTTCTCATTACCTTTATTTTTAATGAAAAAATCGTCCCCCACAGACAACTCACATACCTGAATGGTGTCCGCGGTTTCCATGCCGCTGATGTTTATCGGCGGCACCCTTTGTTTCCTATTATTTTTCTGTTGCTGCTGTTGTTTTTGCTGCTGCTGTTTCTCTGGTTGCTGCTGCTTCTGCTGCTGCTGGTGTTTCTGGTGCTGCTGTTGTTGTTGCTGCTGTTGTTGTTGCTGCTGTTGTTGTTGCTGCTGTTGTTGTTGCTGCTGTTGTTGTTGCTGCTGTTGTTGTTGCTGCTGTTGTTGTTGCTGCTGTTGTTGTTGCTGCTGTTGTTGTTGTTGTTGCTGCTGCTGCTGTTTTTCTTGCTGCTGTTTTTGTTGTTGCTGATTGTCAGCCCGTTTTGTTTCAAGCTTTTGCTGGAGGGCTTTAATAAACTCCTCCAGCTCATTTTTTTGCTTGATCTTCTCCTCCAGTTCTTTTTCAGCTGCATCAATTTCGTTTGACGAAGCGAGTTTTGCAAAAGCATTCCCACTTCCGCTGTACGTCACAATGTCGTTGTTTTCTGTTTTTTTAACAGACTCCATAGTACGCAGCCGTCTCTTAAACTGCGCCTGCGGCTTCATTTTCTTCCTTCTCTTCTTGCTTATGTTTTTGCTGCTTTCCGAGTTGTCACTCGAAAGCAGCTCTTCATCCATTTTAAAATGGTTTTTTTATTTAAATTGATTGTTTTTTTTTTCAATTTGCTTGAATTTTTATTATTTTGATTTGTTTTCCAAATATTTTTTTTTTGTTTGTTTGTTTGGTTGTCTAGGCAACCACGCACTTAAGTCGATGTACGTCTTTCCTGTACGGATTATTGTAATCGACTATAAAGTCTAATGATAATCGGTTAGTCAATGTTATTTTTTGGCGATTGATTTTCAAGATGTCTTACAACTTCGTTTTTTGAGAATGTTTTTCCCATTATCTTTTCTAAAAGGTGTGTGGAGTATCATCATTGGCTTCCTCTTAGCACACTCTTTAGATATACATATGTCCTATTTCACCACACTGTTGCATTGTTTCATCTTCTTCGAAGCTCTTCATAATTGTCTATTTTAGAAACCACTTTTAGAAACTCCTTTTTCAGGGCAAACTTAAGTCTGCTCCAGCTTAAGTCTACTTTTAGCAAACAGAGGCGTTGCACCACTGGCATAGAAAAAGCTGGCTTTATCGTCACATGCAACTATATCTTCACATTTATGGAATTACTCAATCAATCACGTGATCGGAAATGGTCGCCATCACTGAAATTTAATTTTTAATGTCGCTAAAATTATAACAGATTGACGACTCCGTGGTTAGGCTTTTTTGCTCCAAACATAATTCTCGAAATTCCTTCCTCAACTTAAGAACGTTTTCCTTTTTTCCTGCAAATACTTCGTAATTCCTTCAGGTTATTGTCCAGCTTACTACTTACTTACTTATCAGGCCGGCGAGCCATGAAGGGTCAGAGCCTGAGCAATTGCTGCCTTCCATAGCTGACGGTCCTGGGCACGCTGCTTCCAGTCATCAAGGCCAAGCTGTCTTACGTCCGCGATGACTTGGAGGTTCGGTCGTCCTCTTCTTTTCGAACCAGGAGGCTCAGATTCGAAGACCCTCTTCGCTGGAGCGTTGCTGTCCATGCGTTCGATGTGGCCGAGCCAGTGTAGTTGACGGATTTTTGCCTTCCGGACTACATCCACATCCTGGTACAGCTCGTAGAGTTCGCGGTTATGTTTTCTCCTCCATTCACCTTCCTCGCAGACGGGACCATATATCCGACGTAGAATTTTTCTTTCGAAGGCACCAAGAATCAGCTCTGCAGACTTGCTTATCGTCCAGCTTTCAGCTCCATAAAGCAGGACTGGCAGTATAAGGGTCTTGTGAAGCAAGACCTTTGTCCTTCGAGTCAGGAGTTTTGACCCCAGTTGTTTCGACAAACCGAAGTAGCATCGGTTGCCAAGGGTGGTTCTACGTCGGATCTATACTGAGGTAGACGAACTCCTTTACTACCTCAAAAATATAGTTGTCGATTTTTCCATTTTGTCCTAGGTGTTATGTGGCGGAAGAATCGCTTGTTGTGTGTAGGCAGACTTTACTTCACAAACTGAAGCGGAATTGAAGTTATACTGCAAAAGTACTTATATAAATATACTTATACTAAGGATGATTAGGAAATTCCCCGTTTCGAATATATCACACGATCGGATGGAAAGAACGATATGAATGTGTATGTAGAAGAAAAGATTGACAGCCATTTGTGGGATACAGTTGAGCCTTAAAAACACTCAGCAGTTTTAAATAAGCGCCTACACATCAAAAGATGGCTGTATTTTTATATATCCTAAACATTATAAAGCATGCGTTCATTTGACTCTGTGAAAATATCTAATTCAGTGTCAGGTCATCGTCGTCTACCGGAAGGTTTCCTTCTTCGCTTGTATTCTTAGTGGACTAAGATTTTACCATGATTTAGAGATGTGCTGGTGCTTGTGCTCCTGGTCAATCCGCCAGGTACAGCAGCCTTGCCTATCTTCAATCTTGATATTGCTGTCTTGATTATGGTCGGGAGACGGAATTGTAGAAGTCAATGCCAGATTGGGTGGTATTTGGTCCATTATCGACATTTAACAGTCAGCAGAAGTGATGGTCGCCGTGGCGCAGTGGTAAGTGCATCGACTGCGGCGCAGAAAGTCTGGGTTCGATCCCCGGTCGGGACACCTAGCATTTTTTCACGGCACCACCTCTTTCGAGTTGCTGACAACACTCAAAGAGTATTAATTGTCTATGGAAAGCTTCTCAAATCTCGCCGTTCGGAATCGGCAAAAAACTGTAGGTCCCTTCTACTCGTGAAGAACAATAGCATGCACAACACGAGTAGTTGTTGTAGAAGCTAGGCCCTGGTCCGTTATGGGCTGTAGTGCCACTCAATTATTATTATTATTATAGAAGTGATTCTTTCAAATTCTCAGCATCGAACACAAATCCACTCCAAGTTGTCCGGTTTCTCAATCACAGGCCTCGGTCCGCAGCTATATCCACGGAATATTCAGTTTACCATTTGTTAAAATTTTTGGACCTCTTCCCTGCCACAGGCCCTCTTTACCTCCTCTACCGCGAGCTTTTCATGCTTTTCCGTTTCCTTCTGAGAAGCAAGTGCTCTCAGTGCTTTGCCTGCTCGAGTACATTAACACCTCTTGTTTTTCGATGCAGGGTTTCCTGCCTTCTGCCTTCTGTTGTATATTTCTTTTTAATGGTGCCGTAAGACCGAGCAAATCAGTCTCAATATTTTCAATGCTTCTTCTTCATCTTCGTCTTCTTTTTCTTCTTCTTCTTTTTCTACTTCTTCTTCTTGACTCCTTGACAGTCTCCATTCTGTTCTATTGTAGGTACACACAATGTCAAACTTTCCGAGGGTTTTCGGTAGACTCCATTGGCAAAGTTAATTGTGATCTGTTGCAATTGTAGCTTTCCGACGTTAAGCCGTGCTGTTCGGTCTCGAATCCGTTGCCCTTTTTTTATAACCGGGTTCGCTTCGCTAAAACAGTGGAATGATCCAAATCGATTTCGACATCTCGCGAAGTACAGACATCGAGAATACTGAAGGAGAGCCTCGATTGCATCGTGATTAGTCTGTTTGGATGTGGAGATGTGGGATCCGAGAGCTCACTACAGAACGATTCGGTTAAAATGTGAAGTCCGCAAGCCTGAGTCTGTTTCCAGATGTTTTGTTTTGTATGCAATGTGTTTTGAATTCTTCTTTGCCCTGCTATGCGATATATGTATGTGAAGTAGCTGAGGCATTGATGATATGTATGTTTTTTTAGGAAATCCTATCCACGGCACCTCTTTCTAGTTGCTGATAAAATTCTAAGAGTATAATTTGTCTTTGAAAAGCTTCTCAAATCTCGCCTTAAGGAGTCGGGAAAAAAGTGGGTCCCTTCAACTCGTGAGAGAACAAGCACGCGCAACACGAGTATCTGTTGTAGAAGCTCGGCTCTGGTCCCTTGTGTACTGGACGTTCAGAAATTTAGCCTTGATGTGGATTGTTCTAAGGCCTTCACCACGAGATTGTAGTAGCGAACTTTTTGCTTAAACCTGACACAAATAATAAATCTACATCCGACTAAGTGCTGCCTTCCCTCTCTGTACCAATCGCTTTAGCTGTTGCAATTGTTCACTTTCGTTTTGCTCGGCGCATGTGCTCCTGGATAATCCGCCAGCTACAGCTGCCTTGCCCATCTTTAATCTTGATATTGCTGTGTTGATTATGGTCGGGAGACGGAATTGTCAAGTCAATGCGAGATTGAGTGGTATTTGGTCCATTATCGACATTAAACAGTCAGCAGAAGTGATTCTTTCAAATTCTCAGCATCGAACACAAATCCACTCCAAGTTGTCCGGTTTCTCAATCACAGGCCTCGGTCCGCAGCTATATCCACGGAATATTCAGTTTACCATTTGTTAAAATTTTTGGACCTCTTCCCTGCCACAGGCCCTCTTTACCTCCTCTACCGCGAGCTTTTCATGCTTTTCCGTTTCCTTCTGAGAAGCAAGTGCTCTCAGTGCTTTGCCTGCTCGAGTACATTAACACCTCTTGTTTTTCGATGCAGGGTTTCCTGCCTTCTGCCTTCTGTTGTATATTTCTTTTTAATGGTGCCGTAAGACCGAGCAAATCAGTCTCAATATTTTCAATGCTTCTTCTTCATCTTCGTCTTCTTTTTCTTCTTCTTCTTTTTCTACTTCTTCTTCTTGACTCCTTGACAGTCTCCATTCTGTTCTATTGTAGGTACACACAATGTCAAACTTTCCGAGGGTTTTCGGTAGACTCCATTGGCAAAGTTAATTGTGATCTGTTGCAATTGTAGCTTTCCGACGTTAAGCCGTGCTGTTCGGTCTCGAATCCGTTGCCCTTTTTTTATAACCGGGTTCGCTTCGCTAAAACAGTGGAATGATCCAAATCGATTTCGACATCTCGCGAAGTACAGACATCGAGAATACTGAAGGAGAGCCTCGATTGCATCGTGATTAGTCTGTTTGGATGTGGAGATGTGGGATCCGAGAGCTCACTACAGAACGATTCGGTTAAAATGTGAAGTCCGCAAGCCTGAGTCTGTTTCCAGATGTTTTGTTTTGTATGCAATGTGTTTTGAATTCTTCTTTGCCCTGCTATGCGATATATGTATGTGAAGTAGCTGAGGCATTGATGATATGTATGTTTTTTTAGGAAATCCTATCCACGGCACCTCTTTCTAGTTGCTGATAAAATTCTAAGAGTATAATTTGTCTTTGAAAAGCTTCTCAAATCTCGCCTTAAGGAGTCGGGAAAAAAGTGGGTCCCTTCAACTCGTGAGAGAACAAGCACGCGCAACACGAGTATCTGTTGTAGAAGCTCGGCTCTGGTCCCTTGTGTACTGGACGTTCAGAAATTTAGCCTTGATGTGGATTGTTCTAAGGCCTTCACCACGAGATTGTAGTAGCGAACTTTTTGCTTAAACCTGACACAAATAATAAATCTACATCCGACTAAGTGCTGCCTTCCCTCTCTGTACCAATCGCTTTAGCTGTTGCAATTGTTCACTTTCGTTTTGCTCGGCGCATGTGCTCCTGGATAATCCGCCAGCTACAGCTGCCTTGCCCATCTTTAATCTTGATATTGCTGTGTTGATTATGGTCGGGAGACGGAATTGTCAAGTCAATGCGAGATTGAGTGGTATTTGGTCCATTATCGACATTAAACAGTCAGCAGAAGTGATTCTTTCAAATTCTCAGCATCGAACACAAATCCACTCCAAGTTGTCCGGTTTATTAATGACATGCCATGTTTCGCACCTATATCGACGGGATATCCACTTTACCATTTGGTAAAATTTGTGGACCTCTTTACTGCCACAGGCCCGCCTTATCTCCTCTACCGCGAGATTTTCATGCTTTTCCGTTTCCTTCTGAGAAGCAAGTACTCTCAGTGCTTTCCCTGTCCGAGTTCATTAACAGATCTTGTTCTTCGATGAAGGGTTTCCTTGTCCCTTTTGTTGTGTATTTCTTCTTAATGGTGCCGAAAGACCGAACATATCGGTCTCAATGTTTTCAATGCTTCTTCTTCATCTTCGTCTTCTTCTTCTTCTTCTTCTACTTTTTCTTGTTGACTCCTCCTCTCCATTCTGTTCTATTGTAGGTACACACAATGTCAAACTTTCCGAGAGTTTTAGAGAGACTCCATCGGCAAAGTTAATTGTGATCTGTTGCAATTGTAGCTTTCTGACGTTAAGCCATGCTGTTCGGTCTCGAATCCGTTCCTTTTTTATGTCAGGGTTCGCTTCGCTACAACAGGGGAATGATCCGAGTCGATTTCGACATCTTGGGAAGTTCAGACATCAAGAATACTAAAGGAGAGCCTCGATTGCATCGTGATCAGTCTGTTTGGATGTGGAGATGTGGAATCCGAGAGCTCACTACAGAACGGTTCAGCTAAAAGGCGAAGTCCGCAAGCCTGAGTCTGTTTCCAGATGTTTTTGTTTTATAAGCTATGTTTTCTGACTTTTTTTTTACCCAGCTATGCGATATATGTATGTTAAGTAGCTAAGGCATTGCTGATATGTATGTTCTTTTAGGAAATCCTATCCACGGTCGTGTGAAGTCGGGAAAAAAGTCGGTCCCTTCAACTCGTGATAAGCTCGGCTCTGGTCCCTTGTGTACTGGACGTTCAGAAATTTAGCCTTGATGCGGATTGTTGTAAGGCCTTCACCCACGGGATTGTAGCAGCGAAATTTTTGCTTAAACCTGACACGAATAATAAATCTACATCCAAATAACTGCTCTCTGTAGCAATGGCTTTAGCTGTTGCAATTGTTCACTTTCGTTTTGCCCGGTGCATCGCATTCCCTGGATGGCGGTAATATCTGCTTTGTAGCAGCCCATGGCCTCCTTTACTTCTTCGGCTTTACCTGGTTTTGTCCTTAATTCGTTGTAGATCCTTATACTAGACATTTATCGGCTCATAACTATCTGAATTTACGTAGTGAAAAAGTTTACCTCAAACACTATGTACAACTAGTGGGTCAGGTCGAATATTTAAGCCCTCTGGCAGAGGTTGACTGCTACACACGTTTGCTCATCAAACGGCTGTTGTTGTGATGGCTGTCCAGGGTGTGTAGGCTGTATGTCAACTTGACTTGTGCCCTGACAGATATAGTATTGACATCTTGAGAGATTAGGTTCGATTTACGACGTTGCCCAGTGGGCATAGATCCATGCATCTAAACAAGGATAAAACTGGTTGCAGTTAAATGTTGCTTCTACATTTAAGCCCTTTGATCAGCACCACACAAATCGAGATGGGGGGTTAAGGATTTGTACATGCACATGCTGACAACTCCACATATCAAGAGAATATCCACACGACAAGAGGTGGAGGACACAGAAGTAGCCACCGCGAGACTACACAAAGCTATTAGCGCTAAACGGCTCAAGGACACAAACGCGATGTCATAGGCTCAGTGATTTACTTTTAAATAAAGAAGTTGCTTAAGAAATAATTGATTAGTTTTTCACTGGTAACCAAAACTATATTTATCAGTTTTGATTGCAGCAAACATGCTTCATATGCATGTGCGCTGAAGCGATAAACACACAATTTCAACCCAAGCGCAGTTTTTTCTTGATCGACCGTCAAAGCACCGGAGCAAAATAGAGTCCCTTACTAGAAGCTAACCTTTGCATCTCCACACCATATACGTTTTACGTTTCATCGCTATGACAAAGCAATACCTGAATGCTTATCAGGAATTGGATAAAGATGGCTTCACACTCAAATTAAAGATAAGCACGCAAAAGTTCTCGATTGAGTGAATATCTGGACGCCAGCAATCAAGAATTTGGTTCAATTTAGTCACGAACCCAATACATTTGATTTTGACTACATTTAACCATGTTCGTGCAACGTGTCTCTCTTCATTCAATTAAGTCCATCAATCATTTTGACAAAATCATTCTATGATCTTAATCCGAGATAACCTCCAAATCAACCTTCGCCCGTGAAATACTGTGAAGCGTTCATTCGCTATAGTGATCCCGAAGAAATGAGATCAGAAATATTACTGCTGTTCGTCTTATGCTGTGTTGATGTCCAAAGTCGGGTATGTTCGCACAATTCATATCACAAGTGTGTCTTTCAGACAAATTTGTATTTTTTTCCAGTAGCGTTCGTTTGTGATTCATTTGGAGAAAGTTGAGTGCACCGCGAACCCAAGCTTTATCAATTTAACCGAGTGCTCAGTCCGAGAAGTCAACTCCGTTCCAACAATTTTCCTCGATGCGGTTCTGCTGCAGGACGTCAATAAGTTCACCTTCGGTATGAAAGTCGTTGTGCCCAGGGAGCAAGGAGACTTGGAAATGTTCAGTGTGAAGCGAATGGACGGATGTGTGTTTCTTGCAAACACATCCGATTTTCCTTTGGTCAAAATCATCCGCAACGAGTTGCAGAGATATTCAAACCTCCCTACCAAGTGTCCAGTAAAAGCGGTAAGTAAGTTTTCAAAAACGTCTCGCACTAAATACTCACCCCGGTCTTATGTAGGGTACGTCAGTCTACATTCGGGGCCTAAAGGTGGACCCGGACAACTTCCCCACATACGCACCGGAGACAAAATTCTCTAGCATTGGATACATGCTCACGGACACAGTGTCCATCTTCAATATGACCGTCAGTGGAACCTGTGAGGCCAGGCGGAAGTTTTTTAATTTCACATTTTTCTAAGGCGCTGGAACGATGGCATTGCAATATTTATTCATAAAATTTCAACTTTGCATTACAATTACGCGGCAATCTAATCCGTGCCCCATTCGAGGGAATCCTTTGTTCAAATCTTGCCCCAAGCCAACGTCATCGTTATTTACCCCAAACAAAGAGAGACACCAGAAGGAGAGAAATAGGACCGCAGTTCAGCGGTGTATTAGGATGTAATTCTGTTCTTTGAATAAATTCACTACTTGGGGTGTTTCTTGATCGCGTCTTTTGTGCTTATCACGGGTGCCCCAGCATTGTTCTTCGGCGATGCAGACTGTAACTGCTACGGTGAATGAGTAGGTAAATGGCATGACGCAGCAAAATGTTGGCGAGAGGGGGGGCAGAATTTATGCTTTACGGGTCTGACAGCGACATTGGTTAGGTGGCCTCGTTGACGTTGAGATAACGAGAAGATTCCGGCGAAAAAATGCTTGCACTGGGGTTAGCTGTAAGAAGTTTTGTAATATCTTACTTGTTGGGTGGAAACTTTTGTTGTGTTTGCAAGAGCGAAACCGAGAAAAGAACCAAAATGTTTGCAGATTGATGTTCGTAAGAAGTTGGAATACATTCTTTTTTGAAGGAGGGGAATGTGCAAGGACGTACTTGAACCGATTTATGATACTTGTTCCAGTTGTCTCGGGTAAAACAAAGGAATGAGAGACTTTTTTTGTTATTCGCCACGGTACAGACATCTAATTTGAGTCAAAGGATCAAACTGTCATATATTTTTTAACCAGCATTAATTTACTTGAATTAATTTGTAAGAGAACTCACTGGAAATGAAGACATTTTTCATGGCGTTAATAGAGGCATAAGACTTGCGAATCCTGCGTTCTTTTGTTACTTAAAGTATCACAAAATCAGTGGAATGTTTGCAACGGATTTCTTAATGGTAGGACACTTTAAAATAATGAGAACTTGGTCGCACGGTATTTTACAGTCGCTAAAATCGACCAAGTACGCTGAAAATCTTAAAAAATTTTAAGAAATTTGGATAGAGTGGGAACACTTCTAATATTGTAGTGCCTATGCATAATCTTAGTCGTATCGCTGCTGTAAGTACAAGTGTTGCTGGTGATCTAATGTGTGGCTGGTCGCATAATTTCATATTTAAGCGACGTCAATTAGATCATACGATCTGACACAGAGGGTTATCTACGAACCCAATACGCGTTAAAACCGTCATTACTCCAGTAACGGTCGAGATACAGCCCGAAATAAGCACAAAATTAGTTAAAAATTACCTCGCAGGATTAAGTGTTGCGAATAGGTTTGAGAAGGTCATTTGAATGTAATTGTTATTCACACTAAACGACCATATCATATGCCATCTTACTTTCTTGCACAATAGAAATAAGGCTTGAAGAAACGAAATCTTGCTTCACGAAAACTTCTTTTGCGGCTACATTTTATTGGTAGATGCTTTGTGTAAATTTAGCTGCCAAAAAGAATAGCAGAGGGTCTGGAATAGTAATTGACTTAACTCGGAATGTATTGAGTGTTTCAAAATTGTAAATTTACTTCGCCGTTGGAGTCAAGTCCTTTCAATTTCACTTTACCTATAACTTAAACAAGTTATTCTTCTTCTATTATAAATCACACTAGAGTCCGAGTCCGGGGTGAACCTGAGCTTTAACCAACATAACAACTGCCAGGATCTCTCTCCAGCTGTCTACAATTGTGCACTCCAAGTCCACTTGTGTGCGCCATCTCCACCAAGGCCGTCCTTTGTTGCGTCCCAATAGCTCGGATTGGAAGACTCTTTGGGCCAGATCAGTGGTGTCCATACGTACACATGGCCTAGCCATCTTAAGCGTTATACACGACGATGCCCGAACATCCGCATGTCGCCCTACAAGCTATAAAGATCATCGCTGAATCTTATTTTCCAAATGCAATCAAGGCAGAGAGAATCGAAAATCGCACGCAAAACTTACAGCTTTCTCATCCGTTTTAGGCCGTGAAGGAGGACTGGGATGATCCAATTATACAAAACAAGCTTAGTCCTTCAAGAGATCTTTCTTTAGCAAGTTTGAATCCTCTGTATGCTTAAGAATTTTCATGCTTATAAGGACTAAGTCCGGTCTTAAGCAAACTCCGGTGCAACCCTTTGAACTAGTGAAAATCAAACAAAATAAAGATAGACAGAGTGTTTAACTAAAGGGTGATTTTTTAGCTATTATCTTTTTGGCAACACTGGCTTAAACAGCTGACGCACGTTTCATGTTTTGTTTCACTGTCAAACATCTTCAGTTTGGTCTACAATTTAACCATGAATAGTCTTACAAACGAACAACGCTTGGGAATTATTGAATCTCATTACCAAAATGCGGTATTACCAAAATCTGTTAAGAAAGTTCATCGCGCGCTTCTTCCATTTTATGGTCGGTCAATTTCTGGTTCAATGGTTAGGTGAATAAGCAGAATTGTTGATTTTGGGGTGAATATCAGCCAGAAGCATTGCAAGAGCTACCAATGCATCCTGAAAAAGTCATAGTTTGGTGCGGTTTATGGGCTGGTAACATCATTGGACCGTACTTTTTCAAAGATGATCCGTGATAGGATGGACACGGATAAGGGTTCTACTGGTGGTTAGAGCCACACCAGGAACCCCAGCTGTTGTTACCCTGGTAGGTTAGGGTTGGTCCCCCACGGCCAACTCACATTTTGTATAAGTTAGGTTAAGTTAGTAATTAAGATTACATATAAAAACTGTACAAAATTTAAAAAAAAAAAACAAACAAAAAAAATTTGTCGTAAGTATTTTTAAGTGAAAATAGGATATATTAAGGTAGATTAAGATATTTTTGTAGAAAATTCCATAGATAGCTAAGTTTTTTAAAAAAACGTTTTCTTAGTTTTAAAAAATAAATAATAGTTTTTATTAATTTAAAAATAATAACTAGCAATGACGCCGAAAGGCAAAAACAAAACAAATATATCAATAGTTTAGCTTAGAGCACCCGTATAGAGCCAGTAAGTAGTTATAAGATTTCATTTCAGTCGTACCTAGGTTAAGCGTTTTGTACCTAGTTTTAAAATTCTATCAGATAAAAAATAAAAAAATGCCTTTTAAACTTCAACTTAAACGCGCAACAATGGACTTATTGAGAGGCGAGTTCGGTGAACATTTTATTTCACATCCGGGACCGGTCAATTGGCCGCAATTGCGATTTAACGCCTTTAGACTTTTTTTGTGGAGCTATGTTAAAGCTCATGTCTATACAGACAAGCCCACTTGTGCGCACCATCTCCACCTAGGCCGTACTTTGTTGAGTCCCAATAGCTCGGATTTGAAGGCTTTTTGGACCAGAGCAGTGGAGTCCATACGTCCACATGGCCTTATCTTAAGCGTTAAATCCGACGATAACCGAACATCTACATATCGCCCTAAAACCTATAAAGATTATCGTTGAGTACTCTTTTCCAAATGCCATCAACGCAAACAAGATCAAAAATTGCACGCAGAGAGGGCTGGGATCTTCCAATTGCCAGCTTAGTGTTCTATTACTCAATTTGCATCTTGAACCCAAAGAAGTAGCGAGCGGCAAGAGGGAACTTAAAGAATGTTAGAATAATACTCTGACGACGCATCAGTTTTCAACCACACGCGGCAACATCATCTACTGACAGCACCACTTTGTCGTGGGAAGGATCGCGCAACACCACCACGTGCACAAATATTGCGGCTCATCTTTCTTTAGCAAGTGTGAATCGTCTTTATGGTTAAGAATTTTCATGCTTATAGGGACTAAGTCTGGGCTTAAGCAAACTCCGGTGCAACCCTTTGAATAAGTGAAAATCAAAAAAAATTAGCACATAGTGTATTATTATAAATAATTTATATTCATCTTAGCACGGAACCAATATTCTTAGATTAGGTACGACAAGAGGAATTTGAATTTACTTGAAAGACAACAATTCTCGTGTTGTGAACGAAATACCAGTTGTTACGCTCGAACGAGTCACCTAAAATTTAACATTCCAAATGGCCAACATTAGACGTGGTAGGGGCCAACATTTTTTATGATATTGTTTTAAAAAAGTAAACAGCGTGAATTGTTTGACCGATAATAATAATTGTAAGTTTCAGTTACAATCGATGTCCGGAAAAAAATTAAAAAATTAAAAAGACTTGAAATTGAAAAATTATAATTATTTAATATAAGTATTCGAAAAAGTTTATTAATAATAATTTAAACTTACGAGTGAATAATAACAAAATAATTTTCAACAGTTAAATCGCGTAACTGAGTTCGGGGTGGACCTAATGATACCAGAAGTGAAAGTGTGGATGACCATGGTAACAAAATGAGCTGTGACGTCGACAAGCGTTGCAAGCGGAGAAAGTTATATTTAAAACAATGAAAGGTTGTTTTCATAGCTTTGCAATATAGTTTTCCTTTTGTACTGATTTTGCCGTTGTCTTAGATACCAATGTTTGAAGTTAATACCAGAAAGGAAGATCGACTGAACGGCTGATTAAACAGCCAATTTTCCTTTCGCACCTCAAGTATTTGACGGTTATATACGAACTTTGGCGAATAGTGCCTATATTTGACAGTTATTAACCGAACATTGAACATTTTCTCATTCCACTCAAGTCTCACCTCCAAAAAAGGCAACATGGCGGCTAATTCGTGAATGTTTTTACTCTATTGCTGTTTAACGCTCCCAATTTCTGTCATTATTTTGTGGGAGAGGTTTTATCAGATATCAATGTGTGAAGGAGACTGTTAATACCCCATCTTCCTCTCGCACACCAGAAGCGAGAAGCTGATCAGTTGTTTACGCAGCTCACGCATACTCTCACTTAGGAAAAGAATCCCTATCTGTGAATCAGCTGTTCAAGGGAGAAATGTTATGAAAAACATTGAATTGAAGGGCAATAGACGAGGGTGTAGACTGTTTCCGTTTCTAATTTGTTTCTGGTTAAATGGCACATAGTGACATAAGGTATGCAGCGTGACATTATTATGACTTGATATAACAACTCTGATCAATAAGTTCTTACAATACTAGAGGAAAAGTAAAGTTTCAAACATGTGGCGATATATTTCTTAACACATTGACACTGTAACAGTGTCCTTTTGTGGTCGCCGTGGTGTGGTGGGTAAGTGCGATGACTCAGACGCTTAGGTTCCAGGTTCAATTCCAGGACTGAGCACCTCGCACAACACGAGCAGTTGTTGTAGAAGGTAGGAACTCGTCCCTTATGGGCTCAATTATTATTATTACAGTGTAATTTAGCATGATATAATAACCCAGGCGATATTAAGCATTAGACTTACAATTTTTCCCGGTGAGTGACATTTTGTAAGCATAAAGTAGTCGCAGTAGGATAACTCTATTTCGACCAATTTGACCGTGGTACTCGAGTAGGTGTGGGCTGGTGTGTCTCATGGTCATATGACACTTTTTTCATCGGCAAATGTAGCTGCTTTTCCTGCAGTTCGGCCTCGAATCGGCTTAGTAAAACGGCAACAAAGATCTGTGGCTGATCTGTCTTTATTCACACCGTACGAATTCCATTACATTTTATGGCGTCCAATTTTCGATTGCTCCGTGGTCTCTGGTGAGTACAAGTGGATTCATGTTTTGTCGACTGTCACGAAACGACGCAGGGGTTCCATCGGATTGTGCATAAACAGCTTCACAAACTGCTCTGATATGGTCTAAGGACTATGCATATTTATCAAAATGAATAAACCTAGCCAAACTTCCTCATACCAATATTTTATGCAGTCTTTATTTTTAGTAGTAGCCTTTTTTTGTAATCTGGGGACTCACCCGAATCTGTAGTAAGCGCATATAACCGCTTACTACCACATGGTATATTTTTCGTACGATTGCGGTCTATGAGACGAGGTACTTACCTGACAGCCCTCCTATATTCTACTGAAAGTTTCACAGGCAGATAGCGAGTTACATCTCCCACCTGCCATCACCTCACCCTTTATGTTTTCAATCCACACGTGCCTATCAATACCCGATGCAGTACCAAAAGAATCGATGCTTTACCAAAATTGTTGCACTGGTGGTCGCGTAAGAATTGCAGACTAAGCGTCTGGAGGGTTTCCGCTCTACATGCAATCACCTTGGCAAAGAAAAGGTTTCATAAGCAATTGTAAAATTCATATTGTTCAGTTAGTCTGACAACAAACGAACATATAACAATTTAGAAGTCATTAGAAGTTTAGCTCTTTTACTGATTTCTACAATTTTCTGTTTCTAGTTTACATTATTCAAGTTTTTGCGTTATTTTTGGTAGTTTTTAATTAATTTTTGGACAATTTTGAATCCTGCTGAAAAAGCCACTCATACAGTACTCACATATTGCAGGTTTAATCTGTCAATGTCGAATTCAAAACAGACTGGAGGTAATTGCTTTCTCCTTGCATCGCAAGTCAGAAGATTCACTTAAATGTAGGCACACAACCACCATACTCACACTCCCACTGTCTAGAATTTCGCTTTCAGAAACCCTCAGGCCTTGAAGCACACGGTCTGAGGGTTTCACCTCAAGCGTATCCATAACAAGCGAATAGACGTGTCGTATGCCATTGTGGAGCGATAAGGATTGTGTACGACATCCTCCTTTGAGGGGATGTGACTCTCAGTCCCAAGCTTGATTCAGAATACCCACGATGCTGGTGATTATCGTGTAGAATTTACATTCATAAGGAAGTAGGTGGGGCTGGGAGGCGGTAAATTCAATTATCATGACTTCATGTCGAGGGCTTTGATTGCTTTTTTTTTCCTCCTCCAGGAATGGATGTATTTCATTGCATGAGGGTGAGGAGAGTTAACTAATTGACGGCATTAATTTATACTCAGATAAGGCCATTATGATGATAATTTGATTACATGACAGCGTGAGCAAAAGCACATTCCTCTGCCTTATTTCGATAAATGTCAAAGACACTCCTGTGAAGTGAAACATGATATCCTGAAGCATGGTGACGAATTACTGTGGCTAGCCGCTGCTGGTGAAATTTGATGATATTGTGACCTGTGGTATGCGGAGGGTGGCTTGACACTAATTAAACTTGGAAACAATTTTGATATTGCCTCAGATTCTTCTTCTAGTCCTCTTATATCGAACTTAAGGGGACGGTTTTATGTACGGTTTTCTTTGATGATGTGATTAATAGTTGTTCCGTTATTTATCGTGCTATAATCTGGAGCAATAAGTCACTGTACACCATGTGTACACAAATGTCAAGCCAATTGCAAATTTTTGATTCACATATTGTAGATATGTTTAAAGTTCCGGGTTTCTTTACAGTTTACGGAGGTAAAAGAAGTGAAAGAAAAATCCGGAAAAATATTTTGTTTTAAAAATGGTATTTTAGAACAAAAAAGCTTATTGCAATGAAGAGTAGAATGGAAAAAAGACTTTCACCCAAAAATCAAAAACAAAATACACAAACTTGAAATTAAATTAATTTACTTAACAATTTGTCAACCTAAACACAGCCAGCAACACAACCAGGAAACAGAAAAGGAATTGATAGTAAACCAAAAGAAAATACGTTGTTGCAGGATCAGCATCAAACTTCCTAGTGATCATCTCATCCATAAGAAAATCATAACCAACTATCAGTATCCAAGCCGAGGTCCCTACGATCCACAAGGATCCACAAACCACCTAATATTCACCACCAGCATCAATGCACCACAGCGTAATGCATTCCGTGCGTGGGTTTTTTTGGTGTACATATATCCTTGCTGAGTGATCATACGGTGCGGCAGCGCGTGGCTTGATGGTAACCTTCAGTATGGGCTAATGAAGCCTGGGTTGATGAAGCGTGGCTTGATGACGCTTGATATTGTTGTTGAGATGGAGCAGAGCTTGGATGGTTTGATATGAACCTTTAGATTGGTTATTTGTAACTAAAGGCAAATAGATATTTTATGTACAGTGACTACAAAGATTGTTATACATTATTTTTTTTTACAAAATTTAATATAATATTGAACTAAAATATATAAAATATGTTAATTTTGTGTTGCTACTTCTAAGAACGTAAATAATGCAAGAGAATAACCAGAACATTATAAAACGTAGGATGAATAACGTATATGGTCGTTAATTTATTGGTATCGAGGGCGAAGCTTAATAAACACACAGCTATAGATTTTTTTTTTGTTTTTTTATAGTTGGCGCGCGTTAAAGAGGTTGCGACTACCCTTAAGTGACCAGATTTAAGTCAGTCGAAGCTATAGAGGAAGAGACGGAGCGGAGGTTAAATGTCTGTGGATTGTAATGAGAGGGGAATATTGAGCTGGGAAGAGCATTCCATATTCATGTGGTGCGGCTAAAGAACGAGTCTCTAAACTTTACTGTACGTCAGAAGGTGGGCTTAAGGGTGAACTTGACAGCACTGAGATTCCTAGCGAGGCGTGTTTGCGGGTGAATTCTTGAAGGGAAGGAATGCAGCTGGCTAATTCATTTGAGCATTTCTTGTTGAAATAGCTATAAAACAGTGACAAAGACGCGACATTACGTCGGTGTTCTAACGAGTAAATCGCCTTCGCAATATTGTTATCTCCTATAAGTTTAATCGCTCGCTTTTGGATTCTATCCAGTAGGTGCAGGAAGGTATTGGGAGCACCAGACCAGATAGGAGTGTTATACTCGAGCTTAGGGCAGATGTAGGCCTTGTAAGATGTAGCCAGATCAGAGAGGGTAAAGTATTTTTTGCTTCGTTATAGGAAACCTAGACATTTCGCAGCATTTTTGGCGACCTCAAGTATGTGATCATTCCAACTAAGTGTTGAGTTGATACACATACCGAGGATGAAAAGTTTTTCGGTTTCAACAACGCAGGTGCCGTCCATGGACAACGGCTGGTTATTTTGGGAACCGTTGAGTGACAGTTGACAGCACTTAGTTTTGGAAGCATTAAATTCCACTTGTAGCCCAAGCGATTATGCTGTCAAGGTCGGAATTAAATGTGCTTAACATACGCTGCCGTTCCAAGTCTACGGTCGAATTGCAGTGACGTGAGCCAAGGAACGAATATAAGAAGCTGAGGGTAATGTCATCAGCGAAGGAGTGAAAAGGATTAGAGGAAGCAGACAAGAGATCATTTATGAAAATGAGAAAGAGTGTCGGAGACAGAACAGAGGCCTAGGGAACTCCAGCTTTAATATGGTGGATATCAGACTTGAACCCAGCACGACTTGTATTGAACGGTTCGATCGGAAAATATTTAATCAAAAGTTTAATTTTTTGTAAAGTTTCCCATGAAGGGAGAAACAACAAAATGGGGATCCCAGTGGCTGATCTGTGGATTCTTAAATACTATTTCATTTCAAATGGAAGTTTTTCCGTGCTCTTCCTTCGAATGTAATTCAAATCTTTAAACTGCGTGTTATTATATACTTCACGGTTTTTGTAACAGTAAGAAGCCTGTTGTAAACCATATGCCTGAGCAAGCTACAGCAAAAGTAATTTTGTTATAAAACACACGCAATAAAATATCAATCTATTTACTCTAACCACTTTTTCGGACATATCGGTCGGGATCTCGGCTATAACCAGAGTAATGTAAGTTAGAGTTTATTTGCTTAGGCATGCTTTTTGGGGTGGCGATTTATAAGAACCCATGCTCTAACATATCAGTATTAAAAAAGGTTTAGAAAATGAAAGAATATAATATAAGGTTGGCAACTTAGTAATTTTAGAAAATAAAAGACTCGTTTCTAAGGAACGAAATAACTTTATTCTGTAATGTATTGCCTAATTTGAGCAATGACCTTTTCCCATCTTTCAGGTAGCATCGTAATTCCACGTTCATAAAACTTCTATTTTTTTTCAGTAAAAAACTGAACCAAGTATGATTTGTCATCATCATAGTTATTGAAATTTGTACCAAAAGTTTTTTTAAAAATCTGAATAAGAGGTAATCAGATGTTGCAAGGTCAGGAGTATATGGTGGGAGTGACAAAACATCCCAACCAAGCTCAAATAATTTTTGCCGAGTGAACAAGGATTGTGTGGCCTTGCATTGTCATCATCACCTTTTCGATTTGCAAATTCAGGCCGCTTTTTTTTTAACTACATTGCTCAATTTTATTTATTGTCATCTGAATTGATCGTTCGGTTGGGTGGTAAAAGATCAAAGAAGACAATTCTTTGTAGTCCAACCAGCTGGTTCATCCGCCTTGCTCCTTGATCTGTTCCGATTGACATTGTTGCCAACAACCCATTTTTCATCAACAGTTATCAATCGTTTTAAAAATTGATCATTTTCGTTACGTTTCTTTAATAAACCACAGATGTTAATGCGTTTTGTTAAATAATTTTCTTTCAGTTCATGAGGAACCCATACATATATGGAGTTTTCTTCTCTCACGAGAAGAGGGGACCCACAATTATTTGCCGAATCCGAATGGGGAGATTCGAGAAGATTTCAATAGATAATTAGTACTTTTTCAATTTTGTCAGCAACACCAAAGGCTCATGACGGTCACCCATCATCACTTGATCGGTTCAATGTGGGCAAAACGAAGTATATGCTGTCATGATAAATGATAAGGCGATGTTGTTTGATAATGTGAATGGAAGCTTATAAACATACATGGTATGGGGTATGATAAAACATTTCACTTTTTTACATCAACAGGCAATTTTACCAAATTTTGGAGAAAAGTATATACAAAGACTCGAACAGCAAATTTTACATTAAATTGGGTAGAGAAATGAAAAATGCTGTAAAATAAATGATCAGAGCTTGGACAATTAAATGCGCTAGGACTTAGAGAGCACCTATCGGTGTGTTCATACACAGATATGGAAGCTCCCATATACATATATTATATACGATTCGCCGGTGGGTGACATATAAGAAAACTTTTTTAACTGTCTAACCAGAAACAAAAGGCTCCTCATTGTACTTTGATTGATAGAGTTCCCCCTTTATACCAGAATGTAGTTTCTGTTCTATCGTGTATACTCTCCTTATCACTTTCATTTCAAGCGGCTTCAGCAAGATCATTGATAAAGACATTATACTAATTGCAGTTTTGACGCTCGCAACTAAAAATTTCCCGATGACCTAATACTGATCTGCTATTCTGCGGCTTTGCTTAAAGAATTGGTTTAGTTCTAGTTTGCAGCTATTTTTATCGTATTCTCTATCTGGACTATCTCTATCTATCGATCTATAAACCTTCTCCTAATAAACCTAGAGTATTCAACAATAGCATCATGAATATTTACGGATAAGAAAGGCATAATAATAATAATGGAGTGGCACTACAGCCCACAACGGACCAGGGCCTAGCTTCTACAACAGCTACTCGTGTTGTGCAAGCTACTATTCTTCTCGAGTAGAAGGGACCTACAGTTTTTTGCCGACTCCCATCGGCGAGATTTGAGAAGCTTTCCATAGACAATTAATGCTCTTTGAGAGTTGTCAGCAACTCGAAAGAGGTGTTGCCGTGAAAAGATGCGAGTTGTCCCGTCCGGGAATCGAACCCAGACTTTCTACGCAGGCGTCGATGCACTTACCACAACGCCACGGAGACCACTAGAAAGGCATGATTAATTATAAATTTTGGAATTTTTTTTAAAAGAAAAGAAAATTTTCTTGCTCTCGTTGTTCTTTTATTAGTTTATAGCTAATTTTGTTCTTCACCAAAACATAAAGTAAATATAAAGTGCTCTCACACAATCCCTGTTCTATCATTTTCTTTCTACCAGTGGAAAGTAAATTTGTGCTTCACTAACGTGAAACCGAGATCCATAGAATTCCTTAATATTCTTACGTGAACCTAAAATGTGCACTTTTTCCACTTCACATAAAGGAGCAAGTAAGCGAATCCCAAAACGTATCCTGACGAATTCAAGCAGTGACTAATTTTTCAAAACCACCCAACTGTCGTCAACTACTTCCGCCAAAAAAATGATTCTTGAATTCCTTTGACAAAGTGCATTCAATTCCCCGTGTCATCGGAGGTAAAATCGTATGAATTATCAAAATTTGCACAGAAGCCAACATGCAAAAGTAATACGCGAAAAAATGTTTCCTCGGTCACGAAAATTAAGCTTGTACCATCTTCTCAGAGGATGGAGTGCATGCGGTTCCACGACTCACTTGTGTTACTCGCTTGTATGTGAAATTGAACAGTTCAAATACACCTGTTCGACGATATCAATTATCCATGCAGATTTCTCCCTCATCGGTGCCCAGAGTTCGGCAATATCGTGGACCACCCACATGTGTGCCCAACGTTGGCAGATAGAACGAACGTCCGCACACACACGTTGCACTTAGCTCTTTAACCTGTCCCTCCTACAATCTCAGAAACACCCCTTAGTACAAAAAGGAAACCGTCGGGGAGTCATGAACTGAGCAAAAATCCCACCATGCAAGCTGCACCTGTGTATTAAAGCTACACATACACACACATTCAATATTCGAGGAAAATGGCAAAAAGTGATTTAGCAAACAGGAAAAAGAAAGAAAAGGAAAAACAGAGTGGAAACAGACGGATATTTTGGCGCTGGCACAAGGGAGGCGAGCAAACACGTGGGATAGGGATAGAGTGAAATTCAATTGATCAGGCTTACGTCTGATGTCAGGCGCATTAGAAAAACATGCTACTTCTGGCAAAATAGTGAATTTCATTCCCACCCGAGATGAAAAATTGATTTTATTTTGCATTCGAAAGGAAAACTCAGATGTGCAAGCACGGATGCCATGCCTGAGATTGCCTGAATTGCAAAGTCAATTGAAGATTTTCGTAGCAGAACCAGATTGAAGACGAAAAGGATTTATTCGACATATAGGAGCGTTTACAAAATTCGAAAGAGAGTTTAGAAATATATGTGGGCGATTGCTTAAGGGAAATAGGATGCGTTAGTGAGCCTCTTATCTCTTCTTACATTTCGGTAGAAGTCTAAATCCTTGCTACATTTGAATTTATTCGCGGAAACATCAGATTGTTGTATAGCTGGTAAAATACGGGCGATGCTGTACATGTATGTACGCTGCGAATGAATTTTATAAGTAAAACTTATGTGCTGCAGTTCAAAAAGAACTAGACTTAAGTCGTGAATGTCTAGACTAGTAGGTAAAGAGCGCCAGGGTGTACCAGGTCTGTTCAAAAAATAAGGTGAACTTTCAAATTAAGCGGGCTACGTCCGTTCGTTTCTCGATTTCTTTATTTTGTGATGTTGGTACACTCTCCTCGAACTGTCGAAAAACATGGATCAAAGAATTTGCATTCAATGTTGTGCGAAAAATGGAATTGACTTGAAAGGTTAAGAATGTTGAGAAAGTGAAGAAAATTGTTATGAAGAATCGGCGAATCTCTATTAGCATGCAGCGTGTGGCAGCGAAGTTCACTCCAAAATTGCTGAATTTACTCTTGCTTGTTGGTATATTTGTTGGCTAAGAAAACTGTTTATCATTCCACTTTTCCTGTTCCCAAAATTGAAGACCTTAAACATCTGTTACTCGAACTAACAGAGCAACTGAAAAAGCAGTTGTGATGTTTTTTGTTCTTCTCGTTTTACTAGAAGTAGTACCATGTAGGTGGTACTGCCAGAATAGTTCGACGCAGAATATATACAGAATACCACGATCGACAGCTACGATTTTGAGGTGTTAAAGACGTAAACTTAAGAAGGAGGTCTGACGTAGAACCAACGGCTAACAAGCTGTATTACTTGCGCTTGTCCAATCAACTGCGCTCAAAACTGCTTACTCTAAGGCCCAACACTATACTCTGAATTTGCTAGTTCTGCTGGGGGTCGAAATATGGATGTCGTCTGCAAAGCTGCAGAACTGATTCTTTTAAAGGGAAAGAATTCTGCTTTGAATATATGGTCCCACCTGTAGAAAAGGTGATTTTAGTTGTAGACTCCAGGAACCCAACTGGCTCGGCTCCAACTAAGGGGGCCTTCGAATCAGAAGCTCCTGTATAAGGCAGAGAGAAAAGCCCCTATATAAGTAAACGCTATGAAAGGTAGCTTGGTCGTTATGACTGGAAGCAGTAGTAGTCGCTTTTGCTCAGGATCGGTACTTCAATGGGTAACAGCGTGATAAGTAAGTAACATTTCGCCGGGTGTTGCTGAATAGCGTGAGTTCCGTGTGATATATCCACACTGTCTATCGGATTATAGCTAGAGGCTGTGTGCTCAAAAGCGGTGACACTTCTAGCCTTCCAGGGCACTGATAGTTTCTGGCAGTATAAGGGAGTTTTCGGTTAAACCTAAAGCTAATCACCTGAGAGATCCATACCGATCTACACTGCGAGGAAAATTTCTCAGCTTTTCTATTTATCAGAAACTAAGTTGTCAAAATCAAATGCAGAATCTCTCTTAACAATCGCCGTTTCTTTGGGCTCAAGAGGCAATTGAGCAATAAAGCCCTCTCTGGAAAGACTAAGCCTGCTTTATATAACACCTTGATCATCCCAGTCCTTGGTCGGAGAGAAAAGTTCTGCGTGCGATTTTTGGTCTTGTTTGCGTTGATGGCATCTGGAGGAGAAGATTCAACCACGAACTGTATGAACTTTACGGCGGAATGAGCCTAATCAAGCGTCTAATAGGCCATGTAGAGCGTATGGACACCACTGCTCCGGTTCGAAAAGTCTTCGAATCTGAGCCATTGGGACAACGCAACAGAGGACGACCCAGGATAAGGTGGGGCACACAAGTGGAGAAGGACCTCAACCAACTTGAAGTGCGCAACTGGCGGCAGCTGGCGAAAGACCGTGCTGGCTGGAGAGGCATGTTGGTTGAGGCCCAGATCCACCCCGGGCCACAAGAAGAAGAAGAAGAAGCTTAGTTCAATAAGATCTCAGATGAATTCGTACTGAACTTCACTTAGCTTCAAAGAAACTTATCGTGGCCGTTAAGGGACCTTTCCTAGTAAGCCTCCTTTCACATCGGTTACATGGTTATGCTGCCTGATGCTTGAACAACATAAATTCATATACGACAGACATTAAACCTTTTCTGCATTTACAGCAAGCTCTGCTCAGAATCTGAGTCACGAAACGACTAAAAGCGCAACGAAGGGTGCTGGCGCATTCGTGGAGGACGACAACACAAGACTGTACACTTCGCGAGGTAATTTGCGTTGGCTTTCCAAGTGGGATCCTAGTTGTTAATGCGAGTTGAAGGAGCGGAGTATTTGTGGCTGTATTAAGAGACAAGCTGTACCTAAAGTCTTGCTCAGGTTTTTAGACACAACCAGAATAGTACAAGAAAGTAAGTACTTTCTCAATCTCACAGGTACTTTCACGGGATATGAGATCGCCGATGAAATTTCGAGGTAGGCATCAGAGTCGTCGATAGCTGGACCTCTAAGCATTCGTCAGACATCTAAGTCCGCTGTGATGCCTGAGGGCAGGACGAAACACTGGCAAGCACTTACTCTATCATGGGTCAACTGACAGATTTCCTGCGCTGAAGTGATGGGCTCTGATGATGCAATCTCCTTCTAGCAAAGACCTGGCTTGTTGCTGACTAGAAGAACCAGAGAGCAGTTTTTTGAGTCTGAGTGCTTGAGTGCAAGGTTTCCAAACCTACGACAAAAAAATCAAATTTGTGGTGAAATTTGACGTGCGAGTATTTCCCCTTTGCTGTTCAGTTCATATTTTATATGGTATTAATAGACTCTCGCCTGGGGTTAAGCTTGTTGTTAGATCCTTTTCTTAGATTGGCATCATGTAAACAAAATTCTTTCTATAAAAATATTTGTGTTTTTTCCAAACATTTTGTATAGCCTTTAAGTCGGTGAACTTATGAGCGAAACTGGAAATAGGAAATGGATGGAAACATCATCTGGAATAGAGGCGCTACAGTCCCTTGTAAATCTTGGTTTCAATCAACATGCCTGGCCAACTAGTACGATAGTGCGTTAGTCGTTTCCGATTTCTTGAAGTCCATTTCTAGGTAAATATGCCCTTGAAGGCGGAAACCTCCACATTATCCCAAACTGGAAATCAAAGACTTAAGGAGCCGAAGCGGCGGTGTCCATTCGTCGGTCATTACCTAGCCGTCTGAGAGCAAACGTTCGAATTCGAGTGACTTACTTCGTCAGAGGTCGGTCTGTTTGAAAATCGCTATTAAGTTGACTTGTTCAAGTAAACTCGGTACTGCACGGAGTACTTTCCCTTTCGAAGTGTAAGTAAATGTCTGTACGGAGACTAAAATGGTGTTATAAGAAAGCTCTAGACCTTTGTGGAGCAGTTGGGAAACGTTAACATTTGTCTTATCTTTGCAGTTATGCCACTTCAATGACACTTAGGTAAGACCAATGACACAATCGCAAATAACTATAATAACATGAAAACTTGGCAAGGCTTGGAAAACCCAATAAAGAATTGACGATTGGCAAGATCGACTTTCTTCTAATTTCGGGGATGATAGAAAAACTTCGCATTGGAGTCATTGATCACGCCGAAGATGGACAGATACGCCCAAGTTGTGCCATCTTCATCGATATCCCACTTTTCCTTCTAGGAAATGTAATATACGAGTAATGCACTCTTAGGAGATAATAATAATAATAATAATTGAGTGGGACTACAGCCCACAAGGGACCAGGCCCTAGCTTCTACAACAACTACTCGTGTTGTGCGTGCTACTGCCCACAAGGGACCAGGCTCTAGCTTCTAAAACAACTACTCGTGTTGTGCGTGCTACTGTTCTCTCACGAGTAGAAGGAACCTACACTTTTTGCCGACTCTGGAGGACGAGATTTGAGAAGCTTTTCATAGACAGTTGATACTCTTTGAGTGTTGTCAGCAACTCGAATGAGGTTGTACCGTGAAAAAAATGAGAAGTGTCTTATCCGGAAAGCGAACCACGCCTACATCTGCGAGTGGGTCGACGCACTTATCCACTACGCCAATATCTTTCTTTGCCTAATATAGACCGCTTACTGCATCGTTATGAAATCCCTGAACATAATTTCATTAGTATGATTTTTAATGCTGAAAGTACATCCAAGCACTTTGGTGCACTTTGGCATTCACGGGACCAATGCTTCAGCTCGTCAAAAGTCAATACCGCTACCTATTCATATTCCCACTGAACCATTTCAGTCTTACAGGAATGCAGAATTTGTTTTTATAAAGTCTCCTTATGCATGAGTGTCTTGGTGTTTACATAACTCCGTTGCAACTCTAGAAAACGAGAACAAGGGATGGTTTGCGTGTACCGCGGTCGCAACAAGTTTTTCTTTCTCGATCAATATTTCACTTCACCCCGGTCACAGGAAATCACAAACATGAAAGTTCAAAAGCCATCATTCTAAAATTCCCTTTAAGGGAGAAGAAGAATTTCCGTAAAATTCTTAAATAAACACACTTTTCCTTTTCCGTTTTTGTCACTCGTGAAGTGTCCTCAAAATTTATACGAATTCCTTCGACTACAAAACGTTCTTTGCGGAAATATAAATTCCTTTCCCTCACTGCTTATTTTGTTGCTCTCCTCAGGAATTTTTTTATGCTTCCCGTAACCCATATATATTATTCATGGCCATTCTATGGGATGAGTCCTTGGCAAACATACTACGGCAACAGAGGCAACTGAGTCTGAACAAATATGGTATGCTCGTACATTTGTTGCTACATTTCCACTTGACCCTTTACCTTGTTCAGATCGCTTCTGCATTTCTTTCGATGCAAATGCAAATGACTGAGTGTCGGGCAAATGCATGAATGGGCAAATAAATGGGGCAAAGAGGAAGAAAAGAGAAAGCAGCTAAGTCAGTCGTTGAAATATGAGGTTAAAGGATTTTCCACACACTTGACATGTCCTGTTTGAAAATTTCCGGCCTGTTCCATTGATTCTCGCTTACGGACACAGAAGCTATTGTTTGCATGCACGTCTGTATTTGTTTTCTTATTTATTTGTCGCACAGAAAGAGAATTTTAAGATCGAAGGACACAAGCACCCGCTGCATTGCAGCTTTGAATCAATTTTGATTTGGCATGCTACACTGGACAGCTTTGTCCAAAAACTATTTGCTTGTCCATTGGACGTGTAGAGCTCTGTATGTGACAGTGGGTTGGGACCTGGGATTGCTGTTGAGTGCTGACAGGACTGGGAAATAGATTGAAACTCAGAAATAAGATGTCACAAGGGTATCGCTTTCGCAATGGGTGTAATGGGATACAAAACGAAGCAGATGCAGATAAAATGATTTCTCCGGTCCATTACTTGAATAAAAAGACCTTAACATTTTGAGGGGACCAGAATGTGTAGACGATTGCCATATATACAAGCATAACAAAATCTAAGAGCTATGTATGAAAAAAATCGCATATTCTGGATTGGAACTGAGAATTCGACTTGTGTGCGTGGGTGGGTTTCATAGGTAATAGCTTTAGACAGTATACTTAAACTCTTTTTTGTCCATTGTAAGGCTCTGTAAATTTTAAGAGCTACTGTGGACAGACTGAACTTTGTAAAGACCTAGATTATATTAGGGCCTTGTTACATTGTGATGCTCCTCGATCGTGGAATCCAATTACAACGAGGGCTTACTTTGGAAACGTATGATTAGGAATCAATAATTTCAATCTTTATCCAATAAGCTTGACATTCACATACATTTCTTCTAGAACATTAAATGTTTGATTTATGGAAGCCCCCTTATAATGCAGCCTCTTCTATCAGTAACATTACAGTTCGTGGTGGACAGGGAATTCTCTCCAGCAGTCTCCAATTTCGTACCCCAAGTCGCTTGAAGTCCTTTTGCACTTGTGCGTGCCATTTAATATAATGTACTCCCCTGTTGCGTTGTCTCAGTGATTTAGATTTAAACTTTCTTTTGGCTTGACCAGTGGTATGCGTTCATAAGCGTAGTATCCATAGATCATAGCGTATGTTTCATATAGCCTATAAGGTTTGAAGTTCAACCTTCTCCCCCAAATGTCAACAGCGCAAAACAGGACCAAAAATAGCACGTAGATCTACCTCCGGAAAAGGTTTCCTGATCCGTTGTTAATAGACTCCAAGTTTTTGTGCCATAGAACAGGACAATGTTGATCAAATCGTCATACAAAGCCAGCTTGTTCTTTCGAGAAAGGACTTTCTTACTCAATTACATTTTACGCCCAAAGACAATACGGTTGGCGAGAAAGTTGTCGTTACTTACTGCTGAGCTGAGGTAGACATCTTCTGTGTTATTATCTATCTTCACGCTACAATAAAACAATACCCTTTCAGCGTCTTTTAACAATAAATTTGAACATAGGAGAGTATAAGTCGCCAGCCACATCCTTATGCTTTTCGAAAAGACGATGCGCTACCATGTGACGTTTTCAACATTATACTTGAGAAGATCGTGCATAACTCTCCAGCAAACACCATAGACACAATCTTTCAACTGCTAGTTTACGCTGAAGACATTGACGTGATTGGACGAATATAGCGAGCCCTTAATGAGGTTTTTGTTGGCATTGAAGCGGAAGCGGCTAAAAAGGGTTTGGCGGTAAATGAGGACAAGACGAAGCATGTACTGTCAGCAAGGACAGCATGATGTTGTGTGTCCACATAACATCGACATTTTGGAAAGTGTACACGACTAGGCAGCAGAACCTTCACGGTTTTCAAGGACTTCGTCTTCCTCCGCTCCGTTTTAAAGAGAGACAACAAAAACAGCACCGAAATCAAACGCAGAATCACTCTTGCCAACCGCTGTTTCTTTGGGCTCAAAACGCAATTAAGTAATAAAGCCCTCTCTAGAAGGGCTCAGTCATCCCAGTCTTACTCTATGGCGCGGAAACCTGGACGCTACTAAAAGCGGATGAGGAATCACTTAATCTTTTCGAGAGAAAAGTTTTGTGTGCGATTTTTGGTCCTGTTTGCGTTGATGGCATATGGAGGAGAAGATTTAATGACGAACTCTATGGGCGTCCAGGTTTTGGCATGCACCTGGTCAAGCGTCTTCGGATACAAAGCTTAAGATGGCTTAGTCATGTAGAGCGTATGGACACCACTGCTCCGGCCCGAATAGGCTCACAATCCGAATCGGCCTACAGGTTGAGATATCGCACAGAAGTAGAGAAGGACATCGACCAACTCGGAGTGCACAATTGGAGACAGATGGCGAGAGTTCGTACTAGCTGAGCGGAAGTTTGATTGAGGCCCAGATCCATCCTGGACTGTAGCGCCACCAAAAGAGGAAGAAGAAATTGAATCTTATTAAAGAAGGAAATTAGAATGAAAGAAAACAGAAATAAATATCATATGAATGATTTTGTTTTTGCTTACAGATAACCGGCTTGTAAGAAGTGGGCAGTGATGATGCTTGAATTACGTAAGGGAATACTTTAGCCTTTAACTAATTGTTCTTAGTATTTTTTACTAATTTCAGAAATTGGGTGCCGAAACGTAGTGTCTTGATAAATGATTATACGGAAATGCTGATCTTAAGAACTGAAAAAACACGCTTCGAGACTACCAAAGGCGACATCTTCTGTAGTTTAGTTGGAGATCGCCCAGTCTCTAATAGACCTAGCAAGAGAGTGGTTGTAGTCACGCGAGTGTACTAAATAATCAAAACATAAGAAATAAGGTTAAATAGTGTCGGTGTGAACAAAATTGCAAACAGTCACTTTGGTGCTGAGCGTAGGACTAATGCTCGCGACGCGTGAATCCTAGGTTCGATCCCCAGTCAGGAAAAAAATTTTTTTCTATTTTCCTTTCTTAATAATATAACAAAAAAACACTAACTGTGAAGTGAAGAGTGAAGAGCAATGGAAACGCGTGAGCGTTCGTCGCTCCGAAAAAAGAGTCAAGAACCGGTGGCAGAATCAGGCCACTGGCCCACGGTGCAAGAAGGCACTACAAAAAGGAGGAGGAACAAAAACAACTCCTCCAGCAGCACCAAGTCGGAGGAATCTAAACGTCGCAACACGAAGGCATCCCCTAAAGCGCTGAAGGGGGAAGAGCGAGGTGAAGCGACGGCAACGTCAGATGCAGCCGATGCCACTACTGTCGATGAAACCATCGACTATGTGTCGGATGGTGGCGAAGGGCTTTTCGCAGTCAGCAGCAACAGCTTTGCGTCACTGGCAACATCGGACACGGAAGATGAGGCCGAAAAAATAATCTTCGATAAAGAACTGGAGGTCTCTATCTTGAGAGAGAAGACGAAAGCTCTCTTACTAGAGCTAAGAGAACTGCGAGAAGCAAATAATCGCAGAAAACAAGACACGCAATCTGAACGAAAACAGAGCACACCAAAAGTGCATGCTTCAGAAACAAAAAAGAAGCAAAAAGTGCAACAACCACAACCGCAAACTAAAGCAACAAATCCAGCAACATCAGGAAATAGCCCAACAACTGCAGTCCAAAATGCAGAAACTTCAGCAACAGCACAACAACAGCAGCGCCCCCCAAAAAAGGACAGGGTACCACCTATAAATGTATTCAGGACGGATATTGCTAAAACCGCTAAGGTATGTAAGTCGGCCATAGGTGTAGGCAATTTCGTTATTAAAAAGGGTAATGGTAATGACAAATTTTCGATCCACTGCAAAACAGTAGATCAATATAATAAAGTTAAAAAGTGTTTGGAAATTTCGACGACGGAGTTTTTCTCATTTACGCCTAAAGGCGAAAAACTTCGCTCCGTTCTGTTGAAACTCCCCCAGCCGCTTGAATCGGAGGAGGTTCTCCAAATGCTCAGAGAGCAAGTGTGTGACGGTCTTGTGTTCGTAGGGGTCAAGCCTTTCACCACAGCAAAGGCCAAGAGAGAGGGGCGGAAATTACCCTTCTACATTGTACAGATTACACCCAATAGCAAGCTAGATAATCTAAGCAAAATTCGATACTTAGATTGCTGGCATTGCACATGGGAAAGTATAAGGAGGAGCGAAGGCACACCGCAGTGCTATCGCTGTCAAAGGTTTGGGCATACCGCGTCGAACTGCCAAATGCAGCCCCGATGCGTAAAATGTAGTGGAAACCACAATGCGGACAAATGTTCTTTGGGGCAAGGCGAAACAGTTGATAAAAATCAACTCAAATGCGTACTCTGCGGGAATGCAGGGCACACCGCAAACTATCGAGGTTGCCCCAAATTCCAAGAGCGGAAAGCAAAGACGGCTCTGCAGAAGCAGCCCCCAGTGAAACATCCACTCGGGGCAGCCATACCCGTCACCCCTCAAGTGACGTTCGCCAGTATGGCGTCTGGTCGGAGGGCGACGGCAAACCAACAACAACAGTTGAAAGTGGCACAGGTCCCAGTTTCAAAAACTGTTGTGTCAAATGCTCCTGAGCCATCGCCTGAATGGAAAGTCACCATGGAAAGGCGTATGACTCGGCTAGAGGAGCAGGTTGGCCAAATTCTGGCACTCCTGCAGAGTCAAGCACGTCTCCAGTCATAATGGGTACGCCAATGGAGGCAATTTACAAGATCCTTGCAGTGAATGTGAACTCACTGGTAGGGAGCGAACGGAGATTAGAGTTGTTTAAATTGTTGGATGACCAGAGCCCAGACTTTCTGCTGGTTAGCGAAACTAAGCTAACACAGAGAAACAAAATGGTGCACAGCAAATATAATGTGATTAGAAGAGATCGGCCCAACTCTCAAAATGGAGGCGGTGTCGCGATCTTCGTTAAAAACATTATAAAACATAAAGTAGTATACAGTAGCGAAGTACGTCGGTTTCAGGGGCTAGAGGCCTGCATTGCGTGCATCTCTCTACGTAGCGGGAGGAAATTGTACGTGGTGTCGGTCTATGCCTCTGGATCCCCTCACGCCAGATCAACTATCTCAGAGCTCGATTCGCTCTTTCGTTGCCTTATGCTTGATTCGGAAGAGAACTATTACATCTTGGCCGGGGATTTAAATGCCCGACATGGATATTGGGGAAACACACTTTCCAATCCGCGAGGGGACCAGCTTTACAGTTGGTTCTGTCTGCACAATGTCGAGTATAAGCTCGATTTGAAAGCAACCGAGATCTCGTCTTTCCCACGAAGTGGTTCGTTTCTGGATCTCATGCTGTTTGACGCAAGACTGCATCTGACCGACAATATTGGACATACTGTCAATTGCTTGAATACCTTTGTGTATCTCAGCGACCATTGCGGACTTAGTGCCGAAATCAAAATTCCCAACGACATTGCGGAATTAGGAGAGTTTGTCCAAACGTATCCCTACAACTACCGTAGGGCGCGTTGGCCGCGCTTCTCCAGACAACTGTCAAGAACAATCTCCTCAAACGTTCTTCACATACCATCCAACAGAAACTTGTCTAATGAGGAGATTGACATGTATCTGATACAATTGGACGACTTAATTAAACAAACAATGGACTGCACACTACCAAAGTTCCGACAAACAGAAATTGAGAACTGCTACCGCAATGCAACAATTGACGCACTACACCGACGCAAAAGTAGACTCCTATCAAGGTTGAAAACCTTATATAGGCGTTTTACAGACCGACAAAGTGAGGAGATTAGGACACTGAAGGCGCTTATTAAAAACATTCAAACTTTAATTGCACAGAATTACAGACTTTCTGTAAATTCGTACTGGAACGACAAGGTTCGGGCTGTGAAGTCTAACGACCCGAGCATGTTTCCACAAATTAACAAGTTCTTCAGGAGCAATAGGCAAAGCGATCTTCCGTGTCTTAAATTTCCTAGAACAACAGACAATGAACGAATACTGACAACAGCAGGTGTTAATCCAGACAACGCCATTCTAGACGATAATCTTTTCGTGATCGAAGACCCGCAAGAAAAAGTGGAAGTACTTGGTGCGACTTTTCAGGAGGTGTACAAGGTGAATGAAAGCATTCGCCCTAATCACATCCTGGAAAATCGTGTTCTAGCCGAAAACTCCCGTCTTCGCAATGATCTGCAACAGTGGCGATCTGAGAACACTGGCTTTGTCGTGTTCAGTGACGATAACATGGCAGATAATGCCATCGCCTTTGAAGGGGTTCATCCCCCGTTCATAACAGTTACGGAGCTTCAAGCGATCTTCGAATCACTGAAGAAGAAAAAGTCTGTGGGAATTGATGGGATCTCAAACATTGTGCTGAGACATCTCCCTCAAGAAGTGGTAAGGATGTACACGGTCCTGTTTAACAATGCTCTGAATAATGCACATTATCCGGAACATTGGAAGACAGCGATAGTGCACCCCATATCCAAAAGAGGAAAAGATTCGTCTGATCCGTGCAACCTTCGGTCGATTAGTCTTCTTCCAAATATCAGCAAGGTTTTCGAAAAGGTGGTTAATAGAGCTCTGCTTGACTGGGTAGAGGACAAAAATATCATACCGGATAACCAGTTCGGTTTCAAGGCGGGGCATGATACCATACATGCCGCGTCGAAACTAGTATCTGATATCCAATGGCATAAGTGCAAGAAACAGTGCACTGGTGCGGTGCTGATTGATCTGGAGAAGGCCTTCGACACCGTTTGGTTGGAAGGACTTTTTTACAAGCTCAGTCGGCTCGGCATGCATAAATCGCTATTGTACCTACTGTTTAGTATGCTTACTGGCAGACGGTTCGTAGTCAAATACGGCAACGTAACCTCTGCGGGTATCTTCCATGTTAAAAATGGTCTCCAACAGGGTGCCGTAAACTCGCCAATCCTGTTTAACATTTACTTGAGCGATCTTTTAAGTTCTCTTCATAATGCAATTGCGTACGCAGATGACTTGATAGTGTACAGATCAGCCCCAAAGATTGAGGAGATTACCACTCTCTTGCAGAGCGACTTTGATTCCTTCAGACGAGGTTGCGACAGCTGGAAATTAAAAATTAATTTCGAGAAGTCGGAAACCATCCTGTTCAGGACGCCGTTGCATAAGGCTTCGGCAGACACAAAGAAGAATTGGCGTAAGCTCGCTATCATTGGACAACACGGGGAGCCACTGGCGCAGAGGACTGTTGTCAGATACCTTGGGATCTGGTTAGATCAGTATCTGTATTTTAATAAACATATAGATGCTGCTCTGGCCAGGGCTCGAGGCGCCTTTGCCCTTACAAAGAGACTGTTTTACAACAGCCAACTCGACGCGAGGGTAAAGGTGATCTGCTACATGGCCCTAATCAGGCCAATGCTCACCTATGGCTGTCCCGTGTGGTTCAATGTGGGAGCTAGTCTGATGGAAAGGATGCGGTTGTTCGAGAGGGCATGCCTTCGGGCCTGTCTTCAACTTTACCGAACTCCTTGGTCCGAGTACAAGAAATTCTACTCTAATGAGGTCTTATACAACAGGGCGAAAATGATCAGAGTGGATAATTTCATCCTGAAGCTGATTCGGAGACACACTGCAAGAGCAATGGACTCCAATAACAATCTTATTTCTGGGGCTTACTATCCCAACATACAATACTATGAAAGGGTGCGCTTTAATGGTTTCGTTCCACCAGAAGCATTTGTCTATTTTGACAAGCTAGGTCTGTTACAAGACAAGAAAGCGGTACCGCTCATCTTTCATTTCGCCCGTTCTGCTGTGGATGGGCGACTCAACTACGACCGTTCCGTTGCACGACGAGCTGAGGACAATTTCCTCCGCTTCAGTACAGCGGTATCGAGATGGGATGTACTGGATGTTGTGAAACAGCATAAAGTGTTCTGGTGGCTACAAACCGAATAAAACTCCCTCGTCGAACCCTCTAAACACCGGGTAGGGAAACCAACGGGGGGAAGTCGGCTACTGTTTTGCAACGGACCCAATACCAGCTGTAATCTTTGGCCGGCTTATATATTCTTAGCATAAGGTTTTAGGTTAGGGTTAGGTTTTAAGGCAAAAAAAAAAAATAAAAAAAAAACAAAAAAAAAAAAATACAAAAAAAAAAATACAAAAAAAAATACAAAAAAAAATTAAAAAATACAAAAAAAAACACAAAAAAAGAGTAATATATGTGTTGTGTATATTAGATTATACACACATATATAGTTGTAAATAGACGCACATGTGCATGTATGCACGAACATATATTGATGAATTATATGATGGTATACATGCACATGTACGTACGTAGCTTAAGGTAGTAGTAGTATAGCCTAAGTTTGTTTTAGTTCTAGTTTTTAGTTTAGTTTAGTTTACTTTTTAGCTGTAGTTTTAGATATAAGTTACTTTTAGTAAAAATGTTAAGTTGTTAAGTTTTTTATTATGTTTTCTTAATAATGTAGTCGTTAAGCAAGGAATTAATTTTCATATATGTATAATAAATAATGACGCTGAAAAGCAATTTTAAATTAAGTTTATCTTAGAGAGCCTGCAAAGGGCCAGTAGGATTATTTTATATCAAGCAAATGAAGTCCTGAAAACTAGTTTTAAGCATATTTTGTCTAGAATTTAAGTGTTATGTAATACATGAATAAAATGCATAAAAAAAAAAAAAAAAAAAAAAAAAAAGTTGGAGATCGGTATTTGAAAAACTATTAACGATCACATGCCTCACACCTTTCCATTCTCGGCGGTATTTCATACACCCTGAACCTGCATCGTTCTTTTGAAGCCGATTATTTCAAATAGTCCCATATGAATTAGTCCCTCCTTTCTTCTAGGCAAAGTGATAAGATTCATGAATTACATGATTCACATCCGTAGCACTATGAAAAACAAAATAACTGATACCGAACCCAAGTGTTGAGGAATCCTTGTTGATACTGAGAGTTTATATAGAGGCTGTATTCTAATGCCATGGAATCGCCTATAACTTTATTACAGCTTGACCGTGCGGTAGAACTGTAGGTCCCCTCTTCTAGTGAAAGAACTATAACATGCACAACATGAGTAGTTCGTGAAGAGGTTCCACCACTTCTCCGGAACAGCAGGCTCTAATGCATCCAGATTTCAGAAGAAAACTTCTGCAACGACTTTCGATTCTAGGGACACCAGTCTATCTTTTTCGGCTCTAGAGAAACATTCCCAGACAAATACACCTTCAGTTTTGGAGGGCAATCAGAGCAATTTCTTCGGTTTTTTTCGGGCAAGAGTCCCTCCATTGTTTCGTTTGTCTTGTTTCCAAGCCGGTCGCTTAATTTAGGATTTTTCAGGAATTTAAAAAAAAGGTCAAAAGGAGCGTCTCTTTAGGTAAGAATGTCTACACGTGCCAGAATAATGATTTTCTTTGCGATTCGTGACTTTGGTCATTTGCACAGAACATCAAAATATAAGAAAACATATTTTATAACTCGTTCCGATGAGTCAGATATATTGGTATCTTGGTTTGAATGTAGCTTTTAACATATGGTCACAGTCGTACATACCGCATGCAAATAACATTTTGTTCAGCAACTTTTTTTAAAATATATTTTCTTATCGTTGGCTCATGTGCAAAATTTATTATCTCCTATCTCCTTTTTGGTGTGAGAATTATAATACAGTATATAACTCTTCATAGGTATAACAAATTTTAAACTACCGTTGATGCTCTGGAGTTTTGGAGGATATGGTGAATTCGGTTGTTGACGACAATATTTTTTCCAAGCACACTCTTTATAGAGATGCCAAGTTCGGGCACATTGTCTGAAGAAGATGATGCTGACGATGAAGGGCGGTGACTTGTATAATCAGATTATTCCGTCGGCAATGACCCGTAATCGCTTTACCACCATCTCAAGTTCTATTCACCTTTGTTCTCCTACATCTATGAATCCTAGGACAAAATGTGGAAATTACGACCAGTATCCGACCGGCTCATTGGAAATAGTTTATTCGCGGAATCCGGTACGATTTGGGTACAAAGTTTGGTGTTTGAATACACCACTAGGATACCTGGTAAATTTTAAGATATACCAAGGCAAGAACCCCCGCATCAACCCTGTTTCCATTATTGGAAATGATTAACACCAGGCCCTCGGAATTGAAGGCTCGTGCTTCTATTGAGATAAACTCTTTACTAGAATTCCAATTCTATCTTTCATGATGCATTTCGGCTATGAAGCTACAGGAACCATAAGAGAAAGAAGATTCCCACGTAATTGTCCATTACCTTAAAATTATCAAGTGAAGAAGATGCCAGAAGTACCCACTACTCGAAGCCTATTTCAAAGTTGGACATTTCAATTACCAAATGGATGAATAATTCCATGGTGTGTGTGGCATCAACCATATTTGGAGCAAATCTTGTCGGAAAAGCAAAACGTTATTCACGTGAGACGTTCGCCCACATCACCGTTTCTAGACCTAACGTCTTGAAAGAATACAATAAGGCTATGGGTGGAGCCGATACAGTCGATTACAGAAATCCGTTGAGGAAGGACGTTCATCGACTTAAGTGCGGCCTAGACAACCAAATAAACAAACAAAAAATATTTGAAAAAAAAAAAAATTAAAAATCATCAAAATTGAAGAAGATAATCAATTTAATCAAACAAACAATTAAGAAATGGATGAAGAGCTGCTTTCGAGTGACAACTCGGAAAGCAGCAAAGATAGGAATACAAAAAGGAGAAAAACCATGAAGCCGCAGGCGCAGTTTAAAAGACGGCTGCGTAATTCTTTGAAAAACACGGAAATGAACGATATGATGACGTACAGCGGAAACGGGAATACTTTCGCGAAACTCGCTTCGTCCAAATTAGAAGATCAGGCCGCCGAAGAAAAGGAGTTGGCGGAAAAGATTCAAGAAAAAGAAGAGTTGGAGAAATTTATTAAAGCGCTCCAACTTAAACTGGAGGCCAGAAAGAAGTTGGCAATTCAAAAAGATCAAGAAAAGCAATCGCCAAAAGAGAAGCAAAATCAGCAACAGCTGCAGCAACCCAAACAGCAGAATCAGCAACAACAACAGCAGAAACAAGAGCAACAACAGCAACAGAAACTACAACAACACCAGAAGCAGAAACAACAGCAGCAACACCAGACCAACCGGAAGCAACAAAAGAAGAAACGAATGCCACCGATCAACATAAGCGGAATGGACACAATGGACACCATAAAAGTATGTAAGTTGTCCGTAAAAGACGAATTCATTATTAAAAATAAGGGTTTTCAAAAACAGGCTGTTCACTGCTTATCATTGAACAGTTATCAAAAGATTAGAGAACAAATGATGGTAGCTGGGGTGGAATTTTACACCTTCACTCCAAAAGGGGAAAAAGTGCAGACAGTTCTGCTAAAAGGGTTGGATGTATCTGCTGATCCAGAGGACATCTTAGAGTCACTTCGAGGACTTAAAATCGAAGACGTGGAATTTGTTGCGGTTAGCCGCTTCTCCACTGTACGGTCGAGGATGCCGCCTGAACGTCTACTTCCCCTTTTCTTGGTGCAGTTGACACCAGAAAGCAAACTAGAGAGTTTGAGGAGGATAAGGCTCCTCAGTTCCCAAATAATTTCTTGGGAAAAATTAAGGAGTACCAACCGAATGCTTCTCTGCTCAAGATGCCAAACATTTGGACACGCAGCAGGAAACTGCAATAGGCAGCCTCGCTGCAGTATATGCGCAGAGATGCATCTATCGGCGCGCTGCCCTATGGGAGAGGGGAAGGTAGAAGACAAATCGCGGTTAAAATGCGTGCATTGTGGGGAAAAGGGACATCCCTCCAGCTATCGAGGATGCCCAAAGATAACAGATTTACAGAAGAAGAGTATGCTAAAAAAAGAAAAAGTGGCGGATTCGAGGCCGATGCCGAGAACTCCAGCCACTCCTGTTACGCAGGTTGTTTCATACGCCCAGATGGCGTCTTGTAGGCAACCGGCAACCGGCACAACAGACAGTGCCGAAAGCGGCAGCGGCACCTATACAAGTTCCGAATATGGGCTTTGCTGAATTGTTTTCCATGATGGCTTCAATGAAGGCACAGATGGAACAATTCCAAAAATATCTTTCGCGAATGGACCGGATCCTTTCGTCAAGACCCGCTGGGTCAGGTGCGTATCCATTGTAATGGATACGCCAGCTGCTGGAGACCTCTCGATCCTGGCAGTGAATGTAAATTCACTTGTCAGGATCGAGAGAAGGTTGGTTTTACTTAACCTGTTGGAGTCCCATAAGCCTGATGTGTTAATGGTTAGCGAAACTAAGCTAAACCGGAAGCACACAATCAGGTACAAAGATTATTCCGTTATTCGAAGGGACCGCCCCCACTCCACACAAGGGGGTGGGGTCGCTCTCCTCATTAAAAAAGGCATTCGCCATAAGATCGTGTATTGCAGTGAAGTGCGAAGCTTCGGTGTGCTGGAAACGTCTATTGCGTGCATTTCTCTCCAAGGTGGAAAGAAGTTGTACGTGGTAGCGGTCTATGCACCAGATGCACCTCGGTCTACAAATTTCATTTCAGAGCTCGAATCTCTCTTTCGAAAACTGCGTTTATGCTCAGAGGATAACTTCTTTGTTGTCGCCGGCGATTTGAACGCGAAGCATGAGGAATGGGGTAATTCTGTGTCAAATCCCAGGGGGAATTCACTCCTTGAGTGGTTGACGCAACACTCTATTGAGTTCAAGCTGAATTTGCTTGCAACCGATAGGCCGTCATTTCCCAGAAGTGGGTCTTATCTTGATCTGATGCTAATTGACAGACGACTAATGATACGAAACGTAAACAGACAAATTAGGAACTGCTTAGCAACGGTTGAGTACGACAGTGATCACTGTGGGCTTGCCGCTGTTATCAGGATCCCGAACGAAATGGTGGAACTGGAGGAATTTGTGGAGGCGTATCCTTACAATTATTGTAAGGCTCGTTGGCCAAGTTTTTCCAGAATCCTATCCAGAGAACTGCGTTCGAATGATATGACACCACCCTCGAACAGAAACCTAACTAACGAAGAGGTTGACAGGTACCTCATACAAATGGACACTACAATAAAACGGATAATGGACAAAGCGATTCCTAGAGTATCACCGATCACAGATGGCGACATCTATCGGAATGATACAATCGACGCACTGCACGTGCAAAAACAGCAGATTGCTGACGAGAATCAAGACACTTTACAGAAGATTTACGGACAGAGACGACCAGGAACTGAGGTCGCTCAAGTCGCAGATGAAAAACCTCCAGAGTTTGATTCGGATGAATTACAGAATTGCTATCAATTCTTATTGGGGAGACAAGATTCGGGCTGTTCGTTCGAACTGTCCGGGTATGTTTCCCCAAATCAACCGAGTCTTCCGAAGGAGGGATCATAACGACTTGGGGGCTGTTCGACTTGACAGAACAACCGACAACGCAAACATACTGACTTCAGTTGGCATCGATCCGGATGGGACCGTGCTGGACAATGAGTTCTTCATTGTTGAGGACGCCCAAGAGAAGGTTGAAGCAATAGGAGCGGTTTTCCAGGAAGTGTATACGGTCAACGAATCTCGTAGGCCGAATCACGACTTGGAGAACAGAGCCTTGCTTAACCATTTCTACCTTCGAAATGAAATACAGCAATGGCGTTCTGAGAATCATGGTTTCACCAGATTCAATGATGAAAATAAGGCACTTAATGCCGTCGCCCAAGATGGATCTAATGCCATAATCATTTCAAAGGTGGATCTCAAAGACATTTTTCACACTCTGAAGAACAAAAAGTCCACCGGAATAGACGGAATACCGAATATTGTGTTGCGTCATCTCCCCGAAGAGGCGGTAGAGATATACACAATCCTGTTTAACAATGCTCTGAGTAATGCACATTACCCAGAGCATTGGAAGACGGCGGTAGTGCAACCCATCCCCAAAAGGGACAAAGATTCCTCGCTTCCGAAAAATCTTCGGTCGATTAGTCTCCTCCCTTGCATAAGCAAGGTTTTTGAAAAGATTGTCAATAGAGTCCTGATGCAGTGGACTGCGGACAAAAAAATAATACCGAATAACCAATTTGGTTTTAGGGCGGGGCATGATACTGTACATGCCGCGTCAAAATTGGTTTCGGACATTCAATGGAATAAAAATAAAAGCCAGTGCACCGGGGCCTGCCTTGTTGACTTGGAAAAGGCATTCGACACCGTCTGGTTAGAAGGCCTCTTCCTCAAGTTGACGAGGTTAGGTATAAGCAAAGAACTACTTTACACGATCTACAATATGGTCACAGGTAGAAAGTTTGTTGTTAAGAGTGGCAACAAGGTTTCTACCAATTCACCAATTCTTTTCACTGTTTTCACCAGTGAATTAATTGGCTCCATGCAGTACCTGATCGCGTACGCTGACGATTTGATCGCGTACAGGACGGCACCGAAGATTGAGATCATTAATATCCTCTTGCAGCGTGACTTCGAGAAAATCCAGCGGCATTATGGGACCAGTTTCTGTATGGTAATATTCATGCAGCAACGGGTCTGGCAAAAGCCAGAAAAGCCTTTGCTATGGCAAGTAGGCTATTTTATAGCAGCCAACTTGATTCCAGAGTGAAGATTATCTGCTACACGGCCCTAATACGGCCAATCATGGTGTATGGTTGTCCGGTGTGGTTCAACTTGAGTCCTTCCCAGATGGAAAAGATGAGGGTGTTCGAAAGGCAATGTCTTCGAGCTTGTCTTAAGATGTACAGAACCCCAGAGTCTGAGTACAAGAAGTTCTATGCTAATGAAATCTTGTACAACGCAGCAAACGTAAATAGGCTGGATAATTTTATTATTAAGCTTATTCGAAGGCACGTTGCACGAGCAATGACTTCAGAAAACGAGCTGATATTCGGAGCTTACTACCCGAACGACGCATATCATGAGAGCGCACGCCGAAGTGGATTCATTCCACCGGAAGCGTTCTTGTATCTGGATCGCATTGGTTTGGTCCAGGATGCGGAGGGATGTCCACTTCTCTACCACGTAGTAAGACGAACGGTTGACAAGCGTCTGCTCTACGAGAGCAATGTACGAAGCGTAAGGCCGGGTGATCTCCGCTTCAGCACATCCATCCCTATTCGCGACATCAAAGATCGGGAAAAGGATAGGCAATTTTATTGGTGGCTAGAGCCACATCTGGTGGCCCAGCTGCCGTCAGCTGAAACAGAAATTGGTCCCCCTACGGACAACTTACATATAGTATAAGTAAGATTAAGATTAAGTTAGTGTAGTATATATATAGCCCATAAAAAAAAAAAAAATTAGTGGTAGTTAGGTTAAGTTTGTTTAGTTAGGTTAGATAATAATAATTTAAAAATAATTTTATTAGATTGCTAAGTTTTTCCAGAACATTTTCTTAGTATTAAGTATCACATAATTTAGTTCTTTACTTGAACATACCTACAAAAACTGAAAGGCTGAAAGGCAATTATAAAAAATTCATAGATTAACTTAGAGTGCTCGCATGGAGCCAGTAAGATAGTTTTAATTAAAATAAAAGTTATTATAGCTAGTTTAAGTATTTTTTATCTAGATTTAATGCAAATGAAATTCAAAATAAAAAAATAAATTTTTAAACTTAAACTTAAACTGGGTGGAGCCGATAGGATAGACCAAAACATATCATATTTTCGTATATCTACCCGCAAGAAGAATTTATTTTATTGATGTACGAATTCAGAATGTTTGGATCCTCCATAGAAAAGGTGGAGGAAATTTTTCCCATAACCAATTTCGAAGAAATATTGCAACGCACTTCTACAACAAGTATGCCGATTTTACGCGCATTCAGAAGGCTATGAAAAAATATAATATTTCGGATGCTGATGTAAGATTCGACGGATTGAGTAATTATGTGGGACCTTCTGCCCACTCGATCGGCTAAATGATCAGCGGGCCAGATAAAAAAATTATCAGAATTGACTGCAATGGTTATTAGTATCCAGTCCTGAAAATTTTTCCGAAAAATTCTCAGTAAATCGTTCTCGTCCTAAATGAGCAATTTTTTTCGTTGACATTTTGAGTAATATTCGGCTTCAGTACGGGCTTGAGTGTTCTATTACTGAACTTGGGAGAATAATTTTTCCTTTATCTCGTCGTTTTACTATTCACCGAAATCTTGAACTGTTAACGTGAGGCTGTAGAGCACGTTTTACTTAGCCTTTCCTTCTGCGGGTAGTCCAATTTTTTGCCATTTTTTTTTCAAATTTCCTGAGTAATATTTAATACTTTAGACATTTTTTTGAGATATCTATATACTAAAGGTCTCCTGAATTTCAAAAATTGCTAGGATAAGGGAAAAAATGTTTTCTGTAACTGTGTGGAATTGAGAGTATTTTTTCAGCTTACTTTTGTCTTGTAAATAACATGCAATGCCAACTCAAAATCATTGCAAAGAAATGGCCTTCTGTATGACATTTACACAACTACACACTTTGTACCAAGCTTTCATAGTTCCATGTTCTTTGCCAAACGTGTGGGAGCAGATGTAATAATTCTTAAAATGCTGTCATTTTCTTCTACGAATTGAGACTTCTATGCCATTACCTTAGTCCACGTTCTTTACATTTTACTGCAAATTATATTTCCATGTAATTTCTTACCTGAGCCAACGACAAGCACATGGCTGCCGAAACCTTGAGCGCTTTATTTATTGAACTCAAGTCTTCGTTGTACCTTTTTATAGAACATTGCCTTTCTAATCCCTCATATGTTTTCCGCATAACCGCCGTCCACATAAAACAACTTCCCATTCACACACATCACCTAAGTGGCCCCCTACGCAATTCCTCCCGACACATAAATTTCTGTTAAAATTGAGGTAATATTTTTTCGAAAAAAACGAAAACGACAAAATCCTGTTGTTTACGAAATTCCGTATTTTCTCCCTGTTCGAAGTGATTCCGTATAAACATCTTTTCGGGGAATTGTGTCTATTTTCGCCCAATCAAATTGAACTCGGTTTATTTGGAGATGTACCACTGCAGAGCCTGAAACCCAATTACTTAGTGGACCAGAATTCATTAAAAAAAGCTGACATCATAGCGGCTTAATTAAATTTACCCAGCGACATTTTTAGATTCTGAAAAACCAAAAGATTTTCAGATACTAGCACGTCCGCTCCAACAAGAAGTGCTCTCCACTAAACCGCTTAAAGTGCAGAGTTGATTGGCTATTCCCTCCCAAATGGAAAT